>OY757914.1:68943121-68988121 GCA_963585895.1 Sepioteuthis lessoniana
TGTTTTGGTGCGAAACCCAAACAAAGGGCTTGAGCTCGAGATCTCCCGTGAGACCAGAAGTTGACAAGGAGCGAGAGGTCCCAGAACGGACAGGAGGGGAGTTGACAATGGAACCCAGAGAGAGCAGTCGACAAAGGAGAGCAGAAGAGACCAGTCGGCGTGAAATAGCAGTCTCGGTGAAGACGGTCAGCAAAACGAGGCAGTGAGGGAAGACAGTCAAAGATGAGTTGGCATTCTTAGTGGCTTTTGTAGACGTTTCGCGAAATATATACGCCCACGATAGTCTACAACTGCACAAAAAAGCTGCACAAAATTGTCGCACAAAACTCCCTTTCTTGCGCTTGGAGCTGACCCAAGTCCATATGTTCGTTGTTCTTTTCTCCCACTCTCTCGGTTACATTTTTTGTGGCCGTAATGAAACGTGAAATACCCTGGCGGAAAACACTACATGAATCACGGGCCATAAATCGCTTGGTTTAAAGAAGTTGATAAGTCGGGGCTCGGTCGCTAGGGGTGTATCACATTTGTCAGTTTTTTCAGTTCTGGGACCTTCCTCTCCTCGTTCACTTCCGGTTTCGCAGGAGATCTCGAGATCAAGCCCTTTGTTTGGGTTTCGCGCCAAAATAGATAAAGAGATCGTCTGTCCGGCGCACACACCCACATAGTGCCTCACTAGAGATTAGTTGATTGTGTTCATTTTACATTTATATCTACTTCTTTTTTTTATTGCATAGTGTTATATGATAACAAGTATTCATATTATATAAAATAATTTATAGTCATGTAAGCTAATTGAACAGCTCATAGGAAATTGAATAAATGAATAAATAAAGCAGACAGTTGTTGCCGAATAACAAGGCAGACACACTCGATGTAGTTAAGAATGACTAAGGAAAACTGGAGGTCCGAAATGTCGAGTGCATGCACGGGCAGTAGTGATAACACTGCTCCTGACACGACGAGCGGAAGTGAGGAGATAACTAGTATCCTTTTTCCAGAGTCGACGGTAGGGACGCAATAAGGTGAAGACGTCAATAGAACACCAGCCATGAAAATGTAAGGGATGAAAGTATACATGCCCTAATTTTGGGGGTGACGTTCCAAAGGGAGCGTTAGACTACGCAACTCAGTAGATTAGCATGTTAGAACCAGAAAAAATTCAAGGTTTTGGTCTGCTCATGTTGCTTATTTTTGTCTAGTTGACGGTTGTCGCATGCTCTTTCTTTCTCCTGACAACTGCTTGCTTCCATGTTGCATATGAATCTTTGGTGTATATTTAACAGAGTTTCGCATTGGTCATTTTGTTACCACAGCGAAGTCATAACAGGAGTCTAAAGCCTCTTTAATACAGCTATAGTACAAACAGATCTATTGGATTCATAAATATGACCCTAACAGTATATCAACTTTTCATGGCTTATTTAATGCCGAAATTTCATTCATTTGCAAAGATTGCTTTTATCAGCATTTCAAAATCGCTTTGGCTTATTTTATGCCTTGAGGTCTGGGAGGCAATCTCATTGCACGAGCATATTTACATTTCCGTATAATAGTTTCTTAAGAGTCTTTAGTTTTGCACATTGTCCTATCAAATAAGAACACTTTTTAAACAAATCTATTTGATCCATAGATGAGACCCTAACAGGTACTACCATTCAGCGTAAAAGTTGATCAGGGAGTTATAGTACTCAAAGAGAACGCCACACACTTTAGTGTTAAAGAAAGGGAAACTCACTTTCTGATTTAGTTTTGTATTATACCCGGAATACCCCTTTTGCGGGAGGTCTTACTCCTATTGGTAAAAATATATCCATACTTCTTAATATTGTAGTTTTTGCTTAATCAATACCTAATAATATCCATTTTTATTATATAATATTCCACTGAAAAGTGTACTATACCAGTATCTTTAGTTTTTATGAAAATTCACTTAAAAATAGGGGTTGAACTTATTTTTGGCGAAATTGTAAAATCAGAAATAAATATTAATCCATAGAGCAAACATTATCTTGCGAAACTTTCAAATCAAAGTTCAGTTAATAATTACGTTTAAGGTTGTGGAAATATCAATTCCCCTAATAAAATACAGATATTTATAAATGATCAAAGTAAGTACAATATTTTTAGCCATTTATTCATGCTAATTTATATATTAATGAATTAAAATAAATAAATAAATGCAGCTGCCAACGTTTCATCTTGTAAGAAAAGTAAGGTAAAGCTAAAACAACAAAACAAACCGTTAATTCACTTTAATGTATGACGTATTCCTGGACTGCATATATTAACAGCGTCTATTCCATTAAACAATTATTTTATTGGGGCTTTATTATCCGTTGATGCAGATTCACACAGGATTCAAAGAAAAAGCGAATGAAAAATGTTTTACATCGTCCTAAATATGAGTAAAATACTTCATCACAAAAGTGAATAGACATGGCGAAACCAGTTAAAAGCTTTTTTTTATTTTTCAATAGTTGTCATGTTGATTTAAAAAGGGATATTTATAAGGTTTAAGTTATTTGGTTGAACTGAATATTAACCATTCATAGTTATTTATCATATTTACCCAACCCCTCCGCTCGGGCAGGATATGACACAAGGTAAATTTTTAAGCGGAGTTTAACAAGGTTTGAATTCAGAGTTTTCCTCCTCCTAGTTGCCTCACCAAGTCTGATGAACCTAGTCTGCCCTACTATTTACCCATAGCTGGAGGGAGAATATTTGGATTCATACCTTTCCCAAGGGTATTAGTGCTATGTGAAATGCAATCAGTCAAGTCCAGGATTTGAACTGGTGTCGCCGTGTCCATATCCTGCGACGATAACCATTACACCACGGGCACCTCCTACCATTCATAGTTATTTATTGCCCAATCATCATCGTGCTCATAATTTTTGTGTGAATAGTTTATTGTTACTATTCTTTTTTAAATGACCTAGAGATTATATTGGCACAAAGTTAACCGGTTTCAAGTATTGCTATCAACACTAATTGTCCTATTTGCACACAATTAAAAGGTTTCACGCATTGCTATCAAATATCAACAATCTAATATTAAGCATTAGTTTGCTTACTCTATAAGTAGATTTCAAGCAGAGTAAAGGATTAAACATTTTTATTTGTCCCATTGATGGGACCATGACAGGTATTAACGTCTTAATGTGGACATGTAAGTAATGGCAATGAAGGAGTACTTCACATTTTCCAAAATTCCAGCACGAGAGCCTCACTAGTGCATGATTTTGTGTCATGTCCACAACACTCGTTTGAAGTGGGTACCCTTCTCCGAGAAGAGGACAGTGTATTCTACACCCCCAGCTAACTGGGCTAGGATTCTAATTGGATTAGTTTTCTTACAAACTTTACGTATGCTTTTAAAATCAACGTTATCGAAGATTATAAGTATTCACATGCATTATGAATAATTAGCGGCCTGTCTGTTTATCTCCCCCGCTCTCTCTCTCTCTCTCTCTCTTAATATATATATATATATATATATATATATATAAAAGTGTTGGTAGTCACTGTCTCACTTCGTGGTTCTGTGGCAGACCAAATGAGGTATAATTTGGAGAGTGGTCAAAATGACGCTGACATATTATATGTATCAAGAAAAAAAGAGGGGGAGAGGACTTGCCTGCATTAAAGACAACGTTGATTTATCGATACAAAGACTCGAAGATATCATAGAAAAACACAAAGGAGGACTGATTACAGCCATCAGGAACGATACTGACAAAACGATGGACAAAAGAATGACAATAACTTGGAAACAAAAATAGGAAGAAAGACAAATCTATGGGCGTTTTAAACGACTAATAAAGGAATCATCTCACACGAAAAAACCTGGACGTAGCTAAGAAAAGGAAACTTTAAGAGAGAAATAGAATCTTGCATGATAGCAGCACAAAACAACGCCATAAGAAACAATCATATCAAAGGAAGAATAGATAAGTGTTGCGACAAACATTGCTTCCAAACTCCAGCTCATAAGGCAAAAATCATCTTATATATTGAATAACACTCGAATATATATATATATATATATATATATATATATATATTAATGAAAAATTGTAATGAAAAAATGATTATATAGGGAGAGAAAGAGATAAGAATACAGAATCCTTTTAACAAACATTTAATGAACATAGTTATGAAATCCTGAAGACCAGAACAGTATAAAACTAATATATATGTATATATATATATATATATATATATATATATATATATATATATATATATATAGTGAAGAAAAATAAAACGAGTGAGACAAATATGTTAAAAAATAAACCGAAGAAAAATATATTTCGTGTGGATAACCATTTTGTTCTTTGCTGATTCATGTTTACTTTTAATATATATATATATATATATATATATATGTATGTATGTATATGTGTGTGTGTGTGTGTGTGTGTGTGTGTTGGTGCGTGCGTGAATTAAAATATGTTCATTCCTCTATTCGATGGTATTAATATCACCCAGTTTCCCTGGCCTAATGACTTCAGTCACGTTATTACGTTCACATTCGGACTCATACCCTTTGGAAAGGTATGAACCTCTCTTGATATGGATTAGATAATATCACTTCTGTTCTTCTACACGAATGGATCTGGCTTTAAATAGCCCACATAAGTTGATACAGCCATTTAACTAAGGAGCCGAAACCGAAACAATACCGAGGTTTCGTAATAAGGTTCATAGAGACAAAGGATTGTATAGGGCCAACTATATTTTTTGCAATCAGCTGATAGCCGCATAATAGTTTTCCACTTCACTAGAGATTCCCTGAACACTACTCTCCAGCTTATGAAATCAGAGATTTTTCTATATCAGTTGCCATAGCGAGGCTAAAGGGTCATCTGGTGGGGGAAATGACACAAATCACATTGTGAAGTGAATTCATGACTTTCAAATATGCTTTTGGAAAATGAAATTGTACAGAGTTTGAATCAAAACTCGGAATCGCTATATCGATTTTATATGTACGTGTGCGTATATTTGTGCTTGCATAAATGTTTTTAAGTTTGGAATTTTTACTAGGGAACAAATACAGATCAACTTCATTTATATATATATATATATATATATAGAGAGAGAGAGAGAGTGAGAGAGACAGTGAAGAAGAAATAGATAGAAAGAGTATTGCTGCGATTTAAAAACAATAACACCACCCAACCAATCATTACCATCAGTGCCTGCGCAGTGGTCATATTAAAATCAGAAGAACATTCTGTCGGATACACTATATATATATATGTATATAGGAGTTTTATTCCGTGAAATCTTTACAGTGTTCAATGCACGAAAATACATGGCGAAATCAAATATATTTCGACAACAAAATAAGACATAATTCAAGGCAAGGACGCATGGCGTGATGGATGGGGCGGTTGGTTGGATGATGCGTTTGGTGGGATTGCGTTTTCGGTGTCGGGTGTTGGGGATAGTGGCAGGTCATTCTTGCTGTAGCATACCACTAGTGCTCGGTCGTAGTAGGTGGAGTTGGGGCAGTCTACACCTGTGGATTTGTTAAGGGGATTAGTTCGGGATTCTGAGGTGCTACTGAGTTCGACATGGAGTGCCTGGGACGAGGAACATATTGGCTAAAATCTTGTGAGTGTGAAAATAAAGGTTAGGTTAATAGTCCAAATACTCTAAGCAATAACAAGACAAAAAACAGTAAAAAAAAGCTTACTACTCAGAGTTTCAAGCTTTCTCACGTCGAGTGAGCTCGTATTCAACTCGTCCGACTCAAGTTTTAAGTGAACTTTTTTTAATTTTCTCCCAGAGAGCTTCCAAACAATATTGACTCTTTCAAGGAAATAATCAAGATTTCTTTTTTTTCCCTATGAAATACTGTTAAATCGAAAATATTCGTTTGAATACTTTGTTTTTCATGTTTTATGTTCAAATGCCATCGGATTCATTTCTCTTATAGATAGATAGATAGATAGATAGATAACGTGCTATATAAAACTTCTAAGAGTTGTGGTGAGGAAAAGACTATTAGATTAGCAGATTAGCTTTAAAACCTGATGGTATTTTTACAAAAAGAATCTCTCTCTCGAAAAAAAGAATACCAGAATTGCATCTCTATGTCCAGACGGTATTTGAATATAAAACAGAATGTAGGTCCTTTTCATGAGATCCCATGACAGGCATATTCTGGCAGTGGATCCTGATGTAATTTATGCTTGGAGAAAAAATTATAGATATTGCATATAAATATATAAGATCAAAAAATCACTGGGAATTACTACACAAGTGTCATCATAAATTCAAATTCTTCTAAAATTAAGACCAAATTAAACATTCAGCCTGGCATTATTAAAAATAAAACAAGACAGTCATGAGGAGGTGAGTAGACTTTAATTTATTTTAGGTTTTATTTTACTCCTCTGGCACGTTGTTCCATGCTTAAAAAAGTTTTTTTAACGATCAGTATGTATATATATATATATATATATATATATATATATATATATATATATATATAATGGCGCCATTGGCACAAAAATAAAGACAGAAATCTTAATTGGTTTTTCCAGTTTTGTAATTGATAGTGTTACTTCAACGAAAATATTCAGGTATGGCCTTTTTTCCTCTGTACAGCTTAGAGGATTTTGACCACCCCCGTGTATATATATATATATATATATATATATATAGAGAGAGAGAGAGAGAGAGACAGACAGACAGACAGACAGAGAGAGACACACACACACACAGAGGGACAGAGACAGAGAGATGATAGATTAACGGTAGGTTTCAAATAGCGAATTCGATTGCAAGTAGGTCGATGTTAATTTAGAATATGGACAAAGTTATTTTATAAAATATTCTGATACATCTATTATGAGATTTTTTATGAAAAAGAAGAAACTTTTAGAACTATCCACATTCAAGCTTTCGAAGACTGAGTTTTCCCAACAGTTTAGCCCACCCCTGATATATTGGCAAAATATCTTCTTTTATTTATTTCTTTGTTGTTTTTTTTTATCGAAACAAATTGGACTTTTTGCCACATTTGGTCGAGCCAAGAAAATATCTTTGAACATCCATAAAACAGTATCAATCCGCATGCATGCACACAAATCTCTTTGGAGCATAAATACGCATATTTATTTAAACTTGACAAGATCCATCATTCGAAAGATACGCCGATACACAAATATAAATAAGACATGAATTATTCATATACAGGACACTAACCTCAACAGTTGCACGCACTGCACCATACACTCTGCCTTTCAACTGGTTTTCTGAATAGCTCTTTTTTCCTCTTCATTATTGTTCTTCTTTCGTTCAGTCCATCTGACTCCAACACGCAGCTTTGCTTCAGTTCCAATTTTCCTTTACAAGAACGGACTTTTTTCATATCTGTTTGTATATCATGCCCAATAACGTTATATACTGGACAGAAAGAACAGTATAGCCGATTACGTCGGGCATCCGTGTGGGGTGGTTTTTAAGAATTCCTTTGGCTCAGTTCCAAAGGACCTTTACCCCTGACATTATCTGCCTCCTTCACCTAAAAGATGTAATGATTGGAATTATTGCTAGGCGCCTGAAGCGCTTCTGAAAGGAAATGCTGAAGAAGCATAATAAATGATTTCCCCCGCCCCTCTTGATACTTGATTCTTGCGGTGCTCATCTCACTGAAATTACCTTGCATCAAATATGAGTCTCTTTGTCAGCCGAAGAAATCACTTATACAAAAAGAAACAGTGTGAGAGTTACATTGATTTATACTAGGGTCGGTTAAAACGTTCAAAGCCTCAACCAGAAAGAAGACCTAAAAATGTGAGCTATGTGCGACAAATCTAAAACCCGGGTGAGGCTTAGAGATTTTTAACAACACACACACACACACACACACACACACACACGTGTATATATATATATATATATATATATATATATATAGTGATAGATGTGTATATATATAGAGAAAGAGAGATTGTATATATATATATATATATAGAGAGAGAGAGAGAGAGAAAGAGAGAGAGAGAGAGAGATTATCAGACAATCATATTTTGAATTGTCTTACAAATTTTTAACTCTTAAAATCTAAGAAATCGTTTGCCTCCAAGATTGAACATCTTTTAGTCTATAAGAAAAATAGAGGATGCATCAGTATTTTATCTAAGTTCGAGTCTACCTCAATCTTATAAATAAAGCGATGAAACAGATAAATAAGTAATTGATTATAGTCTCCTATTTTCTACTTAAAACTTTTGATTTTATTTCTTTTGATTGAAAATCTAACATTCTGTCCTATCAAGTTTGCATTCGATTTGAGATAACGCTTAACTATTTTAAATCGAACAAAAATCTTTTGCTTATTTAGATATGCTTGTATTACTATAATATTCACATCAACGACTTTTTTAAGCAGCATTCACTTGAATATCAGCGCGTAAGTATACTTTCTCGACTACATAATGATATACGCACGCGAAGATCTTTTACAAGAAAGTTTTCTTACATGTAAATATTGTGGCATATTGTACTCTGATTGATATTTCTTTTTCTTACAATAAAATGCTCTGAAATTTTGTTTTTAAACAAACTTTTAACTAAATTTAAAGAAATATGATTTCTTAAATTTGTTGTTTCCATGTTATTATCCAATCAGTTACATACTTATCCACTATATATATATATATATATATATATATATATATATATATAATATGGAAATATATATTTCCGACAGTATGTTGTAACGAACTGGAAAAGAAATTGGTAAAAGATGTTTATTTTTTACCGAACATGTTTAGGTATATTGTATAGCATTTTCAACAGAAAACATGGAAAGGAATGTTTGTTTTTGATATGTTGTGGTTGGTAAAAACGTAGCGGTTGTTTTTGATTTAACATAATTGTTGCTTCATGCTGTGTTCCCTGATAATCAAATGAGTCAGAGTTGGGGATAGTTGAAATTACCCAGATCATTTTGTTATTGTTTCTATCAGAAGAATAACAGCTGATTTTACGCGTAATCCTTTCTGTTCATTGGGAATATGTTTTATAATTTTTGCTCCATTTACACACACAAACACACACACACACACACACATATATATATATATATATATATATATATATATATATATATATATATATATATATATATATAAGGTTCATTACATAAGTTTTCAGAATTTTTTGTATGGGCACTTTTATTGATAGTACACACATGAAACTCGACTCCCCTTCGAAGTAATCTCCGCCGGCTGCAATGCACTTGTTGTTCCGTTCCAACGACTTCTGGAAGGCCCCATAATCAGTTCTATTTCAAACATTGCAGTTTAGCATGAGTATACAGTTAAATTGTGAAAAGACATTTCTATTTCAAGCTATTCAGTTTAGTCAAACAATTCTAATTCAAACAATTCAGTTTAGTATAAGTAAATGTTTTGACCACACAGAGTTAAATGTAAAAACAGTTCTATTTTAAACAATTCAGTTCGGTGTGAATACAGTTTAAATGTCAACAACAGTTATATTAAAGAAAATCCAGTTTAGCATAAGTACGCAATTTAGTTCTATTTGATACATATATAGGACCTTATCATGTGCTACCACTTAGGGCCAGAGTGGACCTGGGAGCCATGGCAATAAAGGGTTACTCTGCATTCCCCAACGCTCCAGTATTTTTAGAGCCTTACAATCTGATTTCTTAGTGTCAAATCCAGGACACTCATTGGGGGAGTCTTACACCTCTGCAGAGGTGCAGTCAGTGTATTCCACAACTCCAGCCGACTGTCAACCTTTTTATAATCCAAATTAAAAAGATTTCAGAATTTCTCTCAAAGGATGGTTATTCATCAGTATAATGAAAAATTCCCCCTACTTCCTCAACACTTGGTATGTTGTAACGTCTACGATCACTATATCTGTCTCTTCTGAATATCGTGTTGACAGTAGGATTTGGGATATTGAGATCAATTGGGTGTTGATATTCTTCTCTTTCAACTTCACCAAACATTTTTCTGTCTGTCTTTCTTTCTTTCTTTCTTTCTTTCTTTCGTTTTGTTTTCAAGTCAGCCATCTGTTACGACTGCTGACTTGACAGCTTGTCTGCTTTCTTTTCATACCTCTTTCAATGAGGCAAGCTACAATTCACATGGTTCGTTTTTCTTTCTTTCTGTTTTACCTTAAAGTTTTCTTACTTTAAAGATTCCAACAAAAAAATGTCAGAGATCTCACCTTCCCTTCTTTCTTTCTTTCTTTCTTTCTTTCTTTCTTTCTTTCTTTCTTAAGTTATTATGTATACAGACTCACAGATGTACGCACAGAACGCTACACTTCCGTTTTATATTGTTAGGGGATAAGAATTGTTATTTTAAGCCATACAACTATGTATAAACATTAGCATCATATTGGAATCCTTGATATCACATAACTGTGTACAAACAGATGATTATACAAAAACAAAAGGTGCAATTAAAATACTATGGAACAGAGAAATTACTGTTCTGATTACAATCAAACTTTCACGAATGAATCAAATATTTGGATAAAATTTTTGGGTAAAATAACTCATATGCCATTAAATAGTTCATTTAACGGCATATGAGTTATAACCAAACCGAAACCCCGCCCCACAAAATTGACGTTATACATAGAGTAAAGAGCACATGACATAAGGGTTATTATTGTGGAAAGTGGACTGGGTGAGCCGTGTTCGAATCCTGTACAAATCTTTGTGGTTCCTTCCAGGCTAATCCCCAATGAAAAGTAATGAATCTCAATTTAATATCTTTTAGCTGAGAAAGAATGGCAAAATCAAACCAATGAAGAATTTAGACGAAAGCAAAACATGGAAATTTTATTGAAAAAAGGCTTCTTTTAAAGTAAATAGCAAAGTTAAATATTTCTACGTATACCCCTTTTTAATAGTTACTACACCTTGGGGTAGGGGGCACTATTCCTTCCCTTGATTGCTCCACTTTACCCTTCATGTTTACCTTCTAATGCTCAGTGTTAAGCAAGGCGGCATCAGGTACAATTTTTGTGTCTTTGGTATGACTCCACCTAGGATTGAAACCCAGTCTCCTGGATTATTGGCGAACGCTCAATTCATTTGGTCAATGGCATTGTTTCTACGAATAGGGAGCAATATTTGTTACAAAGGAAGGTAAAAACTGGCGCAGATGTTCACAGAAAAAACAGTTGTAACACCAAAAGTGACTACTGTTGCTGAAGATAAATAATTGATTATTGTGAGCAAAAGTCATAGAAGAAAACTTCACCAGAGTTGATAGCTTCAATAAATTCTTACTGTGAAAATTTGACTCAGATCAATGGGGCTCAGTTGGTACATAACCATCATGAAACCCCAGTTACGAAAGTTGAATGATCAGAAAAGACTGTCATAGGCAAGGAAAAATGAACAAAACCTTTTGTTTGTAAGTGGAAAGTGTTTCTGGGAAGAAAGCATGGACAAAAATTGAATGATGAATGTGTAGTTTCATTATTTAAGCATAGTGGTGGGCCACTTATGGTGTGAGGAAGTTTGGGGGAAGACACGGCTCGAAATATGATTCAGGTCAAGGGAATCATGAAATAAGAAAAATATCATTCGATTTTATAAAGACATGCAACTTTTCTACAAGACAACTTTGGAAATACTTTTCACAGCGACGTCAAAATTACGTCGAGTCAAAAAAAAAAAAAAGAGAACATTTTGGAAATTATGATTTGGCTGCTTTAATTCCCTGACTTTTCTCCCCTTGTATTAGAATGGGATGAATTCGATGGGGGAGTTAGAAAAGAATATTCAAAGAGTGAGAGCGATTTTTTTTCAGTGCTTGAAGAATGTTTGGGAAGGTCTATCATCGACTTCTTTTAATCTGTTGGAAAAAAATCCCAAAATTTGTAAAGCATTAATTTACGTGGTGACTTTATGAATAAAATATGATAACGTTGTATGATTTTTTTAATATTTAAAAGCTTACGTTTTATCAAAATTATAACAACTACCCAGTAGTTATAAAAATTTTATCTTTTACTTTCATTTTTTTAACCGAATGCAGGGTGGTTCCTATCTTTTAGCGCCTAATATATATACATATATATATATATATATATGTGTGTGTGTGTGTGTGTGTGTGCGTGTGTGTGTGTGCATGCATGTTAATAACTTTGTTTCCTTTTCTTATATATATATCTTTTTTAAAAAAAAAAGAACAACACTCGGCCACATTAAGATAATAAATTTATTTCAATCCTGTTAAAAGCATTGATATAAATCAATGCTCTAAAAATGAACAGGACGTCTTCAGATCAAACAAAAAAATGGATGAAAATAACTTCCACATTTATATAAAGACTTAAAAAGAAAAAAAAAATTATCCTATATGAAAGTAACCTTTCAAATTCAAATAGCAATGAGTATCAACGTATTTTGGCAAGTAAAGAAACATCCGGTTTCATCGTACTTCAAATTTAAGAGGAAACATTTACATCAACAAAAATACATGTCTAAACATTCAAACATCTATATCAAAAAATATTCAGACGTATCTTATTTTAGTAGAACAAATTTCAATGATTAAATGGAAATAAAATAATCTAAAACTAATGTTATTCACGGTAACACCCGCAAATTACAATAATAGAACAAAAATAACTTATATTAATTAAAATTTTAATTCATTTGTCAATTTATAAAATCATAGTTATTTATTGTTTATTTTTTTGTCCATTCAATTATTTTTCAAAACAGTTTAAATTTATTTCTATGCCTACATCTAACAATAAAATCCTATCTCTGATTTAATTGGTCAACAGAATCAATGTTCCATATAATTTGTATCTTTTCTTCCAGATATAAATTACATTATGCTTATTACATTTATATCAATGTTTTTTAACTGGATGGAAATAAATTTATTATCTGAATGTGACAGGTTGTTGTTTTACTTTCTTTAAAAATTCGTTCTGTAGATTTTATTTGCATTGAGCTCTTGACCTAGATTTTTGAATATCCTAATTGTCCTGCTTGGAATTGTTCCCAACTCCGGATTTTGTGGATTAAATATTGTCTTGTATATATATATATATATATATATATATATATATATATATATATATATATATATTTCTATCTTTAGCGTGTTGATATGAACAATACTAAACATCATGAATGTCATCTACAAGAGGTTGGTCGGATGATGCGTTAGAATTCCCTGCGTTGTGCTTTACGTATCTGAAATAAAACACATTCTTACTGTACAAAGATATTTAGCTGATACATTCCTCCTTGAAAGTGCAGAAACACATTTTATTTTTCCACATATACTAAAATGTACAATTAATTTTCACATTATCTACGTAATCTGCAGATATAGAAACTATAGAAAATTGCTCTGGTGTAAGGATTATCGACGTAGATTATCGAAATGGAGATATTGACGTCTATGCCATCGTGGACCGCGTTTTATTTCGTGTTGATAACATTACGAAAGGCAAAAATCCATTTTCGGCCACTCCGAGCTATAGATAGATAGTAGGGAAACCTTAGCTATTTAGGTTTGTGACACAAACAATATAAGAAAATCTTAATATTCAAAACAAAATACTTGACACTCAAAAGTGACCATGTGCTGCGTCCTGCACACACACACACACTCACACACACACACACACACACACACACATATATATATATATATATATATATATACTAATCCTTCTGCATGAGAAGAATGAAATAATTAATGTCATTTTTGTGGTTTGAATTCTGATGTTTCCTTCTCCTAAGACTGATTTTCATTCTAAGGTTAATAACCCAGTTAATCAAACCATTTCCCTTTGGCAAGTGTTGACGGTATGTGAAATTCAAATTGCCTCGTAATATTAGGTCACAGAGTCCACTTTCTACTACTGACTATTACATCACTTGTGCTCTGCTTATGAGCATTCGAATAATCTGATTTTATAACCCACACTTGTTTTCTGCATATATATATATATATATATATATATACATATGTGTGTGTGTGTGTGTGTGTGTGTGTGTGTGTGTGTGTGTGTGTGTGTGTGTGTGTGCAGAAAACATATATATATATATATCGAAACTATAGCTGGAATGTAATCTCAAAGGCTAACATATTTACAGCAGGTTACATTTTAACAAAACGCTCGAAAAAAAAAAATGATTTCACAAAATAATTGGTGATAGGTTCACCAATGAAAGTGATTGCATTTTTTCTTTTTCATGCATTTTTTAAATCTTTCATTAGCTTTTACTGATATGACTTCTAATAATTTCGCATCTAACGAACGCCATTAGTATCTTAAACTTTACGGTCATATCTATATTTATATATATGTGTGTGTGTGTGTATGTGTGCGTGCGCACGCGCGTGCCTGGATTAATACTACTAAGTTAGGTGTTGTGCATACGTTTTCATAATTGGAGAGTTCTTAATCCAGAGATGGAAATTCAAATACAGAAATAGATTCTAGAATTCAATAAGCCAGCATATCCTTTAAGAAGTAAAAAAAAAAAGGCTAATATCGAACAAAGGTATTAACATACGTATTGAAATAAGTGTTTATAAGACGTGTTATTTGATGACTCTAATGTACTCTTCTGTGAAACACGAACAACTTACAGTCGACAGTTGCTCAAGAGATTTCTTTAATATTGTTCCTGGCGTATAATTAACGTCAAAAGACAAAAAATCTCATATCTGACACAGAGGTGGTGCTGAGGACAGGCTCTAGATAGAGCCTCATATCATTATGAGACAGATGCATTGGACAGGTCAAGTTGTCCGAAATAAAGGATAAGAGAACAAAAACAAAATGGCTTTTGTAAGGCGTGTTATTATTATGAAAATCGCAACAGTACAAACCTAAAAAGTGATACAAGAAATGGAATAAGTGACAAAAGTTCAAATCTGTTTACATTTCACTTTACACTGATGCCTTAGGGGAAAAGCACGGATCCCTCTACAACACCATCCCGATACGCTAAAACACTGGGGAAGGCTGGATTAGTTAGATTTGTTAAGGGAACCTGTCTAGGAGAAGGAAAATCCCAACCAGCTTTACTGACTACTTATCTTCTTTTACATATTGCCTGTGTTTGTTTTATACACCAATATATATATATATATATATATATATATATATATATATATATATATCAAAACTCTCTGAACCAGCAAGACATCACAAAAAGTCAATTTTAAAGCGCAGTTTAATATTTTTGAATTCAGAGTTTTCTTTCTCGAAGACCAGTTACCATACCAATATTAAAGAACTCAGTCTGCTTTCCTCTTTACCAAAAGCTGGTGATAGAAAAATTTGATTCACACCATTCCCAAGTGTATGAGTGCTATATAAAATGCAAATATATCCCATTGGCCTTGAGGGTAATGTTCGCTGATGGCTCGGCAGATTGGGGTTTAATCCCAGGTCGAGTCATACCAAAGACTCAAAAAATGGTACATGTTACCTCTTGGAATTATGAGGTAATATCAAGGGAAAATTGGAGCAATCCAGGGAAAAGAGAAACACCATTCCTTACACCTCAGTGTTGCAGCTATTGAAAATGAAGCCTTCGGGTCGCCCTCGATTCCGGTCGCCACTTTTACTTTATATATATATATATATATATATATATATATGTGTGTGTGTGTGTGTGTTTGTGTGTGTGAATTGTAAGCGCATAATTTGTAAGTAACTTTAATCTTTAGCTCATTTGTTTGTTCATAATCAAATGGTTTCATGTATTTCAATCTAACGCTTATAAATCTAAGTAATCTTATTCATTTTTTACACACCGTTAAATGTTTTCAGTTATTGCCATTTTAACATTGATCATCATCATCATCATCGTGTCGCGCTGCCAGCACTGATCTCCATGACGCTCTCCTGCCACCCGTCTTTATCATCCATCGCTCTGGGGAGGTCTTCAAGGCTACATCCAGTATCGACACTGAGCTGTTGTATATAGGTTATAGCTGGTCGTCCTGCCTTTGCTTGTTCATGTTAAGAGACCCACAGGAGTATGTCACTTATGAGTTCGTCCCTACTTCTCCAGCAGTGTCCCGCATGTCTGGTTCGTCTAACTTGGATAGTTTTTGTGATCGGTGGTTAGTGGCTGCACAGCTGCTGCTTTGTGGGGTGCTGCCTCTAGGACTTGTTCAATATTGCTCGCAACATTCTCATGTAATTGCCGTCAAATTTTTTCTATAGACGTTTAGTCAGCATCCATGTAGTTCATCCATATAGCAGTATCGACACGAATGCTGCTTGGAACAACCTGCGCACAGTTATATAGTTTCAAATAATTATAATCCCGAATAGAAGATTTAACAATTCTATTTGACCCATAGAAGAGACCCAAAATGGTAGAACAATTCAGAGTCATGGTGTACCTGAAGGTAATTGTAAGGAAAGATACACAACATTACCCAACCTCCAAGACTAGATCCTCTCCAACAGATATAGTTTAATGGTATATATAGAAAATACTGCAAATACTAGTTCTTTTCATTTGCATTGATATAATTATATTGACCAGCCACCTGACTTCGCTTCAGATTTAACTATCTGTAGGTTTCTAAGCAAAAGCTATCTCAGTCTCTTTTAAGTTCCCAGTTTTTCATCATAAAAATATTTTCACATATTTAAAAGAGGCAACTCCTTTAGTTATGGGTAAACAGTTGGGCAGACAGAATTCTTTAGACTTGGTTAGATAACCAGTCACAGAGAAGGAAACTCTTCTCTCAAACCAACTTTACTCCACTTAGAAATTGACTTCATGTCAAAACCTGCCTGTAACGGTGTCGTTGGATTAATAGGTACAAGGAATGCATGAATGATAAACTCAAAAACCTTGAAATAAATTTGGAGATCACATCAAGTAGAAAAAATGGCAGGAACTTGTCTATTAAGAAAGGACGTGGTAAGTTTAACAAAAGGAAAATGCAACGCGCTGAACTGAAACGTGCCTCTGTGAATTGCCGTGAAGGGCATGATGGTTGGAAATGAGATGTGTGTGAAAGCACATTTCTTTTAGAGGCAATATATGTACGTCCCATCAAATCTCACTACAAGCTCCAAACGCAAGTTGTGTACCGTGATGCTTTATAACCTTTCTCTGGAAAACACCACTTGTGCGTCATGAGGCAACCGCTGGATTAAAGAAGCACATTAGCGTGACAGAGAAGATTTCAGTGATTGGAAGATAGAAGATGAAACAATCACACACACACACACACACACACACACACACACACACACACACATATATATATATATATATATATATATATACCTAATCCCTCTGCACAAGCAGGGTACAACACAAGGTCAATTTTTGAGCAGAGTTTAACAGGTTTGACATCAGAGTTTTCCTTCTAGAGCGTTTGTCATATGACGGCAAAACAACCTACCCTGGCCTATTATTTACTTATATCTGCTGTGAGAACAGCTGTGTACATATCTTTCAGTTGGGCATAAGCACTATCTGAAATGCAGTATATATATATATATATATATATATATATATATATATATATTGTCATCCTCACACTTATCTGTTTCGTTCTATCAGAACTCTTCAGTGTGGCAAGACAGGCTAGATTCCCGAAGCTGGGATCTCTCTCTCTCTCTCTCTCTCACTTTCTATATATATATATATATATTGAGAGAGAGAGAGAGGGAGAGCGAGCGAGATATAGTTGGTTTGGCTTTATATCATATCAACCCAAGTCAGTTATTTAATACTAAATCCTGTTAATACACACACAAGCATCCCCAACACACACACACACACACACACACGCACACACACACATATATATATATATATATATATATATTTGAAAAAAAAGTTTTTATTACATTTTAAACAAGCCAAAGCTTATTTGTTTGGAAACAAGGAACCAAGAATTCCTTTCTAATACGATGACTCTATTTTGTATTCATCATTTAATTCACCCTGTTCATGTTTTCAAGTATTGCAATCAAAGACTAATAGATAAATGGTTCCATGTATTGCTATTTAATAATTCTATTAATAATTCTAATAATTCTAATCAACATTACTCTATTACATTGTTCCATTTTACCCATAGAACCCAAACAAGTACTACCACTCCGGATCACAGTGGACCTTGGAGTAATGGTCATAAAGTGGTACTCTACATTCTCCAAAGTTCCAAGGGGGAAACCTCCTCAGATGGTTTGGTGTTATATCCAGTACACTCGTTAGGAGAGATCTTACCTCTCTTCAGAAATGTAGTCAGTGTATTCTACAGCTCCAGCTATGCAAGAGAAAGAGAGAGAAAACCAAAGCTTCTTATCTATTGAATGCATCTTCTGCATGCATTCCAAAGTTTAAAGTTATCTAATTTATTGTAGGGTTGTATATATATATATATATATATATATATATATATATATATATATATATATATATATATATATATATATCCGAAAAATAAAGTGGTTTTCCATCAAGCTGTGGTTGTATCTATACCACTATGTAGATGAACCACAAAACTCAGAGAAAAGCCTGCACGAGAACTACTCAAGACTGTCTTGCACAAAATGCTGGAATTAATACCTACAAAACGGCAGGTGTACGGACACGTCACTCCCCTCTCAAAAACCATCCAAATAAGACGAAGAAGACACGTCGTAGACTGCCAGAGAAGCAAGGACGAATCCATAAAGAGCGTTCTCTAATGTACTCCTACAGAGGGACGTGTCAGTGTTAACCAATCAGCAATGGCGGGTACCGGATGCAACCAATAAGATATTCGTGTTTATATATATATATATATATATATATATATATATATATATATATATACCGGAAAAATTTCATTAATAGCTCTTTTCTCCTCACAGCTATGATAAAACTGTAGAGCAGACTGAGTTTCTAGCAACCCGTCAAGGAGAAGGAAAAAGGAGTATTTTAAAACCTCTGAAGTGTTGTTCGAGAGAATCTGTATCACACGATTCCTTTTTTTTTCTTTTGATCAAAAATGTAAAAAGTGTGCCTGGCTTTATACATCACTGTGTACAAATCACCAATATACGTAATCCAACCGTTTATATCTTTAATTGAAGTGTTGGACACTTATATATGATTACCAAACTTGCTGCAAAAGCAGGATTTAATACAAAGTCTATCTTTAAGCAGGGTTGAAAGGCTTTAATCCAGTGTTTTCCTTTTCTTTTATGGGTTGCTATAAAAAGGTTACGGTGACCTTTCTTGGAGATGGCCTCGTCTGGCCTCCTTTTTTTGATAGCTTTGTTAAGAGTATTTTTGCTATGTGAAATGCAAACAGCCTCTCCCAAGTTTAAAAGCGACTCACGGTGTCCACTTCTAATAACCATTACATCATGGGTATCTTTTATATATATATATATATATATATACACTTACTTAGGAGTAAAGAATGAACTAGATCAATTCTAATTTGTGCTTTACCATGTTCTCTCTCCAGCACACATTTTATTTTTGGAACCTGAAGAAGAATCCCTGGCATTATTGTAATGTCTCTGACACAATTTTCTGCACTTACACAAAACGAAATAGCACAACTGGAATTCGAACCCGCTTACGTCAATGCTACAAACTAATACGTCAGTCATTACGCCGCCTTGACTTTTTCTTTATAAAAGCAATTTCTTAGAGACTTCTTGAGAGATGTATATGTTTGATATCTGACATCAACGTAGTATAGGTATACCCATTGTTCTAGGCATATCATTTATTTCTTTACCATACAATAATCGATAAATCGTTTTAACACTATTTTCTATTGTTAAATTTCTCTAATTGAAAACAACGGATATGGCTTTTAACTATAAACTTTTTAATTCCTCTAGTACCAAGCACTGACTGAACTTCTCATTAAATTTCAAAATACACGATGCACAATTATTGTCATGACAATTTAAAAAAAAAAATCAATTAAAAAACATCAGAAGTTACAGAAACACTTGCAAATTAATGAGGAATAAAATGTTTCTTTTTGGAAAATTATCACATATATTTTCCTGGTAGAAATGTTAGTACAATCCAACTCGCCGTTCACAGCTTCCCAAAGCTGGTTGGCGGGTTTAATCGTTGGTGATATAAGATTTCAACCCTTATTTGCGTATTTAATGAAGAAATCAGTTTTTTTAAGACAATTACATAGATTTATGTAACTGTTTCAATTTGACAATAATACTTTTTTGCTCACAGTTATAGGGCACCATGTAATTCTTGCGAATATTAATAATTCTATACACAATTATTTTGATTCAAGTAAATTTTCCTATTTAAAATTAATGATAATTTGTTTGCACACGAGATTTCCTTGTTAATCTTTATGATGTGTACAAAGATCTATTAAATTCGTTGATATAATACGAAGTAATTATATCCAATACCATTCATTTTCGCACACTTTTATGGTATTATGTATTATTTTCTAAACTGCTGATAAGCTTTTTAACAGATAATTTTAACCGATAGATGGGACCCTAACAAGTACTATAACACAGGGTCTGAGTTGATCTGAAAGTAATGGCGATGAAGGCGTAATACACACTCTCAAGTGCTCTAGAAGTGGAGCCACAACACCGAATAAAGTTTAGAATCACACTCAGGACAATCCTTTTTTCTTTTGGCGGGTGATTAAACTTACCGTTTTGCAGTGGATACTGACAGTATATTCTAAGGCCAATTCTAAGGCCTTGATCAGTTTGCAAATCTTCGAATATATCTGTGTTTAATATACGCCAAAATAGTCACAAGACTTTTTAAATCTGGAATTACCTGACCAGAATATTATTTTTAGTTATTTTTTTCTCTAAAGCCTGTATTGAGTTCTTTTGCAAAATTGGCCGATAAAATCTTTTTCACGTTATCTGATCTCCCGGATATAATTTTTGCAGGTTAGGAAATAATCTGCCTTGAAGAATTTTTTATTATTCTAAGGCAGTGATAGATTTTTCTCACCTTATAAACTCACTGCTATCTTCATGTGAAAACACGGCGTATATCAGGATTCTCAATCCTGCATGGATTCGACTTTCTTGAAATTTACTCGGGGTTGAATCTGTAACCAGGAACTACTGGGACATCACAACAAAGTTTAAATCTTGATTCGTCACTCCAGAGGACTTTCTGAAAACATTCGGAAAAACTGATACCATACTTGGCCAAAAACTATTTTTCTATAACAGAGGCTTCTAAGAACACCAGCTTTTGGGCGAAGACTCCCTGTCGCAGTGGCTAACTTGATGATGTGCGAGTTCAAACTCTATTGCGTGTACTTTTGAATTAATACTCATGGGAAATGGTTGAACTTCCTCAGCCCCACTCAGCTTTGATTTAAATAGTACCATGACTGATCTATAAGAATGGATTTTAGATTGAATAGCCCATAAAGGGGTGATATACAATTAAACAAAGAAACCAAACCAAAGAAAATTCTTTCAACCTTCCTCTAACATTCTTTCAAGAAATGTATATTGTTTCAGCTCTTCAGCATCTTGCAGATTTTTTTTTCTGTAGAAGTGAATATTTCATTTTCCAGTTTTTGGCATTCTTAATAGTTTTAAGAATTCCAGTTTTTTCCTTCCCAAGGAGGAATCATTTATCTTGAAGTATATAACTATTATTCTTACTTTAAAACATATATTTTGGTGATTGTCAATCAGAAAAGACGACCAGAAACTTTGAATTGTTCTTATAATTTTTTTTATAAATTATACACATACTTGTCCATAAAACGTTTATATATTTGTTTCACACACATCCTTGAAAATTTATGCTCTTTAATATCTTCTAGCATCACCTTAAAAATACTTTACCAGAATATTTACTCTAATAATACAATATCCATATTTACCAACCCTCCGCTCGGGCAGGATATGACACAAGGTCATTTTTAAGCGGAGTTTAACAGGTTTAAATTCAGTGTTTCCTTCTCCTAGACTAGTTGCCTCACCAAGGCTGGAGAACCCAGTCTGTTCTACTATTTACCCATAACTGGAGGGAAAATAATTGGATTCATACATTTCCCAAGGGTATTAGTGCAATGTAATCAGCCTCGTCCAGGATTTGAACTCGTATCACCGTGTCCATTTCCTACGACGATAACTATTACACCACGGGCACCTCCAATAATACAATATCTATATACAAATATATTATTAAAAAAATTTATCCTATCGTTCCCAAAATGCACTCTTAGATTTTTTCCTACAATTTTTTCAAACAGCGTTCAAATTAATCAGAAATTCTTTCACACGATTGCAGTTTTTGATTTGAGTCAGGAGGTTGTTCTAAAAATATCAGGATAGAACTCCAAGGGATTAGTACATTAGTTTTTTTTTTTTTTTTTTTTTTTTTTTTTTTAAAGTTTCTCCTCAAAAAACTGTTATGAAGAGCGTACATTGGAATTATTTGAATAACCGAAGCAATTAACCTATTTAAATCGTGATATATATATATATATATATATATATATATATATATATATATATAGGTACTTACAAAGGAAAATATATATAAGTACATAAAAAGGAATACATATAAAGTTTGTTTGCCCGTTGTAGTCGAGAGCGAATCGAATGCTCCTTTTTAAGTTACTACTACACCTGTATGTAAGAGAGGGCGCTACTCTTTTTCTTGGAATATATATGTTGTCATCCACCGACAGATTGCTTCGTTGTATCACAACTCTTTAGTGTGGCAAGACACACCAGATTGCCGAAGCTGAGATCGAAACCAGGCTGATTCAAACGTTAATCCAAGATCCTACCTCTCAGCCACGAGGAAACTAACACAAACGAAGGAAATTTAAACGCTTATGTATCACGTTTGTTTTGTTTACATACATCCACTTAACGGCTACTGAGGTGTGTGTGTGTGTGTGTGTGTGTGTGTGTGTGTGTGTGTGTGTGTGTGTGTGTGTGTGTAAAATAAACTGAATTCCCTAACAAAAAAAAACAATAGGTAATTTTTTAGCATTAACAGGCTCAAGTCTGTATAATTCTTATATCAGTATTTTTGCATTTGTTGACAGATTGGTGCCTATGCGTTCGTTTTTAAATTTGCAAACAAGCATATTTGACTTACTAAGATAAAATCTAAAGCATCAAAATCCAAAATAATTTAAGAAGTCTTTCCCTTCCTTCTTTGTTTAAAATACATTTTTAACCAATTATAATCATAGATGGGTCACAAATACTTTTCATCTAATCATAACCTACCTCAATCTTATAAAGAAGCGATCCTATTTACCCAACCCCTCCGCTCGGGCAGGATATGACACAATTCAATTTTTCTAAGTGGAGTTTAATTCAGAGTTTTCCTTTTCCTAGACTAGTTGCCTCAACAAGTAGTCTGCCCTACTATTTATCCATGACTGGAGGGAAAATAATTGGATTCATACCTTTCCCAAGGGTATTAGTGCTATGTGAAATGCAATCAGTCTTGTCCAGGAATTGAACTCGTATCGCCGTGTCCATATCCTGTGACGATAACCATTACACCTCCTACAAAGAAGCGATAAGCTAAATATATATTCAATAGCTTTACGGATCTATTCCGTTAATCTACTCAAACTTTCTACTTTTTGAGGGGTGGGAGGAAAATGTGATATTCTATTCCTTCAAGTATGCATTTAATTTCATCATCACTTAATTAATCTAAATTGAATGAAAATATTATTCATATAGATTTCTTCCGACACTAATTTCAATCTCTAATGAAAACTATAGCTACATCCACGTACATATAAATGCATATATCTACTTTCTTTCATAGTGACATACTCACACGAAGATGTCTTACAAACACTTTCTCTTTTAAAATATTTATGCTCTAATATTACCTTTTCTAACAAGAAAAGTCTTTGTAACTCTTGTTTATCAACAAACTTTTCATTCAATTTAAATAAATAAGAGTTCCTAATTTGTAGACCAGTTTTTTATGAAATCATTTTTTCACTTATTCACTATATATATATATATATATATATAAGTGTGTGTGTGTGTGTGTGTGTGTGTGTGTGTGTGTGTGTGGTTTTAATCAAATTTATTGTAATCTTTTGGTGGGTGGAGTCTCTGTGACACATTGGCTGAATTGCTAGATTTTAGCGTCTTAATAAACGAGTTTGATCTCAAATTAAGCTATTGTTTTCACTTTTGGACTAATAACCTTAGGAAAGGAATGAACCCCCTTCATTCCACTAGCAACTGGTTAAATAGCATCAGTGCTTTCCTTCGACAATGATGGTTTTGGCATTAAATTACCCATGAAGGTTGGTATGCCATTAAGCAAAACACATAAACAAAACCGCTACACAGACGATGCACATGAACAATTAGAATTGCCTATATAGAAAGAGTAAAAGCGAATCGATGGTCAAAAACTGCTTGATTGAAAGCGGTGACAGAGGAGTAAATAATAGAAGCGTCATACCAGAGCTACCACCATGAAACTATCAGGAAACACAAATACCAAAAATTAAAAATAAAAAACGAATAATAACAAATAAGAATATTGTGCAAATTAAAAGAAAACTGAATCAACTGACAACTTAGTAATCGGTTGCCCAATTCTAACACTGATACAAGGCTCATTAAATAAGTTTCCAGACTTTTTACGTATGGGCACTTTTATTGATAGTACACTCATGAAACTCTAGTCCCCTTCGAAGTAATCTCCTCCGGCTGCAATGCACTTGTTGTACCGTCCCAACAACTTCTGGAAGGCCCCATGGAAGTCCTCTTGTGTGAGCGTGTCAATGACCTACATCACAGCCTCTTTCATCTCCTCCATTGTCTCATAAAGACAGCCTCTAAGTTTTTCCATGAGCTTAGGAAATAACCAAAAGTCACAGGGAGCCATGTCTGGACTATACGGACGGTGAGGAACTGTCTTGATGCCAATCTTGGTCAAATAGTCTGTGACAAGGATAGAGTAGTGGACTGGTGCATTGTCTTGCTGGAAATGTCAGTGACCCGATTTGAAGAGTACTGGCCTCTTCCCGAGGAATCTCTTCCTGAACTCCCTTAAAACCTCAACATAGTAGTCCTCGTTGGCTGTCTGTTCAGTGGGAACCCAGTGCATGCATATCATGTCAGTGCTGTCAAAAAAGGGATCATCAAAATTTGTGGGTTGATTTGCTCTGTCTGGCCTTCTTGGGTCTGGGTGAACTAGCATGCTTCCACTGGGACCTCTATCTCTTGGTCTCTGGGTCATAGCAGTAGATCCAGCTTTCATCGCAGGTCACCAGAGCATCAAGAACTGCGGGATCTTAATTGATCAGCTCAACCATCTCCCTGCTGTCATGACAACGTCTTTCTTTCTGATCTTCTTTGAGCACACGAGGGAAAAACTTCAGGCCAATCTTCCGCATCTTCAGTTCCTCGCGAATAATTGTGTACAGTTCCCGCACTGACATCAAACTGTGCACTTATTGTCTCTATAGACACACGGTAGTCCTTATCCATGAAATTCTTCATTTGGCCAATCAACTCTGGTGTTCTGACTTCCTTACTCCTCCCAAATCCCTCATCATCCCTCGCAGTCTCCCTGCCTTCCTTGAATCTCTTATGCCACTCAAAAACTGTTGCTCGATACATGCAAGATGGTCCAAAAGCGGTCTGAAGCATACCTTTCTGTGTCATTTTTCCAAGTTTAAAACACAATTTTATTGCATATCGTTCTTCTAAAGTGTCCTCACGTCCAGATTGGATTTTTGAAATCCACCAGCTGTGACAATCAGGCTTTAGTAGGGTGTATTCCAATTCCAGATGTAGCTGTTATTTTGAAGCTGAAATCATAAATATTGGTCAGTCATCTCATATGATGTATAGCAATAACATACTAAATTTTCAAGAGTCTACGACAATTTTAAATGCCTGTAAAAAAAAGTCTGAAACTTATTGAAGGCACCCCGTAGTATATAAAGAAAGATATGACAAATTAGGAGATTATATTAATAGGAAAATATGCAAATTCTATGGAATACTGAAATGTGAAAATGGTACAGATAGAGACAAGAACCAATAACGAAAGGCCATGAAGCTATTGTATTCTGAGAATTTGCTTTCAAAACTGACATAAAAATAAAGAAAAATTGACAAGATATAGTAGGTAGGACTATAAAAGTAAAAAATGCATTGATCTCTCTCTCTCTCTCTCTCTATATATATATATATATATATATATATATATATATATTAATGCGTACTGGTCACCAATCGAGATGTATATATATGTATAATCGTCAATTGACGCAAGTAAATATCTAAACATGCATTTGCTCTATTCTGGTTGGTGTGTAAGATATTTTACAAATTTGCCCTTCAATGTCTCATATTCCAAGTCATTCCATATATTTGTATACAAGCTATATGTCTTTGTATTTCTCTCTGTATACTTTCACACACATACATACATAAACAACTATTGATTTTGATGCATATGTATATATATATATATACTGTAATATGAAAAATGAACTTGCAGCGCCATGACAGAAAAAAAAGAGACACGCACTTATTAAGCTGTCAATGTAGACATTCGTTAATGGACGTTCGTATTCGATTAGTTCAGCTATCCTTTTCAGTTTTGTCATCAACACTCCTCCCGCCATCCTCTCAGTGTTATTTGTTGTTGTCATTATTTTTCTCCTCATTATTATTATTATTACTATTATTGTTGTTGTTGTTGTTGTCGCTATTGTTGTTGATGCTGTTGTTGTTGTCACCGCGTCTATTATCATCATTTTCAGCTGCAGGAATGGTAACAATGTTTGAGATGAAGAACATGTTTATGAAAAGAGGATGTTGCCAGTTAGATTGAGTAAAGTAGTCGATTCGCCCGGGGAAATTGATGGTTTTCGTGAGATGATTTATGTTTGAAAGAAGATAACTGTTTTACTCATGGGATTTTATTACACTTTTCACGACGCTAAATTATGATTATTTTTCTTAGAATTATTCGTATGATTTGTGTATTTGTACGAAAAGTCCTCGTATTACACGCCATTACATGACGTCTCTGCTTCGTCTTCTCCTCTTTCTCTGCATCTCTCCGCTTTGTCTAATTATTATTATTATTATTGATATTATTATCCATATTATTATCATTTTTATTATTATGGATTTTAGTTGTGGTAGTGGTGAAAGTGTTATCGTAGTAAAAAAAAAAATTTTCCATCTTTTTTCTCATCTGATTCGTTCTATTTTTTTTATTACAAACATTCATCCCACTGTTATTGCGTTCTAAAGAGCGTCTATTTTTCTTACACTAGACGCCATCTTTACTCAAGCATTTCTAAGGTTAGCCATGCCTTATGCAGTTGGTGTTTGAACAGAATATCATTTCTGACGAATTTTGGAATAATTCCTAAAGTTTCATCGAAATACATTCTTCATCTTCATTATTGCTCCTACCTTCCTTTCTTCTTCTTCTTCTTCTTCTTCTTCTTCTTCTTCTTCTTGTTATTACTATTATTATTATTTACTCCTTGAGAGTTTTTCACATCAGTTTTAGCTGATCGTCTTTTACTGTAGTTTGAGTGAAAGCTAGTGTCCTCAAGTGTCCAGGACTCTTCTCAGGATTCTGGCTGTTTTCAATAATGCTGTAGTTTGGATGGTCTCCACTCGTTCTCTTATTTTCAAGTCCTCCAGTCTCTTTAATAATCTTTTAGTTACTGTACCGAAAGCACCAATCACGATTGGTATAATCGTCACCTTCATGTTCCATAGTTTTTTTCGATTCCCTAGCATGGTCGAGGTATTCATACTTCTTTTCACTTTCTTTCAGTTTTATTTTGTGGTCAGCCAGGATAGCAAAGTCCACAATTTTGTATTTTTTTTGTTGTTGATTATTATAAGGTCTGGTCTTCTGGCCGTGATTAGGTGATGTGTTAGTATGTCAAAGTCCCATAGGAGTTCATGTGAGTCGTTCTCTCGGACAGATGCTGGGTTGTGCAAAAGCCATTTGTGGGTCAAATTTAAATTTCTTGCACATCTCCGAGTGGATCACCTTGTCTACCCTGTCATGTCTAGTCTTATACTCTTTCTGTGCTAATTTGCTGCATTCACGTATTATATGATTGGTCGCTTCGTCTTTATCACCACATTACCTACATTTGCTATTTTGTTGCGCCTTATCTATCTTCGCTTTGATATGATTGGTTCTATCCATTCTTGCTTTGATTATTGTTATTATTGTTATTTAAACTCCACAAAAGACACATATACATATACACACACATACACACTCAAAACACACACACACACACACGCACATATATATATATATTTGTGTGTGTATGTGTGTGTGTGTCTCTCTCTCTCTCTCTCTATATATATATATATACAGTGGACGACCTGTTAGAAACTATCTACAACAGATCTCTACTGATGTACGATATAGCATGTAAGAACTACCGAAAGTGATGGATGATAGGGACGAGTGACTGGAAAGGGCCAGGAAAATTCGTGCTTGTGATACTCCATGATGATGATGATACACAGAGACAATGTACACACCCATTTGGAAAAGATATTTGGAATCACTGTAATTTCGAACACATGCATTTTCTACACATTCATCCATACTTACATTATAAAAATGTATATAAATATAGGCTCACACACACACACACACACACACACACACACACACACATGTATATATGTATGTATATATATATATATATATATGCATGCGTATATATATTAATATTAGAAAATTAGTCATGATAAATTATATCCTTCTTCTTCTTCTAATTATCATCATTATCATTTTTATTTGTTGTATTTGTAGTGGTAGTAAATCGTTTTTACTATGCTTTTTCTGATTTAATCTCTTGAAACAGACCCTTTTTTAATGTCCTTACTTGATCTGTGTAAACTTTGACTTTACTTGGGAATCACAGGTTTACATTTACATTTGAAGGTTTAGCATACGTTTTACGCTAAGTGATATTTTGAAAGCGCAAATGGAGTAAAAATTAAAGTCGTGAGAAGTGAACATATTGACCTAAGTTCACATCCTGAACGTGACTGTTTGCTCTTCACTTTGTTCTAATGCCTTCGGGAAATACTTGAATCCATCTCTTATACACTCACTACCATCGATGGCAAAATACTAGGGCAAACGAACCTTTTCTGATTTGGTATATCCACTGCTCTAGAAGACGGAAAACTCGCTGCATTTCCATTAAGAATTGATCCTTCGTCTAATCCTGCCAATTGATAAACACACATTTGAATTTGTTTATGTTTTATTTATTAGGCTTGATGTTTCTTTCCAATTTATAGGGTATAGCATTTTTGAACTACTTGTTTTGGAAACGAAACTTTCAAAAAATTTAACTTTGCATCTCTTTAAAGTATCTTTTCATCAAATTAGTAATGAGACCCACGGCACCTACAACTATAGGAATGATTGTAGTTTTTCTTTTAATAATTATTTTTCACCTTCCATTACGTTATATTTGATAACTTTTCTGGTGATTTTATTGGTATATTGTTTTCAAATAAACATCAGTATTTCTCTACTTTTCACGGATGTTTCTCAATAATTTAACTTGTTGTTTTTCACTGAATTCAGTGTGATAGAAAGTACCTCAAACTGTAATATAATGGCCGAGAGATTTCGTTTTATGGCTTTGGGTTTAGTTAGGCTGACAACCTTTCAGCTCAGTGCATGGGTTACTTAGGAGCAACATTAATACAGGAGTTCATTTGCGCTCGTGCAGAGCGGACGTATCACTCAGAGATGTCACAATAGCCTAGATGGGAAACGGGGCTAGCAAGTGCAAATGACGTCACGCACGCGGAGGATTTGGGGATTTTGAAAAAGTCAGTTGAGTTGAATCCTGCTTCGGGAGAAGACGGTTGACTTTCGCTTGCTCGCGGAGGCCTTAGGCAGGTGCTGCACTGGATGGTTGGGGCAGATGGAAAAGCCAGTATAGAAAGAATGTGTATCTCACTCCTTATGTTGAAGAACCTTTAAACTCAAAGGTAATAAAAAGTTTCGTACCTGAACAAAGAAGTCGTAAGTGTTTTTCATGTTTCGAGATTCCTATGTTCTATGTATATATGTTATGAACAATCTATGTCCATTTCACACATATCTGGATATCTGGTTATGGTATATATATATGTATTTGGTGCCAGAGCTGGGCATGTCGTTCATGGCATGGCTACGACTGGGTTCCGCAAGTATGTCCAGACGATCAGAGAAACGGCTAAGAACATAGGATCTATTTCAAGCGGCTTGTTCAGGCGATGGAAGGAGGGAGAGAGAAAACACAAGGCCCCCATAAAAAAGAAACAACTCATCTTATGTGTGCTGTTGTCTGAATGTTCACGATTTTACTTTTCTTACCCATTTCCCCTAGTGTCTTTTCTAGTACTATGAGAAAGTTTCAAAGAGCACCAACGAGAATTAGTACCACCATCATTTCTATGTTCCACAGTTTTTATGCTCTCATGCAAAATATAATTAACTGACTTTTTATTCGCTTTCTATTATTTTCACTGAAGTGTATGCTAGAACATCAAATTACACTTGATAACAAGTTCCTTTCTCCTAGTTGATTAACACTAGGTTTGGCTTTCTAGCAGGGATTTGGTGATCCGTTTTTTTTCAAAATCCCCAAGAATTTATGAATCTCATTTCTTATATAGATTCTGGTTTATGCATAAAATTTTGGCAGTATGGTAAAAATGTTATCTCTTTCAAAATTCCCAATGAATCACCTTTCCCGCCCAGTCGTTCGTCGAGCTGTAATCCTTTTGTGCTAGTTTCTACATTGACCGTTTCATCACTGTATCCTAATGACTCACGCTGGTTATTGTGTTGCGTTGTATCAATTTGTGTCTTCATATGATTAGTCCTTGTGACATTACTTTGTACCGTTAGTAAAAGAGAATTTCTTTCTTGTGGTTTTCCTTTCTTATCCAAGTCCACATCATCTTTTGTGCAATCTCGTCTGTTTGCTGCTTGACGTATACGTTGTTTTTTTTCTTCTCGATTCTGTTTTGGTGTTTTACTGTGTGCCCATAGGTTGATGTTTCGGATACTGACTATTATTATCAGACTTCTTTTTTGGTATTTTCTTCAATTTCTTCAGTCTTTGAATTGTCACTTCAACGCTGCTATCAACGCTTGCAAGTCCTCTTCCTCCTTATTTTTTTATACATAGAGATTGTCTATGTCATCTCTCCTGATGTAAGGCTTTGTGCATCGGTATAAATTTTGTAGTCCATTGGTCTTTTTGTCTGAGTTCCTCCTTGGTTCTTTATTAAGGACGTTGCAAAGTATCTTACAAAGAGGGCTGCCCAGGTATTTTTCCTTTTGTAAGTTTTATGCTACATAGTTGGGTTTCAAGAAGTTTTCTTGTTCTGTGATGTATTTTTTTCTTACTTTTTTCTTTTATCTCTGATGGTGTCCACTTCCAATATTTCCAAGTACTTATAATTTCATTTCTCCTCAAGTGTAATGTTGTTTTCCTGAAGGTCAATAATCGTTACTTTTTGTCATTCGAACAAATGATTGATATATTTTCAAGAAAGATTTAAAAAATATTTCATGAACAGTACTTCCTGCAAATCATAGGTTTTACTTTTTGATAAGATATTCTGAATATCTTGTAAAAGCTTGAGTTTCCAGGAATTATTTATACAAACTTCGACATTTTCCTTCTGAGCCCAATCATTGATAATGAACTAGTTTTCAATTCCCTCATATTTTTTTTACCTTTTCAATTTCGCGATTTTTGTATTTGGATCGTTCTTTTTTAATTCTCTCACATCTAGGTTTTTAGCGGTAGATATGGCAACATCTATCAACAAGCATGTGTTTTCTCTTTTTGATTTTATCACAATATCCGGTCTAGTAACATTTGCGATTTTTTCATAGTGGATTGCGAAATCACAGAGAATTATAATCATCTTGGTTATTTTCTTGGTTATTTTCACCGTACAGTCCATACATCGTGGAACCTATTAGCCAACTCAGGTCTATTTAGACATCCCCTCAGTGTTTAAAAAGATTAGCTATTCACGAGAGGTCTATAATCTCAGTAAATTTACGGGTTGGTTGGTTGGTTGGTTTTACTGCGTGTCAACCTGTTGTAAGTTACTTCTGGAGTTTTAAGAAACCGAAGTACAAATTCCGCTATTGTGTAAAGAAAATATATATACTTGATCCGCTATTGCTACTTTCAATGAAAATGCTGTTGTAGAGTAGCTAGCACTCCTTCAACATTGTACCTGATGGACTGGCTCTTAGCCATAAATAGCGTACGATTCAGGACTTTGATAGTTGATTACTAAGTCGATATTTAGCTAATTAATATTCAGTCTGATCTTATTTTCTTCGGCTCTACAGCATTTTGACCCTAATCTGTTTCTTGTAAGTTCACTTGTTAATTGTCTGTGACTTATAGTACTGTGTCTTTTTTGTATGTATCTGTTAGCACCGGATACTGGTGCTGAATGAATATATTAAGCACCCATTCTTCTCTGAGCATCATTCACCTCGACGAGACAACGAAAGTGTGTCGATTTTCTTACAATTACCATCACGAGAGATTGTGATAGAACCTCTACTTTGTTTTCAAACGTCGAAGGCTCTCTTTTTTGTATGTATTTAAATGGTTTTGAATAAGTGTTAAACATTTACGATCATGGCTTTGAGTAACTATACACACACGCCCATGCACATGCACACACAAACACATGAACACATCTATATACATATATATATATATATATATATATATATATATATATATATATAGGCTTAGCCCATGACCAGAAGTACACAACACCTTGTGAGAACTGAACTCACGATCAATGGTTCAGTAAACTAGTTTGTTAACTTTAACACCAAACAAGCCGCTCTGTTTCATATATAAATAGCTTACTATACTTTTTCAATTTTTCAATACCAATATCTTACATGTGACTTTTTGATATGACAAAAAAAATTACAGAAGATTCACTAGCACTTTTTCAAGAAATTCACAAATTCAAATTTCGTGAAATTTGGTATGTCTTGCCGTACTATGGTTTCTTTTTTATTATACTCTCTCTCTCTCTCTCTCTCTCTCTCTCTCTCTCTCTCTCTTTGTATTTCTCATTATATCTTTTTGCAAATGTAACGTTAATAATTCTACTGCGTATTTTGCATATTAGTACTTGTATATTAGTCTGTATCTGTGTTTGTGCCTGTGTAAAAGCTTGAAGCGCTTCTTTTCCTTTTTCAATTAATTAAAAACGTTTTCTACTGTATACTCAGCTTCTTGTTTTCAAGAAATTCAAAGTTGAGAACATTAGAACACACCTAATAGTTATTCTACTTATTTATTTTTTGGGAATTTGTTTTTATCAACCACAAATAGGGATGTGCCTCAAATCAACCATTATCTGCCAAACCATGCGAATATTATACAGTCTGTGATTTATTTCATTTGTCTCTGAAAAAAAATTGTTGATACTGTTCAAGATTCCATTGGCTGTGGTAAAAATTCTAATTCAAGCGATGATAGGCTAAAAATAGCGAACGCATAGGAGAAAAACAGTTTGTTTCAAAAAACAACGCTACCGTCTTTATAACAAATTCAATTGTATTTAATCGATTCAAACTAGTTTGTAACCGTAAAGCAGAACAATACTGTCGCTAGCTGTAGTTTTCCTTTTAACGCATTTGATTCGAGAAGCATGTTCAAAACTTTCATCATATTCGAACTATTTTACAATATCTATAAAGAGAGAATGAAATTGTAAGATTTGCATACTTTCAGGCCGACAATGCGTTCCGTCGAAAGGGGATTAAAACTTTTCTTCCAAAAAATCATATAAAGTAAATGATATGTGATTCCCCGTGGCGTACGCTATTACATTCACTTCCGGACAAATATTATAGGGAATGTGTAAACACCCTAATTTCCTCAGCAATGAGTAAAATAGTATCACGAAGGATAGGATGGTAAGACCCCCACCTCGACATGAGTTTTAGTTCCGCTGGAGCTTTGCAGAATGCAGAGTACCTTTTCATTGACATCGCCTCCTGGTTCACTCATGTCCGGAGAAGTAGCACTTGATAAGGTCCTATTTATGGGTCGAATAGAACTAAACTAATTATTGCTTGAAATAGACCTGTTTTGGCATTTAAATTACGTATTATGCAAAACTGAATTGTTTGAAATGGAACTATTCTGCCATTGAAACTGTATTTACAGTAAGATGACTTGTTTGTAATAGAACTGTTTTTGTGAAAATAAATATACTTATACAAAAGTGAATAGCTTGAATTACAACTGTTTGACTAAACTGAAGAGCTTTAAAAAGAAATGTTTTTGACAAACTATGAACTTATGCTAAACTGGGTAGTTTGAAATAGAACTGTTTATTTGTATAAAAATGGATTTGACATTAAATAACGAACAAAGATTGATATGCCATAAAACCCAAACAAACAACCAAACAAATTAACCTCTTTTGTGCATTGCTTAGATGCATTTTCGTCCAAGAAAATAATTACCACATCAATTTCTATCGATGGAATGAGAAAATTATCCAGCGTTTTAATTTGTATTGATAATTTAAGTAACAAATAACATCTCCCATGAGATTTAAATAAAATGCCAACATATATCATGATTAGATGGAGGTGTGTGGCCAAACGATTTTCGTCGTAGGAGATGAATACGGTGACGCGAGTTCAAATCTTGGACGAAGAGTTTTGCGTTCTACTTTCACGCTAATACCGTTGGGAAATTATTACTCCATCAATTACTTTCAGCTATGGATATATTATTGAGCAGAGGGGTCTTTAGCCTTGGTAGGGCAACAAGTCTAGGAGAAATACAGCTCTGAAATCAAATACAAAAGGAGATAAGGACTACATTCGGACATCAATCTTCTAGAGATTTCACAGGTGAATATACGCCAGGAGGTGGCTAAACCACCATCAATTGCTCGTGGCTTAATGGCTATCAACGTTGAAAGTGGAAATGACGCCACGAGTTCAAATCCTGGACGAGGCTGATTTCATTTCAAATAGCACTAATACCCTTGAGGTATGAATTCAATTATTTTCCTTCCAGCTATGGGTAGATAGTGGGGCAAATTGGGTTCTTCAGTCTTGGGGAGATAACCAGTCTTGGAGAAGGAAAAAAATCTGAATTGAAACCTGTTAAATTCTGTTTAAAAACTGATCTTGCGTCATATCCTGTCTCTATGGAGGGGTTAGTGCATACATACATCTGGTGAGTGCTCTTTGAGAAAGACATCATGAATGGCTTTGAAAATTTACTTTTCTTCTGGTGGTTATTTTTCATTTGAACGGCACTTGGCAAATTACCAATTAACATCATTTTGGTCAATGCAGATTCTTAATTCATAACTGAATAATACTTTCATTCAGCTGATTTCTTACGATTCTGTCTCAAACATTGTGTTCTGTTTTGAATCATTTGGTTTTCAATTCTTTTGTAGTTAATTTTCTATTTTTAAGCAATATTTCTTGGAGTTTTCTATCCTGGCCCTTTGGTTTGGTTTGGTTTGGTTTGATATCATATCAACCAATGTAGGTTATTTAATGCCAAATGCTGTTTTTATATATGTATGAAATATGATTTGTAAACACATTTTTGGGATACACACAGTTAAATGTTGAAATTGTTCTATTTCTAACAATTCAGTTTGGCATTAGTAATTCGCTTATGCTTTGAATGTTGACCCATAGATAGAACCCTATCAGGTGCTATCATTCAGGGCCAGACTATACATGGGAGTGATGACAATGAAGGGGTAGTCCGCATTCCACATAGCTCCATCATTACTGGATCCCCACCCTCAGATTGTTTAGTGTCATCCAGGACATTCGTTGGTTGGGGTCTTACCTCTCTACAGAGATGCAGTCGGTGAATTTTACAGCACAAGCCGACAGGGGTACCTGACATTTCGATGTATTTAAAAATATACCAGTATATTTGATTCTTTTTAAACACCCCCATTTCTTATACATTTGCGCCAAATGTTAGACATAACTAAGAGGGAACACCCAATGTCTTTCACCACATTTTACTACGGATTCTCTACTTGAACGAGCTTTACAATCAGTTTCATTGTTCCAACTGATTTTTTTTTGTTTTACCTATATTTTCTTTTCTCCTGCTATTGGTCAACCTGCAAGACCGGTTCTTTAATTCTAGATCAATTATTACATGTAGGTTTCAGCTGGTATTGTTTAGCACACCACAAGACATCTTTATTTATAGAACAAACCTTAGTTTCACTCAAGGCCAGAGATATAATAGGGCACACAGGAAAAAATCTAACGCTCTAGTAATGATATGCTTGGGTAATGGGATTAAAAAACTACTCTACATTTAGCATTTTCATTTACTAAGTTAAGTTTCGTTTGATGCAAGACCAGAAATAAGGTGCACCCAGTAGGAATCTAACAAATTTATAATTGATAGTTAGAGTTGCTCGCTATCAACTACGCGATGCAAGATTCTCACCCAAACGGCTGTATGCTGATAATTGTCAATTCAATGAATATATTGTTGGAAGGATGAATCCTAGTCACTTGGTAATGATATCAATTTTTATTTTGCCCTCAGGTTCGCTCTAACGAGGAGAGGTATTATCTGTCACGGCCTCATCTATTTGACTAATAGATCTGTTAAAAACTATTTGTTTTAGATAGGAACACTTGATGCATATAGCTAATTTTTTTGCAATAAGAATTGTTACCATGAGCTATTATTGTTTATTATCATGAGTAGTTACTAGAGATCATATATCTGTATGCATACTAATGACGTTTTTGAAATAGAAATAATTTATTGAAACAGTATAATCCTTCGTATTCGAAACCACGCAACTGTATGCAAATTATTCATATTAAAAAATAAGTTGATATAGTGTCGAGAGACTAAACATCTTTTTGTTGGTCAGCTATCGTTTTTGCTGTACAGATGTGCCTCATTTTTGGAAAAAAGTAATTTTTTCATTTATTTTTTTTATATATGATATTGATTGATGGCAATATTATTCCTCAAAGTAACATCGTAGAAACCTGTCAATTCGGATGTAAACTAACAACTATTAGCCTGCTTATTAAGAAATTCTGTTTTTCCAATAACAATCAAACCCTAAGTCTTTAAACTTAGCATGATTGAATATATCAAGACCAAAACGTATGTTCAGTAAATCATTTCATAAAGTCACAGCAAAAATAAAACCTTGGCTAAGAACTAAGGTAAATAAATTTATCTTTCTTGGTGGTCTATCATATTCTAAATCTAAAGTCCCTTTTGATACTCTAGCAATTGTCAGCTCACTTCCATTATTTTGATATCATTGTGGATTTGTTCTTTTAACGCATCACTTACATCGCCTCAACAATCCGGAAATTTATGAAGATGGCTATGTAAAAAATGAACGTTAATACTCATATTAGCGTTTATGTCCTGTAGACATTTCAACAGCTTTTCAACTGACTCCTTGTAGTTTTCTGCCCGGTGATTGCATAAGAAGTTTTTCACCCATTCAACAAACGATATCCAAGTGCATACCAAGTCATTTATTGAATTACCAAATTTATCACCCTTAGTGATTTTCATGATGTTCATTATGTACAATGGAATAGATGCATTCAATTTTGATGTTTTTATTGGAGTTTCTATCCAACAGTGAAAACAAATGCTCTCAGTGTGTTTGATTTCTTTCCATAATGAAGAAACAAAAGTGATGAGGTAAATTCATGAATATCAAGCAGAAATGTTTAGGTTTTCGTTTTTTGATGTCACCTTTATTAGGTTTACTATGTTTATCAGTTAATTTGGATTTTAGCGATAAATTGTAAAAATTCGGTTCTTCTATTTTAAATCTTTTAACTCAAAACATTTTTCTCAAATAAAAATAGTGTATTTAAGGTTGCTGACATAAATTGCCCCGTCAACCTGAAAATTGATGGGTTTCTACGACATTTATTAACTAAATTTCGCGATCAGCCAAGATCGTAAATCGATCTTTTTTTTCCAAAATTGAGCAATTACAGTACAGCAAAAACCGTAGCTAACAATGAAAAACTAAGTTCATTTTCGGAATCAGCACCATCAAATTAGCAAAAAAACATGTCTTGTTTCTCGGCTCTGAAAATCGTTTGGACGGGTATTTTTCTTTTATTATATTGAATACTTATCGATATCATAAAACCGTGTGCAAAAGAGGAAAGAATCTACTGAAAAATATAGATATAAATGTTCAATGCGTGCAATTCCCTATTATTTATGCCTAAAATAATCGCAGACTTCCATACCTTTAAAATCTTTCAGTCAGTCCGATACCCTTTGTACGTCGATCTTCTTTGATTGTGCGCCTGACGAGCATGGACGTTTTCTTTTGGGGCTCTGACCATCTGTCTCTGGATTTATAAATGTTTTTTTCCTGGTCTCTTGCAGTTTCATACCTAATCTCAAAATGCATATACAAAATTTCGGCTGACTTGCCGTTCAAGCCGATATCCTGGCAACATGCTTTGATAATATGTTTACATTTGAAACTCTGAAACATCGATATTTAAAATTCTTTTTAAATATAGACATTCCTGTTTATAGTGTTGCCAGTCAATAAGATGACATTAACGCACTTTAAAAAAAAAACAATTTCGAATAAATAAATAAACAAAACATTTAAATAACACCAGGAAAGTGTGTTAAAAGGGGTCTCTTTTAATGAAAGGGATTCTAAACATTATCTTTTACTTGCCAAACTTTTTTGCCCACTCTTCTGGTATTTGGCGTGTCCTCGACAAATCTCTGCCAAAATGTGACTGAAGAAACTTAATAAAAAATTGTTGACAACCTATAATTTCGTGTTTCCACATCGGGAAGCCGATAACTTGACTTAGGCACTTAAATTGCTGCCCTGTTTGGTGCCATCCCCCACAGTCTGATATTGTTTACTTACAGAGGTGATGTGACTCAAAAGCAGGCAAAGATGGCGTCCGTGCAACTTAATTGAGCTCTCAGCCGTGGAGGTAATCACGACAGAATTTGTTTGCAGTTTTTAATACTCTTTTGGGAAATAAACATTATTCTTGTCGATTATTACAAATAAATCGAAATTTTGCTATCATACACAAGCACACACGTGTCTATGCGTAGTAACATACCAGAAAATTCTCCTATTCTTATTCTCATATACAAGATCGGTCTAGAAAGTAATGCGATAGATTTCTTTATTTTTCAGGTTGGCAAACCTAATAGAAAAATCGCCTGATCAACGTTGAACTTGAATACGTGTGAAATTGCTTAGTTAATGTTTGACTTTCAGAATTTATGTTTAATTGGAAAAAGAAAAGAAAATAGGTGGTATCTGTTGAAAACATCCAGTCTTAGGTGGGAGAACAAGAGCTTCAAGAGGGTGTCCCCAACTATTTATTATGAGGTAGAGGCGAGAAGAAAAGAGGTAGATTCATTTGATTCCCAAAGGTATGGAATTGAACTCAGTTCGTCAGCTCCAATAACTTCGATGATAACTGCTATACTATTCACGCCTCCTGATATATGAGTTGATAATACGTTTTTACATTGCCTAATATATATATATATATATATATATATATATATATATATATATATATATAAAGTATTCCAAAATGCATAAACACTGAAGCAACATTGTCGAGGTACGAATAAGAGTTGATAATACGTTTTTACATAGCCTAAAAAAAATATACATATATATATATATATATATATATATATATATATATATATATATATATATATATATATATATATATATATGGCAAAATTTTAAGTAAATCTGAAAGGAATAAAATAGACAAATAAAAAAAATCTCAAGGTCTTCAGAGAATGATTTAATTTATCATTCAAATTATTTGCCAATGCTAAACATTTGTTTTTTTTACATGAAAACATTAAACAATTTAACAAAAGTTAATTTCAACAATTCAAACGCGAGACGCCGTTTTAATATTTTTAAATTAAAAGAAAAATGAAATATTCCAAATCTGACAAAAAATTCAAACTATAAATAAAATCATCATCCGAAGACCTTGTGCTTTTTCATATTTGTACACTTGCATATCTCTCTCTCTCTCTCTCTCTCTCTCTCTATATATATATATATATATATATATATAATATATATATATATATATATATATATATAAAGTGTTCCAAAATGCATAAACACTGAGGCAACATTTGTCGAGGTAACGAATAAGCAATCATGATACTTATCTGTCCAAAAATGATAACGTTATTAAATACATTTATCACATAAGTTATTGTATAAGTTTATCATATATGCTTTGCCTAGTCGGCTGAGCTGTAGAATATATCAACTGCTTCTCTGCAGAGGAGTACGACGCCCCCAATGAGTGTCATGGATATGACACTAAACAATCTTATAGTGAGGTTCCAGCAATGTGGAGCTTTGGGGGGGAATGCGGATTACTCCTTAACTGCCATCTCTCCCAGGTCCGCTCAGGCCCGGAGTGGTAGGGTCCTATCTAAGGGTTAAATAGAACTAAACTAAGTACTAATGCTAAACTGAATTGCTTGACATAGGACTGTTTTGACTTTTAAACTGCGTACCTACGATAAACTTAATTGTTTGAAATTTAAACTGTTATCTGCATGCTAAACTGAATTGATTGAAATAGAACTGTTATATGTATGAAATGGACTTGGCATTAATACCTACTATGGTTGATGTGCCATAAAACCCAAACCCATACTATATATGTTATTATATGCTTCCACTATGCACACAGTTTTATCTGAATTTAAATTGAAAAACTGAATCTGTCTGATGAATTATTACACCCACTTACTCAAAACAACACACATACACACATACACACATATATATATATATATATATATATATGTGTGTGTGTGTGTGTGTGTGTGTGTGTGTGTGTGTGTGTGTGTGTGTGTGTGTGTGTGTGTATCGAATAAATCTAGCATATGCTCAATTAAATATAGCAATGCACACGTATAAAAACAACTAACGGTATGTTATTTTAGAAGTAGGAATTTAGGAAATGGCCTTTACGCAATGCTAAAAAATACATTGGTGAAAATTAAAAATGAATCAAAGAAATGAAAAATACCATCACCAGAATATCAGCCACTAGATGCATCTCTAATAATAAAAAAGAACTCAATCTAGCACAACAACACTGCATAGAAAGTTGATTAATCCACGTTTCTCTCACCATCGGTTACAAGCCAGTCTTTTTAAAGAATATTTTCATTCTTTACCAGGTTAATATATATATATATATATATATATATATATATATAAAGAGAGAGAGAGAGAGAGAGAGAGAGAGAGAGTGAGAGAGAGAGAGAGAGAGAGAGAGAGAGAGGAAAGTTAAAAAAACAAGTAATCCAAAAGTTCTGAATTTATAACGAAGGAATGTTAACGATAAAATTTTTCGGCTTTGATAAAGTTTCATTAGGATTTTAAGTTGGTGAAACAATTGTGGATAAAACAACGATGGATGTTTAATAAAATCTTCTTGTCATTGTATTTTATTAAACATCCATCGTTGTTCTATCAACTTTTGTTTCGCCATCTGAAAGTCCTGATGAAGCTTCATATAAGATATTAGAATTTTATACATGAAAAAAGACATGATATGGATGCGCATATGGTGTAATGATTATCGTCTTAGGAAATGGTGAAGGTAGCCCAAAATGAAATCTTAGATCAGTCTGTATTTCCCATAGCACTAGCCTTAGGAAAAGTATACATCCATCTATTCTTTCTTCGGCTGAGGTTAGATAGGAGGGCATACTTGGCTCTTTGGATTTGGTATGACAACCGGTCAAAGAGAAAAAAAAAACTCTGAATTCAAATATGGTAAACTTCTTTTAAAAATTCAAGTTGTATCATCTTCTGCTGAAGAGCTCGTAAGTGTATATATAAGATAGTAGAATTAAAACATATATAAGATAAAAGCGTACTTATTTTTAAATGTATAAAACATTTTAAAACATGCTTAAAAAACTTAGAACAATTCTAAAAGAGGGGACCCTTCGTTTCATCAACAACTTATCAGAGAATTTTATACCGCAGAACTGGTCCTCGAGAAGTTTTTTCTTTACTCTTAGCATTTCTGTTGTCATCAACTCCTGTCTTGAACACTTCAAGTACCAATTCTACGGTGTAGTACTCTCTGAAGAGATGTATACGAAACAAAGGAACCCCCCCCTTTTTTTTTTTAGAATTGTTTAAGATATTTTAGATCAGTTTTGAAATATTTCATTTTTTTTTTTTAGAAATGAACATGCCTTTAAAAGATCTTTTCCGATTCTGCACATAACAAAAATATTTACACACACACACACACACACACACACACACACACACACACACACACACACACACACACACACACACACACATATATATATATATATATATATGCGTATTTGTGCATATATATGAAATATCAGAATATATACGTATAGATATATATATAAATATATACATATATATATATGGGGGAGGGATTAGTACAAAAGACTTAAGTCTGAAAAGTACTGGACTGAGTGGAGTCTGAACTATAGGTGAAAGAGGGGTAAGCGGTTTGTGTTATCGTTAGACATGATATGTCAGGAATAGATAACTCTAATCTTAGCTTTCTAAAACCATTTTATTTTGCTTAAAATTTATCTTTTTGAGGTCGTTCAGTTATGAACAGACAAACGAATGATTAACACCGAGCAACGAACTAACCTCATTTTTTTCCGGTGGTTGAAAACTCAGTTACAGACACTTGAAATACGTGAGAAGGTGTATGGAGATACTACCATGTTATGCACACGTCGTGTAAGTGGCACAAGAGATTCCAAGAGGGTTAGGAGGAGGTCAAAATATCACTAGGAGCAGAAGGATTTTACCGGGCAGGATTGGGGTCAACGTCTAACGTGTTAGGCAGATGGTGTGGCTACTGTTGGTTCACTGTTCGAATGATTGCAAGTCAGCTGGTCATGAAAAAGAACAGTGTTTGTACAATTATAATCGAAGATTTGGCATTCGGAAAGTTTCTCAAAATTACAGTCAAGAGTACTGACTGATGATCAGAAGTAGTACCACATGCAGTTGTGTCAAGACATCATTGCACATCTTTAAACTGAACCAGTCTTTCTTTGTAAATGTTGGTTGTTTGGGTTTTATGGCATATCAACCTTTGTTGGGTATCTAACGCCAAGTCCATTTTCATGCGAATATTTCTATTTCAAACAATTCAGTTTAGCATGTGTACACAGTTTGATAGTCAGAAGCATTTATATATCAAGCTATTCAGTTTATTAAAACAATTCTAATTCAGCTAATTCAGTTTAGTATAAGTATAGATTTTGTTTACACACAGTTAAATGTCAATACAGTTCTATATTAAACAATTCAGTTTCGTGTAAGTGCTATATAATTACGGAATTATTTTTTATTAATCATTTTCTTTAATTATATTTTATCATTTGGTTTGGTTGGTCTTTGAACTATTCTGTTTTGTGCAGGTGCAGTTGCACACATTAAGTATAGTTCACGCTCGTGCGCAGAGGATATGACAATCGCAAATGTCATAATAAAAACCCTAGAAGGAAATGATACTGGGGTGTGGATGACGTCATGCCCGGAAGCGAGGGGCTGAGATTTTTTGTGATTTTAGAAAAAGCACTCAGTTGAGATTTTGACTCTGGACCGGGCAGTCCAGCTGGCGGCTACAGGATGCGCAGTGAGTTTGTTGGGTCAGTTAGTTGAGATTTGGCTCTGGGCCGGGCGAGTCCAGCTGAGGGTTGGCTGTAGGCAATGTAGAAACAGTCAGTATAGTAAAAATTGTGTCTCTCTCTCCTCGTGTCGAAAAACTAAACTCAAGAAGTTAATAAACGTTTCGTACCTGAACTACTGAGATTCGTCAGTGTTTCGCGTATTTCCCTGCATCTGGCTATATTATATACGTAAAGATTCAATGTCAAAACATGTTACATTTCAAACAATTAAGTTTAGCATAAGAACGCAGTTTAAATGTTACCACAGTTTAATTGTCAAAAACATTTCTATTTCAAGCTATTCAGTTTAGTCAAACAGTTCTTATCCAAACAATACAGTTTAACATAAGTATGCAGTTAATTCTATTTAACCAATAGATAAGGCCCTATCAGGTGCAACTATTTCAGGCCAGAGTGAACCTGTGAGCGATGGCAAGGAAAAGGTGCTCCGCATTCCCCAAAGCTCCTGCATCACTGGAACCTCACCATCAGATTGTTTAATACCATATCCAGGAAACTCATTGGCGGAGGCCTTACCCCTCTGCAGAGGTGCAGATGGTATATTCTACTGCCGCTGCAGACAAGGCAACACTTCGTAAAGTTATCACTGATGATGAGATACGGATTTTTGGGTATGACCCAAAAACAAGAGCCAGTGGAATATCGGACATCACAAGGGTCTAAAAAAACAAGACCGTCAAATATATAAGTTAGAGTCTTGTTGATAACGTTCTTCGATGGGACATGCATCGTCCACACTGAATTTTTCCCGACGGCTAGACGATCAATTTGCAAGTTTACAAGGTTTTTTGTCGTATACTTTGTGAAGTGGGTGAGGAGGGACGAGAGTAGTGGCAGAATAAATCGTGGCTGCTTCACCCAGATAATACATCCCACTCACAACACCCTGGTCATCCGGCAGTTCCTGGCCGGGAGATTCATCGCTGTACTGGAACAACCTCCCAATCAACTTGATCTTACTATGAGTGACTTTTTACTTTAACCCAAGTTTAATGGAACCATCAATTGTACCCGTTTTAATGCTGTGTAGGCCACTAATGGGCCTGTAACGACGGATGTGAGCGGTATCCTAGAATAATCATTTATGTGTATCGAGAAATGCAGCATTTAA
>OY757914.1:68990621-69115621 GCA_963585895.1 Sepioteuthis lessoniana
ATATATATGAGGAAAAGTTGAAAAAACAAATAATCCAAAATTTGATGAATTTATTATGAAAGTCCATGTTTAACGTTTCGGTTGTAATGACCTTCGTCAGGACCTTAAACATATGAAAAATATTGTTAAAATAGCAGTGGATGCTTGATGAAATAACCGGAGAAAACATCCTTTGCTCTTTTAACAACATATTTCACAAATTTAAAGTCCTGAATAAGGTTTTTACGACCGAATCGTTCAACATCAACTTTCATAATAAATTCACCAAATTGTGGATTACTTGTTTTTTCAACTTTTCTTCATACTCTCAGATTTATTTCCTTATTTCCTTATATATATATATATATATATATATATATATATATATATATATATATATGTGTGTGTGTGTGTGTGTGTGTGTTTGAAATGAACAAATTCTTATTATTTTATCTACATCAGAAACGTTCTCAAATATTGGCTTGTAGAACAGGATGAGACCTAAAACAAATGACAATTTTCGCACAAAAAGTCTCGCGTCTATATGTTTCACGTAAACATAAAAAAAGAAAAAATCTTAAAATAAACGTTGTACGAAAAATGAACAAAGAAGTATTTATAGATACTCAATATTCCTTGCACAATGCCAAAAGTTTATGCATTGTGTTGGAGCGAAAGTTGAAAGCAAGTTTGGGATCTATCAATCGATCTACCTCTGTCTGTCTGTCTCTCTCTCTCTCTCTCTATATATATATATATATATATATATATATATATTATTTTACTTCTTGCAAGTTTTTCATGCTAGCGTTTGCCGGTGAGCTTTTACTGGAGTCTGAGTGACACGAAGAGTACTCTGATTTCCTGGACTCTTTTGAGTATTCTGGCTCATCTTAATATTTAAGTCTGAATAGTCTTCATTCTTTCTCCGATTTCTAACTTCTTCCACCCACTTTCCAATCCTTTGGGAACCGTTCAAAATACCAGCTATATTTGACATCATCGTCACCCGCATGTTCCCCAAGTTTTTCTTTAGTTCTCTGGTAACAGTATTAGTTGATCTTTTCACTTGATTTTATATAGTGATTCGCAGAATGGTAAATTCAGTAGACGAAATATTCTCTCATTAATGGTCTATTAACGTAAGGTCTGGTCTTCTCACTGAGAATATGTGATGCATTTGTATTTCAAAATCTGATGGAATCTTATGCGTCAAATTTTCTGGGAGTAATTCACGTTTGAGATCGTTCTATTTAGTAATATGGTCAAAATACAATCTTTTGCGCAATTATTATTTTAAATATTATAATCATTTTTATCATAGGAAACAATACCCGAAGCATGAGTAGCCCTGTAGAATTCACTGAGTCTAACCCCCTTAAAGAGTGTCCTTGATATGACATTAAAACATTTGATGGTGAGGATACAGTAATCCTGGAGCTAAGGGGAATGTGAAGTACCTCTTCAATGCCATCGCTCCTGGGTCAACTCTGGTCCGGAGTTGTTGCTGCTGATCTATGGGTTAAATAGAATTATTTGGCATTTTAACTATGAGCAAACAAATGACAAAATAGGAAACAGTTCAAGCTTTTATGCAAAGAACATAAATAAACCTCATAGTTTGTAGATTCACTCTGGAAAAATAACAACGTATTTACCATTAATGCAATATATATATATATATATATATATATATATATATGCAGATCAAATTCTGTCGAGTAATTTATCCGATCGTTCCCAAAAATGACCTTCTAATTTTTTTCTTAGCATTTTTTTTAATCTGATGTCATGCAATTTAAATTTTACATTAATGCTATTTTTCATTTTATCTGGAATTTTTTTTCTGAAAATATTTTACTTTATAAGCAAAATTCCAATTGTTTTGTAGACTTGGTTTTTGAAATCTGTCTTGACAGTAAATTTCCAATTTGTGGAGAAATATTGAAAAAATGTCTACCATAATAAGAATTTCATTCACTGTTTTTAATGTTTCCATTATATCACTTCTTATTTTTCTTTCGAGGAAAACAGCAAATCCTAATTTCTTTAATCTCTAATCTTTGACTGTAATCACACTTAGAATTCGTCTCATGAGGAAAACATATTGTCACAAACTCCTTGACAGTCTGAGAAAGTTAAGCAACAAACCAAAGCATGATTCCTGCAAGAATTCTTGATTTTATGGCAATCAGAACTTCTAATGTATAGAACAACTTCCCAGAAATTGTGGAAGCCAGGCGAAAGATCTCTAATAATGGATATAAACTACTGATTTCTTACAGGTTATTTGAATCTATTCTACTTAATTCTTTTCTGTAAATTTTTGAAATGATATGCAGTATATTTTTGCCAACAAAAAACATCACCAGACAATTAATTTTTATTTATTGCGGACTTTTTTTCCTCATCTTGGTAGTTTTTTTCTTGTTTTTGTGTTGTTTCTTCTTTCACTACGTTTCGGCCAAATTTCACCTCTGGCCTTCTTCAGGTGATTTACCGCGACCTCGGATAGGAATGCTGAGTCTTGTAACCGGGCCCGTGGCGCAGCGGATAGAGGCGTTGAGTCTCTACGGTTCCAGGTGAGCATCCTCAAAAGATAGCGGTTTCAAATCCTACCCAAGCCGGCTAGAGGTTTACTTGGTCAAAAACGTGGTGCGATAGACAACAACTATGGAAGGCAGTAATTACTAGGGACACGGTTACAAGACTCAGCATTCCTATCCGAGGTCGCGGTAAATCACCTGAAGAAGGTCAGAGGTAAAATTTGGCCGAAACGTAGTGAAAAAAGAAACAACACAAAAAAAAAACTACCAAGATGAGGACAAAAAGTCCGCAATAAATAAAAATTAATTCTCAGATTAAGAAGCCTCATCTCAAAATGATTCCAATTAAAGACAAAAAACATCATGTTTCATTTTTCCTTCCTTTTGGCCACAGTGAATCAACAAATGTTTGAACTGTTTCATATTTATATGGAGGCACTATTAATGTGACGGTTATAATCAGAGGAAATGAAATCAGTGATACAAATTGAATTTCTGGTAATGGCTGTTTACATGTCACATTGTTCAAATATTTTTGAGAAAGATTAAACCCGACTGTCCTCCTTCGAGCATTGAATAGATATTAGTGCAGACAAGATTATCTAACCTTGCTAAGGCAACCAGCCTAAAAAAAGGAAAACTCTGAATTCAAACGAATTTTACTCCTTTTAAAAATGATTGTCCCGGGGAAGGAGTCAGTTAAATACATATCCATATTTTTTGTTAGAATTTTAATGCTGCCATGTCTCGTAATAAATAACTAGTAATATGTAAAATAAGTATATTCCATCACCTGCATAAAGAAAACGTTGTATGGGAACTATGCTATAATGCTGCGTGCTGTCTTGAAAAAAATCCAGAAAGCAGCATCCCACTTCCCCTCTCACATACCAATAGTGAAAGACGAACATGATGTACTGGACACTGCTGGTGAAGCAGCAATGAACAAATAAGCGAGGTTCTTTCGTGTACTCCCACACATGGATACACCAGTGTTGGCCGAGCAGCAAAAACTCTCATTCATCAGCTTTTTGGGGGACACTGGAAACGGTCTAGAGGACGTGACAAAAGCGATAGGACAGTTGATGAGAGAGGGAGAATTAAGGGAATACGTGCTATTAATACGACTTGATGATGAGGTCCATGAAGAATAATGATATACTTTAGTTTGAAAGAAAATTAACTTTTTCATAATAAACACATTCTTTGTGGTTCACGTATTCATGGGTGATAGTACAAACACGCACATAACCACACAGGGGATGTCCTCGTGGTGTAATGGTTAAAGCGATGGACTGTGAAATCGTAGTAAGCGAGTTCGTACTCCAGTCGCGCTATTACATTCACTTTCGGGCAAATACCCTTGGGAAAGGTATGAACCCCCTTATCCTCCCAGCTATGGGTTAAATAGTACCACTACTGTTCTTCTAGGAGAATAGATTTGGCATTAAATAACCTACTAAGAGTTGATATGCTATTAAACAAAGAAACCAAACAACCACACAGACATACACACAGACACACACAAATACGCACACTCACATATTTACACATGTATATGCGCATTAATATATATATATATATATATATTGATTATTATATGTTTGGGTGCTCATGTATGTGTGTGTGCGCGCATATGTGTGTATTTATTTATTTATGTAACTGATGTTTCATAATTTTCAACGATATTCTCTATTTTTACAGTGCATTTTATATTATATTTTCCCTTTAGAAATTAGTCTTATTTCACTTATTTTCATTTTCCTAAAATATATATTCCTAATTTAGCTCCTTCCTTTTATTTTCAGTTTACCATTTCTTCTTGATAGCATTTTTCATGCCTTCTCTCACTTTGTTTTTTTTTAATGTTCTCTGCAAAAGTCTTAGTAGAAGTGCGCATTATCTCTTTCTAACTTCCTTTCATACGATTTCTTTTCTTTTCCGTCCTTTTCATTATAAAACTTTGCTCATTTCACAGTAAATATCCGTTTTCCTATCTAACACTTGACTTTATAGCCAAGCGCATTCTTCTCTTTGTCTACTACACCTGTCTTCTTTCTTTCTTTCTTTCTTTCTTTCTTTATTTATTTATTTATTTCTTATTCATGTATCGTCTTTTCTTTCTTGCTTGTTTTTTTTTCTTGTTTGCTGGTTTCTCGTAACCTTGTTTCTTTACGTTCTCATTTTCATTCCGGTATTGTTTCTTTTTTTCTTCTATATTTTCTCTTCATAGCAAAAGTCTCTTTCTGTTTAATTTCTTTCTTAATTATTTTCGTTCTTTGATTGTTAAATAAATACTTGAGTGTATATATTTATTTAACCTTTCTTTCTGTTTTTTTACGGTTTTCATTCAAACACTTTGAAGATCTTTCATATTTGCTTTTTTGTCAGAGCTGATTTCTCGAAGACTTTTTTCCTTGATTCTCTTATTTATTAGACTATTTCACTTCCTTTATACCAGCTTGCTAAGCTCTCTCCGACTTGTTGATTTTTTCTTTCTCATTATGACTTTCGTATCATTTTCTATTTTTTTTTCCTTTCTTTTCTTTCTCTTTTGTCAGTGGAGTCTTGTAATGAGATGCATTAATGCCATATCAGTTTAGAATCTGCCTAGATTACAGACAATGAACTCCAATAGATCCATTAAAGAAAATAGTTTCGCGAAAAAAAAAGAAGCAGACGATATGTAACAAAAACTATGACACGTGTTGACTATGTAGATGATCTAGCGCTTCTAGTAAAAATATCTGCCCAAGACGAATCTCTACAGCATAGCAACTAGCAAGACGTATTGGTCTCTATATGAAATCAGATAAAGTTCAAATGTTTTAAACAAAAAAAATACCCATCTCCACTTTAAGCAACGAGCCTCGAAAAGGTGTTGATCAGTTCACATTCCTCAGCAGCAATATCTCATCGACAGAAAGTGATGATACGTAATCATTGGGAAGGCAGATATTGCTATAAATAGGTTAGCAATCGTATGGAAATCAATTGTTCATTTAGAACCAAACGGGATTTTTTTCCGAGCTGCGGCCGTGCCAGTACTATTGTATGGATGCACCACGTAAACACATGGATAAATGGCTATTCAAGAACTACACAAGAATACCACGTATTTTTTTAAACAAACACTGGAAGCAGTTTCCCCTTAAAACTGTTGCTGTTCGGCTAACTACCTTTCATCTTACAAACCATTCAAGTAAGATGAACAAGACATGCTGGGCATTGCTGGGGAAGTTGGGACGATCTTTAAAGCGACGTTTTCCTGCGGACTCCTTCGCATGAACAAACCAGTGTTAGCCGACAGTTAGGACTTACTCACTTTTCAGCTCTTTGCGGACATTGGATGAAGCCTTGCATGACTTGATGATTGTAATATTTTACTTTCTTTACAGTTTCTTTTTTAAATCTTTCTTTCATCGTTTAATAAACTCTTGGGTATGTTTTCTTTCGATATCTCTTTGTGTTCCTTCATATTTTCCTTCATAAAGATTTTGGAAATCTTTTTACTTACTTACCAACTTATTAACTTACTTTCAATCATTTTGTTGCTATACCCGTCACTTGTACTTTTTATTTCCCCTAAATCCGTTGATATTCATTTCCTTTTAGCTTTTCTATTAATCATTTTTACCTAAACTTTTGCTCCATTCCTTTCTTGTCCTCCTGAAATTTCGTTCTTTCACGGTACCTGTACAACTCTTTTTCCCCTTACTATCTCTTTCTATTATTATTTTATTTACTTATTTTTTCACCTTGACAAACCTTTTCTTTTTACTCACTTTTTCCTTTTTTTTTAATTTCGAATTGTTCATTCCTTATACTTCAAGCAATTTAACCGTATTTAATCTCTCTTATTCCTTCTTCCATTTTTCACCCCTGTCTTTCCAACTCAAGTCTGATATTGTATTAAAATTATTGTCAATAGACTTGAATCCTGCCAACTTTCCGCCGCACGAAACACATTGAATGCAAATGATCCAAAATCCCATATGACTCACAGGAATGTGTGGTGATTTTTTTAAAATATTAATTTTGTGCAAAGAATGTTAGAAAGGGCTAGTTAAGAAAACGTCAATTGACTAAAATAAAAACGAAAACCATACAAAGGAAACAAGTATAAGAAAATAACAAAGAACAAACAAGAAATAGATCTATAGACGTTGATGAAATAAAAAATTTATATTTATCCTTTTATAAGCATGTGGATCTTTCTCACTCTCTCTCTCTCTCTCTCTCTCTCTCTCTCTCTCTCTCTCTTTCTCTCTCTCTCTATCTCTTTATATATATATATATATGTGTGTGTGTGTGTGTCTGCATGTGTGTGTGTGATGAACAAAAGTGATAAGTAAAAAGGTATATTTATTTTATGTTCTTATTTTTTCATTGTTCTTAACAAGTTTCGACGATAAATATTAATATATATATATATATACACAGAGAGAGAGAGAGAGAGAGAGAGAGACAGAGAGACAGATAGACAGAGACAGAGAGAGAGAGTGAGAGAGAGGGGGAGAGAAAGAGAGAGAAAATAAAAGTTTACTTTTATCAGTCTATATTCAAGTTAATATCTAAATATTTCTATCGCTTTCTCTCTTTTTCTCTCACTCTCTCTCACACCCTATATATATATATATTGAGAGAGAAAGAATTTCACGTGGAAATACGTATATATACTCTCTGAAATTTCTACATAAGCACATGAATTTATGTCAATTCTTGAAGTCATATTTGCTCAAAATTTGTTGATTCGTAAGCCTATGAGGGGCAGAGACCGATTTGGATTTTGGAACAATAATATGTAACGGCGTAATAGACAATTGAAATGAAGTGTAGATAAAAATAGTGTATTCCTAGAAGATTTGAGAATTTGGCAAACATGAATAGATATTGGAAAAAGAAAGAAGAAAAACAAATGTAATGTTATTTTTTAACCTAAAAGAAGTCAAAAGATTGGTGGATTATTTTGACATATCACTGTGTTCTGGGTGGTTTGAAGAGAAAGAGCTGAATCCGTTCAAAGCCGGAATTTGTCACTTATCAAAATGAAAGTTCTAGAATTTGAGTGGAATGATTTCCAAAACTTCGAAAAATGAATTTATTTTCTTTAAAATATCGTGAAATAATATGCGTCAGCAGAAAATTATTGAAATTCAAATTAGGAGAAATTTGATAATTTTCGTTTTCTCCGTCTCACCCCTCATAAAATGGCAAGATTGTCTCTCACAAAGGTAGACTAGTGGCTAACCAGCAGGAGACAGCAACTAGATTTCCCGCACTCTGGACTCTGACCTTGTGTCACTCTACCCAGAGTGGAGAGACAGAGAAAGCCATTTTACATGTTGTGTAGACATGAAAGTAGAAAAGTGAAGTGAAGCCTGAATAACGCGACACCTTCAGGTAACCTTTACCATATCTGTGGAGATAGATTAGTGAAAAGAAATCGAGATAATATGATATTTTAGAGGCCTGAGTGGAACGGACGAGAGATGCTCCCGTAGCAGACTCGTAGAGATAAAGAAACGAAGAGTAACTGAGATAATATGATACCTCAAGGGTGCCTTTCACCAGACTGTCCTGGCTATCGAAAGCACGAAGGGAATTAACAGAACATGACCCTTGAGACGCTCTATTAAAAAAACTCACGAAAGTAGCAAAATGAAGAGAAATTAACAAATCACCTTGTACCAGACTGCCCTGAGTAAAAAAAAAAAAAGCAAAGAAAGCCAACCATAATCCGACGCTATGAAAAAGAAAAGAGTTTTGTGTAACAAGGATTAAGGAAATCAAACATAACCACCATTTAAGATTGCCTTGGGCCAGACTATAGACAGTAATAGTAGAAAAGCCTAAAACTTATACGACGGTCTGTCATTTCGGGAACTTGTCTCAGACTAAAACTAGCCATCTCCGGGATGGATGAATATACGTATCATTTTTTAAAGACATTTTCCTAATAGACTAAATATTGTTGTTTAGCAAGCTGTTTTTTGTTCCATGTTTCTTGACGTTGACTCTTTTTTTTAATTTCTTAATTGCGCAGTCTCAGTCGTTTATTCCATGAGCAGAGACTCCGAATAAGGATTCATCTGTTGTTCGGATCTAAAAAAAACGTGGGCAGATAACGAATCGGTCGTTTCATCAGAATGAATATCCGACAACCTGAACAATCAGTGGGTTGGAAGCAGAATCTCCCTTGAGTATGGCGAGTATATTAGTATTTAGTATCATGCAGGAGTTATATTTAATGCAAAACCAATACTTATATATATATATATATATATATATGGAAATCTTGTGTAAGTGTGTATATGGACATATTTGTTTGAGGCTGTATTTATCATAGCTTTGATAATATATTGTCACTGTTTTATGTTTTCCCATCAGTGGCCACCGTTAACTGATATAATACTATATTGAATGCATAGACTGATGTATGAGAAAAGTCTTAAGTACTTTCGAGAATATCTGACTTTGACATCCGTCTTTTAGGACGCACACACACACACACACACATATATAATGCAGGCGCTCGTGGTCTAATAATTACTAACGTAGGAAATGAACATGGTGACTCAAATCCAACAGAAGCTGTTTGCATTTTCAATAACTCAGTAACACTTGGGAGAGGTATAAATACAATTAGTCCCCCAGCAGCTATGAGTAAACTGGTGGATAAACTGGGGTTTTAAAACCCTGTATTGTAACCCGTCTAGGAGAAGAAAAACTGAACCCAAACTGTTAAACTTCGCTAAAAATTGACATTGTGTCGCATCCTGCTAGTGAGTTAGGATTGGCGCACACACAAACACACACACACGCGCGTGCGCGCACACACAAACACACACACACACACAAACACACACACACACAAACACACACACACACACACACACACACGCGCGAACATATATATATATATATACAGAGAGAGAGAGAGAGAGAGAGAGAAAGTGAGAAATTTTAAAAGAGTTCTAAGACTCAGCTAGATGTTAGATTTGTCGTACAACTCTTACTTTTATTTGGGCTTTATCTGCAGAGAAATTCTAGTTTTATTAGAACGGTAGCGTGTTGCTTAGCAACATTTTTCAGCTGAAGCCACCCCCTTTTTTTGGTGACCCCCATATATATATATATATATACGTAGATAAAATGCTTAAAAGATGTGCATTAAAATTAAGTGTTACAATGGCAGAGCGGTCTAATACCTAAAACATGCATTCTATGTTTCCATTCAGTCAGTTACACAAAGTTCCACGTAAACCATATAATCATCTGACAAAAACTGGAGAGCAAGTACCATATCAACTGCATATAAGGTCTGAGGAAGTTTCGCATGGGCATATTTTGTATATTACGTTCGCGCACGTAAAAAGAAATTAAATATAATGATTAGAAATACATTGCGGTCCAATATATATATATATATATATACCTTAAAATAAATTGTTCCACAAGGATATTTATTTTTTATTCATTTTTCTTCAACACGTGTTTCTACAGTTTTTCCCTTTGTTCAGGAAGTTACTATTGTTGATGGTGGTGTTTCCTTTGATTTATATAAGTAAAAATAAAGTTGGCGACCATAATCGAAGGTGACCCGAAGGCTCTCTTTTCAATAGCTACTATACCGAGGTGTAGTGGAGGGTGCTATTCCATTCCCTGGATTCTTCCACTTTACCGTTGATCCTTACCTTATAATATATGTTAAGCAAGGCGACATCAAGTACCATTTTTGAGTCTTTGGTATGACTCGACCAGAGATTTGAACCCCGGTCTCCTGGACCATTGGTGAACACTCTACTCATTAGGCCAATAATAATTTATATAGTGGAAACTTTTTTGATAAAGTTGTTTTTCTTTTTAATTCAAGCATTTGTGTTTGAAAATATTCCGATCACATGACAAATTTTCATCTGTGTAATTTTGTTACTCTCTTTTATCTTCTTTTTCTTTTTCTTTTTACAAGCGTGTATTTTGTGTGTTTGTTTGTGTGTGTGGACGCTCGTGTCCATGGATGTCAATATACTTTCGGGTCATTGTTTTTCTTTTATTACTTTTCTTCCCCTAAATAATCTATGATAGCAGATATGCCATAAAGTTATTAACTTTCCTCCATAAGTCATTGTGTGTGTCTGTGCATGTATATGTGTGTGTTGGGGGTTTGTATTTTTCCTTCTTTTCCCAATAGGTATTTGTGATAATTGATGTGTTATAAAGTTCAACTGACTTCAACATTTTTAATTTCTGTGTGTATGTGTTTATGTGTGTCAATGAGTGACTATAATTAAATTCATCTTATGTGGGTTTGATTTTTCTATAATCTTTTTCTTTTATTTGGAGTGATGTCTTGTGGTCAGTTTGGTATATTTGCATTATTTTAAAAACTCCACTGCCGTATTCGTAACGCTGTTTTGAAACAGGGTTTTCTGGGCGGGGTTGTTAACTTAATATAGCATTTGTGAAGTGATGTTCTTGCATTAAGAGCTTGTGTTGTACCAATGTATACTTTTTGATATTTGCTACATTCGATTACGTAGACTACGTTTTTTGAATTGCAACTGAATTTTTTATTTATCATGAATGTTGTTTTTAGGTTTTAAAAGGTATAGGAATTTACTTTTATGATTATATTACATGTTCCACATCATTTATCTTTGCATTTTATGATTCCATGTGTTATGTGCTCCCCAAATAAAAAAGAGTTGAGCGTTTTTAAAGATTTTTGGGGTGTCTTTGGCATTTTAATGGTTTTGTTGTATCTATTCAATCTTTGATTTTGTTATTATTTCTGTAAATTGTTATGGTTGTTTTTATTGTAAGTTAAGACGTACTTTAAGGGTCCTTTGCCCTTATGTTTTTGGTGTTTGTACTTCTTTTAATAGCATTTTTCTGCTAACTCGAATCCTTTATTTATAAGTGATATTTGGTATCATCTATGGTGGAGGGATCTGGGCAATTCTTTTTGGATAGTTTTTTTTCTATTGAGTGTGATGAATATTCTACGTGCAAGAGCGTAAGGGATGGAATTTATGCAGCTTTTGGTATGGTGACTTTTGAAGTGGACGTATTGCTGGGTATCTGTGGGTTTGTAGTAAATTTCTGCGATAATTTGGCCATTTTCGTTTTTAATGAGGATGTCTAAAAGTGGTAGTTCTTTAAGGTGTATTCCATAGTGAATTTTATTTTTGGGAGTAGATTTTGAGTAAGTTGTATAATTTGTTTGTGTTACCCCATGGCTATTTCCAGTCTATGAAACAATTATCTAAGTATTTTTTCCATGATCTACTAAATTCTGTTTTAACAGTGTCGTATTTTTTAATCGGATTTTATACAGGTATTCTTCTAAATAAACTCAGGTTAGGATGACTTATGTGTTTGTGCCATTTTGGTTCTCTATGCTATTACAAGATTCTGGATGTTATTTACGTTATTGAACTGGAAACATTTATTAATTTGGATTAGTTCAACACGATCTGTGATAAATATTTGTTAAGTCTTGGGTATAATGTTTCAGGGTATTTTTCTATCCAAAATGAAATTTTTTTTTCGCAATTCATGGGGGATATTATTGTAAAAGTTCGTGAAGTTAAATATAACTACGAGTGTGTCAGAGGAAGTTACTATTGTTGATGGTGGTGTTTCCTTTAATTTATATAAGTAAAAATAAAGTTGGCGACCAAAATCGAAGGTGACCCGAAGGCTCTCTTTTCAATAGCTACTATACCGAGGTGTAGTGGAGGGTGCTATTCCATTCCCTGGATTCTTCCACTTTACCGTTGATCCTTACCTTATAATATATGTTAAGCAAGGCGACATTAAGTACCATTTTTGAGTCTTTGGTATGACTCGACCTGAACCCTGGTCTTCTGGACCATTGGTGAACACTCTACTCATTAGGCCAATAATAATTTATATAGTGGTGACTTTTTTGATAAAGTTGTTTTTCCTTTTAATTCGAGCATTTGTGTCTGAAAATATTCCGATCACATGACAAATTTTCATCTGTGTAATTTTGTGGTACGGAGTTTAAAAGCTGATGTCGTCTGTGATATAGTTGTTTTTTTTTCTAATTGAGAAATGGTTGTAGTATAATATCACTTAGATTGCTGCGTTTGTTTGTGGGGCATGATGGGCTTGCTACTTTGGATATGAATTTGAGGTCACTAAGGTTTGGAATTTATATGCATTCAGTATATATATATATATATATATACGCGTATGTTACATGAAGGTTTTAGATTGCAACATATTCATTTGGTACAGTTTATATCATTTTCATTTTTGTACGTGTGGGTCTACATATATACAGACATCTTGTCCCTTGAAAAAAAATACTCAAACCATAAATACTGTAAACTACCTGCTTTTTACTATTCCTTTCTATGATCCACATGAAACTTTAAGTTACGGACTCAATGAGAATATATATATATATATATATATATATATATATATATATATATATATATATATATACTAATCTAATATCAACCAGCATTCACGGTACCAGAAAAAAAAGAAAAAGAAAAGAAAAAACCGTCAGGAACAAGAGATAAAAGTATCTCGAATCTACGCCCGGGGGAAAAAGAAAAAATTATAGGTCAAAAAGAAAGAAAAGGCCAACCTCGTCCGACCCCTTGAAAATAATCAAGGGATATGCAGTCAATTGGTCTAAAGAAAACTAAAACCTTCCGCGAATCCTGCAATGCTACAATTACAAGAGTGCTCAACACGATTGGAGCCAATTATAAAATTAACTTAAATCGTGAAACTTTAGTAGAAGATTTCCGACTCGCGATTTAAGTTATATATATATATATATATATATATAATTTTCTTGTCAATCCTTATATATATATATATATATATATATATATATATATATAAGGATTAACAAGAAATTGACACTTGCCGTGCAACGCTGACTCTCTGTCAACTCTATCCTATATAAAATACATTCACTCTATCGGTGATATTGAGTAGTCTTTACTTATAGATATAGCAAACAATCGGACGAACACACACATTCACTCATGCATACACACATGTTCCCACACACACATGTATATACAAGATAAAATTCTGTAGTTCCTAACGTTCTGTCAGTATATAAAGATAACACTATGTATTAATATATGTATGTACACGCACAGGAAAAAACATCGATAAAGTTATTATATACATATATATATATATATAGCATAACTTTATTGATGTCTTTTCTAAACGCGTGCAAACAGATATGAATACTTCCTTATTTTTGTATGTGTTTGCATGTGTGTGAATCTTCAAGGTTTTTTAGAAGTTTATATATCTTTTTTTAAGTATGTGTGATATAAATTCACCGAAATTCAAAATAGAAATAGAAATCGGCAATTTATCACAGAATGTTATTTATATTTTAAATTCGTTCGATTCTTATGCATATATTCTGCAAAATTTCCATACGTCTTATTCATTGTAATTCAAAGCAGTTATTTTGATTGTTATTTACACTTCTTTTCTCGGCATGCCAGTGAAAGTAAAAATATTTCGTTCATATCCTGGAGTAAGAGACGACCTTTTAATTTATTGTTTTGATTAGGTTGACTAAATTAACTATGTTGTAGATGTACTTTGTCTCGTATGTTGACTTTATTAAAAGTGTTTTCTTTATTCAGAATACACTTAAGCTTTAACATTTATATATATATATATACATATAGCACTTTTCATGGATAATGCGTTCCGGTAGCCGATGATGGATATGTAAAAAAAGTATACAAAAAAATCCTTCATTTACGCTGCGAAGTCGATGACGGTGGGTTAGGATATCAGACTAACGTAAATTCACCTTGGTTTCGACCACTGCTTGAAGTATCGCTCGGGTCTAGCCAGACTGAAGAGCTGTGATTCAACGAAACAGTCAGCCCGTAGCTAACTATATATATATATATATATATATATACATTCAGGTAATTTGACAAATAAAGGTTTGATCATGAGCTTTTTATTTGATTTTTCTTGTTTACGGACAAAATGTTCCAACTGTAGTGGAAGCTAGTATAAAATCTAACAAAAGTATCTATTGTTGTTCAAGTATGGGTACTTTCTACAATCTTTGCTCATTGTCGAAAGTACCCGTAAACGGAATACACTTCAAGAGAATGGGACAGTTCTTCAAATACATTCAATTAAAGTTGACACATCATGTTGACAAAGAATAAAACAATGAACACCAATTTTATTATCTGTCTTTGTCAACAAAATCCAACTACGAGAGAATATGCAATTTTTCAAAATTATACATATATATATATATATATATATATATATATATATATGTATATATATATATATATATATGCACATGTGCATGCATAAATACATACATACATATATAAATATATATATAAATTCATATCCATAAATATATATGCACACAAGTATTGATACTGATATACAAATATACGCGTATATGATAAATGTTTTGGATAAAGTTTTCCGCCGATGTGATTTTCTAATATCATTGAAAAAATGAAAAACAATTTTTGGGGAATAACAGCTTATTCGTACAACATATTTTGTTTCTACAACTTAATCAGATACAACAAAATGTTTTCCTTGAAAAGATAAAGAAATGGTCGACAGAATCGTCATAGAAACAGATGATTACGTCAAGGATTTTGTAATCATTTTAAAAGAATATTTTAGTGGATCTGATGAAGCTTTCAAACTGGAATATCTTAAATGAATCGAGTGTTGTTGGTTTTCAATTTCTCATTTAAATTCCTCACATACCCTCACACATACACACACATACATATACACGTATTCAACAATATACATAAATATATATGTGTGTGTGTGTGTGTGTGTGTGTGTGTGTGTGTGTGTGTGTGTGTGTGTGTGTCTGCTTGTTAGTTTTTTTGCGAATACATACTAAACTAATTATAATCTTATCTTCTTTAGGTCATCTATTACTAATGCGATTTTGTTATTACAGTGAATTAGAAATCGTAAATTATATTAGCGGAAATACTAAAACAAAACAGTACGAATGTCAAGGACAGATTGCATTTTGCAATAGAATTTTGTAATTTTGACACAAAGTAGTTTGAGAACATTATATTGCCGTATGATTCAAGAGTTGGCCTTTAAAGCTATGCTCCGGAAAGTTGTCTCAGAATATCAGGTAAAAAAGTATGGACAGAATGTCTGAAAACAACGCTTAAACAATGGAATGGTCGAATAATGGTGTGGGAGCTTACTCGTCATCTGAAGTTGTCGAATTAATTCGATTCGACAAGCATACTAATGCTAAAGAATATATCAATATTTCTGAGAAAAAACGACTACCAACTCTTGACAAGCTGTTCTCTTCGGTAAATCATGCAAATATCAGAGTGATTTTTTTCAACGTGATAATGCAATTCTTCATACAGCTAAATTGACAAAAAGTGGTTTCCTGAAAACTTATTATATAGTTATGTTTTGGCCTGTAAAAAGTCCAGATTTAAATTCGATTGAAAACATTTGGAATATAGTTAAACAAAGGCCGTTTGGTAGGATGTTTTCAAATGAAAAGAGCTGAGAAACAATTAGGAATGATTAAGAAATATTTTTATTGAACAAAGTAGGAAACTGACAGGGGTGAGGTAGAAAATAATTGCTTTGCATAAAAAATGTTATGGTTAATCCATCACTGATTAAAAAGGTCTTAAAATGTCATCATATTAAATGTCTTTCTTTTCATTTGCTTTTTATTTTTATGTTCTGTTTTCTTCATTAAATGTAAAATCATGACCCAGACTCCTTTCTTTTTGCTGGTCAGTTGGCTGGGACTGCATAATACACTGACTGCATCTCTGATGAGGGGTAAGACTTCCCCAACAAGTGTCCTGGATACGTCACTAAATAATCTGATGGTAAAGTTTGGGGGAATATAGAGTACCTCTCTACTGTCATCACTCACAGGCCTATTCTTGCGCCGAGCGGTAGCACCTGATCGGGTCCTATCTATGGGTAAAATAGAACTAAATGTTGTACTTATACTAAATTGAATTGCGTCAAATAGAACTGTTTTTAAATTTCAACTCTGTGTAAACAAAAAAACAACCGTGTATTTATACTAAACAGAATTGTTTGAAAAATAAGTGTTTATAAGTATAAAAATGGATTTGGTATAGAATAACCAATCATGGTTGAAATGCCATAAAACTAAAACAAACCAAACCAAAACAAAACAAAATAAAACGAACCTTTCCTTTTGAATAGTATATTTGCTTGCATAACTTATGGGATCAAGGTTTCGCTGCTTTTTGAAGGTAGACATTTACTAAGCTTTACCGAGTTTGGCGCAAGGCTAAAATACGAACCTCAGAGTAAGAATCCATTCATTAACAATAGCCTGCTTGCGTAGTTTACCATTACATTTCGTTAGTATTTGATAGGAATACTTCATTCTATATAACTGCAAATTATTAGTTATTTGAAACTATTGTTATTTGTTAAGAATTATTATGACAACTTACTTGAAATAATGTAATTATGTAAGCCAATAATGGATATCTAATTGAAATAATTACTTGAAAGGATATAGTAACTTGTATTTGATAGGAATACTTAAAAACATACAACTGTATACAAATTATTTTATTAGGAACAACTAATATCATATAACATTGTGTTAAGAAAAACTCTGAAGAAACAATTGTATAAAAAATTGAATATTAACGAGCAACAAACCTTTAGGCATAACTTATCGCTAGACGGTTTAAGATGCCACTGAAAATCAATGACACAAGCACTAATTACTAGTTTGTTCAATAATAATATAATTTTTTCATCAATCATGTTTTTATTTTGAAGGTGTAACGAAATCATCATCATCATCATCATCTCGCACTGGCAGCACAGAGTTCCCTGACTCTCTCACTTTCCGTCCCTATCTATCGCTCGAGCTTGGTCCTATAGACTAAAGTCTCTGTTTGCACAAAGCTGATGCATGTAAATCCTTTTTGGCCTGAAATGCCATGTCCAAGTGCAGTAGTCTATAAAGGATTTTTCCTTGTGAGTGTTTTCTTACTTCCCCGGCAGTGCCCCGTAATTATTGTTCGTCTTGCTTTGATGGTTTGTGAGAGGAGGGATAAAAATCAGTAAAACTGCTGTTTTCTGGGGTCTTCCAGGATTTGCAAAAAATAGCATGTGGCATAAATGTGTACTTTCTATCTAGCTTTTTCTCCATGTGTTTCATCCATACAGTAGTATTGCCACAGTTTGGAAAAAGTTGTGTTTTATTTTGTCTGAGAGATCAGAATTCAGTAAGATCAATAAGCTGTTAATGCAAGCACACACCTTCTATAGGCGTATGTTGACATCACTTTCAGCAGATGAGATGTTGCTACTAAGATATGTGAACTGGTCTACTAATATCCGATGTTTGCCTCTGAGAAGTGGAGATGACCCCTTTTTGTTTAAAAGACATGAATTCTCTTTCACAAAGAGGCTAATGTCTCCTGCTGTTGCTCTAAGCGATACTATAGGGATATGAATTAGACAGTTTTATTGTCAAGAAGCGGTAGATCGTCTGCATTGAGTTTGTTTGTAATAGTTGTGTCGAAATTTTATTCGCTTCTTGCCTTTATAGAGATAAACTATTTTCTTTTTTTGAAATCTACTGAAGTTTGAAGTACGTAACGTATGCAGATTATCAACATACATGGCAATTATGTATATTTTAACAAGACTCAAATGACAGTGTAGAATGCATTGTCACCATCAGATGAGGAAACGATTACGATAGTGTTTATATAAAGCATCATTGTAGCGATACCAATTTCCTTAGGAAGACCATATGCTTGTCATAGTTACTTCTTCTTTTATATGTGTATGAAATCGAATTCCTGGGGGAAAAAAACTACAAAAAGTCTTGTTGCTCAAAATTTTTTACTCGCTCCCCTTTGGAAAATTCGACTGTTAGTTAGAATCTGTGACGTAGAGCGATTCCTTCGAATGCCGTTCTGATTTTTCTTGGAATTTTCTCGGTTTCAGGTCAAATACGATTGAGAAGTCGGGTATTATCTAACTTAGCAGGTATAGCAGTTAGAGTTATGCCTCTATAGATATTAATGATTCTGAGTTCAACTTTTGGTGGGGAGGGGAATATGCTGCATTTTGTCCATTTCTCTTTTATATTTTGTTTATTGACCAAATTGCATAATCGAAGAAAAATGTCGTAAAATTTTCTTGTCTTCCCTACTATTTCGTCGGTGCTTGCAGCCTTTCTACCGTTATTTTTTTTTCAATACAGCGTCAAGTTCTTCCTCGTAAGCTGTCCTGGTTTGATGTCAAGTAAGCTATTCATAATTTTTGGGTAGGTTTATCAGTGATTTCAGGAAGGTTTCCTAGCATATTCTTGAAATATTCTTTCCATTTGTGAAGTCTTTCTTCTTGGATATCTTTTACCGATTTTTTTTTATATCATCGATTTGGTCTTGAATGTATTCAATGTATTCTTTTTAGTATGTGTCAATTCTGTCTCAGATTTCTTAAATGTCTATGTATTGTCATTAATTTAGTTTATTCTATAAAGTAAAAATGTTTTTTTTTTCATGCTATCTCGATTTTCCGTAAATGCTATTGCCTCCCGTCAAACACTATATTTGGCTCTTATTTGGTTCGTATCCACTTGGCTGCTACTTCCGTTTGAGTGGTAACAAAGTTTTCTTTTTTGTCATTCAGCGTATGTCTTTCAGATTTCTCTTGAAGAGTCTCAAACTTGTTTCTTTCAGTTACCGTATACTGATTGCTTATTTCATTGTTAGTGAGAAACCGTCATGATGTAATCGTTTAACTGTTTGTTTCTCATTTATGTGTACACTTTTTTGCTGAGACTATTCTATGATCTGAAGACACCCTTTTTACATTTATTTATCCACTTTTTATCCACTTCTTTATGTTGTTTATAAATGCAAAATATAGTTGTGCTTTCGAATTGTTTGGGTTGATGTAGGCCAATAATTTTTCCTCCGTGTTTGGAATGTAGTGTTTAATCATTGAAGTCAATTCTCTTGCGAAAAAAATGCAAGATATTCACTATTTCTGTTTTGCAATTTGTGCGAGCAGAATTTATTATTTCTTTCTTTACCCAAATGAGCATACATGGCTACGCCGAAGATTATAACATTGTGTTTCGCAATGTGTTAGAGAATGGAATTTTGCTCGTTATATTTGGTAGTAATGTCCATTTCATCAATGTCATAGATGGAACTATAGCAAAAGGTGATTGTCGTGCAGGGGTTGCCATTAAATGAAGAAGACATCTTTCTCGGTTGGATTCTTTCAACATTATCTCGTTTTTTAAGGCATGAAGGAACGAAAAACATTCCTACACTTCCTATGGCTACATTGACGTAGTTTCTCCATGTAAATGCCGAGACAAATTCTCATCTATTACAGATGCCATGGTATTTTTGTTTTGTAAGCTATTGTTGTATCAAAATTTTTTTTTGTGCACATATAATGTCTATATTGTTTTTGTCTGCAAATCTAGCTGGTTTGTTTTTTTTTTGTTTGGTTTCTTTTTTTAATGACATATCAACTTTTGTGGATTATTAAATACCAAAACCATCCTTATGGAAGAACAGTAGGGATACTATTTAACCCATAGCTGGAAGGATAAAAGGTTGCATGCCTTTCACATGGGTATTAGCCCAAAAGTGAAAGTTAAAGAGTGAGTGGTGTTCGAACCCAATTCAAGTCCGAGGTCTAGAGACTTCCCTCAGGTTCATTGTGTTGAAAATCCTGAGCTTAAATATTGATATTTTTACAATGCGTTTGCATTAAAGTAAGTTCGTTTTTTTTTTATAATCTTTCATTAACCAGCAAAATAAAAAGAATGTTTTTATAAATGCACAATTTAAAAATATTCTTTTAAAAGAATTCCTAAATAAAATTATGTTTCATTGTTCCGCTCGCGAAAACCTTAATATAAATAAAGGTTCTCGGAAGTTGAACAAAGAAGCAATTATAATTCCATAGAGAAATTCTTTTATAGAGTTCTCAGACTTCACCCCATTAATTTCTATGTCTGCTAGACTCGATGCATCAGGTCGAGGTTAATTGTCCTCTATGACTCATATATAAAAGGTTTGAAATACAACAGTATGCTTGATTGTTTACCCTCACGCGTTATTATACCGTACACTTCTTTGAGGCATAAAAAACACCCTGCAAAATCTGACCTATGTATCCATCCTAATTTAATGTCACCTACGTCTTTATTTCATTTAGTACGCCGGAAACGCTCAATTACATCTCGTTTTATTCTAGGTGTAGCATCCTTGCAATCTCTGTTCGGTTTTTCGATACCCGAGGACACACATTGTTAAGGGATTTACAAAATAAATAAAGATAAAAGGTGCAGGTGGTCTCTCACTTCAAAGCTTTGCCGACCTTATATTACGATTCTGATAGTAGTTAACGAGAAAAAAGCTAAGTGGCTCTTTTCTTGCTGCTTTAGGTGCCTTTCCTTGTATTTACGGTTCATTGGAAAATATACTGAATGCTATTTTCACTTTTTTCTTTCAGTACGCCAGAACAGGTGATTTATAACCAGGAATTGACGTAAAACGAACTTTACAAAAGCAGTGTTTGTCTTTGTTGACATATCTAAGAATCCATACAATTTAACTCACAGCTATGTTCAAACTACTTGTTAAGGTCAGCTTACAGAAGTTAAGCAGCGATGCGTCTGTACATTATTTTGATAAGTAACCTCTTAGAAACAGCAGGTAATGAAGGTAACATGATGCCAATATAGTATACTAAGCAAAGCTAAGTAGAAATTATTTCCAAGAAAAACGGTGAATATAAACAAAAGTATTCGGGCTTTTAGTTCCTGCCAGATGATTGTTGTCGTTGGAAATTGAATATGTGACCCAAGTTTAACTCCAAGACGTGACTGTTTGTGTTTCACTTTGAGTTGATGCCCTTAAAAAAGGCATGAATCCAAATGTTCTCATCCAGTATAGGTAGATAATTGGGCATACTAGGTTATTTAGTCTTCGTTAGACAACTACTCTAGGAAAAAGAAAATTCGGAATTCAGACATACTGCCCACCATTTATAAATTGGCCATGTGTTAGATTCTGCCTACGCTGGAGGGGTTCGGTAAATACATATATGGTGGTCTTCTTAAAAATAACATGTATTGTAAGCAATTTAAGGTCTATATAATTGACTAATCAATCATTATCATGTTGTGATGATATCGAGATTTTTTTCTGACTCTCCCTCTCCCCCCTCTCTCTCTCTTCATCCATTCTGGGAAGGGTTCTTGACTGCATCTTGTGTTCACGCAGAGCTGATTTATGTAAGCCCCTTTTGTTCAGCCAGCCCTTGCCTTTCAATGTTTAGAAGTCCATAAGACAACGTCGTTTATGAATTCGTGCTCACTTCCTCAGCATTGCGAGAACGTTAGGTGGTGTAATGTTAAACAAACTAGACTTGCAAACCTTCACAAATGAGTTTGAGTTTCATTGGGTGCCCCATTCATACGGCTTTCAGCCAGATTTAAGCAAAAAGCGTTGTAAATCACTACTTCATAAGATACACGCAGTATGTCTCGTTCAGATAACTTGGATGGTTTGAGAGATGAGGAGTAATTGGGCATAAACCAGCCGGTTTGTTTAGTGTTAATTGTTTATCAAATAAAAGCAATAGTATTCGTATTTATGGACAAAGCGTATCAGATCACCAAGTCAAGCAATGATGAGACTTCGCGTACTTAGACTGGTGACCATTGGAGAACAACAGGTACTGTAAGCAACATGAGACCGGTGAGCTTGACTAAACAAAAGCTTGCTACATAACAGCAATCGTATTAGAATAACTGGGCATTGTTAAGGCAGGTCAAACTTTGATAGTTAACCCACATCTAGTTTCTAATAATTTATTGTTGATATTTGTGTTTCTTTCTGGATTCGTAATTAGGGCATTTATTAAAAGATTTGTTATGGATATTATTCATGGACCACAAATATAATTTATTTGACAAATATATCTACTTTATCTCTAATTTGGCGGGAGAGTCCTCGTGGTATAGTGACAAATATGCTGAATTGTGGCATTGTAATAAACGAGTTTATATTACAGTCGCACTATTACATTAACTTTCGAACTAATGCCCTTGTGAAAGTTATGAATCCCCTAATTCCCGCCAGCTACGAGTTAAAATATACCATTAATATCTTTCCAAAAAAAGGAATTTAGTATTTAAAATAACACCAAAATTGATGAGCCATTAAAGAAAGAAAACCAACCAATTTAATTTGGTGTATTTGAATCTTCCATATCTATCAAGAATAAAGATGTAAAGACCAAAACATTGACATTTTATATCTTTTTTCCAGCGACTTTCCTATTGGTAGACCCAGCGCTGAAGATTTTTTTTTAATATGGAGTAGAGCGATGCAGTCGTATTTTATTCAACGTCCACCACATCCACCATTTTTACCTTTGATCTGAACTTTTAGGTATACTTGAACAATCTCCAGAAGCTGTTAATCAAAAAGTATTGAGACTGCAGATCAAAAGCTACCGACATATGGCCCTGACAACAGATCTGCAGATTTTGCTTTGAAAATCTCTTACAAAAATAAAAACAGGTTATCAGAAAAAATAAGAGAAAATAAAACAATACTGTTTTTTTAAAAAAAATTAAAACATATATTTCAAATAAATAGAAGTATGTTTTATTTCTTTTCAACTTTATATGTATGTGTTTTTTTTGTTTTTTGTTTTTTTTTTTTGCTTTGTTTCTTTCTAAGCGATTGTTTTGTTGAGCGCTTTTACAAGTATCCCCATTCGCGATAGTATAACTATCAGTTTTATCCTGATTCTAAAATGCATTTCAAAATCTTTCTCGTGCGATAAATCTAACATAAACAATTAGCAGATAATGTAACTGAGTCTGCAATTGTTCTGATTAATTTTAATCTAATATTTGATTAATTCATTCAGGTATATATATCGTTTCTTCTGGAAATTGTTTGCTTCTTTACTGATTCACACTTCGCAGAAAAACTAGCGCTTCTTGAAAATACACCAGCCTCAGCCAAATCTCTGCTACAAAGAAAAAGATAATGTCATCTACGTTAACTCAGATAAAACATAATTCATGGTCCTATCTACTCATTAAACAACAGACCTCTGGTATCAGTAGACCTATTCATATACTTGGGAAGCAATATCACATCTACTGAAAGCAATGTCAACATAAGCATAGGCAAGGCTTTGACTGATACTGGCAGGTTAATCACCGTATGGAAATCTAATCTTTCTGATAAAATAAAACTGAAATTCTTCCTAACTGTAACCGTGTCAGCACTAATGTATGGATGGACCACTTGGTCTTTAACAAAACGCCGAGCAAAAATACTAGATAGGAAATACACAAGGATACTACGAGCTGTTTGGATATAATTCTGGATGAAGCACTTTACAAAACAGCAACTGTACGGCTACTTACCTCCGATCTTACAAACCATCCAAATTGGACGAGGAAGACCGGAAGGGTTCCGCTGACAAAGTAAAGGTCATCTCGTCAGGGATGATCTTTTCTGTACTCATACACATGGACACACCAGTGTTAGCCAACCAGTAAGGACTTATATTCATCAGCTCTGTGTAGACGCCGGATGCGGTTAAAAAAAAATGCCAAGGGCGATGTCTGATAGTGACAGGTGGCGAAAGCGAGAGAGAGAGAGAGAGAGAGAGAGAGAGAGTAAAGGCAATCTATAATATCAGCTTGATAATGAGGGTGATAAAGATGATGACGATAACTACTGAGTTTGTCAAATACATTAAGTAAAGTTAGCGACCTTTGTCAAGAATGACACGAAGGCTCCCTTTTCAATTGCTACTACATCAAGGTGTAGCGGAGGGCGCTACTCTATTCACTGGATCGCTCCACTTTACCCTTGATCCTTACCTTATAATGCTGAGTGTTAAGCAAGGCTGTATCAAGAACAATTTTTCAGTCTTTGGTATGACACGACCTGGGATTGAACCACGGTCTCCCGGACCATTGGGAACACTCAACTCATTAGACCCAAATATATTACCAGCCATTAAAAGAAAGAATTCTAAGCAATTTCTCATTATAATATACTTTATTCTGTTCAAACTAAGTATGAAGCAGTTTTCTTTGAGTTTTAGTAGAAGATTTAATTGAGATTATTAATTCATGTTCATAAGTTTACCGAGGATCACGCAATGAACACGGGGAAATTTAAAGAAAAAAAGCACAATTCACGTTTTCAGAATTTTTATCCCTAAATGTAAACTCAGAATTTTTTGGAATTGGTTTATAGTAAACATTATTTAAATCTTTCTATAGTATTTGTTTGTTGGTTATCCAAAACGGGAGCAAATCAAACAGATTGTTCCAGGCTTGAACCGAAGTCTGTAATGAAATTCTTAGTGGCTGAGAAGTGCAAACTAAATGAAATTTATAGAATAATGAGTGATGGGTACAGAGACGCATGTTTTTGTAAAAAAAAATTTCACAAATGAGCTAAACTTGGGTTAAAACTGCAAGGCTCTGTACAGAAAAAACTTACAGTAAAGGTCATACTAATATACTTCTACCATATGAAAGGAACCATAATAATTAATTTCCCATAAAAGTGTACAATTAAAAACAGAGCTTCCCATTGTCAACGTTTTAGGCAAATTCACCGTATTTACTGAATATCCAACCTATAAAATAATAAACTAATTGATTTTAACGGCATCTAGGCATACTTAATGCTTCGTGGTTCTGAAATCGCGTACATTGTACATTTATATTTACATCTTTTGTCTTTTTTCTTTTTTTGAGAGTTTTTGAGCACAGTTATATGATATCAAGTATTGCTATCTAATACAAAAAATTTCCCATAGTTGTATAGTTTCAAGTATTGCAAATAATTATTCGATTTCAAGTAATTACTCCCATTCAGTATCCTTATTTGATTCACACTACTGAATGGTCTCAAGTAACTAATGATAATCCTAAATAAACTTTATGTAACTTTTCTCAACTTGAATAATTAATAGTTACATGATATCAAGTATTCCTATCGAATAAGAATAATTTCTAACTGTCTTATTTGACTTATTCATGTGACACTAGCAGGTATGAAAGTAGACCAGGGAGTAATGGCAATGAAAGGGTACTCAAGAACTGGAGCCTCACCAGCTGATGCAATTTAGTGAAATAATTATAACAAAACCTATTTTGGCGGAAAAGACGCTCCATCCTCTGCATGTAATTCACTCAGCGTATTATCTGTACTGTTGACAAGGTGTACATTATTAAACACATAAAAGAAATATGCCTCATGCTATATAACAGTTAATCTTTTTAAACTAAAACAATTTTTCCTCGAATTCAATAAGCTTATTTAATTCTTAGGCAAGGACATTTTCTTAAAATACTCATAAAACACAGCTACTCAGTTTTGATCCCTTACAGCTATATAAATGAGAAAAATATTACAAGTGAGTATTGACTAAGCTCTCTGTCTGGCACACAGGTCTCAGGTTGCTTATAGTACCTGCTTTTATGAAGTCAGTTTCATACGCATTGAGGAAAACGGCTGTATAGATAGTATATTGAAAAAACGCAGCCAGTTATAAATCCACATATAGCGAAAAAAATCATATAAAATCAATAATAACTGTGGCTATATGTGTAACTATTTAAAGTAAATGTCTGAAATTTGATAAGCAAATTATTTATTTCAGGATCAAGAAGGACTACATTCTGCCTTCATATATCGATTCAAACAAACGTGAAATGTATTTATCAAATAAACACAGTTTCAAAATATTAAGCAAAAAGTATGAAACAATCCCAGCATTTTTTAAGGGAAAATCTTATTTAGGCATAAAGTGCTGAAAATAATTGAATTCCTTCTTTTTCAATCCATTTGCAAGTTTTAAATCTAATCATAATTCGAGGGAAAAATTCTTAACATTCATTTGTTGTCACTCAATCACCCCATTCCTCTCTCTCTCTCTCTCTCTCTCTCTCTCTCTCTCTCTCTCTCTCTCTCTCTCTCTCTCTATCTATCTATCTATCTATCTGGTTTTGCTCATATCTATCTATCTATCTATCTATCTATCTTTTTTTTTATTTATCTGTCTTTTTTTCTTTTCTTTTTTGACTTACTTATTTCTTATATTACGTTTTTAAAATTCAAATCAAATAAAATCTGTTCATTCATTGATTCAGCAAGAACATTTGCAATGGACCGACTGATCCCTTCGGTTTATCATTTAACAATTCAGCCTTGAATTAATGAAAACTTACATTTTTCTTTCGTTTTCAAACAATTTTAACTTTTTCCAAACTTGAAAACTTTTATATTTGAAGTTGATTTGGCTCCCCAGAAATCTATGATGGTACATGTTCTTTTTATTTTGTTTCTCAATTTTAAAAATTTTATTCTAATATGGATTTAAGTAAATCCAGTGATTGCAACGTGTAATTCTCTAAAACCTTGCCTTGTGTTTTAAAAGGTATTCTGTAGGATAATTCCATATCAAATTATGTATGTTATGCTGAATGGGTGCAAAAATACCTGATATTATCAGTTTTGATGGTACCATGTTTCACAAGAAAATCTTAGTCTTGCAACTATAAGAGATCAAGCAGAAATTTCACTCTACAGCCTAAAGCAGACGGGAAGTGACTTAACGTGAACTTTAATAAAACAGAATCTATGTATATTAAATAAGATGATGCTATCTCTTTACTAAATGGTAAGTCTGAAATTAGTAGGCCAGTCCGTATATCTCAATAGAAATATCTCATCTACTGAAATTGATGTCAACATAACCATAGTTCATGAACAGAATGCTATTGACATGTTATCAACCATATGGAAATATGATCTTTCAGATAAAATAAGAATAGAATTTCAGTGGATAACATCTTTACTAGTATAAACATCAACCTTGAGAATTTTAGCTTGAAAAAGATTCCAGAAGTTTTACCCATTGAATTTGGTTAAATTCTCGGGTCAAAAACATGGTCTTTTTAATTTTCCCACTTCATTACGTTTATATTTTAGAAGATATCGATGCAATGTTTGTATTCCCTGTTGCTTTCCATTCAAATACGTAATGATTCAATCAGAACTTGCAAATTTTTCGTAGCAGCTGGTTGTTTTTCACATGAGTCTCAAAGACATCTGTCTCCTCACGTCTCCAGGATTCTTCTGAGTAATATTGCCGATCTTAACAACGCAGTGGTCTGGATTGTCTCGATTTTTCCTCTTATATCCAATTTTTTCAATCTTTTATTCTAAAACTTTGGGGACTATCCGAAGCGTAACAATTACAATTAGTATCAGCTCTACTACATATTCAACGGCTTTTTTGGTTTTCTCGCAAGACAAAAGTATTTGTCTATCCTTTCACTTTCCTTTATTTGCACTCGGTGAACAGTAAAGTCCACTATTATTATTATTATTATTATTATTATTATTATTATTATTTACTCTTGTAAAGTTTTTCACATCAGCGTTAGCTGATGGTTTTTCACTGAAGTTTGAGTGACAGCAAGTCTCTTCAAGTCTCCAGGACTTATCTCAGTATTCTGGTCGTTCTCAACAATGCTGTAGTTTGGATAGTCTCCACTGGTCCTCTTATTTCCAAGTCCTCCAATCCTTTTAACAATCCTTTTGTTAGTGTACTGAAACCACAAATCACGATTGGTATAATCGTCACCTTCATGTTCCATATTTTTTTTCAATTCCCAAGTAAGGTCGAGCAACTTATCCTTCTTTTTACTTTCTTGAGGTTTTATTCTGTGACCAGCCGGTACAGCAAAGCCCACAATTTTGCCAGTTCTTTTTTTTTTGTTGATTACGATAAGGTCTGGTTTTCTGGCCGAGATTAGGTGATCAGTTTGTATGTCAAAGTCCGATAGGAGTTTTTGTGTGTCCTTCTCCGAGGCATATGCTTGGTTATTATTATTATTATTATTATTGTTGTTTTTTTGTTTTTCGCAACAGCGTTAGCTGATTGTCTTTCACCAGAGTTTGAGTAACAAGTTCCTGCAAGGTTTTCGGTACTCTTCTCATTATTCTAGCCGATCTCAACAATGCTGTAGTTTGGATGTTCTCCACTCGTCCTCTTATTTCTAAGTCCTTTTGTACTTTTACCAATCCTTTGCTGACTGAGCCAAGTACAATTGGGATAACCGTCACTCCTATATTCCACATTTTAAAAAATTTTCTAGCAAGCTCCAGGCACTGATTCTTCATTTCGCTTTCTTTCTTATTCACCCTGTGGTTAACCGGGGTAGTAAAGTCCACAATTCAGCAAGTTCTCTTTTTTTATTATTATAAGTTTGGTCCTCAAGCAGTGATTAGGTAATTAGCTTGTGTCTCAAAATCCCAAAGGAATTAGTGCGTCTCATTCTACTGGACAGATTATGGGTTGTGCATATACCATTTGTTCATATGGACAAATTTATATTTCTTGCTAAATTCCTTGTCGATCACTTGGCCCTCTCAATCCTGTCTAGTTTTATACTCTTCCAGTGCAAATTTCGTGAATTCGCTTATTACATGATCGATTGTTTCGTCTCTATCACCACAAAATCTACATCTGCTGTTTTCTTGCATCTTATCTTTTCTCGTTTTGATATGATTAGTTCTTATGGCATTTTTTGTTTTGCTATGAAAAGAGATTCAATTTCTCTCTTAAGTTTTCCCTTCCTTTGTCACGTTCGCGTTTTCTCGAGTGAGATGTCACAGGATAGTCACTTAAAATTTCCATAGATTTCTTTTCCTTCCAATTTTCCCTATTACTTTCGGTTTTACTTCCGGTTTATTATAATAGGGATTCTATGTATTACATGTATTCTATGTATTAATGTTTTTATACACCTTTTGGGTGACATATTTCAGTCACATTGATAGTACTCTCCTATGGAAATGAACAGCTTTACAAAATACCATATTCTAATTTTCATAAAGTTTTGGACAGCCAGGTATCTTGTTAATGTGTTTATCTGTATCTTTCTTAATCATACCTAAGGTTCCCATTATTACTTGCTCGATGCTTGTTTTAAGGTGCCACATTTGTTTTCACTTTATTGCAAATACACATTATTATTATTATTATAATAATCATCATTATTATTATCATTACTCCTTTGAGGGTTTTTTCACATGGTCTTCCACTAGAGTTTGAGTAACAGCAAGTCTCATCAAATCTCCAGAAATTTTCTCGGTATTCTGGCTAGTCTTAATTATACTGTCGTTTTGATGGTCCCCACTCGTCCTCTTATTTCCAAGTCCTCCAGTACCTTTATCAATCCCTTACTGACTGTATCAAGTGAAACAATTACAATTGGTATCACCGTCACTTTCAAGTTCCATAATTTTCAATTCCCTTGCAAGGTCCAGGTACTTATCTTTCTTTTCCCTTTCGTTCAGTTTTAACTTGTGATCAGCAGCAGAAAGGCAAAGTCCATAATTTGACTGGTCCTATTCTTTTTGTTGACTATCACAAGGTCTGGTCGAAAGTCTGAGATTATTATTATTATTATTATTATGATTATTATTATTATTATTATTATTATTATTATTATTATTATTATTATTATTTTCCTTTCGCGTTTTTCTCACTACCGATAGATGGTAGGTTTTAACAGCTTTCTAAGATAAAGCAAATTTCTCCAGAGGTCTCCAACTACAAATTCTGCCACCGGCACCTTCATGTTCCTCATTTTTTTAGCACTATGGAAAGTATTTGCTTATCTCTTTTTGTTTCTTTTTTGATTTTCCCTTTTTTGTCGATTGGAATGGCAAGACCCTTCTTGCTACTTAACACAAGGTCAGACCTTTTGGTCAGGGTTCAGTGATCCATTTGTAACTGTAAATCCCAGAGAAATTTATGAGTCTCAATTTCTATGCCAGGAACTGGTTTATGTATCTATCATTTGTTAGTATGGCCCAAAATTTATCTCTTTTAATACCCTAATTCCCAATGGTTCACCTTTCCTGCTCAGTCATGTCTACTCTTGTTTTAATGTCACTTTTCTGAATTGGCTTATTATCCGATTAATTCTTTCATCTCTAGAGGTGTCCTCGTGATGTAATGGTTAAAGCGATGGGCTGCGGAATCTGAGTAAGCGAGTTCACACTCTGCTCGCGCTCTAACGTTCATTTTCGGGCAAATACCCTTGGGAAAGATATGAACTGCCTTATCCTCCCAGCTATGGGTTAAATACTACCACTACTCTTCTTCAAGGAGAATAGCTTGGGCATTAAATAACCAACAAAGGTTGATATGCCATAAAAAAAGAAACCACACCAAACCAAAACTTTCATCTCTGTCAGGACATAATTTACACTTGCAATTCTTTTGGGCATAATCAAGCTCTTCTTTGATACAATTAGTTCTTTTGACGTTATTTTGTGTTGCAATCTATTCAGATTCAATTTCTCTCTTCAGGATTCATCTTCTAAGCGATGTCCAGGTTATCTAATGAGCGATTTACTTAGTTTCTTGCTTGACGTATTCATACTTCTGTTTTTCTTCCTATTTTCGTTTTCTAGATTTGTATTGCTGTTTTTCTGTTTGTCTTAAAAATAATTCTGTTGATAGGCTGTTATTGGCTGTTCTAATGATTTTTTCTATGCTCGTCTCAGTATATTTTCGAGTCATTGAATTGTGAAATCCTTAATACTGGTGATTCCTCTTCCTCTTCATTTCTTGATGCATAGAACCTGTCTATGTCATCTCTCCAGGATAAATTATTGTGCATCGTCATCAATTTTATTTTCCTATAGTCAGTCTGTTCCACCTTGGTTCATTTTTGGAAGGGTCCAGACTATCCTATATGGAATACTGTCAAGGTATTTACTTCTTTGATTAGATTTCTGCAGCAGTTATTCCTTTCAAAAAGTTTTTTTTTGGGGGGGGGGCTTTTTTCCTTTTTCTTTTTTTTTTCGTCACGTCTGTTTGATTGATCGTGTGCACTTCGAAAATTCCCATCTATTTGTAATTTACTTGGTTTCTAAGTTCTCCAATTCCTTTCTAAATAGAGTTTTCTGTTCCTTCCTTTGTTTCTTTATTTCCTCTATTTTTCATTACGAGTATGGTATATTTTTCAACGCCAAGTTCTATCCTCATATTTTGGCTATAAATTCAAATATTTTGTGTAAGGTTTCAAGTTCTTTTTCGTTCATGGCAAATATCTTTATGTCCTTCATATATAAAAAGTGCCTCATATTTTCCTGGGATTTTGTATATGTATTGCACCCTTTACATTTTCTTGGGATATAACTTAGTGGTATCATTGCCATATCATTTTGTAGTAGCAAAAGAGAGTTCCCTATGAAAATAACTCTTTGAGTTTTATTCCATCAAGGGTTTCTCCAACTGCTAATTTCACAATCCAATATTCCATTGCTCTTCTGTAGTTTACAACTTGCTTTGATATCTTAAACAGTTTCAGAAATTTTATTATCCAAGTATGTGAAATCATGTCATATGCTTTTTTGTAGCGTATTATTGATTGCTACTACTCTTTTTCCAGTCGTAACCGAAAAGAAAGCGATAAAGTGCAGGGATCACTCCAGGCCATTCGAAACAGAAATAGAATAAAGAGTAGATGTTGATCCTTTCTTTGCTGACTAGCTGTCTGCAGCCGACCCCCCACCACAGCCTCTTCGTTGTCTTTTTTGTTTCTGACAGCAACTGACTTACTGTGTCTTCGAAAACATCTTATATATTTTCTTAAAATTATTCCTTAATTAATCTTAATCACCAAACATTTTTAGTGACACGTCATTGCTAAATATCATCTGATATCTACCAATTTTTTGATATTTAATATTTTGCTTAAAGCTGATTCTATAACAAACTTGTCGATCTTTATGAATTTACCTATCCTATAAGAAACAAGTCTTACTCACTTTGACATATGCAAATCGAAAAACCACATCTAAATCAAATCAAAGTTTATCTAGGAACCAATTAATAACTAAAACAATTAACTAAAATCCCTAAATATTTTACACTTACTATTCTAATTGATTTTAAAACTGCTGTAGTCTTAATTCTGTTATTCCTCTGGTTACCAGTTACACCAGCCTCTTTTCCGGGCCTTCAGGAAACGTTCCAAGAACACCATTATTATTATTATTATTATTGGATGAAGACGGTTGAATTAAAAGGAATAAAAAACGAAGACAAAATATCTAGTAGCTTGTTACAAATCCACGAATCACGAAAAAAATAATATAAAATCAATATTGCTTGTCCTTTCAATAAATGGCCGTCTTACAACTCTTGAGAACCATGCAATATTAGATTTACTAGTACTCACTTATATCTATTGCCAATATATTATAAGTTCCCAAGTCGCTTTTATATTGCTAAAATCGGGTAAAAATTGATCAAAATGATCAACTTCAGCACATTCCTAAGAAATGAGGGAAAATATCAATATAACGTGGGATTTTTTTCAAGCGGGAACACTTTTCATAATAAGAAGTCAAAGTAAGTTGAACGAGGTGAAAGTCAGACTTCTAAATTTCTTTGACATTTTGATATGTGATACATAGTAACACGACATGCTAGTGCACCGGAGTGTGAGCACACCCGTGTGCGTATGTGTATTTGTGCGTGTCCAAAGTTGTATTAATAATTTCACACACCGACACGTGATCATTGCATTATTTATGATTTATATGATTAATACTCATTACTAAATTTACGGTATTTGCAAGGAAGGAGATTATATGTATAAATGGTTTTGTCAAATTCAGCAGAAATGTGTTATTGATATACATACGTATATATGGCGAAAAATGTAAACAAACAAAAGCTAATAAAAAATTTTCGAGTTGACATAGGTCACTGAAATGGCTGAGCTGTAAGATACCAAGTCTAGCGTAAAGTTTCGGATTCCGATCCCAACTTGAAGCATCCTGCCACTCTGAAGTGTTGTGATACAACGAAATAGTCAACAAATGACAATATATATTTATTTGTATATACATATATATATTTAAAATTGTGATTGAAATTTCAAGCTACAACATTCTTATTCAGTTAAATCAGTACAATGCCCTCTGTAGAACAATGTACTACTGTATAAGAATATTTCAACGATAGAATAGAATGATGAATAATTCTTTCGATTCAGTATTTCAAACAGGTTATGATTACTTAACTCAACGATTAACAATTAATTCAGTTTAACACACATCGTATGTGTCGAATACTATCTCACCTAATTAATGATCCCAAACGTGAAATTCAGAGTAGTGATATTTTATTTCTATTACAGTTGAAATAATATATATATATATACATATATATATATATATATATATATATACCGGCCTATTGACATAATGGTTCGAGAGTTCCACAGTGACCGGGAAACCAGGGTTCACTCCCAGATCGAGTAATACCAAAGACTTAAAAAGTGGTACTGGATGCCTCCTTGCTTTACACTCAGCACTATAAAGTACCGACCAAGAGTAAGTGGATCTATCCTGCGAAAGGAGTAGCGCCTTCCTTTACACCTCGGTGTTGTAGTTTTGAAAAGGGAGCCTTCGGGTCGCCCTCGACGATGGTCAGCCAACTTATACGTCTATGCAGCATGTCAACAGAATCTTCGAATCGATATCCAATATTCTTACTTATGGACACACCAGTCTTAGCCAACCAGCAAAGAGTTACACACATTAGCTCTGTGCAGGCACTGGATTCGGGCTATAGGATTTGCTGGGAGTGATAGGCCATAGAGACGGAGACCAAGAGAAACAGACAGAGAGATTGTCAAGTGAAACCTCTACTCATAATTTTGTAAAAGTGAAGATGTTAAGTCAGTTACTTATATTAGTTTGGTAAGTCTTTCCAAGTATAATGTGGTTTTGGTTTGATTAATATTCTTAAGAAGATTTTAAGAGGATAAGAGATCTTCAGTCTCCATTTCATTGCAAAAACATATTTTCCAGGAATTGATCATTTAATGCAAAAAATATCCACCTTTTTTTCTTACTTTTTTGTTAAAGTACAAAGGATGCTGCCATACAATAGTACTGACACGGCAAAAGCTTTGAAGGATTTTTGTTTTATGTTATGAGAGAGAGCAGATTTCCATATGTTCTTTAACCCATAATAGTCATTTAAAATTAAGTTGAAAATGCTGTGTGGCGTACGATAGAGACGTAGAGAGAGAGAAACAGACAGAGAAAAGACTGAGTGATAGAGAGAGACTGAGAGAGACAGAGAGACAGAGAGAGTGGAGATCCGTGCTGTCAGTACACCTTGATGATGCCGCTGCAACTGATGATGGTGTAAACCATGTCTTTTTATGTTGATTGCAATACACTTTTTTTCTGACGTCATGTCCCTATTTAAATCCTTTTTTATATCTTTTTTCCTGGCGTTTCGTTGAAGTGCAAGCGATGAAACCATAAAATAATATTGACACAGCTAAAGCTTGGAAGAATTATCACTTTGTTCTATCAAAGAGAGCAGCTTTCCATATGATCGTTAGCCCATCCATAGCAGTGCATGCTTTACTAATACATACAATGAGAAATATATGCAGGATGCTGTTTGAACAAATCCTGGAAGAAGTACAGTAAAAAATAGCAGCTGTACGGCCACTTAACACCCATCTCACAAACTATCTAAGTAAGTCAATCAAGGCATGCGAGGCACTGCAGGAGAGTGTTAAAGCAATCTCATAACCGATGTTCTCTTATGGACACATAGAAATGGGAACACCAGTGTCGGCCGAGTCAAAAAGCTAACATTTTAATATCTTTGTAGACACTAGGGACCATCTAGAGGACTTACCACGAGCGATGCCCGATAGAGACCTAGTGTGAGAGAGACAGAGAGAAAAAGAGCAAAAGAGATCCATGTTGCCAGCATACCTTGATGGTGCAGCTGCTGCTGCTGCTGATGATGATGATTATACAAATATGACGTAATCCAAGTCTCGTTATGTTGATTGCAATGCAATTTTTTCTTAGGTAATGCCTCTGTTTATATCTTAAAGCCAGAAACAAACTTCCTGTTCAAATATATATATATATATATATATATATATATATATATATATATATATATACGAGTGTATATATTAAGTGTTCATGAGTGATGGTAATGATTTTAATCGATCATTCTATAATATCATCGTTTATTTTCCGACATTAGTTTGTTTTCCGGGAACAAATTCTGTGTGGGCGGACATTGTCAACTTAATTTAAAGTGACAATTACCACCATAATAACTACCGACATCAAATCTAATCCAAACTATCAATTATTTACATCATCAGATACAATTATTAATATGATGAAACAATAATATCATCACGTTATCTATCTATCTATCTATCTATCTATATCTATATATATATATATATATATATATATATATATATATATATATATCATCAGGTACATCTAGACTAAAGCTTTACATTTTTAAATTATAAAATGGAAAATATAATATAAAATTTATGTGTGATGCTAAGATTTGAAGATATGTAGTACATTGATAGACAAGTACAGCACATCTTCTCACCAAATGAAAATAATGACTGAAGGATTGATTTTAAGGGCATGCCAAACCGTCAAGGGGTATTATATGTCAAGAAGTTAAAGGATCGCGTTCGTTTTGTGTTCATATATACAGTATTTTTTTGGTTCATAAGAGTTTTCCGCACGGTCCTATCGAATTCAAATTAATTTTAAACTTGACCCACATATGGGTCTCTACTAGATACTACTACTCCAGAAGAACCCTAAAACTAAAGCCTCACCATCAGATTTAATTTCGTCATTTTTCAGGAAGTCTTGCTTATTCTGATCCTCACTGATAGGTTGGCGTTTAAGAAGTTCTCTGATTAATAGAAATGTTTTACAACTGGACCCTATGCTAAGAGAACTATTTGGAAGTAAATTATCGAATCGTTGCTCGATTATTTCTTTCTTGGAAACTAAAGAATCCGCATTTTCACTTCCTGAACACACACGGTATTAAAACTTTGGCACAACAGTATATTAGCAGACTAATGATAAAAAAAATATTTCATTTCACCCACTAGCATTATATTCATCTTTACCGATGCAATTGTAAATGATTATTAATTTAAAAAGTTACTGTGAGATGTTTAGCTCTATAACTATACGTTGGATGAGATACTTACATGTCCACTAATATATATATATATATATATATATATATATATATATATATATATATATATAAGCATCTTAACCTTAGCGGTTTTGTGTTTATCATAGAAGTTGGTCACCAAAATAACTGCATCTTCCCACTGAAATCAAGTCTTTAATTTGCCTGAGATATGGTTTAATAATGGCAGTCATTTTTTACGCGGTTCGTTAATTTGCATATTTTTCTTTAAAAAGTCTCCTATTAAAAAAGAAAACATGTATTTGAAAAAGTTTTACTAATTACAAATTGAAATTGATAACTGTTTTATTATTCATTTTCAGTCCTTTTTAATAACATTTTTTCAATAAACAATTTTTGTTGATAGCTACCATAATTATTCTCGACTGAGATAGCCTTGATCTCATGAACCGGCAGTATTAATCTTATTTAAATCGAATCACACACCAAAAAGGTTAATTGATTTTTTCTCAGGAAAAAGGAGCAATTAGTGTAACGGTTATCGTCGTAAAAAATATAATCGGAAAACTCGAGATCAAATCTTGCACGTCTTTATTTGAGTTCTCCTTTGAAAAAGCATTATTCCATATATTCTCACCATCTATGGGCAAATAGTCCAACAGACTGGGTTATTTACGCTTAGTAAGGCGACCAGCTTTGAAGAAAAAAAAAACTCTCAATTCAAACTTTCTTATAAAGTAGGGTTTCGTAAAAAATGATCAATACATTTATCTATCTATTTCTCTTTTTTAGCTGATGAATAAAACAGTCGTTGGTTGGTTGGTTGGTTGGTTGGATTTTATGACATATTAACCTTTGTAGGTTATCTAACGCCAAATCCATTTTAATGTAAATAGTCAGTTATATTTAAAACAATTCAGTTTAGCATTAGTACACAGTTTAATTGTCCAAAACATTTCTATTTCAAACTATTCAGTTTATTCAAACAGTCATTTATAACAATTCAGTTTATCATAAGTACAATTTTAATGTCAAAAACTGTTAGATTTCAAACAATACAGTTTAGCATAAGCACGCAGTTTAAATGTAAGTACAGTTTAATTGAGAAAAATATTTCTATATCTAGGTATTCATTTTAGTCAAGCAGTTCTAATTCAGTTTAGTATAAGTACACATTTTGTCTGCACACAGTTAAATGTCAAAACAGTTCTATGTTAAACAATTCAGTTTAGTTTAAATACCGTTTCAATGTCAAGAAACCGTTCTATTTCAAATAATTAAGTTTAGCATAAGCACGCAGTTTAAATGTAAGTACGGTTTAATTGTCAAAAACATTTCTTTTTCAAGCTATTCAGTTTAATCAAACAATTCAGTATGCCGTAAGTTCTATTTAATACATAGATAGGGCCCTATCAGGTGCTACCACGCCGGGCCAGAGTGGACCTTGGAGCAATGGCAATGAATGGGTGCTCCGTATTCCCCAAAGCCCCAGCATTACTGGGACCTCTCCATCAGACTGTTTAGTGTCATATCCAGGACACTCATTCGGGAGTATTATCCCTCTGCAGTGGTGCAGTCAGTGCATTCTACTGACCCAGCCGACTGTGCAAAAAATAATCGTTGGAGATATAAAGTATAAATTATAACTTTTTTCAGTCGAGAAATTTAGCAAAATGAGAACTTTATACAGTTTAACAAAACGATTAAGTTTTGATTTAGCTAATCGGATAGGCACATAGTAAACATTTTCTTTACCACCATTGCTCTATTTCAAATCAAACCCCTTTCTAAAAACTAATTTTCATTCTACCAAAAACATACTTCACGCCCCCTTTGTAATCATAAAAAATTTGGTGGCCCTAGTTCTAGATTACTCTGAATAACCTGATGACTGTCAGATTAACATAAATAACATCTGGCTAATTGATTTATAATGATCGTGCATCCTCTAAGACATACCAAAGGCTGTTTGTTATGTATTGCATATACGGAGAAAAGAAATTAGCACTGTATGGTAAGGAGAATATTGACACTCTTTGACACCTCTTTAATAAGAAATCCCTGAATAGAAAAGAAAACATAAATGATAGTAAGCTCTGTAAGGCAAGAAGGAAAATGGTGAGCTGTAATTTGGAAAGACATGGATGGATAGTGAAAATATGTGGACGATCCAATAAAAGAATATATGGAAGTCTTTAAAAATATTCAAAGCTTTGCCAACGTGAGTAGAACTGCACTCAACTGCATACGCCAAAGTATACCCTCTTTATTAATCACACACACACACACACACACACACACACACACTCATTTATACATACATACATACATACACACACTCTCTGTCTCTTACTATCTCGATCTTTTTCTCTTTCTCTCTCACCTTTTTCTCTCTTTCTTTCCGTGTTTTTCCTTACTAGATGATTGACACTGATACACACACACACACACACACATATATATATATGTGTGTGTGTGTGTGTGTGTGTGTGTGTGTGTGTGTGTGTGTGTGTGTGTGTGTGTATATATAATTTTTTCATGTAAATGGAAATTACTGAATATGTTATATCTTAAATATCTATTTCCTAATTTAAAAAAAAATACATATATATATATGTGTGTGTGTGTGTGTGTGCGTGTGTGTGTGTGACGCAAAATATCTTTAACTATAAAAAAGATACGTGCCAGACGTGTTGAATACAATCCCACCTGCAGATTGACTACGTGAAATTCTCCGTCATGAATGTTTCAGGTGATCAGTTTTTCTGTTTATTATATTCTGGTCAATTTCCTGTTTTTTTACATTTGGTTTTATACTTGAGAAAATAGTGCGATATGAATATGCATTTTCGTGCACAGAGCACGCTACTGATTTTTCGGATTGCATATATTTTAGCGTAAAATTTAAACATATTTGTACGTATATGTTATATATATTTGCTTTAGCAAATATATATATATATATATATATATATATAAGCAAAGAAAAAAGAGGAATGAAATAAAAAGATACATACTTCTTGCAGATCCGTATTTATCTATTATGTCCTGACTACTGACTATACAACATATTTCATGTCACTATACGTTTTACATTTAAATGTATAACATAATTTGGACTTCATGTGCAAAACTGAGATTCTAGACTTGCTTTGTTGATATTTTCGAACTTATGAAGCCATCGAAGAATTTTCTTCACGTTGGTTATTAAATTATCTAATTATGTCTTTTCTTATTGTAACCTTTGTTGTCGCTGTTACCTTATCTTTGTAGTTAGTTGTGTTTATTCTTTCTGATTTTAATCCAGAATGTCTTATCCAATTACTTTCTGTCTGTCAGTCTCTCAACCGTACGCCGCCCCGTGCACTTAAGTCACTCTTTAGTGAGGACACGATTTCCTCTTGTTCAGACTTTTACCATTCGAAAGAAAGAATTTCCGGACATGATATCTCGATAAAAGGACGCTTCCCGATGACATCTAATGAAAAACGAAGAAAGAGAGACAAGACGAAAAAAAAGACAAACCAAAAAAAAAAAAAAAAAATACAAAAAAAGTACAATTTTCGAAAATTAATATATAAAAAGAAACACAAAAGAAGCAGCAAAAGCAACAACAAAAAACCAAAAAGCAAATAAATAAATAGATAAAAATAAAAATAAAAAATAAAAGATAAACAGTTATTTGCCTGTTGACAGGAAGCAGATGCAGGGAAATACATTGTTTAAAATGCAAAAGTCATTTATAAAATGGTAACACAGTCTAATTGAAATGAATGCAAAAATTGATTGATTATCACGGCATGTCAATATAGGGTTATTTCATGCCTAGTGGTTTAAGAATCTTGTTCACTGTACATATATTTTTTAATTTTTGTGTAACTGTTTCTTAAAAGATTTTTGCACAGTTATATAATATCCAGACCATTGGGCAAATGAGTAGAGTGTTCGCCAATGGTCTCGGAGACTAGGGTTCAATCCCAGGTCGAGTCATACAAAAGACTCAAAAAATGGTACTTGATGCTGCTTTGCTTAGCCTTCAGCATTATAAGGTGAGGATCAAGGGTAAAGTGGAGAAATCCAGAGAATGGAGTAGCGCCTTCCCCTACACCATGGTGTAGTAGCTATTGGAAAGGGAGCCTTCGAGTCACCCTCGACTGAGGTCGCCAACTTTAATTTTACTTATATAATATCAACTATTCCTTTCTAATAATATAATTTGCACACATTTTTCATACAACATTTGTCATACAACGACCCTGAAAAAAAAAAAGAGATCGTTTCCTCTCTCTGCAACGGTACTGTCAGCATATTCTAGGCCTCACTAACAGAATAGTGAATGCTAAAAGCAACAATTAAAAGAAAAAATGGAAAAGGAAGTTGGCAATCTAGATATTGGTGAAAAAACAGGTAATAACACTTCTTTATCCTCCACATTCGAGTACCTGTCCACTCTTGATGTAGATTCGTGAATGGATTCACGGAATTCATTTTTGAAACCGATGTTAGCTTATTCATATTGAATTTTAACTATATGGAATTATTACACAATCCAACCCAAAATTTCAACTGAAAATGAAGACTTTAAAATTCGACATATACACAAGTATACATGGGAGACTCGTCAAGCGTAACAATTATCGTCATAGAAACAGGAAACAGTAACTCAAGTTCAAATCCAAGGCAAGATTGTGTTCACTTTGCGTCAATGACCGTCGGAAAAGGGTCTCTTCTTCCTCTCCAACGAATACACGAGAAGAGTACTTCGCGTTACGATTACCACTGAAGAAAATGTCATCAGTGACGTAAGTTTAAATCTTAGAGCAGATTATTTGCATTCCCTTCGCATTGATGATCGTGAGAACGGCATGAATCCATTTCTTCTGCCCTAATTATAGGTAGGGAAAACAGTCGTTTAACCATAAGGTAAGCGTTTTCGGAGACAGAAAAACTCTGAATTTGAAACCTGAGTAGTGTTTTTCAGAGAATCCGTGACGCAATAGTGTACGATTTTCCCGTTATCAACTCATCCAAAAGTGTGGCTGATAAAACACAATGCTTCACTATTATAAACCAATCAACAGAATAAGCAGCCAGACAGTTCATATCCTAACTGAATAGAAGAAGAAAAAGAAGAGGTAGATAAAAGGAGAAAGGGATTTAATTAAAGAAGAAGAAGAAGAAGAAGAAGAAGAAGAAGAAGAAGAAGAAGAAGAAGAATCTCTGATAGAAAAGCTGGGAAAAGGCTTCTATTTATAGAAGAAAAAGAAAATATGTGTTAAAACTGTTAATATCCGATTATTATAATACATATTCCATTTACTAAGCTGAGCTCGGTTTTACACAAGACCAGTAGTATGAAGAAATTGATTTGCAAGGGCACCTTAGCAAAGTAAATCTTCAACAAACTACTTCTAAAAATAGGATAAAAACTCGGTTAGATTTGCCACAAGGCTATGAATATTAAGCAGAGAGTTCGAACATCAGTCATTCTATTATGTTCATTTTCGGATTAATAACCTTAGGTAAGGTATAAATCCCATCATGTTCCAGCTATGGAATAATATCACTACTGTTCTTCTACAAGGATGGTTTTGGTATCAAACAACCCTGGGAGGTTGATATATCATTAAACAACACAATCAGCTTGTTAATACTTACATCTCGACAAGATTCCGTGAACTGTTGTTAAGATTTAACACAAGGTCAGGAATATGAAACCCCATCTTTAAGGATCAAACTCAGTACTCAGTATTGACCTACAAGCTAGATTGCTAACCCTTGCACAAGAACCACGTAATGATAGCTAATATTTCTCACAAGACTGCATGTATGGAGTGCCTAGTAAAGTTCTAACTCACTTCTCAGTGTTAAGAGTTCTACATAACTAGCTTGCTAACCATTATATGAAATACCCTATCTTATATTGATCCCAAGGCCGCGAGTACAGAGCACAAAAAGATAAAAGGGTTTTATTCATAGAAGAAGAAGAAGAAGAAGAAGAAGAAGAAGAAGAAGAAGAAGAAGAAGAAGGTAATGGAAAGAAATGATCTGATAAGACAGAGAACAGAATAAGAAAAAGGTAAAAAAGAGTATATTTATGGAAAATATGTGTTAAATTTGATATTTACTAAGAACGGGTCATTGACTTTATGGACATAAAATCTTGATAGAATAAGATGGGAATACGAGACTCCTACACAATGGCCCCTACAAATGAGTGCTAGCCGACGACCGAAAACTTACATCAACCAATTCTGTGCTGATTCAAGATACTGTCTAGAGGACTTGGCAAGATTGATGGTCAGTAGGGTTTAATATAGATAGATAGATAGATAGATAGATGAATCTGTGCAGTCGGCATGATTTGATAATGATAATGGTAATACATATTTCATATATTAAACTTAGCTTGTTAGTAAGCCCACTAAACACTGCAGGTTGATCTATAAGACATTCTTGCCTCGTGAACCTATACATAAGCTAAAAAACTCATAGCTTAGATTTATTACGATAACTCATGTACAGGGTACTAATAAAGATTGAACTCACATATAAGTTTTAAATGAGCTAGCAAACCATTTCACCAGAATGAGGTATCCATAACTTAGATTTATCACAAGACCGCAAGTACGGAATACCTAGTTAAGATCGAACTCACTGTTCAGTATTAATTTACTTGAGAGATTAGCATGTTATCTATTACGCTAAAAGATGATCCCTTTTATAATATAACTTTTTATTATTATGTGTTCAAATCCCCGTTCTCTTCCTCCTGGAACATCAATACAATTTAAGCAGTTAAAGTAACTCTCCCTTTACTGATTGAACAGTGTCGGATACTTTTTTTCTTTTGTAAAATCTTTTTAAAGCTTATTACAATTCCTTTTCTGCAATCATCTTTTCAAGTAATTTTCTTGCTACAGTGAATTCTAAACATGGAGTTGGAGTATCTTAAAAGCAACGGTCGTGTTTGTTAATACCCGTCATCAACTCGTGAAAAATAGAAACCCAACGTTTCATTGTAAGTTATTTGTTGTATCTTTGATGTTTAAAGATTAGTCCTGACTGAATACCTTCTAGTGTAATGATTACAAAACCACAGAAGCATGCACGTCAAGAGATAGAATAAAACAAGAACACTACATTTTTACTGACTCCTTCAACAGAAGATATAATAGCTATAACTTTAGGTATCAATGATAAATAACGAACCAAGACATTCAAAGTTCTTTATGTCTCTTTTGATGTCGTAAATTGTTAACGTTCCTTTTTCCGTCTTGCTGTGATGTTTGTTATAATTACGTCGACAACACCACCATTTTCAGATCTTTATTATTATTAATAAACTCGGCATTATTATCTTTGAATATTTGTAGTTATTATTTTCTGTATAGTCTTCCAACATTCGCTTTCGGATTATCTCTTACGACTTTTCGAATTATTTATTTATTTGTTTATTTATCATCGTCTCTATCGATATTATAGATGATTTTCTTTTTCCTTTGTATGATATTATTTGTCATTGTTATAATCATAGGAGTGCAATATCTCCACTATCAGCGTTAGGAAATAATGAATCATCTGATGTTTTCTAGCGTTAAATTGAAATTCTACTTGATGAGAAGACATTTGTTATACGGTGTGCAAAGCAATATATCTGAAACAATTGCCTCTTTTCTTTTCTTTCTTTTTTTATTGCTTTTTACTTTCAAAAGTGTATATCTAAGAAATGCACAGAGTTATTTAAGCAAACCTTGCCATTCGTTTCTACTTGATGAAATAAATCAGGATACTAAAGAAATTTGGGGTAAAATTTTCAAATATTCTTTCTTACTTCTTTCTTAATCAATGGAATGCGTGTGATGCAAGCGTCTTCTTTTAAGTTGCTGGATATCTTAGAAAGCATCTTTTCTCTCATTCTCTTTCTCTGTCTGTTTGCTTATCTCTCTCTCTCTCTCTATATATATATATATATATATATATGTCTGTGAATGTATGTATTAGTCTAATGAGTAGGGTGTTCGCCAATGATCCGCGAGACCAGGATTCAGTCCCAGGTCTAGTCATACCAAAGACTCAAAAAATTGCACTTGATGCCCCCTTGTTTAATACTCCGCATTATAAAGTAAGTATCAAGAGTAAAGTGGACAACCTAGGGAATGGAGTAGCGCCCACTCCTACTCCTCGATGTAGTAGCTATTGAAAAGAGGACCTTTTGGGTCACCCTCAATTAAGCTTGACTTTCTTACTTTTACTTTAGTGTTTGTATGTATGCATTTATGCATGTACCAACGCTTATGCACAAATAAAATGTGAAAGAAGGTCAATTCTAATGGAGTTTAACAAGTCAGAATTCATTTTTTTCTCTTGGACTTATTTCCATACCAAGTTTAAAGAATCCATTCAGCCCAACTATTCCTTCATAGCAGGAGAATGAATAATTGCATACACACCTTTACCAAGTGTATTAGCGCTGTGTGAAATGCAGGGGCTTGTTCAGTATTTGAACTGTGTCTATTTATTATGATGATAACCATTTCATTACGCCAGCGCATATATATATATATATATATATATATATATATATATATATATAACGCAATTAGAAGGAAACTCAAACCTGGTGAAATTGTCATTATGAATTTATTTCGGCGAATTATACTCTTCGTCTAATCAGATGACTCCACATGTTTAATATCAGGTTGAAAAATAGCAAATACGAATTACAGTCTATATATGTGTATTAAAAAAAGAACAAAATACATACAAATCTAAATTCTCAGGCGAAAGTAAAGGGGGATAAGACAATAAAGTGCTAGATAAAAATTAAGAAACCAGGAAAAGGGTGTTCCTGTAAATCAACCCATCCTAATTTGAACATATGCTAAATTTTTCGAAGCCGGTGGAATTTTATGAATAATGTAAGTTTGTAAACTAAACGATTATCTCCATATAGTTTTTCGTTGAATTCTTTTATATATGTTAATTCCCTCAGTAAAAGGGGTCATCGTTTTCCTTCTAAGAACTCTTTAGGCAGCCACCAGGTGCCTTTAATTACATCCAAAACTGGCAAAGGGGAATTAACTACTCCATAAATTAAAACCCTAAGTTTGTATTAATATCTAAAATTCCAAGAATCTCCGTCTCTACGTAAATCCCCCCGATAATATAATACTAGTAACTACTGAAATAAATGGAATTATTTCCAATAAAAATCCTCTAACATCAATATCCTTGCTATTGTCTAGAGTAGGAGATTCGGTGGCCTCCATTCAGGATAATTTGAATTGACTTTTATGTCTTCATTTAAACACAAGCTCGTTAAGTTCATTTAAGAGTATTCTGCGATCTTTAAAATTAATTATACTAATTTTTTCATCGATATACAAGTTGGATCTACCCTTGAAGCTATTCGCAGTTAAATACTGCCTTACTATTTTCCACTTTATTTGGGGTTTTAGCCCCTGGTCCTTAAGGTTCCAAAAATATTTAGATAGAGCAGTATATATAAGAATGTGAAATTTAAGTTCTTTGTAGTTTTTATACTGCCAAGCAGTTGACCACTTTTTATTTTATCGAAGGCTTTTTAAACGATTTTTCTTCTGTATATATATATATATATATATATACACACACAGAAACACACACACACATATATATATATATGAGAATGTGTGTGGTGTATGTGTGTGTGTGTGTGTGTATGTGCATCTGTGTGTGTGTATAACATATTCAAAAAATATAATTTTACAAGTCTGACATTCTTCCTTGCCGATTATCTTTAAACACACACAAGTGTGCGGGTTTATAATCAAGAATATATCAATAAGTTTTTTAAAGAATTTACTCGGAAAAATGAACTCTGCCCTTCAACGTTACTTTTCTCATTTTATTTAAATTTTTTTTCAAATCCTGGATGACGCTGATCCCCTTTCATTTCTACGCTAATGCCCTTTCGGGAATGACATGAATCCATATATTTTCTATCATATAAGGTTAATTATTTAGGCTGGTTGTTTTTGCTTTAGCTTCAAACTGATAGCAGGTCGAAGAGAAACAAAAAACAGCTAACACAGCTTAAAATTTGACCTTGTGTTACATTCTGCTCTTGTTTTACTCACTTGATGTAGCTTCCTGGTGTTTCCTCTTTTTATTAAACTGAATGTTCATCTTAATGGAGGGATTGGAAGATATTAAAAATAAGATATTAAAAATAATATGGTAGTGCAGCTCTACATCATATCAAAAAAGTATTTTCAGAGTTGCCTCTCACATGGAAACGATGATTTGGCTAGCATACGATGTTGAAAAAAAATTAAAAAGCAAAACATTTTTAGTGCTCATTTCTGTCTGGTAAAAGGCTTTGTCCAAAAAATTTTTCAACACCCCTCGTATATGTATTATTTGTTTTTAATTTTTCTAATTAATTTTCTTTATTTTCGTCCTACACAGTATTCGTGTGGTCGTACATGCAGAAATCCACCATAGTTCTGAGAAGAAACACAATCTATACGGTGACCTGCCAATTCCAAGGTCAGAACCTGATTAAATTGAATAGTCAACGACGTTAAATGTCACATCGTCACGTTTTATTGTCTGCATAAACCATGAAATCCGTTTTTATTTTCAAAATAAAGCAATAGATGACGAAGGATGAGTCACGCATTTCGTCTACGTATGTGCGCATGCCTGCGTCTATGTGAGAGGAAGAAAGAAATATGCTTTCCTTCGTCAAAGAAAGCCAACTTTGAGGTTTTATAAAAATTTTCAACTGCCGTCTAACATACGAATATCTACGATATACTTGGTATGTCGTAATTTCGGGCAATTAGACGCTAGTTATTCCAGGGTTTGCTGTCGAGTCCAATGCTGTATCTTGGAACTTTGCAAATCTAAACTTTGCCTGATATCTTGCAAAGACAGGCACAACAGTTGATTATTTTATCAGTCGTAGCCTGGGATTTATATATGCTTTTTCTTCAAATACTTTTGGCACGGCACTTTGACAATCTAAATATTTGAAGCATAGAAGACAAATACATTCAAATTATAAAGTAAGAAACCCAATGCCTCCTCTTAAAACATGCAATTGCCGTTTTGAAGGGCTTAGATTATGCTAGCTGTACACCTCAGAAAGAGGCGTCTTGGATATGGTACTAAAATGCGGTTACAGAGGGGCCAGTTCTGTTGTTCTAAGAAGTGTAGTGTATTGTTATTAACAATATTCGTATTCAATTGGACCATGTAAAAATCACTTTAAAAAAAACTATAAAAAAGAGCAAACATATATAAACGTTCAATGAAAGCGATTCTTTTAGCTATCGGTATAAAATAACGCTGGACAGACTAATATTCAATCAAAATCTATGAATAACCCAGTCATTGAAACATTTAGGATATGCAGAGAGTATGTCTTCAAGATGTGACATTGCCAAGGATTTACCACAAAACCGACAAAATCCACATGCGATCTGGCCCTAAGAGCTGATATTAATGGCATTGCTTAATGAACTATTTAATTACACACGTAACTGGACGCCAGGGAAAGAGAAAAAATTGTCATTGATGGCCATAGAGAAACGTTAGAATATATATATATATATATATATATAGTCATCTACAGACAGATCTGTTTCGTTCTATCAGAACCCATCAGTGTGGCTAGACATTAGCTTCCCGTAGCTGTGATCGAAACCCGGTTGACTCTCTCTCTCTCTCTCTCTCTCTCTCTCTCTCTAAATATATATGGAGAAATGGAAGATTTTAGTAATTCTGACAAGATGATAAAAGTAAGTGGGAAAGTGGATGAATCATTGCTGACAACGGATTCAGCAATGTTATTTCGTTCTTTATTTAAAAAAGATTCTGATGAGGTTCTTTTATAAAATAGATAACGAAATGTCGTTGCAAAATCCGTTGATAATTTTGGTTTACCCACTTTTTTACTTACTTTATCACATATATATCATCATCATCATCATCATTATGATGTCGTGCCGCCAGCACGGATATCCCTGACCCTCTCTCGCCACTTCTCCCTATGATTCATCGCTTCTGGAAGGTCTTCAGGGTTACATCCCGGATCCTCACAAAGCTACTGTATGTATGACTCAATAAGGTCGAAACAGCTGGCCATACTGCTTTTGCTCGGCCATATGTGGGAGTCCATAGGAGTACATCCCTTATGAGCTCGTCTCTGCTTCTCCAGCAGTGTCCTGCATGCCTGGTTCGTCTAATTTGGATAGTTTTCGTGGTGGGAGGCAGGTGGGCGTATCGTTGGTGCTTTGTGGGGTGTTGCCTCGAGGATTTGTTCAATATTGCTCGCAACATTCTTGCGTAATTGCCGTCTAGCTTTTTCTCCAGCCGTTTTTTTAGCATCCAAGTAGTGCATCCATATAGTAGTATCGATACGACCGCTGCCTGGAAGAAACTGCGTTTCATTTTATCGGTCAGGTCTGACTTCCATATGATCGATAGCTTATCGATAGCTGTCCATGCCTTCGTTGGCCGCGTGTTGATGTCTTTTTTGGTTGATGAGACACTCCTTCCTAGGTAGGTGAATTTTTCTACTAGTTCAGAGACGTTCCGTCTAGTGTGGAAATGTCACCGGTTTGATTATAGCACATGTATTCCGTTTTGTCTGCATTGACATGGAGGCAAATGCCTGCGGTGGCTTGTTCCAAACTATGCCGTAGTGTTTCGGCTTGGTTGGATATATTTGCCAGAATCGCTATGTCATCGGCATAGTCGGCGTCGGCAATTGTTTTTGCGGGGTACCTTCTGCTTCTGTTCTTTGTCAGCTCGAATCCGTTATCTCAGATTTTATCAATCGATGTTCTAAGCACGTAGTCTAGACAGATGATAAAGGGGAATGGGGCTAGCGTGTTCCCTTGTAGTACGCCTGCTACAATATCGAAGTATTCTCTGTCTCCATCCGGTGGACGTACTTTCACTTTGGGGTTTCTATAGAGAATCGTTATTGCTGCCACGGTTTCTTTTGGTACGCCGTATGCTAGTATGATTTGTTCCATTTTCCCTCTGTGAATGGAATCAAAGGCCTTGATAAAGTCGACAAATAGTAATGTCGCCTGAAGTTTTTTTGCCCGTACGCCTTCAAGGCTTCTACGAATAGTCAATATTTGTGAGGTCGTGGATCTATTTATTCGAAAGCCATTTTGGATTTTCCTAAGAATATTGTCAATTTTGGGTTCAATGCAGTTTCGTAGTTGGGCATTGTAAATTTTGGCAGCTATGGATGTAAGTGTTATACCTCGGCAGTTCTTGGCTAATCCGAAGTCACCCTTCATCCATCTGTATATCGGATTTTGATTATATACTGCGTTACAGTGTCAGATCAGTATGTCGTCGAATTGTGTAGTCTTCCATACTTCTGGGGGAATCTCGTCAAGCCCTGCGGCTTTCCTATCTTTAATTTTTCAAAGAACTGAGTCGATATATATATATATATATATATATATATATATATATATATATATATCCAACAAAGCAGCAGCTGTACGGCAACCTACCACCCATCACGAAAACTATGAAAATTAGACGAAAAAGACATGCGAGACACTGCAAGAGAAGTAGGGACGAGCTCATAAGTGATATACTTTTGTACATCCCTTCATATATCCGAGCACAGGCAGGGCGGCTAGCTCGAACATACATTCAGCAGCTCTGTGTAGATACGGGATGTAGTCCTGAGGACCTGTCAGAAGCGATGGACGATAGGGAGGGGTGACGAGAGAGGGTCAGAGATATCCGTGCTGATGGCGCGACATGATGATATATATATATATATATATATATAGGGCGGTAGAACACACCAACTTCATCCTGACAGTGGGCAAGGAACATCACAAAGTGACCGGGACATAGCATTAGACAATATGGTTTTGAAAAATGTTAAGCACTATTTAATGGCCAGGTGTACTCTGACATAAAGCGTTTGTAGATAATAGAGCCCCATATATGGGTAAAAAAGAACTGTTTATTCTCTTACAAGTGATTATTAATATTAGAAATAACTATTTATACTACGTAGTAATATTTGGGACCATTTAAGATCGTATAAACAATATCAATACTTAAAACCCATTTTTGGAGTGCAAATAAAACTATTAGTGATATTTTTCCATGCTTGAACTTATTTTGCTGTGTGCAAAATATATATATAAGTATTAATCATAATTATTAGTGATTGATAGCAATACTTAAAATCATTTAACTGTGAGCCAACGAAACTATATATATTTGATAACAATAAGTGAAACAAATTAATTGTGTGCAAAAATGTATTACCATTAAATAGAACTATTAGTGATAAATAGCAATACTTGAAATCCTTTAACAATGTGAAAATAAATGTGCTTTGGTCATTTAAAAATAATGTTACCTACAATCTATTCACTCATGAGTCATCATCATCATGATGCCGTGTTGCTCGCAAGGATTTCCAGAAAATCCAGCAAACACCCACATGCGACATACGGAACACTGAACAACTGTTTCGACCTTATTGGATCTTCATCAGCAGTGCATACCGTGATCTCCACCACGAGAGATCGAATCAGCAACCCTAGAATGCAGAAACCAAAATCTACAAATGGGCCGCCAGTTCATAGCACACATAAGCGATGCCAAATGAACTAGACATGGTAAGAATGCACAACCGCATGATAGTCTATAGTCTATGCGGAAGCATAACACCGACTTGGGAAGACATAGCCCTAGAGGTGGTCGTGTCCTCTGTAAGGTAAAAACGTACCTTCTAGATACATATGATCATAGGGTCACGCATTCTTACCATGATTAGTTAATTTGTTATCGCTTACTTGTGGCATGAACTGGCGGCCCATTTGTAGAAGTTTTGTTTCTGCATTCTGGGGACGCCGGTTCGATATCTAGTGGTGGAGATCACGGTATCCACTGCTGATGAGACCCAATAAGGTTGAAACAACTGTTCAGTGTTCCGTATGTCGCATGTGGGTGTTTGCTGGTTTTCTGGTCATGGAAATTATATATATATATATATATATATTTGTGTCTATGTGCGTGAGTATACGTATATATATATATGTATATAGGTTTGTGTGTGTGTGTGTGTTTAAGTGAATGTGTGTGTATATATCAATATATATATATATATATATATATATACCCACATATATGTGTGTAAGTATATTTATATACTCTGACACCCACACACCGACATATATAGGTGTGTGTGTATGGTATGTGTGTGCGAGTGTGTATATATATATATATATATATACGAGGATCATTAAATAAGTTTCCAGACTTTTTTCATATGGGCACTTTTATTGGTAGTACACACATGAAACTCAAGTCCTCTTCGACATAATCTCCCCCAGCTGCCATGCACTTGTACCGTTCCAACGACTTCTGGAAGGCCCCATGGAAGTCCACTTGTGTAAGCGTGTCAATGACCTTCGTCACAGCCTCTTTCATCACCTCAATTCTCTCATAACGACAATCTCTGAGCTTAGGGAATAACCAAAAGTCACACGGAGCAAGATCTGGACTATTGGGAGGGTGAGGAACTGTCTTGATGCCCATCTTGGTCAAATAGTCTATGACAAGGAGGGAGTTGTGTACTAGTGCATTGTCCTGGTGGAAATGCCAGTGACCTAAATTTGAAGAATGCTGGCCTCTTCTGACGGAATCTCTTCCTGAACTCCCTTAAAACCTCAACATAGTAACCCTAACCTTACCCTTTGGCCAATCAACTCTGATGTTCTTACTTCCTTACTCCTCCCACACCTCTCATCATCCCTCACAGTCACCTTGCCGTCCTTGAATCTCATATGCCACTCAAAAACTGATGCTCGATTCATGCAAGATGCTCCAAAAGCAGTCTGAAGTATTCCATACGTTTTTGTGACATTTGTTCCAAGTTTAAAACAGAATTTTATTGCATATCGTTCTTCTAAAGTGTCCTCACTTCCAGATTGCATTTTTGAAATTCACGAGCTGTGACAATCAGGCTTTAGTAGGGTGTATTCCAATTGCTGCCGTAGCTGTTCATTTGAACGTGAAATCATAAAATTTGGTCAGTCATCTTATAAGATGAATAGCAATACGATGCTAAATTTTCAAGAGTCTACGACAATTTTAAATGCCTGCACAAAAAGTCTGCAAACTTATTGAATGCACCCTATATATATATATATATATATAAGTGTGTGTGTGTGTGTGAGTATATATATATATATATATATATATATACACCCACATTTAGATATATATGTGTGTGTGTTTGTGTGTGTGTGTGTGTGTGTGTGTGTGTGTGTGCAGCAGTTTTTCGTTAATGCATGTTTGATAAAATCAATAGAAAAAATCTTCTAGACATCTTTTTTAATATTCATTCACCAAAACAGTATACATCTATAATCTTACCCATTAAATAACTGACATGCTTTGATGAAATTTCCTGGTTTGACCTCAGCGGGGATATGGAAACCAAAATAGGAAACGAAAGATAAATGAAATAATACATTTTAATTGCTTAAGACAAATAAATATGTGTATATATATATATATATGACGGATATTTTTGCTAGTATATATATATATATATATATATAATAGCAAAAATATCCGTCATTGACATGATTCAGAAAGAGCCTTCAAGAATTGTATTCTAATTTTTAAAATTTACTGCTTCGATACTATTGAAGGTTTTGGAGCGGAATATCTGCAAAGTCTTATTGCTAGGCTTCGGACAAAAAATGATATATAGTCTAATATACTATCTAATTCAATACTCGTTTATCCTAAAAAATGTTGACAACAATTACGTCGATAATAAATCTATATCCAATATCGCAACTCCAAAAAAGTATGCTAGTTTTGTGTAAAAGAGGTGCTTCCTTTAAATCATGGTTGCACACAAACATTTGTTTTCCTCCCTGTATTTTGGTTTATAAATTGAAGTAGTCATGACAGAGACTGTGGCTTTTGCATGTAATATACAAGTAAATAAAACTTCGAGAAAAATTATAAAAACCAACATATTGCAATGTTTATTCAAGAATCGCAACAAACAGTCCCAATTAACGATATATTATCATAATAATGTAACATCTTCCTAATAACTATGATACTTAACAAATCAAGTATGATGCTGTCAAACTATATACAAAGAACATGACTGCCTAAAGATATACATACGTTTTTAAAAATGCAGAAAGTAAAGCAATTAGAAAAGAAAATGAGAAATTATTAAAACTCGGATGCATAATAATTTATCAAATCAGTTAAAACTTGAAATTTATGATTCATCATTTTCACCAGTTTCTAATAATCAAATCACTGAACACTTGCAATGTTTTATTTTGCACTTTTTCCATTTTCCAATAATAAATACAGTTAACACTTGAAATATGTGATACAGTATTTTTACCATTTGCAAATAATCAAATTGGTATACACTCCCTTATAAAGATCCTGACTTCCAGAAAACATCAGCAATATGAATTTAATATCATTAAAATCAGAGTTGTTTGAATTTTCGCCTGAGGCGGTTGAATAATTTAAGCCCCCTAATCACACTGGAAAATGAATTTCTTGTAGTTCATTGTCTTTCTCGTAAAATTTTACATTAGAATGCATACTTTGTTTTTATGTATCTTCCATGAAAACTGGATCTATTTCCACTTTCAAAGGGGTTCTGCAACGTGTCATAAACCTCATAAGTGTGGGGTTAATTATTATTATAAGACTAGCTGAACCCGGCCACGAGTTGCTGTGGCTCAATTTGTTTAAATGGGAAAAAAAGAAGAAAATGTATGTTTCTAATATGTTTAATTTTCCAATACTTGTGGATACCCAATATTTTTGGTAGTTCCATTTTCTGTGTAGATAAAGAGATCGTCTGGATTGCCAACTCTGGAACAGGCAACATATAATTGCCCATGTGAGAAGCAATCAGTGTGTAAATATTAGCCACACAATTCTAAAGATTGTCCCGGTGATTTGTTGATCGTGATTGCAAATGCCAATCGAATTGGGAATTGCAATCTCTTAAATTGAAATAACATACATGTTGGAATCATAGGAATTCGCGGGTTGAGGACATCTTCACCTTTGAAAGGCCCTGTCAAAACTTTTTCTTCTATGATGTTGGTCATTAATTTTTTTACTGAAAGACGTGTGCCATTACAAAGCTTGGGCTGGTTAATATTTCGCAACATGATAAAATATTTATTAAACAACAAAATAAATGGGATATCAATAATGAAGAACAAATTTAAGAATACATTTTTAAAACAAAAAGAATTTTTTTTACAACTGGACCAACGAAATATGGTTAAAAGATTATTAACGAAAGAAAACTTTTTAAGGAATGTTTTTCTTTGAAGTTAAACAACAAAAAATAAAATAAAATATTTAGTCAACAATTCGTTACTACTGAACCGACGAAATATGGTTTAAAGTCTAGTGTCTTATCGATAATAATAATAAAACGAAAGAAAACTTTTTAAGGAATGTCTTTCTTTGAAGTTAAACAACAAAAAATAAAATAAAATATTTAGTAAACAATTCGTTACTACTGATCTGACGAAATATGGTTTAAGAAAGAAAACTTTTTTAATGGATGTCTTCTGTAGAAGTTTTTAAAAAATGGAAATTTTGGAAACAATTCGTTAGAATAAAAAAAAATTTACTTACTACTGAACCTACAAATTATGGTTTAGAAACGTGATAAAGCAGAAAATGATATCACGTGTAAAATTCGTGGAAAAGGGAAGTAATATTTACCTTCATAATTCGAGTTCGGCTATTCTCGGAGAAAAACGACTTACTAAATTTTTTTTTTTTTTAATTATTGTAATATTTTTAGATCATAAGTATATAAAAACACTCCTGAATTCGAATAAAATACTCTCAGAAAATTTAAAGCCAATTAGTGGTATAAACTGGAGATTATCTGTTAGTAACAAACATTTACATTTTTATTTATATAGATTGTGAAATTCTAGAAATCGACTTTACTTAGTGTGTTGTATATATGTTTTCATTTTCATTAAAATCGATGGTATTTCGATTTTCACCAGGGGTGTTCGCCCCTCTACAGGCTTCCTAATCTAATCGGAAAATAAATTTCCCATTGCTCATTGTCTTTCACTTTAATAGAAGAAATGCCCGTAAATAACTAGGTAGAGAAAGAGGATTCAAGACTTTACTCTAGTTTATATATATATATAAATATATATATATATATATAAATATTGAAAAGAAAACATTACATAGACCAGGTATTCACGGATAATCAATTCAAATAAGACATTCTGGAATTAAACAAGACCAATCAAAACCTAATATATATATATATATATATATATATATAGATCGACAGACTGGTACTTATACATATAAAGATCATCAGCAGAGACCAGAGGTCTTACACGAACAATTAACTCCAATGAAACATTCAGAAAAACAAATTCTGGACATATTAAAGATCATATTCTATGAAAACAATCATTACTAGAAAATAACAATCCGCACCTAATTGGACCATTCAAAATCTCCCGAAGAAAATACTAATTGTTAAACATAAGTAGATGAAATAATAAAATACCTAAATACCAAATCGGAAATCATTTGCGGACCTTTTCATTTTAAATTACAATAATATACATCTTCCCACACACATATATAATCATATACATTGATATATATAGACCATCACATATATATATATATATATATATATATATATATATATATATATATGTGTGTGTGTGTGTGCGTGTGTGTGTGTGTATACGTTTACGCTCATACATATATATATATATATATATATAAATATGCATATATGTACACATACATACACACTTATATGCGTACATATATGTATACACATACACATACATATATATATATATGTGCTGACTCATAAATGTATTTATATACATATCTGAGCCAAAAAATTATATATATATATATATATATATATATATATATATATATATATATATATATAGTCATCCACAGAGAGATCTGTTTCGTTCAATCAGAACTCATCAGTGTGGCTAGACAGTATCTTCCCGTAGCTGGGATCGAAACCCGGTTGACTCAAAAAATTCAAATACCTCTGATATATATATATATATATATATATATATATATATATATATATATATATATATATATATATATAATCAGAGGTATTTGAATTTTCACAGGGAATGTTTGACCCCTTTAATCACCCCCTAATCAAACCGGAAAGTAAATGCCATTGTCTTTCTAGTAAAATTTTACATAAGAATACATACTTTCTTTTTAGAATCTTCAATTCCCTATAGTCCTATTGATGTAGACCGACACACAGACACACACAGACATAAAGCGTTATATATATATATATATATATATATATAGTATATTTCGGTCCAGTTAAACAGGAGATGGGAGTAATTCCATCAAGACATAACAGGATGGAAATAAATTTATAATCTTAATGCGACTGTTTTTTTTTTTTTTTAAAGATATATATATATATATATATATATATATATATATATATATATATATATATAATTTGTAAAAGAATAGTTTACTGGGAGCTTTTTCAAACTAGTCTGTGCTCATTCGTTTGCAAGCAGTTAAGTTGTTTCAAATATTGCTGTTTCATGTGAGTTATTCTATCCATCAAGTATTTCAGTATAATTTAATACTAATCAATAGTACCAACCAAGCATGACTGAATCATTCTTGATTGGTTGCTTGGGTTTTATGGCATATCAATCTTGGTCGGTTATTTAATCCCAAATTTAATTTATTCAGAAATTTTTGAACAATATATGATTTTTAATTGAATAGTTTGTTGGAACCCATATTTTTTAATGACGGAAGGCTCACTTGAAACTATTTTACAAAATCGCAATATTAACACTAAGAGTTATATTTGGACACCGTTAATGGCTTTAAGCATTGTTATCTAATACTAATAATGTATTATTTTTCATTTTTTGCACACAATTAAATGGTTTGAGCATTGATATCTAATATTAATGATTCATTATCTATTATTTGTATTGCACACAGTTAAAAGGTTTCAAACATTGTTATCTAATACGAATACTTTATTTTAATCATTTGTTTGCACACAGTTAAATGGTTTCAAGTATTGTTATCTAATACTAATATTTCATTTTAATCATTTGTTTGTGGACAGTTAAAAAGGTTCAAATATTGTTATCTATGGCTAATAATTTATCATTAATTATTTTTTTTGCGCTCAGTTAAATTGTTTCAAGTACAGTAAATGATTAAGCAGTTCTATTTGGCCCATTGATAAGACTCTAATAGGTAAGACCACTTCAAGTCAGAGTGTACCCTGGAGTAATAGCATTTAAGTGGTATTTCACATTCTCAAAAGCTCCACGACTGGAGCCTTAACATCGGCCAGTTTAGTGTCTCATTTCGGACACTCGTATCAAGTTGGCGTATTCTACAGCCCCAGTAGACAGGGAGATAATATTTTGGTTTCAACCCTATTTACCAACCCCTCCGCTCGGGCAGGATATAACACAAGGTCAATTTTTAAGCGGAGTTCAACAGGTTTGAATTCAGAGTTTTCCTTCTCCTAGACTAGTCGCCTCACGAAGGCTGAAGAAACTAGTCTGCCCTACTATTTACCCATAGCTGGAGGGAGAATATTTGGATTCATACCTTTCCCATGTGTATAAGTACTATGTGAAATGTAATCAGGGTCGTCCAGGATTTGAACTCGTGTCGTCGTGTCCACATATTTTGGTTTTAACAGTGAACGTTACACGATGCCCATCGGTGCATCAATGACCAACACTAGCTTCGTTTAAAATAAATAAGTAAAAAAACAGGTCTGCTGACAACTTTTTTTTGGTGTCTTGAGACAATGAAAATGTGTCTGGTCCAAATTCTAGAAAAACAAACTGTGCTATTCTTGAAAATGTTTGAAGAGACAGGCGAAAGCCGTAGATTTGAACTGAGCTTGTCACGTTTTTTTATACCACGTTTATCGTTTCGGTTTGGTTTGGTTTGGTTTCTTTGTTTAATGGCATATCAACTTATTTAATGCCAAAGCCATTCTCCTAGAAGAACAGTAGTGGTACTATTTAACCCATAGCTGGGAGGATAAGGGGGTTCATACCTTTCCCAAGGGTATTTGCCCGAATGTGAACGTAATAGAGCGACTGGAGTACGAACTCGCGTACTACGCTTCCGCAGTCCATCGCTTTAACCATTACACCACGACGACATCCCCGTTTATCGTTTCGTCTCACATACTTCTTACAATGATCAAACTGGACCGTGATAACGAGGCCCTAACCCCAGCTATAAAAAAGTGAGATACTTAGGCTGGGTCAGACTTTTAATAACATCGTACGCAGATTTTTATTTCATCTCGATCAAAAAAAAATACAATCAGAAAGACTGACTTGGTCACACAATAACTTGAATGAGTTTGTGTCTAAGTTAGCCATTATTGTTTGGTTGATTGACTTTACGAAGTCAGATTATGTTTTGCAAGAAATTCTGCCAGTTATATAATAACGATTATTCGTCAACAATTATAACTTCAATTAACAAATTTTGATTCAAATAATTTGCTCTATTATTGTTATCTAATTGTAATAATTTCAGCACAATTATATGATTTCAAGAACACCTAAGTAATATTGGTTTGGTTAGATCTCTTTTGTTTAATGATATATCAACTTTCATGGGTTATTTAATACAAAATATATCCTTGTAGAAGGATAACAGTGGTACTACATTATAGCTAGGGAGATTAGGCGTTCATGCCTTTACTAAGGTTATTCGTTTGAAAGTGAACACAATAGAGCGAATCGAATTCGAACTCGTTTACTACAATATCGCAGTCCACTAGCTATTATGCCACACGAACTCCAAGTATTGAAATAACTTTCAAGCGCTTATTTGGTTTTATGAAACAAATAATCATCACAAACATATGGAACAAGAAAACACTTCATACTTACAGAGAGCGATCGGTGAATTATCACCATTCAAAATGACTGATTTCGTGCATGCGCTTCTTTTTGTTTCAGTTTTTGTCTACTGTGCAGCAAAATAGAGTTACATTTGCACTGGCTGTGAGAAAAGCAGTCTCATGACGCAATTTATTCTTCCAGAAATTTGGAAACTGCATACTATACTAATTGACATCCGCTCGGGAAAGTTCAATGCAAAGATTTCAAAGTGTTTGCACATCAGCCTGAGGACAGACGAAGAGACTGTCGGAAAGGCTTGCAGGAGATTCTGAAATCGTCTGTAGGCTGTGGTTGAAGCCAATGTAATAGATTCAATCTATAATTTTTGAAAATGTTTTCATTTTATTCTCGTTAATATAATTGATAAAAAAAGATATCAGTTTTAGTTTTATTTTCTGAGTAATTTAAACGATGACTTACCCATCACACCCTTTAGTTGCAATATTATTTTTAAGGGGAAATGGTTTACACGTGATTCAAAATCAAATATTGGGTCAGATATATTTGTCAAGATGGTTAGTTGACAGTTATACCACTTATATATTTACTGGTGTTATGATATTCCGTGTGTCTGTTGTAATTTCCGTAGAATAGTAAGCATTATATTCCGTGTGAAATCACATCATGCGAGTAATAGGAATTGTTAACATCATTCTAACTTGAAAACCACTAAAAATATAAAGGGGCAATATGTTCTGCACATCTTTTAAAGGGGCATTGTGTATATTTAAATTTAACTACTATACGAACATCACTGCAGATACAAGAATATAGATACTGTTTAAAACTACTGCACCCCGTGGACAGTACTGCAAAAATATAACCTTAATAGATTCGTATCACGCATTTGCTTTGATAGTTCTCAGCGCCCGTGAAAAGGTATGAAGGAAGTTGTGTTCGCATCAATTTTTAAATATTCAACCAGTGTCTCTTCGCAGCACAATTGGTATGCACTTAACCAGGCAGATCACGTTGAAGAGTTATAAATGCTTATTGTTATACTTGGTAATATAAAAGAACGCAACAGGTCAACAAGGGAAACAATTGAAGGTTTTGTGTGTTTGTAACAGAGTGCACTTAAATAGGCGGTTGAAATGAGGATGTAAGATTAACAGAGAAGCGTTTGTTTTCCAGATTGGGTATGTTGGTGCGGGTCAGCTTCCAGAGCTAAAAACGTTGCTCCCACTTCGATATAAATATGTTACGGGGATTTATGCCTTCAATCTTCAATGCGTATTACTGTAATGTGTGTAAAGTTTTGTATGAATTATTACTTCTTACAGCTTGGCGAAATGGGATCTTTAAATGAATTTCAGTTATATATAGTTGTTTATTCATTTATTTGGTTTAATTTGGCTGTGTGTTTTGGCATACCAACCATTATTGGTCACGTAATGCCAAATTATCTTTAACCGATAAAATAAAACGCAGTTTCTTCCAGGCTGCGGTTGTATCGATACTGCTATATGGATGCACTACATGGACGCTAACTAAACGGCCGGAGAAGAAACTAGACGCAAATTACAGAAGAATGTTGAGAGCAGTATTGAACAAGTCCTCGCGACAACACCCCACGAGACACCAACTATACGGACACTTGCCCCGCATCACGAAAACTATACAAGTAAGACGAACCAGACACGCGGAACACTGCTGGAGAAGCAAGGACGAGCTCATAAGTGATGTACTCCTATGGACCCCACATATGGCCGTGCAAAAGCAGGACGACCAGCTCGAACTTACATACAGCAACTATGTGAGGACACAGGATGTTAACCTGAAGACCTGCCGGAGGCGATGAATGATCGGGAGAAGTGGCGAGAGAGGGTCAGGGATATCCGTGCTGGCGGCACCACGTGATGATGATGATGATGATCTTTATACATAGATGTGTATGAAGATAATATTTTTTTAGTAGATAACATTTTTAAACGAGCCAGAGCGCATTTGATTGTATACAGCAAAATGGTTATACATATTATTTGTTCGTCGATTTAGGTAATATTATTTTTTAAATGAATCAGGTTGGTTTTGTTTGGTTTCTTTGTTTAATGGCATATCAATCTTTTTAGGTTATTTAATGCCAAAGCCATTCTCTAAGAAGAACAGTAGTGGTACTATTAAACCCATAGCTGGGAGGATAAGGGGGTTCATACCTTTCCCAAGGGTATTTGTCCGAAAGTGAACGTAATAACGCGACTGGAGTACGAACTCGCATACTACGATTCCGCAGTCCATCGCTTTAACCATTACACCACGAGAACATCCCGAAATGAATCAGAGCTAATTCATTAACACAAATGTGTTACTGTTGTTTGCACACAGTTAAATGGATCCAAACATTCCAACACGAATAGTTATATTTAGTATTAATCATTTGTTCAAATTTACTTAAATGTTTTCAGATATTGCAATTAAATAGTTTTATTTGCACACAGTTAAATAGTTTCAAGGATCACCAACTCAAACAAATCAATTTAGGCGAACTGTTAAAGATATTCAAGTTTTGCTATTCATCATTAATAATATTATTTACTATTACTCTTTCGTTTGCCCACAGTTAAATAGTTCCAAATATGCTATGTATCACTAACATTCCAATCAAACATCTGTCATTCATTCACACGCGGCTATTCTATTCTTAATAATTCGATTTGTCTTAAGTCGTTTGTCTTCACACTGTTTAAAAGATCAAAGTCCTATTTGACTCATATTTAGGACCCTATCAGGTGCTACCACTCTGGGTCAGAATGGGCCAGCGACAGACAACAATGAATGGTACACAGCATTACCCAAGCTCCAGCATTACTGAAGCCTCATCATCAGATTGTTAATGTTATATCCATAACACTCTTTGGGACAGGGGGCTTTTCAGTCTGTGTATTCTACAGGCCCAGCTGACTAGGCTATTGTTATGAGTTTGGATGGCTCAACACCAACCTTCACTACGATAAACAAATTCTCTTGGAAGGGTGTTCAGTCAGTTTAAATGCAGGATCCTAATTCATTATATATATATATATATATATATATATATATATATATAGAGAGAGAGAGAGAGAGTGGGGAGAAATTTTAAATGACTTAAAGATATGAATATATTTTACTAATAATTATAATTAACTTTAAATCCGATTGCATACAGTGAATAATATTTCACTATTCAAATTATAACCAACTAAAATTTTTTTGCACGATCTAAACTTATCAGACACTTATCATTTTTGGACATTATATTCACAATGTTTTAGCTGCAGTACACTGCGACCGTCATTAAAAATATTTTGTCGCCGCATAATAAATTTCTGGAAACTTCTTATCAAACTCAATATCTATCTGGCCCAGTCAGCTCGGGGTAAGATACCCCCAACAAACGCTCGAGATATAACAATAAACAATTTGATTGTGAGGCTCCAGTTATACTGGAGTTTTGGGGAATGCGGAGTACCCTTTTATTGCCATCATTCTCCGGTCCATTCTATCCCAGAGTGTAAGCACCTGATAGGGTCCTATCTATAGGTGAAAACTGTGTACCTATGCTAAATTGAATTGTTTGAAAACGAACTATTTGTATATTTAACTGTGAGTTAACAAAAAATGTAATTATGCTAAGATGAGCTGTATGAAATAGAACTGTTTTTTCATTCAAACTGGGTACTGATACTAAACTGGCCTGTTTGAAATAGAACAGTTTAAATGCATAAGACTGGATTTGGCATTAAATAACCCACAATGGTTGAGATTTCATAAAACCAGACCTAACAAAACCAAACCAAATAACATCAAGCCAAACCAACATTTATCCCACAAAAATAAGCCGTTCTCTTTTCAAAGCCCATGTCCTGATATCTCGTATCTTATAAAATGCCTCCTCAGATATTTATCTCCAGTAATATCATTTTGTTTTCCGCTGATCTAAGTTTCAGAGGTTGAACTCAGGTTTTGAAGCAGGATAAACTAGAATATCCAAACCAATCACCTAATCTGTAATATCATAACCCTCTGTTATATATTCTGTTTTCTCAGGATTGCGAAGCAAACTGTTATATATAAATGTATGTGTAAATGTTTGTATAAACATTATATATATATATATATATATATATATATATATATATATATATATATATACATATATATATATATCATGTTATATACTCCCCTACCCCCGTAGGGTTGAGTTCTCTAGCGAATGAAGTAATCGCGTTGCCATTAGGCTTTATTGCAAGGCTCTTCATATATGAATTGAGCTCTCGGTAGCCGTTAAGCGGATGTATGTAAACAATAGTAATTGTGATTGATAACCGTTTAAAATTTACTTCGCTGCTGCTGATTCCTCGTGGCTGAGGGGCAGAGTCTTGGATTGGTTTTTTAGTCAACCGGGTTTCGATCCCAGCTACGGGAAGATAGTATGTCTAGCCACACTGATGAGTTCTGATAGAACGAAACAGATCTGTCTCTGGATGACTATATATATATATATATATATATTATATCATCAGTCGTGGAGTTTTCAGACCTTCTCGCCATTTGTCCCTAGAATCATTATCTCCGGGCTGATCCTCAAGACTGCTAGACTGTATCAAGTATCTTCACTGATTTGATGAATGTAAGTCTTTGCTGGTTGTCTAATACAGGTGGGTCCATGTTATGCAACACTGCTCCTCATAGCTTGTTCATCTTACTTGGATCGTTTGTAAATTTGAAGTAAGTGGCAGTACTGTTGATATTTTGTTGGATTTGTTCAAAATAGCAATTAGCATGCTTGTGTGATTCGAATCTAGCTTTTTCTACATGCGTGTCATTAGAGTTCAAGTAGAGCATTCATATACTAGAACTGACAATGTTGCAATTTGGATGAAATCCTGTTTTATTTTACCTTAGAGATCAGATTTCAGCAAGATCGAAAACCTGTCCCTAGCAGTCCACACTTCCACTCTGGTTATGTTGACATCGCTTTCAGAAGATAAGATATTGCATCCGAGGTAAGTGAACTTGTCTACCAATTTCAAAGGCTTACCACGTAAAGTGGAGATCGCCTTACAATCATATAAGCACGTAAAAACACACACACACACATACGTATATATATATATATATATATATATATATATATATATATATATATATATTCTTTATTATCTGCATATTTGCGTACAATGTGTGTGTGTGTGTGTGTGTGTGTGTGTGTGTGTGTGTGTGTGTGTGTGTGTGTGTGTGCAGATTAGAACATAAGTTATAGCAAAGTTAATGATATTACTCGCTATGAGCCCGCTCTGTCAGTACAACATCGAATACGTTGTCTTTATGCCAGGCAGAAAGATAAGACCTCACCCCATTTTAATTGGGTGCCCATATATCACATTAAAATTCTTTGTGTAACGAGACTTTTGTTCTGTATCTTTGATGAGAGTGAAGAACCTTTGATCGATACTTCTTCCAGGTCTTTTTTACCCAAAGGAGTAGAACCTGTCATGCTCCTATCTATAGGTAAAACAGTTAAGTTGATAGATTATTAATATAGGAATACTTGAAACTATATAACTGTTTTAAACAAATTGTTTTCTTTTTTTTATTAAATATGAATAATTACTTGAAAACATGTAATTATGCATAAAAGTTTAGCATTAGATAGTAATAACCATGCAAATCATTAATATTAGACTTGAATAATTCGTAATTAATAAATGTGAGCAAAAAATGATTATTCTTGAGAAATAAAAAAAATGCTTTTGAACATTGAAGATAAAAATTTATGGTTATAATTCAACGTTTACAAATGAATCAAATTTTGGCATCAAATAGCCAATAATAGGTTTATATGCCATTAAATAAAACAAAGCAAAGAAAACAAGACGGTATAAACATTATTTGTGCTTTTAACTTTAGTTCGTCATTCAGAAAACAAGTATTTTTTCTAAATATTGAACATGGTTTTATTTTCATTTTATTCTTGTATTTTCTACCGCTGCCCTAGCCCTTAAATAAATATATATATAGAGAGAGAGAGAGAGACAGAGACAGAGAGAGAGAGACAGACAGATAGACAGAGAGGAAGAGAGAGACAGAGAGGAAGAGAGAGACAGACAAAGATAGATAGATAGATAGAGAGAGAGAGAGAGAGAGAGAGAGAAAGGGAGATTATATTAGGAATAGCACAGTTATATGTACTTGAATTCGGTACGAAAAATATGTGCCGAGTTATCTGAACATTTACGATGACATTACTGACATTTTTGAGAATCTAACTTTTCAAGAATGATTGATGATAATTTGTTCTCAGGTATGTATGAATGTATGTATGTATGCAAGTCCGTACGAACATATACACCCCACTCACAAAATACTCATCACACACACACACACACATACACACACACACACACACACACACACATATATATATATATATATATATATATATATATAAATGCATATTCGAGAAGAGTTCAGGAGCATGAAGTCATAAGTTGTATTTATGAAACAAGATAAGAACAATGAATGAAATTGTAATCTTTATCAACAAACACGTCCTAGCGAATTTTACAATGGGCATAGCAGCTCTAAATCTCACAATTTTTCATCATTTAAGAAACAAGAAACGGTCGCTCACAGCTCAGTTTGGGGAGTGTGAAAATTATTGCACTGTTTCTATATCGGTCGAATATTATTAAGAAAAGACTGACATATTTTAACCTTTTCCTTGACACACATACAATATTATTAGATTTCATTTATAATGAGAATCTGCAGCAATGAAATTCTTCAAAATAAATGAATAGATAGATAAATGAATAAATAGAATAGCACTCCAAAAGTAATACATCATTTTAGTCACACACACACACACACACACACACACACACACACACACACACACACACACACACATATATATATGAGTTTCAATTGCAAATTTTATGAAAAATCTATTTCCGGTATAATTACTTCAGATGAATATCAACTTTTTAAAACATGTTAGGTGTGAACATATCCATAGGTCATGATATATATATATATATATATATATATATATATATATACGCACACATAAACACACATACACTTATATATATATATATATATATATATATATATATATATATATATATATAAGTGGGTTGAGCAGTTTAGCGAAGAAATTAACGGTTGCTACTCGCGTAATGCAACGCTCTTCTAACAAATTGAGAACTTCGCTATCCAAAAGCATAAAATGCAAGCACACATATGCGTTAAATTCCCTGACGTTGGATGTGAGGTATGTCATCGGTTTGACGTAAAGTTAGGCGGGTTTCGTTCTCAGCTTTAAGCGTCTCTTGTGTTTAGCCACTACACTAAAGAGTTGTGATTCAACGAAACAGTCTCTCTGTGGATGACTATATACATATTTACAATATATATATATACATATATATATATATATATGTGTGTGTGTGTGTGTGTGTGTGTCTGTGTAACCTCTCCGAACATGTAACACATGTAAGATGAGACGCAAGGTAACATTTTAAGTGAAATTTAAAACGTTCGAATTCAGAGTTTTCCTAATCGACCACCTGCTATATTAAGCTCAAGGGCCTAGTCTGCCTTACTATTTGCTAATCACATGAGTGAGGATAATTTGATTCATATCTTTCCCAAGGGGATTAGTGCGATGTGAAATTTAAACAACCTTGTCCAGGAATTTAACTCGTGTCACTGTGTCCATTTCCCTCCTCGATAACAATTTCCCTTCGAGCACCTTCGATATGGATAGTAGAGTAAAAATTCAAATAACCCTCCTACACTTCTTTTTACCTGAGTGGGTAGAGTATCCTCCAATGGTCCGGGAGGCCGGGTTTTAATTCCAGGTCACGTCATACAAAAAACTTTTAAAATGGTACTTGATACCTCCTTGCTTAACACTCAGCAATATAAGGTGCGTATCAAGGGTAAAGTGGAGCAATCCAGGAAAAGGAGTAGCGCCTTCGCCTACACCTCGGTGTAGTAGCTATTGAAAAGGGAGCCTTCTGGTGGCCCTCGACTACGGTCGCCAACTTTACTTTTACTTAGGAATTTTCAAGAAACCTATAACATATCTCAATCAGTAAAACAAGATCGTTAAAAACTGAAAATATTTTGCAGGAAATAATTATTTTTTCATTTTGACTACTTATTTTTATCTACAGTAAATAAGAGTCTGTATGCTGCTCTTGTGAATGGTTCACTCAGAAAATATTTCCTTTCTTTGTATGCTGACCCAGGGATGTTGGAAAATAGAAAGTACTTCCGGGTGATGTTTTAGCCTGGTCAGAGACCAGATTTGGGGTGCAATGCAGTATATTTGTTCTCTCATTATACACAACCGAATCGAAAAACCTTTTCCAAATATTTTTAACTGAGTGAGTCCATAATCATTGAATGAAACAGCCCTGATTAAATAATTTTAAAAACAGTATCTCAAACTCAGTAAAGATCGTAACTGAGTCAATGTTACGAGAGGTGGAGACACAAAAATTCAATCCTCTCGACAAAACAAACACAATCAGACAAAACGTAAGAAGAAAAATTAAATTCATGTTTATCGGATGTCAGCACACAACCAAACTTCCTGTTATTAATGAAGTGTAAGAAACTCTTGTTTTTATCAAAAGATTTATCATTAGTGTTGTTGCCAGTATTGGACAGGTATTTAGAGAAGCGAAATATATCATGGAAACTAAGGGATGTTCAAGTTTTCTTCCAAAATGTATATAAAAGGTGTTACAACAACTCTCTTCGATATTACAACAAAATGTGTCTTATTTGAAGAACCGCTTAGCCGACATAGCAAATAGGCTTATGAATACTTCGGTCAACTCTAGTGGATTTTTGTGGCAGAAGAATCATTTTAAAGTTGCTAAGTGCTTAAAACGGAATAGTGATATTCTACTCAACAGACCTGATAAAGGTTCTGGCGTTGTGAACCTGATTCTTACTGATTATATTACTAAAATGGCAACCATTTTGGATGATACCATTAAATTTCTAAAAATTGGTTATTCATCCTTTAAATACACCTATAAGTTGGAAATTAAGTTACAGAAGCGGTTTCTTAAATTGTTCAAGAAAAGAATTATCTCTTGAGAAGTCTCTGAGTTAATTCGTCCTATTAGTTCGCAATGACCGAGAATGTATGGATTACCCCAAATTCATAAATCTGGTATTCCTTTGCGACCTATTTTGTCCATGTGCTATTCCGTACAACATTCATTGCCGACATGGTTAATCCAGTTACTTAATCCTGTTTAAGCATTTTACACAGGATTTTGTGTGGAAGATTTATTTACTTTTTCTTCCATTATTCGTCAACTTTCTTCTTACGTTTACTCTCAGTTCATGGTGTCCTTTGATATTGCTTCACTGTTTTCTAATGTTCCTCTAGATGAAGTAATTTCTATTCGTGCAGTCTTTTTATATCATAGTCCGTTAACATCAGTTCCTTCTTTCTCTGAAAATGCTTTCGTGGAATTGATGGAATTGGCTACCAAGTCAGTTTCCTCCAGTTTTAATGACACCAATACCGTCAGGTAGACGGTATTTCAATGGGCTCTCCCTTGGAACCTGTTTTTGCAAATATTTTTGTTGGGTTTTATGAGAAACTACTCTTCGACAGGTTCCCCAAGCCTTATATTCATTTACGTTACGTTGATGACACCTTCGTATGTTTTAGTTCACGTAATGAAGCTTTGTCATTCTTCCTGTGTTTGAATAATTTACATACTTCTTTCACTATGATTTAAGAGAAGGATAATAAATTACCATTCTTGGATGTATTGGTTAAACGTCATTCGTTTGCTTTTGTAATTTGTATATATAGAAAGCCTACGTTCATCGGTGTGTATTTGAGTCGTGATGCTTTTGCTCCTAAGTCCAGAAAGGTGAACCTGAATAAGTGTCTCATATTTAGGGCTCTTGAGATTTGTTCGGATAACGAGATTAAAAGTGAATTTGGACAGATTAAAAATGTATTTTTAGTAATGGGTACCAAGAGGAAGTCATTGTTGACAACATTATCAAAACTATTATTAAGTTTAGGAATAAGATCAGGCTGCTTGGCTCTTCTAAATGCCAGTTGATTGCCGATAAGGTTTCTTCCTCTGCTGCTGGCTGTTATAATGCGTCTCTGGTTCAAACCATCTTGACTACCCGAGCTGCATTTCGCTCAATTCATAAGGATGTGCTCCCTATCTTCCAACAAAGCAATTTAATTTATGAATTTCTACGTCGCTGTAATGCTACATGTATAGGGTACACTTCCCAATGACTTGAGGTTGAGTTAAACTGGATGGTCCAAGAGATATATGTAACCACACAACATCCGAGCATTCAAAATTGCTTGATTCTGCCACCTGTGACTATTTGAAATCCTTAAATTGTTGTGTGGTTGATTACAGTGATGAGTGTTTTGATTGTTCTAGACGTAATTTATATTTTATTTAATTGACCTTCTCAATGCAAACAAAACCCCGAACACTCTCTGAACTTATTAGGTAACATTTCGTGCTTGACTTGGGGCAGTCTGGATTTTTTCCCCTCCCTTTTGTCTGGATATTCATCTTCATATTAACCTGCCCTTTTACTTAATCTTATTTACATTGTTTTAAACGATTTCCGAAAGCTGTCTCTAGACAAATCTCGGATGAAAGGGTTCTTGCGATTTTAGTAAAATTTCTTCATATTGTAAAATCTCCTATTTTTGCATATGTCTCTAGGTATTTACCTTTTAGATTTACATGTACCAACAATATATATATATATATATATATATATATATATATATATATATATACATGGACTAAAATCTACGACTACCTTAAAAAGGAATTAAATATATTGTTTAAAATTTTTAAATTATGAAAATCTGATATATGAAATATAAGGGGAAAAGATTTCTAAATTCAAAAATAAGAAGAAATTTCAATTCATTTTTTATATGTCTATTAGCATTTATGCTAGATTTTAAAAAAGATTTTTTGATATGAATATAAGACTATCAAGAAAAACTAATGAAAAATGGACTTAATTTAATTTTAAAATCTATTATATATAGTCTACGTAATATAAAACGTATTAAAATTGTAATACTTAAAATAATAAAAACATAAGTGGCTAAAGGAAATAAATAATCTGAATTTGAGAAAGGTGACAGCTCTGAAAAGAGTCGGAAAATCTCAGAGAGAAATTTTGAAAGTCTTGGGACGCAGTAAAACCGTTATCTGCAATTACTTGAAAAGTCCATATAAGTATGGAACAAGAAAACCTACTGGCAGGCCAGAAATATTATGGCCACAATTCAAGAGAAGAAATGCTCGCGAAGTAAAAAAGAAAACTTCTTCAATATCAAAAATATTGAAATCTCTAGTGGATGCTCCTTGCAGTACAAAAACACTTAGAAGGCATTTACTCAACGAAAAAATTAAGCCTACGAAAAGAATTCATCATCTCAGATTAACTATGAAGCACAAAGAGAAACCACTGGAATATGCTCGTCAATATCAAACCATGAGTGTTAAAGAATGGCGAAAAGTTGTTTTCTCAAACGAAAAGGAATACAATTTAGACGGTCCAAATAGCTTTCAGAAGGACTGGCTGGCAAAAAATTTTCCTGAAGAGAATTACTCAACAAGGTATAGTGGAAAAAGAACTCTGAGGATCTGAAGTGGGGGCTTCTCATCATCAGGAAAACTTTAACTACAATTTGTCAGTGGTCGTCAAAAAACAGCTGATTGTGAATATGCTAAATGATTTATCTCTGGGCGTCGTCTTGGATTTTTCAGCAAGATAATGCTGCTATCCACAATGCACCAATAACAAAGAAGTACTTGCTTGAACAAAAAATAAGACTTCTTGACCTCCAAGCATGCTCTCCAGACCTCAATCCTATAGAAAAATTCTGGGGATTGTTTGTTTCAAAAGTTTATGAAGGAGATTGACAGTTCTCAGCAATTTCTGAACTAAAAAACGCAATGTTAGATGCATGGGAAAAATACATTCGGTTCAACTTCAGAGACTAGTTGATATTATGCCAAGCCGAATTTTTGAGGTTATCAAAGCTAACGGCAGTTCTAGAAAATATTAAATAAAAAAAATTATCTTTATATTCAATAGTTCTACTCATTGGTCTTATATTTATGTCAAAAAAAAAAAAATTTAAATTAAGCTTGAATGCTAATGGACATATAAAACTGAATTGAAATTTCTTCATATTTTAAATTTAATTATCTTTATGGCTTATCTTTCTTTTGTTTGATTTTCATAATCTAAAACTTGCAAACAATATATTTTCTTCATATTTGAGTGTGGTTTTATATTTGTGTCCAGGATATATATATGTGGGGAATACATACCGGGTCATATATTTCCGGCTGCATAATACTCTGACCCCACGTTGTGTTGTCTTTCTCTGCAGCGCGAGTCGAAATGCATGTGTCTGAGACGGCCCACATAGGGAAGAACAAGGCGAAAATAAAAAGTTGAATAAGTGTTGTTTAAAGAGAGCATGACAAAAGGACTGTTTGCAGGATCTTCACTTTGGCTGGCGAAAATTCCCTTAAATAAAAACTAATGCTGACAGCTAGACCTTCAAACCTGAAGTCACCCTCCCCATCTATGTCTCTCTGCGTCAGTGACCTTATCTGCTCTGTATCTCTTGTCTCCTCTGTGTCTACCTTCTGAATCTGTTCTTCCGACTGTCCTCTCAAACTGACTCTGTTCTGACTGTAAATTCTTTCCCCGACTGACCTTCCTGTATATATTCAGAGGCTTCTCACGCTAATATGTCTCGGCCCCTATATGGACATACACATATACATATACATATCCATGGTTAACTCACAATCATTCTCATGTAAAAACCAGCACGTACATATATACACACATATATGTACTCACACCAACCTACGCGTCCACATATATGTATCTACATAGAACTAAGTCAGTAAACTCACGTCAATAGTGTCACACTCACTCACACACACACACATACACACACACATATATATATATATATATATATATATATATATATATATATATATATATATATATACAAAAGTATATAGTGTGTTGGGAGATCTGTGTGAATGTGTGTTTGTGTGTGTGAAATATATAAACTGTTATAAAACAATTTTCTTAAATCAGTAAATTATCAAATGTTGTCCAGTAAAGTAGTATAAAGCTTAAAATAAATTCCTTTTCTCTCCTCTTCATGTTAGTCTTATGACTCTAAGTTTTATATATCTTTATAAAAATACGTTCATTCGATCAAACATGTGAGCTGAATGGAGGAAGAAGGAATAATGAATATACAATATTCCTTGCACAATGCAATGAATATCGAATATTCATTATTCTTCGTCCATTCTTCTAACACGTTTCATGTTATGTTAGTATTTTATAAAATTGAGATACATCAAATCATGAGACTCACGAATCATTTATATTATGTTATATATATATATATATATATATATATATATATATATATATATATATATATTGTTGGGTGTAAAACTGCAACATCCAAGAGATTCAGTGCAATCTTTTGTAGAATGAATATGTATTGTTGGTACACTCCTTATATCGTAAAAAATACAGATATATATCTGGAAATTTGACCATTTGATATAAAAAGCACATTTGATTGGGAGTTATCTTGGGTGAATAAAAATACATATACAAGGCTCCTATAACTTTAGTTTCCTTCAGTGTATTTGTAGGCGTAGGAGAGATCTTTCATTAGACGGGGGGCTTTCAGCGCACGCTGTTCCACCTTGCCGACATCTCTCTCTATTTTTTAGCGCTTTGCGCTTTGTTCTTATCATTCACGGCGGGCACCCCCGATAGCTTAATAACAAGCGAGATAAGCAAGTATAAGCGTTGATAATTTTTCTGATGTCAGTGCTGATATTCAGGTGTAGATATGTTCTTAAGTCGGCGAACAAAAAGTCTCTGGGAGTACAGCTTGTTCAGAGACACAAGGGAAGGACAGACATTAAGTAAATGTTCAGTCGTGGGTGGCAAATTCTCCTCTTTAGCTTTTATCTATATTTTATTGTCTCCACATGTGAGAAACAGACAGTCACCCCGTGTGATTTTCTCATTCTTTTCGCATGTAATTCTCTTTTGTTTTACGCGTGTTGTTATTTTCTTTTCTTTTCTTTTTATCAACATTGTTTTTGTGCATGTATTTCAGCTGTTCTTATTTGTATATAATTACGTCAATTCTATGCATCTGTACTTTACTTTCAGCTGTGGATTGAAATCGTAGGGAAGACCGGACTCCGTAATCTTTGTATGGCACCCAGCAAAAGAAAACTTATGAGAAAAAACAACAACTCTGGATTAAAAAACTGACTGTTCTGTTAGTATGGATAAGAATACGTTTATTGCATTTCCTACAAAGACGTAAAACTCCTTCTTTTAAAAAAACAGGAGGGTATGATACTAATTTGTATCTAATATTTAGGTCCCAGTCTTTCGGATTACCGAGTATCCCGTCATTGCCATTAAACTCTAGTAAACTTGGAACCGGGTTGAAAGTATCAGTTAGACTCCCATCGATGGGTCAAATAGATCTGTTCAAAATGATAAATAGTATTGTGAACTGTGTGCAAAAGTATCTTCCAAAAAATCTATACAAAAAATGTAAATATGAACGTATAATAAATGCGATTCCCTTACATTTAGGTATAAAATAATCGTAGACGGGTTACCATGCCATTATAATCGATCGATCAATCAAAACCTGAGGACTGTTGTTCGTAGAATCAGTGGCACACCAGTGCACTGTTCTTCTAGGAGCTACTAAAAAAATGGTGACTTTACCAATAGACAAATATCGCCTGTGAGAGTAAACTAGCTGTTTTTTTTTAACTATTAGTTACCCTGTTGGCAGCAGACTAAGATCCAGTCATTGCATCCAGTGGTCAGGCTAAAACTCTGGCGAAGATATGAAACCCCTTTATTCCTCCAGCTAAGGGTTACTACTACTGATCTTCTACAAGAATCTTCTTGATTTAGACATCTCCGCCTTTTACTATTTTTTACAACGTTTAAAAAAGGAAGAGAATTACACAGAACATACATACTATTAATACAATATATGTATACAGATAAGATTCTATATAGTTCCTTAAATATCATCATAAATTATTTTTCTTACCATTCTTCTGAAATCATTTAATTTAATCTTTTTTTTTAATTCTAGTGACAGTTTTTGATCTGTTTCGACAATTTGTTCCAAATATATATTACACTATCAACGAAAAAGTCCAATCGATTTGCACACTTAATTTTGAAATATGTCTTTGGCATTAGATAATCCATGGAAGTTGATATGTCACTAAACAAAGAAACCAAACCTAATCATTTTACCATAAAACAAACTAAAAACTTTTTTGAATAATTAGAGGGGTTGGAGATCACCAGTATATATTCATTCATTGGATTTTGCGGATTTTTTTACAAAAAGAAGCAAGAAAAAATAAAAACAAACTTTGTAAATCCAAGTTATTATTTCCAATTTTTTAGCTCCTTACGATTCTACTAAGATTTTTTTTCATTGAAACATATTTACACAAACATATCATACATACAGCTTATAAATGAAAAAAAACATACTGTCTCCTTTCCTCGATCGACTCAGCCCTGTAGGTATATCTTTCATTAAATCTGATTGTAATTTGATGTGAATTATATTTCACTATTCAAATGATAATAATACATGTTAATACCATGTTTGTACAGTTGCATCATCTCAGACTACTGTCCCCCTGATGTTCTTTGTATTCACAACATTTTAATCGCTGTACTCTCTGACCTTCTTCCGAAGTATTTCGTCGTCGTCATCGGGAAATTTCTTGAAATTTCCGATCAAATCCAAAATCCATTCACGAGGATGGGTTATTCAAATTCTACGCTGTCAATCTCTTTTAATATCCCTTTTCTTTCTGATGATCCAGGGATTGACCTCATGAGTGCTTGGTAAAATCAAACTAGAATCTCTTTACTAAATCTTTTACACACACACACACACACACACACACACACACACACACACACACACACACACACACACACACATACACACACATATCTATATCTATATAGATACATATGAATTTCTTCGCTTCTAGCAACCCCCGAATGAAACTATTATAAGGAATGAAATCTAGTCTGATCCGACGCGATATATATATATATATATATATATATATATATATATATATATATATATATATAGCTTGATGATCACCGAAGAGTACAAATGAATATTCAAACATACAATCACATATAAATGTCTGCAAACAAATAATCATTTGTAAACAGAATTTTTTTTTGTTAGATAGGAATATTTTAAACATATAACATATTCTAAGAAAACACTTGCAAATCTCTTTTCAGTATTCTTTGAATAGATCATGAACCAATGAGATATCTACACATGCATTAATACACGCGTACACAGAAATATACATTTGGAGGAGACGTTTGTGGCATAATGGTAATTGTCATATGCAATGGTGTCGACAACTTGAGTTCGAATCCGTAAAAAGGCTGATTGCATTCCACTTCAGGGTAATGATTCGATGCACAGGCATTAATCCACCTATTCTACATCCCTTTGCTATGGGCAAACAATTAGAAAAAAGTCAATTTTTTATTCATAAGTTTCGTGTGGCAACCGGTTTAAGAGAAGGAAAACTGAATTTCAACTTTATGTGCTGCGCTTAACCAAGTCCTGGTGTAGGATACTACTTGCAGTGCCAGAGTTGGTTAAATATATGCCTATTCACTCACATCTGTCCAAAATAACGAGTAAAGAAATAACTTATAAAATGACTGCGGAAGGTGATGAAGAGGAAGAAGAAGAGACAAAGAAAAAAAAGATGATAAAGATAAAAAACAGAAAGGAGAGTGCTGTATTGGGAAGGAAGAGAAACATTGAGAAGCAGAATAGGAAGGAAGACGATAGAATAATGACATTTGCGTACAACAACAAACGGATTCTTGCATATATATCAAATGTAAGTCACCCACTCGCATATCACCACGGCTATTATGAAGACGATTTAGCGTAGTTGAGGGTTCATAAATAGTAGATGCTTGTATAGGTCACCGGGTTGGATGAGGGCGTTGCTCTGGGTTAAGATATGAAGAAAAAAAAGATTTGATACAAAGAGAAAGAGAAGGTGTCGTTGGGGGTAAGGAGGAGAATGAGAGATGAAATCAGTCAAGTCGTTTGTCTGTTCGAAACGAGAAAAAACCCTGTAGCTAATGAGATGACGTGGACATGACAGGAAAAAAAAAAATAGAATAAGAAAGAGGAAAAAAGCAAAAATCCAAACAAGGTGATATAACTGTTCACAATGAGTAACTCCAGGTAGTTCAGGCAGGGTCAAGAATTCACGGCGAATTTTTGGCTGGGTGATGAGCAAAATGTTATAAGTAGCAGTATGTATCAATATTGAGAAGAATGTTTACAAAATTACTAGCTGTTATGCAAGGGGTCTCCTCAGTAAAAAATAGCTCTAAGTTAAAAGGGCTACGTTGATTACCCGGTGACTTTTGCGCTCCTAAAGGGAGATATCAAAGGAACTACGCAATTTTTTATCCGCCTTCCAGAGGACTGCGTCTTTCGGATCGTTCACATTAAACCGACCTTGTGTTACATTTTGACGTCGTGAGGAGGTGAATCGTAAATGTGTAGTTAAGTTGATTGATTCTAACGGCATGTCAACCTCAAGGCTTATTGCATGCCAAGAAGCCAGGGAATCGCGTTAACTTTACGTTCTTTTGAGCAGTAGTTTCTGAAGAGATTTTTTGCACACAATTCCATCGAATACGAGTAATCTCTAAACATATTTTCTAGACTTATCGATCGGACCCAAACTAGCACAACCACTCCAGGACAGAGTGAACCAGGGAGTAATGACAATAATGGAGTATTCTATACTCTTCATATTTCAAGATCTGGAGCCTCACCATCGGAAACATTTTTATGTCCAACCCAAAACAGCATTTTGAGGGGTGCCTCTATGCAGGGAATACATTCAGTTTATTCAAAGTTCCGACGACTATTGGGGTATTGAATAAGGATATTTCTGTAACTAGCCTCCGGACATCAGTAGCAGATGGATTTGATATAAATGTTTAAGAATTGATTTTATTCTTGATGTAACTATGTTACATTATGAGTTATTTGGGTATAAATACCGTCGTTTTATCAATAACAACTTTAAGCGAACTGTATTTGCTCTGACATGAAGTCGTGACATAAGGTCGTATTTACGGGCAACCCTATAAGGAATTCTTTCACTAGAAATAGGTTACAGGATCCTGAGAACATAGTCTGTGCTGGTGCATACATTTAATGCGTGGATTGTGAAATGATACATGAAAAAATCCTGAAGTTTACTAATTCAAACAAGAGTTTTTTGTTTTTTCATAGTTTTCGTTTTTACATTGAGTTTAATCTTTATTGAGATTATCGCTATTCAACAGTACGACTGAAAACATGTTTAAGCGGCGTTAGATCACTGACCACGACTTTCTTCTGAATAGATGTTCTAATGCTCCAGCATAGAACACGACAAAACTAAGTTAATTCTGTCGTACGGCAGCTATATCGCTATAATTCGTGCAGCAGCTATCTGATGAGATGACCTGCAAATGACTTCGACCATCAGTTTATATCATTGGAAAATTTACATGTTATCAGAATTGTAGAGTATAAAATGCCCAGAGTCCAGAAACTGAGCGATACGAATACAAGAAAACATGAATGAACACTGTAGAGATTCTGCAGAAGAAGAAATAAAATAAATGAGTGAAGTTCGTGTCGATCGAACTCGCTCAGTACGTTTTCTACATCGTAAGAATATGCAATAAACTATTACTTCTCGCCCACACAACTCGATCAGGAATGAGGATTTGCAGGTTTCTTAACCTGCAAATCCTCATTCCTGATCGAGCCCCGAATCGAATAAAGTTCATATAATTATTGAGAAGATTTGGTATCTGTTGTTCTCTGCCCCTACTCAGGGTATTACTCTAAATTCGATTGGGTGGTGAGGCTCCAGATCCGGTGTTCTCGAGAGTGTGGAGTACCCCTTCATTGCCTATAATCCCTCGACTATCTGAACCGGATTGGTTGTAAATGTTGTGACATGGGTCAAATAGATTTCTTTTGAAATTATTTGTATTAGATAAAATTTCTTAATACCATATAACTATGTGCAAATTATTTTTACAATAATGGTTCCTTTAAGCTATAATTCTTTTGTATACCATCTAGAGGACTCTCCAAGTGTGATAGTCGATATGGACGGATTGCGAAAGAGAGTGAAACCGTATAAACGTTATAAATGATTAGTATCATATGGGATTACTGGAAACAATACAATCATATGCAAATCATCTGTATTAAGAAACAACTACACAAAACGTATTAATATAAACATACAATAAATACCAATACCTCATTTAACTCGACTATGATTAGTAAATGCATACTTTAAGAACACATCTTCGTGTAAAGCCTAGCAAAGCAATCTTTTTAGAACAGGTTAGAGTGTTCGCCAATGGCCCGGGAGACCTGGGTTCAATCCCAGGTCGAGTCATACCAAAGTCTCAAAAAATGAAACTTGATGCCTCCTTGCTTAACACTCAGCATTATAAGGTACGGATCAAGGGTAAAGTGGAGCAATCCTGGGAAGGGAGTAGCGCCCTTCCCTACACCTTGGTGTAGCAGCTATCGAAAGGGGAGCCTTTGGGTCACCTTCGACTATGGTCGACTATGAGTAATGTGATACCGTTAACCAGTGGACTAATAACGTAAGCAGTGATTGCTAAAACTGTATTGCCCAATCACCGACTGCACCTGTGCTGAGGGGTAAAACCCCCTTAACAAATACCCGGGATATGACACTAAAAAATCTAATGGTTAGGTTCTAGTAATGCTCGAGATTTGGGGAATGTGGAGTGCCGCTTCATTGTCATCTCTCTCAGGTCCACTCTGGCACGGAGTGATAGAACCTGATAGTGACCTATCTATGGGTCAAATAGAAATCAACAGCATACTTATGCTAAACTGAATTACTTGAAATAGAGCTGTATTGACATGTAAACTTATGCTAAACTGAATAGTTTGTAATAGAACTTTTTTGGCATTCCACTATACTTATACAAAACTATACTTATACTAAACAAAAATTATACTTATACTAAACTGAATTGTTTGAATTAGAATTGTTTGACTAAACTGAATAAATTGAAATAGAAATATTTTTACCAACTTTGTACTTATGCTAAACTGAATCGTATGAAGTAGAACTGTTCATTTGTATAAACATGGATTTGGTATTAAATAACCAACAAAGGTTGATATGCTATAAATCCAAACAAACAAATAAGCTTATACCGTAATTGACCTCGCGTCATATCCTGCCCAAGCGGAGGGGTTGGTAAATATGGCTAATACCGTAATTATTTGTGTATAAGACACACTATTTTTCTAGATTTTCAGCTCAAAACTTTAGGATGCGTATTACACACGAGAACTATATAATTAATTTTCTTCCATCGAAAAGCCGTGCCATATTCGAGACGGGATAACTATGTATTTATTTGTTCATAATGTGAGCTTATTTCGCCAGAAGCTTCTTACATTTGTCTGTGATCACATTCGTGTATTTGATTTAAATTATGTGCGAGTTTTTGGTTAAGATGTAATGGAAATAATATAAATTCTTTTTTAAGCAGTATCAACCGATAAAAATTCATCGGATGCTAAATCTTGGTTAAATTCAATTTATCTCCTGATTTTAAATGTCATTTCGTATTACACACCTTTTTTCTGTGGTTTATCGTTGTCCAAAGATAGGGGGTGTTATACATGAGTGTGTGTTATACACAAATAATTTCGGTAACTTTAAGATTCCATTTCCCAAAGAATATCTAGTAACTGCCATCCCGGAAAATTGGTACCACTGTTATGAAGAATATTGCTTCAAATTAATGGAATCCATGCTTGAAATGAGACGTAGGTGCCACTCAATCTAAATCCATTCATGAAATCCCAAATGTTTTTTGACAGGGGATTATTTAATATTTTAATCTACGTGGCTTGGAAAATAATATCTTTAATTTGAGTAATTTAATTTAGTTTATTTAAATAATATTTTATGAAGAATGTTCAATTATTAAGCGAAGATGTTTGGCCTCTTATAATTTATTAGTTTATTTTCGGCTACATAAAAAACAAAAGCAAAAACCTTAATGAAAATGTTCTAAGATTGTTAAGTCTATTATTTTTTGTCATATTTAATTTACATGTAAGCGCTCACAACGATTATAGATTACAGATGACCAGCAATTTACGCTTCATTATTTCTCCTCCAGGTGGTTTCAAAAGAGCAAGATAGTCTGATGCCTGGTGTCGTAGAACAAAACTACTCTAAACCACGAGAGATGACAGATGTGACAAGCACTCGGAGACTTCTTTAGAGTCTCCTTATACCGTTTATTCGGTGTCTCTCTGACCCAATGACTGGATGTATATTTGACTTTATTGATCTATTTAATCCTACTGATCTGCATTACCCAGCAAAGTTGTGTCTTTATGAGCATGACCTCGAACCTAGAAAGTTCTGCTTGCTCAAGACCTCAACATTGGAGACGTAATCGCTCGAGTGAATGATGAATAAAATGTCGAGTCATTGCTGTTGGTTTGCACTCGAGGGATTATGGGTGGAAATGATAAGTGACCTACAAATCCTTAAACTTTGCCAAAAATGAAAGTAAAATTAATTTTAGCATGTAACCCGAAATCACTTTGATGATCATTTATGGATAAGTGTATGTACGTGACAATTACATAGGCTCTGAACACTGGGTGTGGGTGGAATGAATTCTTAAATATAGGATATTAATTATCTCAAAAGTCATTCTAGCATAAAGGATAGCATATTGATAATCTACTGTTATCCTAAAAAATGATAAAATTACATTGCCAGTGAAATGTTAAGCAGTTACCTACCGTTAATTGAGGGATATAAGTCGACTTGTTAAGCCTGAAAAAATCCCAGCAAAATTTGGGATCGACTTATACGGCTGAATTGTTGAATCAACTGGACAGTTATAATTCGTGGAGATATCCGTGGTGTAATGATTATCATCATAGGAAATGGACACCGCAACCCGAGTTCAATACCTGAAGGAGGCTGATTACATTTCTTTTTGTGCTAATACTCTTGAGAAAGATATGAATCAATTTATTCTCCCTCTAACTATAGCAGAGAAGAGTGAACTGTCTAACCTCAGTAAGGCAACCAACCGAGGAAAAAAAACCTCTGAATCCAAATCTGTTAAACTCCGATTAAAAATTGAGCTTGTGTCATATCTAGCACGTGCGGAGAGGCTTAATAAATTTGTATAGACAGGGTTTAAATCAAAATCTTTACCGAGGGGTCAACCAGTGAAGCACTACTAACTATCAATATCCACCACTTACTGTAACTCAAGCTGACTGTCACAAAGTTTCCAACTTAATCTCACGTATTTAAAAAATCAACGCAGAGATTAATATGAAATAAATAAAATACTACAACTGTAATATCACATTCCGTTTCCAACAGCTAATGCACCGATTGTAAACACTAACCAGAACGTCACAGCACCTCGAAGACCATTCAGAAAATACGGTATCTGCCTGATTTCCGGATAGCACTAAATATTCTCAATTCATATAGATAAAAACTCTAATTTTTACGATTCATATATAACTGATGAAATTCCGATTTCAAAGAAAAATTACATACATTATATACTACCGAAATGTAGTTTAATGAGATATTATGGTAGTTTATTGACCGTAAACATTGGCATTCTTACTGAACTTATATGGCATATTTTGAATGAAAATTATTTGAAAGATATTATATAGATGATTAAAACCTTGATTATAAAATATCGCACAATAATTTTAAAAGTATTTGCTCAGAGACATTTTTTAAGTTAAACTCTAACGGACATATAATGTTTTTTTGCAACAGATTATCATAGATTTTCCTCATTTTGGGCTGAGGCATAAATTAGTGCTCTAGCTGTCGCCTTCTGTTTGTTTGGTAGTGGACAAGGTATAGATTTAACCATAAATTTTCTGCAAAAAATCTTAATGTCTACTTATTTGCTCATACACCACTATTTATTTTATGTCAGGAGATTTATGAACCAGAACAGATATGTTCATCAACAATATAGTTAGGGAACCCATTACTGATGAAAGTTTGTTTTATGTTATTTTTTATTTCTTTATAAAATACCGTTTTGAAGGAGGAGATTAGCTTTGCACGGGATATTAGATTATCCATAATTACTAATTATTGATAACCTAATGTCCCGTGCAAAACTAGAAATGGGTTCCCTAACTATGTTGTTTATGAAAAAATTAAACGTATAATTAAAAATGTTAGCCCACAAAATAAATGCTGTAACATTCCACCCAGTCAACAAGCTTTTTTTTTACCGCAACCAAATGCACTACAATTATAAATTAGATAAAAATATATTAAAAACATTGATTCTAAGAAACATTCTACCCACTGACCCTAATTAAAAAGTAAAGCATTATATACTCATCATCATCATTATCATCATCATCATCATATCGTGCTGGCAGCACGGATATCCCTGACCCTCTCTTGCCACTCCTCCCTATCGTTCATCGCCCTAGGCAGGTCTTCAGGACAACAACCTGTATCCTCACATAGCTGCTGAATGTACGTTCGTGCTGGTCGTCCTGCTTTTGCGCGGCCGTGTGTGGGGATCCATAAGAGTACATCTCTTATGAGTTCATCTCTGCTTCTCCAGCAATGTCCTGCATGTCTGGTTCGCCTAACTTGAATAGTTTTCGTGATAGGGGGCAGGTGGCCGTACAGTTGGTGTCTTGTGGGGTGTTGCTGCCAGCACTTGTTCAGGATTGCACGCAGCATTCTTGTGTAATTGCCATCTAGTTTCTTCTCCAATTTAAAACCTCCAACTTAGTCATTAATAATAATTCCTCGCTCCGATTGGAGTTTTGCAAAGAATTAACTGTCTTTAGGAGATTGTATCTCTGAAAACAATAATATATACGTCTGTTTAATCTTAACTACCCGATCGAGCAGACTTACAATTTACCTTTCTGATACCAGTTCCATAACACGACATCAATAAAACATTCATGCCCAACAACTTAATTTCGGAAAATTCTTACCGAAAACACAAAAATATTACAAAAACAAAATAACAAGCAAAATCTAAAGATTCTTGCGGCACTACTTATCAGAAATATACAGCCCAAACTTAAAAGAATTTATTTTCAAACCAGTGCTAATGTATTTAAATGACATTAGTTAGTGATGCAATTTACAGAAACAATTTTGAAAAGGAAACGTAACACAATACACCAGTATAAATGCTCATTCTTACGAAGTAGTAATGTATATACAAAAGTTACATCACTTTTGTAATTCATGTTCCCCTGATGATGGCCTAATGATAGGCTGAAAGCTCTTGTCGGATAACTAATTATGGAAAGTTTATCAACCAATTCCCGCCGAATATCATGAGATCACCACGGAAACTCGAAAGAATAAAAAATTCTGTAGACAAAAATATCTATTATGCTCAATTGTATATATATATATATATATATGGTTTCCTTTGGTTTCGTTTCTTTGTGAATGCATACCAACTTTAATTAGTTATTTAATGATTTAATGTCAGAAGTATCATTGTTGAAGAATAACATAGAGTTCATACATTTCCTAATGGTATTAGTCCGAAGGTTAATCTAATATCGTGACTGGAGTTCGAATATGCTTACTACGATGTCACAGTCCAGCACGTTTGCTACAGCATTAGTTGGACACAACCGTCATTGTTTGATAGATAAGGTAGATAGATAATTTATTGAGTAAATATGACTTGCACTAACATCGTGTCACGTAACTCTATCTCATAATCTACGAAAGCTTGATTAGGCATTTTTAACATTTGTTTATGAACACACCTGAACCCTAAATTAAGAATCTTATCTATAATTATCTTAGTATTAGGTTTTACATCTATTCTACCATCATAATATCGACTATTCTTTTTTATGTAAAAGCTATTGTTATAGGCATTTTACACACACACACACACACACACACACACACATATATATATATATATATATATATGTATTTTCTAATCTACTATCTACCAGGATTCACGGTACCAGAAAAAAACCAAAAAACCCCTGGTCCGTAACAAGAGCTAAAATTATCTCGAATCACGGTCCAGAGGAAAACAGAAAAAAAGTTTTTTTGGTAAAAAAGAAAGAAAAGATCACCTCGTCCGACTCCTTGAAAAAAATCAAGGGGTACTTAGTCAGTGGCCAAAAGAAAACCAAAAAACCCTCCGCGAATTCTGCAATGCTACAATTACTAAAGTGCTCAACATAAAACAATGGAGCCAATTATAGAATTAACTTAAATCGCTAGTCGAAAATCTTCTACTAAAGTTTAAGTTAATTCTATAAATATATATATATATATATATATATATATATATATATATATATTCATATATGTATATATATACACGGTGTGATGGGTAAATTGAGTCATTTTGAGTCAGTGACATCTCCCATACGTTTTATTGGGTTCAGGTTTTGTCTACTGGGCATCGAACTAGGGTCAGTTTGGTACTGTCAGTGATAAAAGTAGCACCATGACACAATTAACTCTACCAGATATTTAAAAACCGCATGCTGTGATGCTTTGGATTCATGCCAGAATCTCCAATACGATTATATGAGTGTTGTGATGTCAATCTGAAGACAGATTCTTATTAATATTGATGAAAACAAACACCCAGTCTACATAAAGGTGTTTAGGATGGTCGCTAATAATGGTGACATTTCGCCTCCATGGATAATTGTACAAGGAGTCAGACTCAACTCAGAGGCTTACATCAAGTGTCTGGAGATGATAGAACTGTGCTATATTGAGAGTGGGATTCCGAAAGACCTTACGTCTGTGACATGCCAAACAATCAGGAAGACCCAGTCTTGCCTCTCAAATGGCCGCTATAATAAGGCCGCCTTACTCTCCAGATTGCAATCCCCTTGAATATTATGCGTGATGTGCAGTTGATTGAGAGCTAACAAAACTTCATGGAACACCATATATGAATTGAAAGCATGCATAACGGCAAAATGTACCAATTTAAAGCAAGAAACAGTCCTAAAGGTTTGCAGGAAATTCCGAAGTTTACCGTTGGGTCATTGTTGAAGCTTTTGATGATTTCTTGGAATAAAGTTAATCCGCAGAATTTCAATATATTTTCATGTAATTTTGTTTGATATATCTAGTAAAGTGAGATATCAGATTTATTTTCATTTAAGCGTGATTTTGACGACAGTTTACCCATCGTACCATGTATATATATATATATATATATATATATATATATATATATATATATTACAAGGGTTTAAAGGAGTTACCAGTGATTTAGATACGAGTGTGAAGGCAAATCTAATAGTGACTGGTAATAATATAAAATGAAAGCACATATTCATATATCTACTGCAATATGTATTAAGAATATATAAGAAAATTAGTCACGTTTCACGTGCATGTAAAATTCAAAATATTAAAAAAGACGCAATTGAAAATACTGTCCATGATTCAAAATTCTAAACATGATATATATATATATATATATATATATATATATATTATGGGTACGTGAGTAGACATACAGATAGATAGATAGATAGATAGAAAATAAAGCAAAGACTATGCAAATAGTAGAAAATATAGGATGTACTCAGACATCCACAGAATCTCATTTTAAAGAATTTCTTGCTAAAAATAGATTCATAAAATCCCAAAGTGGTTATACTGGATATATAATGATGATTTTCATGCAACAAAAATCCAATTTTTGCCCCTTTTTTCTATAGCAAATCTTAAAATACACGCACACACACACACACGCACACACACACACACACACACACACACACATATATATATATATGCTCTAATATATATATATATATATATATATACACATTTGTGTGTGTGTGTGTGTGTGTGTGTGTTTGTGTGTGTGTAAACTCTTTGTTACGATTAGGATATGCCATAAGGTATGAATTTTTCGGAGTACACCTGAGCTTTTTTTCACCTTATTTTATTGCCTTAACAAACTAAAACCTAATCCGCCCGATCTTTTACCCGGGGCTGGTGGGCAGAAGAGATGGATTAATATCTTTCTCGCGGCCATTAGTGTGAAGAAAAATACAAAGAGCTTCGTCCAAGATGTGAACTCAAGTTACCGATATCATTTCCTACCACATTAAAGGTTATATTCAGCGCGGTTATATATTTGCATGTATTCCTGCGCACACACATACACACACACGCATACACACATAAACACACGGGCACATACACACGAACACATACACATACACACAAACCTATACGTGAGTCAATCGGAAAAGAAGTGAATTTTTTAAGCAAAATATTTTTTTTCCAAATTTTCCATAAGTGTAAACTCTGCTTTATTTTGAATTGGTTTTTAGAAAATATATCTAAACCTCGCAAAAAAATTCTTTTAGGCTATTCAAAGCGAGAGAAAACCACACAGAATGCTTCAGACGCGATCAGAGAGATGTCATTAATGTTTTGGTTTCCTGAAAAGTACAAATAATGTGAAATTTACATTCTCGTGACGTTTTAGTGAAATAAATGTTTACAAAAGGGATAGACTTGTTTGTCACTACGAGCCTGAGTCTTAAATAAGGTCTATGGAATAAAAATCCACTCACTCTCCAATAAAAAAAACGTTCCAAACTGAGAGGTCAGTAAAGAAGGTCATGCTGACAAACTGCTGGGGCATCAAATGGACCCACCACAATTGATATTCAAGGAAAAGATGCAACTGTAAACAGTGTATCCAATTATCATTAGGCCAAATTCTCCTAACTGAAAGACCGTTACATATATATATATATATATATATATATATAGGGTACAGAAGCAAAATTTAGAATATTTTAGTATAATACTAAACGACTCTATTATAAAACAGAATTAATTTTTATTTTAAAAATCATCTATAAAATAAAAAAAGATGCAAAACAGTAAATTTACTCAACATGGCTGCCATTTTGTTCAATTATTGTATTAACACGCCTTTAAAACGATTTGTATTGATTCAAAGTAAATCTTTCCGAAATCTTATTCCATTCATCCTCAATAGAAGTCTTAGGCGAACCAATATTAGGATAAGTTTTATTTGTTTTGCTTTTTTTTTTAAAACGCCCCATATAGTGTAATCAAGGGTGTTAAGGTCTGGGCTTGATTGAAACCAGAAGGAAACTCCAATCCTTTCGGAATCTTTTTGGCTTGGTTTCGGTGTTAAGCAAACCATAGATTCTTTATCGTTTCTTTTCATGCTCACTCATATTGGGCTGAATTTTATTGAAAAAGTACTTCAATCATAGAGCTAGTCATGAACATTTGAACTTATCATGTTTTTTTCATGCATTGGGAAAATCGGACAAAAAAGAACGTTTTAAAAACTATTCTATATTTTGCTTCTGCCCCCTGTATATATATATATGTGTGTGTGTGTGTGTGTGTGTGTGTGTGAATATTATACATATCCGCCGTACGTAAAACTGTGAATTATGTATAGTACTTGATATTGTGGCCCTTTAACATTTTTGAAACCTATATATGTATATATATACATATATAGCGATTAACTCGATTATATACCATTATGTTACTTGATTCCCATGTATCTTAGATATACCTTATATACCTTTCTATACGTATATTGATAAATATTTAGCTGTCATATAATGGAATTACCAATTATCTTTCACATTGCTTTCACACTCTTAAAATGATGGCTCACACCTTAGTTACTGCTAACTCGCCGAAATCCTTTCAATTTTCAAGCCTTTTTTTCAGAAACGAAATTTTCTTCCTCCGAAGTTTTATCACAATATTTTCTCGTATTTCTCCTTTACACGTTTATACCGGTTGGTATTGTCAACACTAATGAAACGCATTACTTTGAATACCGTCTTTTTGATATTCAGATACCACTTAATTGATTGATTTTGATGGAATGTCGACCTGTCAAGTAATATTTTATTCCTAGAGGGTATTTAATCTCGTTCATTGTACATTTATATTTACATTTTTTGGCGCAATTATTTCTTGAAATTTTTTTGTGGGGTACACAAAGGTTAAACCGATTTATTTGACCCCTAGAGGGGACAATAACAAGGTTAAACCGATTTATTAAGGTTAAACCGAATTATTTGACCCCTAGAGGGGACAATAACAGCTACTATCCTTTTGAGTCAGAGTTGATTAAGGGCAATGAATTGGTGTTCCTAACTTCCCAGATCTACAAAACTAGAGATATAGTTTAGCGCCATACTCAGAACACGCTTTTCGTGGGCGGCTTGCCCTTCTGACGTTGACATAGTCAGCGTATTTTAAACCCCGCCAACATGACAAATATTCATATGATTACTTTTAAAAATTATTTCTAGTGCCTGGTAGCAATAATTAAAACCATTTAACTCAATAGAAACAATAGTAATACTTGATTATTTCTAACTTCTTTTAAAAATAAAGTTACACAAAGACTTTTAAGTTACAAATTATATATGTATACCCATTTAATCATGTGCAAACAATTGACAATTGTGTGGGTAGGTTAAATGACCTCCCTTGACTAAAAGTATCTTTGAGTGATCGTTCGTAGTATTATGCAAATCTGGACGACAGGCCGTCGGATGGGGACTTCTTATGTAGCAGTGGAAGCCGCCATTTGCAATCTATCACGTACGTCACACCTCGTACAACGCTGAATCTAATTTTTAGTGTTGCATAGCAATACTATAAAACAAATAGTTAATACTAAATAGAATTGTTTATGTTAGATAGAATTACTTGTAACATTTATCTGTGTATAAAAATGTGACCCAGCTTTTTAAAAAATGTTATTAACAAAATAAGTTTAAAAATCATATATATTTAATAAATAGGTATAAACAAATAAGCTAAAAAAGTTGATTGTCAATAAAAATCAATCAACCAAATAAACAACTAACGAGAGGGCCTCCTCGTGGTGTAATAGTTAAAGCGCTGGACTGCGGGATCGTTGTAAGCGAGTTTGAACTCCAGCTGCGCTATTACGTTCCCTTGCGATCAAATACCCAAGGGGAAAGTGTGAACCCCCCTTATCCTCCCAGGGATGGGTTGAATAGTACTACAACTGGTTTTGTAGAAGGATGGATTTGGCATTAAATAACCTACGATTAACCCGCCATTAAACATAGAAACCAAACCAAACGAAACCAACTAACCAGAATCAAACCCACTAACAATGGTGTGCTCGGTTGGCTTGCTAAACATTCAACAATACAACCCCTAAAAGTATTTAGCATAGTTCAGGTCTTGTAAGCCTTGTACAATTTGTGTTTATCACTATTATCTATGTCAGGAAGATATGCCAGTATAGATACGTACTTTGTAACAATTATTCATCATACAAAAGACTGTACTAGGTGAAAACATTCAAAATCCCATTTAAGCATTAAAAGGTTTGGGTTGATAATAGGACAACAGGCTACCTGTGAGGGAGTATGACTACTTCGTATCGATTCGTTGCTTTTCTTTTGTTAGGTTAGGTTTTTATTGCATACCAACCATTAAAGGTCATTTAATGCCATATCCTGTTTAAACATAAATAATATGTATGTATGATTTCTAAAAAAGATTTGTAGATAACACTTTTAAACAAACCTGAGCTCATTTTTTTACAGTGTTAAATGGTTTCAAGTATTGCTATTTAACACTAATATTTTGATTTAACATAAGTCATTTTTTGCACGCATGAATATGATTTTTATGTAATTCAATTTTTAAAGGAGTAAGAACTAGCATTTTTTGCACACAAGTATTGCCATTGTTTCTTCATAGTAAAATGGTTTCAATTATTGCTGTTGATCACTAATAATTCAACTTAATATTTATCATTTGTTTGCCTACAGTGAAGTGGTTACAAATATTGCAATTTAACACGAATAATTCTATTGAATACTATTTCTTCATTTGCATACAGTTAAAAATTCAATTAAACATCAGTCATTTGTTCAAAACACAGTTAAATGATAAAACAGTGTCTATTTTTAACAATTCAATTTAATTTGTTTACACACAGTTTAAATGCTAAACAGTTCTATTTGACTCATTGATGAGACCCTTATCAGGTACTACAACTCCGGGTGAGAGCGGATCTGGGAGTTATGGCATTGAAAAGGTACTCCTCATTCCCCAAAATTGAATCCTCACGATCAGATACTTTTATGTCATATCAAGACACTCGTTGTAGAGGTCTTATCCCTCTGCAGGGATGCAGTCTGTGTATTCTACTGCGTCATCCGATAGAGCTGCCCCTTTTTAAGTGGGGTCTTACTTCCTTGCAGGAGATACTGTCGGTGTTTTCTAAGCCGCCCCTATACAGCTACTTTGTTTTCGATTGTTTATTAAGTGGCCTTGTAAAATAAGGATACATAACGTATATGTTGAAATATACCACTTAAAATGGCCGCAATGAAAAGTTACAATGAATAGACGAGGGAAATAAGAATTTTAAAAGTCAAGGAAGAAAAAAATCACTATACCGCCACTTCGTATCGGTCGCTGAAGACTAGTACACTCCTTTTTACTTAAACTAGAAAACCAAGCAGAATTCATAGCATGTCAAACATCCTACATTATTTAACACATTCTATTAGAATATAGGCATTTTTCTGTTATCAGAAAACGTTTCTACGACATAAATAGAATAAAAAACATTTTTAAAAATAAATGAGAAATTATCCCTAACGAAAGAAATAAGATAAAAACAAAAGTAGAACGGCAACTCTAAATTTACGATACCAACCTATCCCTCAAAGGAAAGCCAAATTCATTTCGAAACAAACAACTGTAGACAATCCAGTATAAAAATCAAGAAAGATTATAGAAAATACATAAAAATTTTCTTCTTCTTCTTCTTTGTAGGTTACTTATCCTCTTCTTTTATTCTTTTTCTTTAAATCCACCTTCTTTCTCCTCCTCCTTCTCCGCTTTTTATTTTCAAAATCTTTCTCTTTCTCGCTCTCTCTCTCTCTCTCTTTCTCTCTCTTTCTAATTGTATATGCCTCTCTTTTGTCTTTGCCCTTCCTCCTACTTTTTTGTCTCGCATCTTTATATGGTCACTGCTCTCTTCTATTGCTTTTAATTTTCTTCCTCCTTTCTTTTCTTCTTTTCAAAACTTCCTTCAACCTTCATTGAACAACCCATTCTTTTCTTCCACCCCTCCTTCCTTCTTTCCTTCCTTTTTATTCTTCCTCTCTTCCTATCTGTTTTTCTTTTCTTTTTCTTTTCTGTTTTCCTCACAAATCGCATATCAATCCTGATCATCTTCCGGTCCCATAGTTCCGGGTTTGAATTGCGGAGTTATTCATTCGAGAAACCCAAAACAGTCACTCGGAAAGAACGCCTGAGATAAAATGCACAACTACAACAACTACGATATAAACAACAAGCGTAATGCAAGGTGAGAATATATATCGTTAAATAATAACAGTTCATTCAAGACAGAAAAGTCGATTTTTCAAGAAGAGAATTGTCCGATATTGAGAGTCATTTTGCATTTTTTGTTGTTTTTGTTTTGTTTTGTTTTGTCTTGTTTTTATTATTTGTTTGTTTTTGTCAGTCTTTCGTATTTTGTTTTGGTTATTTTTTATCTAAGGAGAGGCGGAAGCTTAAATTTGTTTTAGTTCTAGTTTTCTTTTATTCCGGGTGCTACATTCACTAAAAAATTTTTCAAAAGCAATAGCTGACACTACAAAAAAGAAAAAAAATATTGCGATTAATAAATTTTGAGATGATTTTTTCTGTTTAGGTTCATTCTTTTGACATCTATATCATTTACTCCTAGAGAGTTTTTCACATCAGTTCTAGCTGATGGTATTTCACTGGAGTTTGAGTGACAGCAACTATACTTTAGTCTCCAGGACTCTTCTCAGTATTTTGGCTGTTCTCAATAATGTAGTAGTTTGAATGGTCTCCACTCGTCCTGTTATTTCCAAGTCCTCCAGTCCCTTTAATAATCCTTTGGTGAGTTTAACAAAAGCACCAATCATGATTGGTATGTCACCTTCAGGTTCCATAGTGTTTTCATATCTCTGGCAAGGTCTTGATTCTTCTTCTTCTTCTTCTTCTTCTTATTATTATTATTATTATTATTATTATTATTATTATTTTACTCGCCCAAGGGATTTTTACACAAGCGTTAGCGGATGGTTTTTCACTGAAGTTTGAGTGACAGCAAGTTTATTAAAGTTTTCAGGACTCTCAATATCCCGGCCAATCTCAGAAGTGCTGGGGTCTTGATGGTCTCTATTTGTCCTTTTATTTCCAAATTTTCCACTCCCTTTACCAACCTTTGTGGATCGTTCCAAGTGCACTAACTACAACTGGTAGCACTGTCACCTTCATGTTGCAAAATGTTTCATCTCTCTAGCAAGGTCGAGATATTTATCCCTCTTTTCACCTTCATTTAATTTTATTCTGTGGTCAGCCGGGACGGCAGGGTCCTCTATTCGGCAGGTTCTCTTTCTTTGTTGACTATCCCCATGTCTGGTCATCTGATCTCTTTGTATCTCAAAATCCCAGAGAAGTTTGAGCGTTTCATTCTCCAGGAGTGATTCAGAGTTGTGCATTTACCACTTGTTTGGATGGTCGAATTTTAATTTCTTGCTCAGTTCTCAGTGGATCACCTTCCCCACCCAGACATGTCTTGTCTCATATTTATTTTGCCCTAATTTGCTACATTCACTTATTATATGATTGATCGCTTCGTCTATGTCACCATATAACCTATACTTTTTTTATTTTGTTGCATATTATTATTATTATTATTATTATTATTATTAATATCTTGCTCTTTGAGAATGTTTCAACTCAGCTTTTACTGGTGGTCTTTCACTGGTTGTTGGTTGGTTGTTTGGGTTTTATGGCAAATCAACCTTTGTAGGTTATTCTACGCCAAATTCATTTTATGCGCGTAGTTCTAGTTCAAACAATTCCGATTAGGATAAGTACGCAGTTTAAATGTAAGTACAGTTTAATTGTGAAAAACATTTCTATTTCAAACTATTCAGTTTAGTCAAACAATTCTAATTCAGCTAATTCAGTTTAGAACAAGTACAAATTTTATTTACGCACAGTTAAATATCAAAACAGTTCTATATTAAACAAATCGGTTGAGTGAAAGTACAGTTTCAATGTCAAAAACAGTTCGATTTCAAATAATTCAGTTTAGCATAAGCACGCAGTTTAAATGTAAGTACAGTTTTATTGTCAAAAACATTTCTATTTCAACCTATTCAGTTTAGTCAAACAATTCAGTTTAGCATAAGTATGCTGTTAGTTCTATTTAACCCATAGATAGGTCCCTATCAGGTGCTACCATACCGGGCCAGAGTGGACCAGGGAGCAATGGCAATGAATGGGGTGCTCCGCATTCCCCAAAGCCCCAGCATCACTGGAACCTTACCACCAGATTGTTTAGTGTCATATTGGAAGGTCTTATTGCAGTCGGCCGATTGGGTAATCTCTCACTGGAGTTTGAGCGACAGCAAGGCTCCTCAAGTTTCGAGGACTCTTCGCAGTATTCCGACCAATTTTAACAATGCTGTAGTTTGAATAATCTAGACTCGCCTGATATTTCTAAGTCCTTCAGTCCCTGTACCAATCCTATAGTGACTGTACCAAGAGCAACGTTCCGCAGCTTCTCAATTCCCTAGTAAGGTCGAGGTACTTATCCTTCTTTTCGCTATATTTCAATGTTACTCTGGGGTCTGCCGGGATAGCAAAGTCCACAGTTCTGCAAATACTTTTTTATTGATTACTATAAGTTCTGGTCGTCTGGCTGAGACCATGTGATCTGTATGTATCACAAAACCCCAAGAGAAGTCTGTGCATCTCATTCTCCAGAACAGATTCTTGGTTGTGCATATGCCATTTGTTTGTATGGTCAAATTTAAACTTCTTGCATAATTCCCAGTGGACCACCTCCCCCCACCAGTCATATTATTATTATTATTATTATTATTATTATTATTATTATTATTATTATTATTATTATCAACTCCTTTTTATGTTTCCTTTTCATTCTTTATCCTTACATGGATGAAAGTTCTTTATTTCTTTCTTTTCTTTCTAGAATCTTCAACATCTTCTTGACTTTCTTCGTGTTATCCTTTGCTTAATCATCTGCACTTTATCATCATCAAATAGATTACATTTTTTTTTATTTCACATCCTTTCTTTCTTTCTTGGCTTTCTTTCATACATTATCATTTCCCCACTTTTTAGAATTATTTTCTGCATCATTATATTCGCCTGTCCTGGTCCTTCATCAGCATTTTTTAAAATTTTACCGGTCTCGAAGCTACCATTTTTTTTTTTTTTTTGCTTTTTACTTTAAATAAAATACTTCTCTCTTTTTTTTCATAAGTTGCTTTTTTTAATGTTATTGCTGTCACTTTTCTTCTTTCTGCTGTTTATCGAATTCATGGTCTTTATGTAACATTTATTTCTTTCAAGCTGTTCAAATACTCTGACACAACGTTCCAGGCTACTTTAAAAGTAATTTGCCTCTTTTTCTCTTTTTTCTTTCTTGTATATGTTCTAGTTATTTTGGTAAGTAAAACTTTTTCTTTGTACCTTTTATTTAACTGTCTTCTCTTAAGTATTCTCCACTTTTATCCATAGTACTTTATTTATTCTTTTCTTTCTTTTTTTTTTTTTTGGCAATTACTTTTTCTTTTTTCCTTCTGCTTTTTTGATTTCCGTTTTCTTTCATAATCTTACGTTCATTTTTTGTCATTTTTTCCTTCTGCCTTTTCGATCTCCGTTTTCTTTCATAATCTAACTTTCATTTTTTATCTGTTTCTTTTTTCCTTCTGCGTTTTTGATCCCCGTTTTCTTTCATAATTTTACTTTCATTTTTATCTGTTTCTTTTTTCTATATACATTCTCAATCGCCGTTTTTTTTTTAAATTTTTTTTCATAATCTTACTTTCATCGTTTTCGTTTATTTTTCCCTTCGGCTCTTTTGATCTTTGTTTTTTTTCATAATTTTAATTTCAGTTTTTGTTGGTTTCTTTTTTCCTTCCTCTTTTTCTTTTTACGATGTTTTTTTTTTTTTTTTTTTCGCTTACATCCTTTTTCCCTAACTTGGTCCATTTTTCTCTCTCGTTGTCGACTTTTTTTTCGCCTCCTTTTTCAGTTCATTTTTCGTCTGTTTTTTTTTTCTTTATATCATTCTTTTTTTATCATTCTTTTTTTATCTACTTTTTCTTCTCTCCTTTTTGTCACCGTTATTGCATTACTTTTACGTTCTATTCAGCATCTTTCCTTCTCTTATGCTTTCTACTCTCTTATCACATAATTATTCATCATCATATTGCTTTTCTTCTTAACTCTCTTCACTGTTCATCTACTTGTATCACAACATCTACCTTTACTTTTTAACAAAATTTACTTTCTTTGCAATTGTTACCCTCCTCCTCCTCCTCCTCCTGCTTTGTCTTCTCTATAATCACGTTATTTTTTTTTTTGTTTTTTTTTACGTAAAACTATTATCATTCATCTTCAGTTTTGCAACGTTTCTACTTATCATTTCTATTTCCTTTTCCTTGTTTTTTCTTACTCCTTTCCTTTTATTTATCTTTTTTTAATAATATCTTCTCTTTTTAAAAAATAGTATCTTTTTTTCTAATACTTACCTGACTTTGCACAATACTTGTTCGTTCCATACAGTCAATATATATTTTTTTTCTTTTTACTTCCGCCATCACACAAACTTTCTCTCAATCTCAATCTCATATTCCTAACACACTCATCGTTTTCGTGTTCTTGAAACTTTCTCTCTTTCTACTGTTGCACTCAATTATATTCCTTTATTTTCTTTTTTGCCTTCTCTCTCAGATTTCCTCTTCTATTCAATATCACTTTTCCTCAACACTATTTTTGTTTCGTGATCATTCTCTCACCATCTTTCTGCAATTCTATTTAAGAAATAATCTGGGAAGAAGCAAAACAGCGTTAAATGAAATTTAAGACAAAATATTGACAAAATAACATTAATGTAGCTACAGACAAGAAAATATACGGCCATAAAATAGAGTCAATTTATGGGCAGGGGAGAAGAAAGTGGATTAAATAAAATAACAAATTATGATCTAAGGCAAAATGCGGTAGTGAATTTGGTGCAGTAAAAATATTTATTAATGACTATATTCTATACACATTCCGTTTGCATGCTGCCAAATGGACATATATATATATATATATATATATATATATATATATATATATATATATATATACATGAAATAAAGTTAGCGACCGTCGTCGAGGGAGACCCGAAGGTTCACTTTTCAATAGCTACTACACTGAGGTGTAGTGGAGGGCGCTACTTATTTCTCTGGATTGCTCCACTTTACCCTTGGTCTGTTTCTTATAGGTACCATATTTTAGTCTTCGGTATGACACAACCTAAGATTGAACCCCGGGCTCCCTAACCATTGGTAAAAACTCTACTCATTACGCCAATGGCCTGCTATACAAACAAACAAACAAACAAACACACACACACACACACACACACACATATATATATATATATATATATATATATATATATATATATATATATATATGTATATGTGTGTGTGTGTGTGTGTGTGTGTGCTTGTGCTTGTTTTGAAGTTAATAATATAGTTGCTGTATTCTTTCCAACTTTTTTTGAAACAGTTTTCCAAATTCGGTCGTTTGCCTTCTGACTATGTGAAAGAGGCAAGGAGACGAACGAAGGAAGAAAGAGAAAAGGCCGAGTGATCAACTTGGTCAAAATAATACAAACAAATTTAAGAACAAATTTACTGCAACGATAAAAAATAAACGGAGATTCATTATCTGAGAGGAAATTGGATGAAATTGTTTAAATTGTAAACTAAAGTTTTTTTTTCTTTTTTCTTTTTATGAGCAGGCGTGTGCTACCGATAATGTTCTTGCAACAGGAAAAACATTGATTTGAATATAATCTTGTACATGAGTACGATGTAATAATGAAGTTGTTGAGAGCAGTATTAAACAAGTCCTGGCGACAACACCCCACGAGACTCCAACTATACGGACACTTGCCCCCCATCACAAAAACTATGGATGTGCCCGTGGTGTAATGGTTATCGTTACAGAATATGGACACGGCGATACGAGTTCAATTTCTGGACGAGACTGATTGCATTTCACATAGCACTAATACCCTTGGGAAAGGTATGAATCCAATTATTCTCCCTCCAGCTATGGGTAAATAGTAGGGCAGACTAGGTTCTTCAGCCTTGGTGAGGCAACTAGTCTAGGAGAAGGAAAACTCTGAATTCAAACCTGCTAAACTCCGCTTAAAAAATTGACCTTGTGTCATATCCTGCCCGAGCGGAGGGGTTGGGTAAATAGGATCACAAAAACTATACAAGTTCGACGAACCAGACACGCAGGACACTGCTGGAGAAGCAAGGACGAGCTCATAAGCGATGTACTCCTGTGGACCCCCACTCATGGATGTGCAAGAGTGGGACGACCAGCACGAACTTACATACAGCAGCTATGTGAGGACGCGGGCTGTAATCCTGAAGACCTGCCGGAGGCGATGAATGATAGGGAGAAATGGCGAGAGACGGTCAGGGATATCCGCGCAGGCGGCGCGACATGATGATGATGACTTATTCAAGAGGTTTCGGTTTTGTTTGATCTGATGTATGGCATGGCCATATGCGAATATTCCGGTGTTCTTGTTTGTCAGCTACATTGAGACGTTTATAATACTCCGTTAAGCTAATTTACGATAACTATGTCTTCCGTCGACTCCCGTAGTCAGTCGTTGACTGTTGTGTTTTCTTCACGTCTGAGGCGGTCTGCCATAGTCTGCAGTGCCTTTTTGGTGACCGCCGCTACATGTTGTAGAAGGTTTCTGGAGCAGTTTTTAAATAGTAAACCGTTAACCAGCTTGCCGAAATTTCAGACATTTGGTCTTCTATTTTCATTGGTTGGAAAATTTTGTTTTTGGAATCATGTGATTTATTTAAATCTACGGCGACGTGAGTTTAGGTTACCCTTAAAAATTGATGCCAATCAGAAATATATTCAGATAAATTGTTCACCTGGCTGCGATAGTGAGATACTGAAAACAGTCTAGTTCCATGTGGAGAAAGAAATATGGATATGTGGAGAAATAGAAATTATTTTGTAATTTCTCTCTATGGTGGTCCAGAGGACCAAATTACCAAACTTCTCAGATTATATCTTCTTGTTTCATTTGCATCCCTCTGCCTAAAAAATCTAGTCTTCTACCGTCTTTGTATTAACCGATTAAAATCTGTATTGTTATTAAACTTTCGTTTGATATTCTGGTTTCCATATCTTTGTTGTCAAACAGGACACAGTCCTCAAAACATGTCCGTCCCGAATCGATACAGGTCACGGATTGCCACCACTCACAGTGTAAGAATACTTGAATATAATAAGCTAGAACTGACTTATAACACATCCCTCAATAAACCCTTAGTTTAACTAATAAAATAACTTTTAAGCAAAATTCGATTTTATTCATCAACATAATCTCTTTCGAGTGTGATACACTGATTCCGACGCTTCTCTAATAATTCGATGCCTTTTTTTTTTTTTGTAGAACCATTTGTCTTTGGCCTCAAAATACAAACAACCAGTAGCAACTGGAGTCAGATCTAGAGAATAGGTTGGATTCGGAAGCAATTCGAAGTGCAATTAATGTAGTTTTACCATCGTTGCGATAGAATTGTGAGACGGTGCATTGTCTTGGTATTAGAGCATGTTTTTCTTCTTCGTTTATAGCCGTTTTTTGGCGATTTTCTTTCTTTAAACGCACCGATGATTCTATATAATATTTGCTATTAATGGTTCTTCCTTTTTTAAGGTAATTGATGAACAAAATACCTTGCACATCCGAAAATACGGTGGCTAAAACTTTGCCAGCTGATGTTTGCGTCTTTAGTTGCTTTGGACGGCTTTTACATGCCACTATCCACTCAACTGATTGCCGATTTGACTCAGGTGTGAAGTGTTCCATCCATGTTTTAGCCCTTCACACATATTTATGCAAAACTTCTTTTTGTTGCATTAAAACAGTTGCAAACAACGCTCTGAATCGTCGACGCGTTGTTGCTTTTGATCGACTGTGAGCAAACGCAGCATCCACTTTAAACACAGCCTTTTCATTGACAAATGTTCATACAAAATGGTGAATATATTGCCTTCTGATATCTTCAACTCCTCTGCTGCCTCACACAACTTCAATTTACGATCGGTTAAAACGAGTTAGTGGAGTTTTTTGGTGTTTTCCGAGACAACTGCCGAATGTGGGCGACCTGAACGTTCAGCATCATTTGTGTCTGTACGACTGCATATAACGTTAACCGTTATTTCCTTTGGAGCAGATCCGAATAACACTTATCACGCCATTACTTTGCTTGAACAGCATTTTTCCCATGAGAAAGCAATGCTTTATCAACACACAAAATTTAGATTTTTCCATTGTCTTGAAAATTTGCAACAGTAGCTTCCCTTAAATAACTGTAATTTGTAAACTAATGATCCAATTGGGCTCAAATTTTGACATGTGTCATTTAGAGGTAAGTACTTTGTCAAAATTATATGGATCTTTATTTGTTGGCACCATCTATATATCAGGCCTAGGACTTTTTGCGTGATCTGTTACAACCAAAATTAAAAACCTGTCTTTCAAAAAATCTCACAAGGGTTACAAACTGAAATTTAAACCAAAAAAATTATCTGATGAAAACTTTCAAATAACTTTATAAACTTGTTCCTTTTGTTTAATGGCATATCAACCTTTGTAGGATATTTAATGCAAAAGCTATTCTCCAAGAAGAACAGTAGTGGTACTATTTAACCCATAGCTGGCAGGATAAGGGGGTTCATACCTTTCCCAAGGGTATTTGCCAGAAAGTGAACGTAATAGCGCGACTGGAGTACCAACTCGCTTAACTACGCTTCCGCAGTCCATCGCTTTAACGATTACACCACGTAGACACCCCCTTTATAAACTTAATAATATATAAAACATTATCATTGAATAAATATCTATGTATCATATAGAAATTATTATTGGAAAAAAGATTACATTTTATTGTAATTATTTATCTTTTTATCAATGCTTAGGAATGTTTTGTCACTATGAACAATTGCAATCAACGGTTTGATTTCTTACTATATATATGAGTACATCGACTAGTCTAAATATGGGTGGGGTGATCAAAAGTATCAAAATCGAACCTTTTTTTTAAGTTAATGAAAGAATGGAACTTGTGAACAACTCATAAAATAAAGTGGTGTTAAATCTACACAATTGATTTGACAAGCGTCAATTTTAAAAATATGATATATGTATATCGATACAACTTGAACAGATATTTTTGGTAAACCAGAGTATAGTGCAATGGCAGCACCTTCAGTACTCACTAGACCTAGCTCTGTGAGATGCTTATTTCCTAAAATAAAAATGCATCCTTTCTACTCTATCAATGGGGTACTTTCTGTGATACACCGACCATTAAAAAACTCGTGAGAATAAGTATGTTGGGTTGCAAGGGTGATATTTGTGAGTAAAGTTTTTCTTCATTCTTCACTTCAGTGACGTTCAAACAAGACCTGTGCGACAATGAGTCATCACAGTAAATTGTGAATTGACATGTGTTTACTATTTACTGACGTCTTTAAACTATTGTCGTCGTCTTGGTTATTACTACAATTATAACGTTTCGGCCGTTTTATCCTCCGTAGCTTATTCTCATTTTGTCGTCTATGATTTATCCTAATAATAGCCCTATCAACGGGGCTTAGAATTCGTTGAGTGTATCCTCCACATAGGAGTAAGAACTACAAAAAGGGGAGTGTGGCTGCAACGCTAAACTTTATTCAACGATGAGGCCCTAATCCTGCAGAGCTCGAGAGTGTGTAGTCACACTTTATTGCCATAACTCCCAAGTTCACTCAGACCCAGATTGGAGAACCTGTTAGGATCACATCTATGGGTCAAATAGAACTACCGGACTATTTAACGGTAAAGTATCTATATTAAGAATTGTTATATGAAGCAATGATTGTTTACGAATAATTATCATGCCACTTAAAAGCATATAATTGCGTAAAAATTGACTATTATTAAATAAATATAATTACCTGAAACCATATAAGTATAAGTGTTCGATAGCAACACTTGCAATCATACAACCGTGCGAAAATCATTTGCATTAGACGGAAATACTTGATAACATAAAACTGTGTATAGAAAAATCTTTTGAAATAGCTGCAACACAAATATTAATTTAAATGTACAACTGATTCAATAGCTTAAACACAAAGCATAGAATAACACAAGACTAGTTGATATGCCGTTAAAATTAAACAATCAATCAATTTTCCGTATCCAGTATGTTTAGTCACTCTCACGAACTCGGCAAAAGTATCTGGGGTAACCGAATTATTCTTCAGGATACCTAAATACTGCAAAACTCTAGACTCAGCCAACTAATACGGGTACTTACTACTAGTTGTGAAAATTCATCATTCTAGACATTCAAACAAAATTTTATCATTAAACAAAATTCACCATGATTATACTTATTGGCATAGTCGAGAAACTGACAATCACCAGGTGCCATAAACCATATTGACCAACCCCTCCACTCGGGCAGGATATGACACTAGGTCAATTTTTAAGCGGAGTTTAACAGGTTTGAATTCAGAGTTTTCCTTCTCCTAGACTAGTTGCCTCGCCAAGGCTGAAGAACCTACTATTTACCCATAGCTGGAGGGAGAATAATTGGATTCATACCTTTCCCAAGGGTATTAGCGCTATGTGAAATGCAATCAGTCTCGTCCAGGATTTGAACGCCGTGTTCATTTCCTAAACCGATAACCATTACACCACGGTCACCTCCAGGTGCCATTAACGATTTCTAACTATATAAATATATATAAATATATATTTGAATTTCAACTTGGCACGATAATTTCATTTTCTAAACAGATAAATATAACGTCACACATATATTCGTTCACGATATAAATGACCGTTTGTGGAAATAAAAGTTTAGCCGGGTACTTTGGATTAGTGAGACGGGTTATGTTGACAGATGCTTAGATTAATTACACTAACTTTTATTATCAAAAATAGCCTTGTTCTCTCTCGACAAAAGTAAAAATCTAATTCTTATTAAAAAAATGAAAAAAACTCCTGAATAAATCTTTTGTAAGATTTCTTCGCCCATTGATGTCTTTAATATTCAGTGAAAATTTTATCTTAATTGAAAGATAAACAGAGACATTCAACCCCTTAGACTTATTAATGGACTGGTAGTCAATGGTATAATGAATGAAAGAGTATATATATATATATATATATATATGTGTGTGAGTGCGAGGGAATGCAGATCTTTTCATGCGCTCATTGAAATGCAAAATTATATTTAAAGGCATATATTTATCAAGCCAAAGTAAATTTAAAGAACTAGCGTATTTCCATTGAATAGATTGTCAACCATCTTGAAAATTCAATTCAAAATGGCCGATCTCCAAAAGCAAATGTTTTTCACATTCCGTAAAACAGAAAAAAAGGAAAAAATTGCTAATAAAAAATAATTCAATAAAAATGAAAAAAATATGAGCCTTCTTGAGGTTTCTTTGTATTTTTAATTGAAGCTCACATCAAATTGAATGCTTCAATGAAAAATGTGACGTTTTGATTTTAGAAAGAAACGAAGAAGAAGAAAAAAATTTTAGGAATCTAAAAGTACACAAACCGGGAAAAAATGTGATTTAAAAAATGAGATGGTATCAGGGGAATAAAAAGGATTCTGTGGAACCAATTAGGATCGAGTTCTGTCATTGCAGTTCAAACATTCGGTTTTGTTAATAGTAAGCTGAATTAAAGATATCGGACTTGGAAAGTCTTTTTTCCCTTTTTTTTTTTTCAACTCCTCATTACCTGTTTACCGATAAATTTTTCGTTTTTCAAGCTATATATCTCAGCATATCTCAACGTTTCTGGTTAAATATGTATCACTAAACCTCTCTATCTATATCGCTATTAATAGACCGATCGATCAATCTATCTACCCTTATTTCTTCGTATGAACACCTCAGCAATTGAAGTGGCTTAACTTATAATTCAAATATGATAAACCCGCCTTAGCCAAAAGGCAAGCACATACACATAAACAGGTACACATTAACATGCAAGGTCGTAAATAAATACTCATTCAATTTCAGTAAATTCGTATTCTTCTCTGTCAACATATACATATGTATATAGTAGTGACAAGTAATAATCTATATATCTTATAATCATCATCATCATCATTTTCATCATTCCGTGGTGCTAGATACGGATTTCCCAGAGTCTCTCTCTCTCTCTCCCTATCTCTCTCTCTCTCTCTCTCTCTCTCTCTCTCTCTCTCTCTCTCTCTCGTTATTCGTCTCTATCATCCATCGCTTTCGGTAGGTCTTCTACACTAAATCTTGTCCCACTACAGAGCTGTTGTTGATAAGTTCTTATTATTTGCTCGACACTTGCACGTCCGTGTGAAAAGGACTTTTGGAAAACGTCGCTGGAGTTCGTCCTTACTTCGCCAGCAGCAGATTACCATGACTCTCACTCAAGCCAAATAAGGGAGAGAGACACACTTGTAAATGTGTGTGTAATTTAATTGTTATATACGTGTGTGTGTATAACGATTAAATTACACATGCGTTCATATTCTCTCTATCTCTCTCGCTGTCTCTCTCATTCACTCTCTGTCTGTCTGTTTGTCTATCTGTCTGTCTGTCTGTCTGTCTCTCTCTCTCTCTCTATATATATATATATATATATGCTTTGTAGTATATTATGGTTGTACATGGAATTCTTAGAAATGGGAATGGTACCTGTGTGTTGTGTTAAAAAAATATTGAACGCTCACCACACAATTCTTATACGACTTATTATTATTATTATTATTATTATTATTATTATTATTATAAAAGCCAATAATATGGTCCCACAAACTTGGACAATAGAATATCAGAAAATTTACAAAATATCCGACAAAAACAAAATCTTCGTCCAAAAGGATTATTAAAAACTAGAAAAAAGAATTAGCAAGAGGAAGGCAAACATTTGTAGAGGTGAAAATCTAAAGGGATTTACTTTTATGACTGCAATTTGTTTTGGCAATGATTTCACTGAATTATTTACTAGGGAAATGCACAGAGGGTTGCAAATTAACAAAATCACAGAAAAAAATAAAACATCTGATGTATATGGATGATATCAAGATATTTGTCAAAAATGAAAAAAAGAACTAGAAACCCTGAAGCAAAACATGCGATTATACTGCGCGGATATCGGATGGGAATTTAGCATTGAAAAATGTGCCATGCTGATAATGAAAACAGGAAAATGAAAAACAACGGAAGGAATATGACAATCAAATTAGGAAAGCATCAGAACACTTGGAGAGAAAGTAAATTATATATATTAAGGAATATTGAAACAAACAAAGATGAAAGAAAAAGTCAGAAAAGAGTACCTCAAAAGTACAAGATAACTTCTCGAAACCAAACATTGAAGCAAAAATCTAACCTTGACAGTACTGGTAAGATACTCTGAACCATTCTGAAAATGGATTCGGGAGTTAACTCAGAAAAATAGACAAAGGGAATAAGAAATTTATGACGATGCCCATAATTTTACACCAGAGATATGACATAGGTAGATTATGTGTTAAGAAAAGAAAGGGGACGAGGACTCGCAGACATTGAGCAATTAAAAGACCTCATAAATTCATAAAAAGAATAAAGAAAAACTAATCACTTTAAACAGTAAAAGCAATTTCAATCTAAAAACAAAGATTAAATCAAGATTTGAAAAACCAAATGGGAAGAAAAACAACGGTATGGATACTTCAAGCGACAAATAGGAAATATTGCATAGGAGATGACCTAGACATAGCTCAGAAATTGAAACCGAAAGAAAAGCTAAATCTCTTTTAATAACAGCACAAAATAATACCATGCGGACCAATTATATGAAATCGCAAATTGATAATACGCAACCGAGAGAAGAACGATGAAAAAAAAAAACGCATGATAAACGAATGCACCAGAGTGGATCAAAAAGAGCACTAGAAGATGTACAAGTGATTGGGGATGGGTAATTCACAAGGAATTGCACAAGACATTAAAATTTAACCATGTTAACTAATGATATATGCACAAACGAGAATTTGTCCTATAAAATGAGACGAATTAAGAGATATAAACGAACGCCTGAGACTCGGCCAGAGGAGTCGATCTATGGTAGGTTAAGAAGAAAAAATGTCATCCCGTGGATTTAGCTGCTCCAAGCATTTTCTATCGTATCTAATCTTGACCCTAAGCTGATGTCTAAAGTACAAGATCAGATCGTGATGAGAAAAGTTTGCTCCATCATACAATCCCTTGTTTCGAGTCACCCAAATCACTAATCGAGCTACTGCTAGGATCGCGAAAAAAAAAAACCCCACACGCTTCTCACTCATATACGGAGGGTTAACGTTGTCCGGATCAAGCGATAGTACCACAATTGGAGCTAGACCAAGATAGTATCATAAGAGGTGCTGTGCAAAAGACAGAATCACATTTGGTGCTGTGACAAGCGGTAGTTTTACAAATGGAATCGGGCGCCAGAACATAGTATCACATTTGGTGCCGAACCAAACGACTGTGTTATATGTCCATCCAGCTTCGGGATATTAGTAGGGCAGAATTTAATCTTCAAACATGGTACAATTACCGTTTTCGGAGAAATTAGACTCTGAATAAAAACCTGTTAAACTCCATGGAAAATCAACTGATTTCCAAATTAAAAAGTGTTAATTTTCTTGCAAAAAAGGCCCGAGAGGCTTGTTTTTTTGTACCTATATATTTGCATTAATTGACCAATCGGGGTTTATGCGCCCGTTTTAAAATTTCTTTAAAATTTGTACTCGATAATATTTGACTTGCCGCGAAAAGAGAAAATAGAAGGATAAAAGCCCGAAATGATTTAAAAAATCTTTTCCGTCTGTGTTTGTTAAAAATTACATTTTAACCAATTAGAAATATAAATAAATCACAACCTTTTTTTTTTTTATCTAATTTCAAGTTTCCATACAACAGCGACGAGTTTGTATGGATTCATTCTGTAATGTGCTCAGAGTGAAACATCTAACATTCTCTTCCTTCAAATTTACATTTAATTTCAACATTTATTTATTCTTATGTCATTGGCCCAGCGGTTAGAGTGTTCGCCAATGGCCCGGGAGACCTGGGTTCAATCCCAGGTCGAGTCATACCAAAGACTTTAAAAATGGAACTTGATACCACCTTGCTTAACACTCAGCATTATAAGGTACGGTTCAAGGGTAAAGTGGAGCAATCCTGGGAATGGAGTAGCGCCCTCCCCTACACCTTGGTGTAGTAGCTATCGAAAAGGGAGCCTTCGGGTCACCCTCGGTCACTAACTTTACTTACTATGTATTGAATGAAAATATTGTTTACATAGATTTATTCGTACGTATCTATCTGTCTATCACAGTAAACCTATCAATTTCAGTCTGAGTTATTGAACGGTCTCATTCCGATTGTAATGTGCATGGTCAGCAATTTATTAATGTAACAGCTTACATTTCAGTCAATCTATCTATCTATCTATCTATGTATTTTCCCAGTCCACGGGGCTGTAGAAGACACCGACTGTACCTCTGCAGTTCCTGTAATGCTGTAATGCTGGAGCTTTGGGGAATGCGGAGCACCCTTTCATTGCCATCGCTCCCGGGTCCACTTTGACCTAGAGTGGTACCACTAAACTGAATTGGTTGGATTAGATTGGTTGGATTAAACTGAATAGCTTGGAATAGAAATGTTTTTACAATTAAACTGTGTTCTTATGCTAAGCTGAATTGTTTGAAATCGAACTGATTACACGGCAAAAATACGACTAAGCCTACGAAAAAACGCCACACGAACAGCCACCACTAAACACTATGACTGGGCCCTCCTTAACAACAGAGATATTAGAGATAAATATGTATTAGAACTAAGAAACAGATTCGAAAGACTACAAGAGAAGGAAGAAAAAATACCCCAAACGACAAATATGAGAATTTCGTTAACGCACACCTCGAGGCAGCATCGAAGTGTATTCCAACAAAACCTAGAACGGAATATTGAGCCCCATGGGAAACGGAAGAGGTTAGAGAAAAACATGCACTGGTGAAAACTGCCTCCAAAAGCTACCGGAAGAACCCAACAATTGCAAATGCCCGGATACAAAGGCACAAAATCAATTAGCAGGCATATATCTTAAAGAACAAACGAAATTCATACAAAAAAAGATAGATAAGATTAGAGACACGGTGGAGGATAGGCAATCTAGGATAGCCTGGCAAACAATAAACGAAGTGAGTGGAAGGAAAAGCACAGCCAAAACAAAACTGAAAGCGGCAAACCAACAAGAAAGAATAAAACTATGGAAACAACATTTTGAAAACCTATTAGCTAACCCTCCGAACGTTACGCAGGAACCGATCACCAGAATTATCAGTTAGCAATTAGACATTAAACTAGGGCTGTTCACTAAAGAAGAACTCGACTCGGTTCTTAGAAAAATTAAAAATAGGAAAGCTGCAGGGCTTGACGAGATTCACCCAGAAGTGTGGAAGACCAGACAATTCGATGACATACTGCTACGACACTGCAACGCAGTTTATAACCAAAATCCGATAGACAGATGGATGAAGGGTGGCCTCAGACAAGCCAAGAACTATCGAGGTATAACACTTACATCCATAGCAGCCAAAATCTACAATGCCCTACAAAGAAACCGTATAATACGCCGATAGCATAGCGCTACTGGCCAATACACCCAACCAAGACGAAATACTTCTGCATAGTTTGGAATTAGCCGCTGCAGGCATTGGACTCCATGTTAATGCACACAAAACTGAATGTATGAGCTTTAATCAGAAAGGCGACATCTCCACACTAGACGGAACCTCCCTGAAACTGGTTGACAAATTCACCTACCCAGAAAGCAGCGTCTCATCAACCAAAAAAGACATCGACACACGGCTAACGAAGGCATGGACAGCTATCGATAGGCTTTCGATCATTTGGAAATCAAACCTGACCGATAAAATGAAACGCAGTTTCTTCCAGGCTGCGGTCGTGTCGGTGCTGCTGTATGGATGCACTACTTAGACGCTGACTAAACGGTTGGAGAAGCTAGACGGCAATTATACAAGAATGTTGAGAGCAATATTAAACAAGTCCTGGCAGCAACACCCCACAAGGCGCCAACTGTACGGTCACCTACCACCTGTCACGAAAACTATACAAGCTAGACGAACCAGACATGCTGGACACTGCTGGAGAAGCAAGGACGAGATCATAAGTGATGTGCTCCTGTGGACCCCCGCATATGGCCAATCAAAAGCAGGACGACCAGCTCGAACATACATACAGCAGCTATGTGATGATACGGGATATAACCCTGAGGACCTGCCGGAGGCGATGAATGATAAGGAGGCGTGGAGAGAGAGGGTCAGGGATATCCGTGCTAGCCGCATGACATGATGATGATGATGATTTGTATAAAAATGGATTTGGCATTAAATAACATACAAAAGTTTAAATGCCATAAAACTAAAACAGCTAACCAACCAACAACCAATCTATCTATCTATCTATCTATCTATCTCAGTAAGTTTGTCTATGTGAAACTTATTAATTTAACCATCTCATTTCAATTATAATATTTCTGGCAATCAATATATTTATGCAACAAGGAAAATTTCAGTCAATCTATCTATCTGGCTGTCTGGTTGTCTTTCTGTCTATCTCTGTAAGTATAGCCATCCCTGACTGATTAATTTAACCATTTCATTCCGATTATAATATGTCTGATCATAAATTAACAAATGCTTCCAGGTCAATTTAAATCTATCTATATTTATATATCTATCAATCTCCTATTATTTATTTAACCTACTCCATTCATGATACGAGCAGTGTGTAATATAAAACAGGTTAACCTTTAATCGGAGTACAGTTAGTTTGAATTCAGAATTTCTCCTCTCTTAGACCTGTTGCCGTATGAAAGATGATGAGTCCAGTCTGATATATTATGTACTCAGTGTTGGTGGAAGAAAAATGTGATAGATCTATGCCTGTCCCAAGAATAATAGCACGAATACATACACATAAGTATGTACATATGCACTTATCTATCCCATTATGTCAAGACATATCAATCAAGATAGCAATCTATCTATCTATCTATGTGTTTTTTTTAAGAAAGCCTATAAACAGGGAGACCCTTTCTTAAAAAATATTCAGTGGCGTTTCTCACTTTTAGCTAAATTTGAATAACAGCCACTGTTCTCGATAGAATATACACACTTACTTCAGTCAAAAAACAGGATACACACACACACATACACGCACACACTTACCCAGTTAGCTGGGGCTGTATAATACACTGACTGCAACTCTGCTGAGGGGTAAGACCCCACCAACGAGTGTCCTGGACATGACACTAAATAATCTGATTTTGAGGCTCCAGTAATGCAGAAGCTTTGGGGAATGTGGAGTACTCTTTCATTGCCATCGCTCCCAGGATCGCTCTGGCCCAGAGTGGTAGCACCGGCCATACGGATGTTAGACCTGACCGATAAAAGATAATGCAGTTTTTCCAAAAACGGTCGTGTCGATACTGCTATATGTATGCACCACATGGACGATAACTAAACATATGGAGAAAAAGCTTGACGTCAATTACACAAGAATGCTGCGAGCAGTATTGAACGAGTCTTGGAGGCAACACCCCACAAAATAGCAGCTGTAAGGCCACCTACCACCCGTCACAAAAACTATCCAGACGAAACAGACATGCAAGATACTGCTGCAGAAGTAAGAAAAAATCATAAGTAATATACTCTAGTGGATCTATTCCCATGTATGAGTAATAAGACGATCATCTAGAACCTATATACAACGGCTCTGTGCCGATACAGGATGTAGCATGGAAGACATCCCGAGAGATATGGACGATAGAAACGGGTGGCGAGAGAGGGTCAGGGATATTTTTGCTAGCAGTGCGACATGATAATGAGGCTGAACTGAATTACAAGGAATAGAACTGCTTAGATATTTGAACTGCGTACTTTTCAAAACCGAATTGTTTGAAATAAAACTGATGACCTGAACAAAAATTGATTTAAAGTTAAATAATCTACAAAGGTTGATATGCTATAAAAACCAAGCAAACAAGCAACCAACACACACACACACACACACACACATATATATATATATATATATATATATATATGTATATATATTTAGCTCTCTTTTTGAAATATTGAGCATTCTGCGTTCGATAAAACAAAAGAATAGGAAAAATTGATAGCTATGCGTGTGTGTGTGTGTGTGTGTGAGTGCATTTGTGAATATATATATATATATATATATATATATATATATACATACATATATGTATGTATATAATGGTTTTATATATATGTGTGTGAAGGAGACAGAGAAAAAACACCTATGAATGTAACATGCATGCTGCATTTGATCTTAAAGAAAATAAATAAAAAGACAGCATGATAATCACCAACGACACTAGGTGGCGTTCGCTTCGACGTTAGGCTTCTCCTTCTCATGCGCACAAGATGACGGCCTTTCGAAAATCTTTTCAATTTCTTCTTTCTTTCTCTCTCTCTCTCTCTCTCTCTCTCTCTCTCTCTCTCTCTCTCTCTCCTGATCAAACGTCAACTTCAAGGAGCCCCTCGATCAAGGCGTTTTTGTTTTTGGTTTTTTTTGGGTTTTTTTTTTTCTTTCTCTCAAACATTTTTAGTTTATTTTTATTCAACCGATTTGTTCACTTTTATCACTCTTTTTGATCGATTGATTTTTATCTCTTCGCGGCTTCAAGGTCCTCGAGGAACCTTCTTCGCACTGTGCGTTTCACACAAACCCCGATTACTGAGACGACGACAGCACCGAGGTGGAGGTGGGGAGAGATGAAAAGACGGAGATAGCGAAGACGTCAGCGAACGTGGTGGATTGAAAGCTATAAGGACGAAGTCGAGGAGGAGAAGGAGGAGGAGGAAGAATCGAGGTTTGTAGGCAGGAGAAAAGGGTGAGGCCATCTTAGGGTTTGGACGGGTGCTTACTTGACGTCATTCCAATTAGAGATATCTTCAGACTGCATGAAGAGAGAAACAAAAATGAAGAGTCGATATGAAACAAAAATTTCAAGAAAACAAAGACGAAAAGAATCCCTGTCTCTACACTTCTTCATTATCCCTTTTTTGGAAGAGGGTTTAGGGGTTGTTACCATCTGTATTTTATTCAGTTATGCAGTCCGGTTTTTTATGAAGATGTGTCACTCATGTTCATGCAGATTTGCACAAACAGTTTTGCTTCTTTGCTTTTCTACTTTTTTGTGTTCTTTTTACCCTTCTTCTTCTTCTTCTTCTTCTTCTTCTTCTTCTTCTTCTTATTATTATTATTATTATTATTATTATTATTATTATTATTATTGTTTTTGTTGTTGTTATTGTTGCTGTCGTCATAATGTTTCATTATTATCATTAATATTAATATTTTTTCCTGTTATTTCCTGTTCTTTATATTTTTTCCCGATTTTTATTCAGCATCCGTTTATGCTTCTCTTTTGTCCTCCATTTGAATTCCTTGATTTTTCTGGCCCATTATTCAGATAGACAGATATTAACTGGGTGGAATAAGTGTGGACTTACTGATATATATATATATATATATATATATATAGTGTGTGTGTGTGTGTGTGTGCGTATGTGTATGTGCGTGTATATGTTTATGGGTTTGTATGTGTGTGCGATGGGTAACTTTTCTAACTCACGAAAATATGAAAAAGACACAGACATGTCACTCAGTCAGTGAATTGAACAAAATTACAGGAAAATATCCTGAAATACTATTGATTAAATTTGTTCAAATAAATCGCCATTGGCTTCAACAACAACCTTCAAACAACATCAAAATTTCCAGTGAGCCTTTCGAACGGCTTCCTTGTTAAAATTGCTAAAAGCCTCCGTTATATTTGCCTTCAGTTCATCTTAGACGTTGCACGGATTTTTTTTTTTTTTGGTATATCGCTCAACGAAGCTGTATACATAACATGAGGACTGCTATCTGGGGAGTTGAATGGCAAGATATTTAGGCAGATATGGAAACAGAAATTGTCTCAGTCAACACTGGGTTTTCTGGTCATGTTGCAAGAACTTTCCAGTCGCAACTCTCAACATCTAGAGCCATACTGCCTCCTTCGGGCACCTGCTGTAGACCTTTGTATTGAATATGGGGCCATATGGAAAGAGTAATGGCAGGGTAATGTCACCATCACAAGAGATCACCCCAGACGCCATTATGTGGACTAGATGTTTGGTTTCATCATTATCGGTACATCTTGTCAAGACAGAGCAACAAGCCAATGATTGATGAGTTCATTATTTGATTTGGGCAAAGATTTTTCTCATCTGAGTAAAACCATCACATGCACAGGTGAAAGAGATGATTGAGCTATTTGTTTAAAGATTAGCGGAGCAGATTTTCTTCTAATCCTTCATGGCCTGTGATAAATGGGGGCCCTTTATCATCTTGCATGGGAAAAAGCGAATGTCTTCATGAACTACTTGCCTGGTAAAAATCGGAGGCACTCCCATGTCCTCTACCAATGAACCTGATTGACTTGCTGGGATCGTTGTCAATCACAGCGTAGATCTCAACAACAACTTCGGGGGTTCTTTTCTTATAAGAACTATCAAAGGGAGAATTCCGAGCAGCTATAACTTCTTAATTACTATTAGACTCACCTAATTCTTTTTGAATGCTCTGCAGTCTTCGGATTGACACCGAAATACTCTCAAAACTTCCAACGTGAATGTCAGCAACATAAGATGCCATTTTCAAAATTCTGAAGGGTTAATTGAGTCTTAGTGCACTTTTCCTGGCAGAGAGACCCCAGCTGACTAGTTTGTGGTACAGTTGACAAAACCTGAAAAAATTAAACGCGTGCGTATAAATAATTATAAAAAATGGCGAAAATTGTCTATATATATATATATATACATACATATATATATATATATATATATAGAGAGAGAGAGAGAGAGAGTAAGAAAGTGAGTGAGAGAGTTAGATAAATAGATAGATTGGTTGATATTAAAAGAGTGGCATAGGTGTGGATATATATTGGTCTTGTGGGAAGAGTGTTCCACAAAGTCCCGTAAGACCGAGTTTGAGTCATATCAAAGACTCAAAAAATAGTACTTGATGCCGCCTTGGTTAACACTTAGCATCATAAGGTACAGATCAAGGGTAAAATGGAGCAGGGAAAGTAGTAACGCCTTCCCCTACACCACAGTATTGTAGCTGTTGAAAAAGGAGCCTTCGGGTCACCCTAGACTACGGTCTATATCTTTACTTTTTACTGAAATATATAGTAATTCCGATAAATAGATAGATAGATACATAGATATGAACGTATTTATGAACACACATACGCGTATATATATATATATATATATATATATCGAGAGAAACAGAGAGTAAATAGTGAAAGGGGTAAATTGCTAGGTAGATGGATATTAACATTCTTTGAGAGACAAATAGATTTGTCATGTAAAAAGAAAAGTTTACCTGGGTAAAATAGCAATGTGTGACCCCACACCCCTCCGAACTCCGGAACTAGAGCTTTCTCACCGAATACAGTTTAATGACATACCAAGTAAATTGATGCAGTATAGTGTCTTGTCCATTCCACTCGACACCTGCAGCGTCTATGGGAAAAGGTAAACTAGGATCTCTAATCTCCAGTGAAGTTTGTTCTCGTCTGGGTTTTATCCTATTTACCCAACCCCTCAACTCGGGCAGGATATGACACAAGGTCAATTTTTAAGCGGAGTTTAACAGGTTTGAATTTAGAGTTTTCCTTCTCCTAGACTAGTTGCCTCACCAAGGCTGAAGAACCTAGTCTGTCCTACTATTTACCCATAGCTGGAGGGAGAATAATTGGATTCATACCTTTCCCAAGGGTATTAGTGCAATGTGAAATGCAATCAGTCAGGTCCAGGATTTGAACTCGTGTCGCCGTGTCCATATCCTGCGACGATAACCATTACACCACGGGCACGATAACCATTACACCACAGTTTTATGTTAGCTCTTGCGACGACAATCGTTCCGTATAACCTCTTGCCTTTTCATTCGAAAATGTTCTATAGTGTGGAAGGGGAACCTTATCTGCATGAGCAGTAGAGCAAAATAAATAGCGTTAGGTTCTTCATTGTATTTACCCAACTCCATTACCTGAAGCAGGATGCCTTACAAGGTCAGTTTTTTAATGAAAAATACCGCTGGTTTCAATTCAGAGTTATCGTTTTTTTTTAAACTGGTTGCCTTAGCATAGCTAAAGAACCTAGTTTGCCCTACTATTCTCACATAGCTGGATGGATGGAGAATGGATGGATTCATGCTTTTCCTCAAATCTGAAAAAAAAGAAAATAAGTAAAGCGCATGCGAGTAAAAAATAATCTAAAATAGTGACAATCAACTATATATATATATATATATATAGAGAGAGAGAGAGAGAGTTAGATAAACTGATAGATAGGTACATATCAAAAAGTGGCATACATTTGAATATATATATATATATATAATATCGATATCTAGATAGATATGAATGTATCTTGGAACGTATATATATGGCAAGTAGTAAAATGCAAATATCTCCGAGCAGGATTTGAACTCGGGTCAGCGATCCCATCACCGCCGATGACAACAGTAATGTTAGGAAAGGACTGAATAAAACACCGACCTACAAATTTGATAAATTTTATTCTTTCAAACAGACAGAAAAGCTTGTTGAAAAATAGAAGATACAAAGCCTTTTTCTTGTAAGAAAAGTTAATATTTGTCAGAGCGTAAATGTTTGCCAATATGTACATTTCAAGAAAGTAAACTTCATGCATTTGATCTTACAGTTTGCCTTGTCTAAATCTAGGAGATATATTTTGTATGTTTAATAGCTGTGCGTGTGTCACTATGTAGCGAAGAAAGTATACTTATGAAGTAAAATGTATACTGATGTAAGAAGAAATTTCACCAGCGAAAACAACATTATTTGTACGAGTAACTCTAGTAAATGAAGTCTTTTCGTTCAATTTAAACTAATAGTGGGTGTCCTCGTGGTGTAATGGTTAAAGAGATGGACTGCTGAAGTGTACTAAGCGAGTTAGAGCTCCAATCGCGCTATTATGTTCACTTTCAGACAAATAAGAACCCCCTTATCCCACTATCCATGGGTTAAATACTACTGCTACTGTTGTTCAAGAATGATGGCTTTGGTATTAAATAACCTTCAAAGGTTGATATGCCATTAAACGTAAGAAGGAGGTGCCCGTGGTGTAGTGGTTATCATCGTAGGAACTGGACACGGCGACTCGAGTTCAAATCCTGGACGAGAATCATTACATTTCACATAGCACTAATACCCTTGGGAAAGGTATGAATCCAAATATTCTCCCTCCAGCTATGGGTAAATAGTAGGACAGACCTGGTTCTTCAGCCTTGGTGAGGAAACTAGTCTAAGAGAAGGAAAACTCTAAATTCAAACCTGTTAAACTCCGCTTGAAAATTGACCTTGTGTCATATCCTGCCCGAGCGGAGGGGTTGGTAAATAGGATCAAACGTAAGAAACCACTCCGAAATAACAAAACAATGTAAAATTACATGCTAACTTGAAAAAACTGAATGTTAGATTTTCACTCAAAAGAAATTAAGTCGAGAGTTTTGAATAAATTTACAGAATGGATCCATAAATCTACTCAAGTTATAAATTTCCTCACTTATTCATATGATTGAGGTTGTCAAGAAATTAGATATAAAAGATGATGATAAGTCTATGATTCTAACTAGATAAAAAAAAATGTATTTTTAACAATCTAGGACGGAAAACATTTCTTAAATTATTTTAGGTTTTGATACTTCAATTTTTTTGTATCAAGTCAAATAGTGCTGTCTGAGTCCCAAATATTTTTTTAAGTGGCAAAGCGTTGATTGGTCAATAAATGCAAAAATGCAGGCACTAATAATCAAGCTCCTAATTTTTATTTTATTTTATTTTATTTTATTTTTTGCAAGAAAATTAACTCTTTAATACGGAAAACCGTTCATTTTCCGTGGAGTTTAACTTTTAATTTGGAGTCTTATTTCTCCGAAAACAGTTGCTGCACGAAGTTTGAAGATCCAATTCGTAATTTCCTGAAGGTATTAGAACTATGTGAAAATGCAAAAAATACAGATATAAATATTACAGCTTTTCAAGCAGCAAAAATTAACAATTTTAGAATGGAAATCAGTTGATTATATATATATATATATATATATATATAGAGAGAGAGAGAGAGAGAGAGAGAGAGAGAGGAAAGAAATTGAGAAACAAAATAATCCAAAGTGAATAATTTAATATGAAAGAAAGTCTACGCTGTAACGTTTCGGTTTTAATAAACTATTATCTGGATTTAGAAAAGATTTTATAGTAGGTCGTTAAATCTCCGAAGGTTGGTTTATGAAATATAAAAAAGAGAGAATATTATACATACAAAGTCGGAGCGGGGTTACGATTTAATTAGTAAATCAGGGTTCATATTTCCAAAAATTTTATGTGACTGTAAGGCGATGATGTAAAACAAATGGAACAATCAAGAGATATAATGGATTGAATATATATATATTTAACCCATGTATATATATATATATATATATATATATATCCTTTTTTCCTTTTTTTCCTTTTAATGGTACATCAACCTTCATAGTTCATTTAATGCTAAAGGGATAAGGGACATTCATAACTTTCCCAATGGTATCAGTACGAAAATGACCGTAATCCTGTGACTGAGGTTCGAACTCGTTTAAATCGAGACTACTTTCCAATAATTTAGGCATTATTCCAATATATATACATATATATATATATATATATATATGTGTGTGTGTGTGTGTGTGTGTATAAAAATATATTGAGAGAAAGAGAGAGAGAGAGAGAGAAAGAAAGAGCAGTGTAACTTACCCAAAAAGCAAAAGCAAACCCCTTCTCTAAAACTATTTCCATGCATCCTTACTCAGAACTTCTGCTGAAGCCCTTCAAAAATCGAAGCTTTTAATTGTGTAATGTTTCTCCAGTAATTATTTGAAAAGCCTAGTCACTTTGGGTTTTAAAAAAGCTCATTAAAATTTGTGGAGCCATAGTGTATATAATAAAGAGATGATATCAGGACATCTAGACATAATCTTGAAGATGTTTTACCAGATCGCCGAACTTTTTGATCGGCTGTGTTTATGCAAGTGCTACCCAGTTCAAACGTACCGGTCTTAGGATTTTTATTGCTTCTTAAACTGAAAATTCATCTCCAGCTCCTGGGGGCGTGGAATACGATAGGGAGGCTTCCCATCATATAAAAGTAGTTCCTGAGGTGCTTCGACAAATGAAAAATTCACACTGATATGATTTTTAAATGTCAAGATATTTTTTAGAGCTGTTTATCCTCGCATTCGCTGTTGATTTCAACATTAGTGAATTGAAATTCCCATAGATGGAGGTTTAGTTTGGTTCTTTGACATATCAGTTTTCCTGAGTTATTTAATCCCAAAGCCATCCTTGTAGAAGAACAGCAGTGATGCTATTGAACCTATTGATGGGGAATAAGGGGGAGATCATCCCTTTTCCAAGAATATTAGTCCGAAAGTAATAGCGTGATTGGAGTTGAAACTCATTTACTTCGAGACCACAGTTCAGCACTTTATCCATCACGCCACGAAAACTAACCCGAGATATGAACAAACTGAGATAGATTAATAGATAAGTAGGAATAAAGATAGATAGATAGATAGATAGATAGATAGATATTAATAGGCAGAGATGTTTGTTCCATTAGTAGTTTATCTAAAAAATAGATGAAATTCTAGATGTGAATAAACTGAAATAAATAGATTATTATGAACATGAACACTTAGATAGATAGATAGATAGATAGATAGATAGATAGATGAACATAGATAGATAGATAGATAGATAGATAGATATTAATGTGCAGAGCTATTTGTTATATAATCGCAATTTATCTAATTAATAGATAGAATAATAAACGTGAATAAACTGAAATAAATAAATTGATAAGAACATAGATAGATAAATTAATAGAGATAGATAGATAGATAGATAGATAGATGTTAATAGACAGAGATATTAGTTATATAATCGTAATCTATCTAAAAGTTAGATAGAATCATAAATATTAATAAATTGAGATAAGTAAATTGATATGAATATATATATATATATATATATATATATATATATATATATATATATATATATATATATAGATAGATAGATAGATAGATAAATAGAAAAGTTATTATCTCGGTACATATACGCTGAACAACCGAATGCCATTATCCCAAAATTTTGTCAATCAGATGCGGGGAAATTGTGATAATTTCAAAGGGACACAATCAGTGCATGTCCATCTAATTCCCGGATGTGCCGGTGCAGTTATTAATAAGCTCTCAAATAATAGGCTTAATCAAAATATCATTTGCAATCAAAATACGCTAAGCCTAGTAAACATATCATTGGCTCTTAACATATATTAGGTTTTATTTATAACTGAAATCAACTCTTGTGAGTTTGAACCGTGCAGGTCCTCGCACTATTTTGACCTTGTGTCAGACTTGATTAATATTTCGACGTATTTACCCAAACTTTTTGACTCTAGCAGGAAGTGACACAGATCAATTTTCAAGTGAAGTTCGGCCGATTTGAATTCAGATTTTTCCTTCTCCCAGACTGGTTGCCTTATCGAGGCATTAGGACCCAGAGTGCCTTACAATTTATCTATTGATCGGTGGTGGCACAGTTAGATTCACGCCTTTCAGTAAACTAAGTATTTCCACATGCTGTTATACTACAGAAAGCTCGTTTTATTGAAGTAGTTTGGTTCGATCTTCCGGTGTGCCCCATCATAATGTCGTTGTGCCAGACGATGCAATAAATTAAAAGTATGCGCAGGGGTTATTCATTCCACGCTGTTTCTGCCATTATCTTTGAAATATGACACACTGCAATCTAAATACGTCAAATCCTGACAAACGTGGAGGCTAAGACAATTGCGTATTTATTTAGAGATAACAAATGCATGTTAATGAAAATAATGAATTGATATATCTCAAAATGAATATGCTATTGCCTTTATATATATATATATATATATATATATATATATATATGTGTGTGTGTGTGTGTGTGTGCGTGTGTGTGCGTGTGTATGTATGTGTGTGTGTGTGTGTGATTTGTAAATTAATAGTTTGTTGATTATTAAACGAGCTCGTTTGTTTGCACAAACTTATAGTTTCAAGTATCACAATTAAACACTAATAATTCAATCTAATATTAAAAAATGGTTTACACAGATATTGTTTCGAGTATTGCGATGTAACTGTAATATTTGAACATAGCAATTTGTTGGCACAATAAGATTGTTATATTTATATCATTTGTAAGTGAATAGTTTGTAGGTCATCTTATTTTAAAATGAATTGTAGAGAACGTGTTTGCTCACCAGCATTACTATTGTGTACACACTGTTAAATGGTTGCAAGTATTGCTATTCAACACTAATTATTCTATTTAACATCATTCATTCATTTGCAATATATGAATTATTCTGAGGATTGATATACAATACCAATGAAATTTTGACACAAACCCAAATGATCACGAATATTCCTGTATCACACGAGTAATTCTATCTACAATTAACCATTCATTTGAAAGCATTTAAATAGCTTCAAGTATTGCTATAAAACACCAATATGTTTTTTTATTTTCACACAGTTAAATGGTTTAATGCATTTCCATATAACACTAACAACTCAACATGCATTTCCATATAACACTAACAACTCAATTTGACATCAGTCCTTTGTTTGCACATAGTTAAATGGTTAATCTTTACTTTTTAACCCGTAGATGGGACCCTAACAGGTGCTACCACTCCGGGTTTTAGTGGATATTGAAGTAAGGACAATGAAGGGGTACTTCACATTCCCCAAAACTAAAAAACTAGAACCTTACAATCTGATGCAGTTTAATGTTATATCCAGGACAAACGTGTGGTGGGGGTCTGATTCTGCTGCTGAAATGCAATTGGTGTATTCTACGGTCCCAGCCTACTGTGCTCTCTCTTTCTCTCTCTCTCTCTCTCTCTCTCTCTATATATATATATATATATATATGTGTGTGTTTGTGTGTTTGTGTGTGTGGGGTCTCTCAAGCCCTTTGCACAAGTAGAACGTGACACAAAGTCAGTTTTACCACAGTGTTTTATAGTTTTGAATTTGTTTTGTTTTGTTTTGGTTTGGTTTGGTTTTATGGCATATCAATCATTGTAGGCGAGATCCATTTTTATACATATAACAGTTCTATTTCAAATAATTCAATTTGATATATGTACGCAGTTTAAATGTCAAAACAGTTCTATTTTAGCATAAGTAAACTGTTTACTTCTATTTACTCCATAGATACGACCCTATCAGGTGTTACCATTCTGGCCCAGAGTGAACTATGGAGCGATGGCAATAAAGGGGTACTTCGCATTCTTCAAAGTTCTAGCATTACTGGAGCATCACCATCCGATTGCTTAGTGTTATATCAGGACACTCGTTGTGGGAGGTTTTAACACTCTGCAGAGATGCAGTCGATTTTTTCTATATCCTGAGCCAACTCAGAATTCAGTTGAATATAATAGAATTAAAGAGAGTCTGCTCTACCATAAGCTATAATCAGAAAGAGAACAGTTGGATACATACCTTTTCCAAAAGTATTAACGCTATGTAAAATGCAAACAGCCTCGTTCAGGGTTTGAGTTTGGGTTGATGTATCCATTTCCATCCGACGATAATTATTCTGTTACTTTTTGACATCAGTTAGTTTTAGAATTACATTTTACAAATGCTTTTACAAAGTATTAACTCCTCTGGACGAATACAACCCTACAGTTTATCAGTTGTTTAAGGGCATAAACTTTAAGGTATCCCAATAAGAAGTAATCACCAGGGGATAAATCCAATTTTTACCATGTAATGAGATGAGTTTCGTTCACAAAAACACGATGTTCATTATTTCACGCCTTGGTGAAATCTGACATTGTATAGCTTCTATTCAAACACAAATCTTCCACTGGCTTACCGCAATGGGATTTTTCAACTGGAATATATATACATATATAATTTTCATTAGAAATTTCTCATTATTTCTTTGTCTGAAGATGTAGATCTAACTTTTTAAAAAAATATATATGGTCTGCTGAAATAAATATGATCACAAATATATGAATAATTTTTACATGTTTTTCTTTTGTATGGAACTATTTGCTCTGTACTTTAATTCATTCTGGTTTTACATTCTGGATTTTGAATTACATGGATATTGTAGAAAGAAAATCTGAAAATAGAATTGTTTCCACCATTGGCAGATATGGCTTCGTTTGGTTTCTTTATTTAATGACATATCAACCTTTGTAGGTTATTTAATACCAAAGCCATTCTCCTAGAAGAACAGTGGTGGTACTATTTAACCCCTAGATAGGAGGATAAGAAGGTTCATACTTTTCCCTAGGGTATTTTCCCGAAAGTGAACGTAATAGCACGACTGGAGTACAAACTCGTTTACTACTATTAAACCACGAGGACACCCCCGGCTGACTTGGCATTGGATGATATAAGGATATATATTTGAAAATTAGTAGGTCCACGAAGAGAGTTGTATTTTTTGGGATTTATTTATTTATTCTGTTTTTACATACCTATATGTTTCCAGCTTGATGCTTTCGTCAGAGAACATTGTATGGCTCAAGGCCTTGCTAATTGTGTATTGAATGAGACTTGAACTTACTCATGTTTAATGTTTGACACGATGTATGTTTGTATGAGTTAGAGTGGTTTTGGATTTCACTTTCAGTTTTTTTCTCTGTGTATGTGTGAATGCGTGTCTTAAGATTTATTTTGTATATATATATATGTATATATATGGATGTTTGTTTTCATTTGTGTGTGTGTGTGTACAATTCATGTTTTATTCATCTTTGGTTTAAAATAATCTATAAAATTCTTTTCCTTTATTTGAAGTAGCGAGTAGTGTGTAGTCGTTCGTTTGATATATTGGCATTATTTAAAACTTACACCGACTACATTGGTATAGGTGTTTCGCTACCTTTAATTTTCTGTTTTCTTCTATGTTGATATTACTCCTGTAAAGTGATGTCCTTGTATTACGGGCCCGTGTTGACGCAATGGGTATTTCTTTGCATTTGCTACATTCAATTATAAAGACTACTTTTTTTTTAGTTGCATCTAAAGTCTTTATTTATTTGGAATTTTGTTTCCGGGTTTTTAAAGGTATAGAATTTTCCTACTATAATTATATCGCATATTTTTCATCGTTCATTATTGCTTTTGGTAACTCTTTGTGTTGCGTTTTCTCCAAATGTAGAAGAGGTTAGTATTCTTTTAAAAATTTTGAGTTATCTCTGGTTTTTAATGATTTTTGTTGTGTCTAGCATTTCTTTGATTTTGTCATTGTTTTCAAGTTCTTCTACATTTCTAATTATTTCTATGAATATTTCTGGATTTTCTTCGTTGTAGGTTGCGACGTATGCTGCGACGTTTCTCGTTGTTTTATTTTTCGGGTTCCTTAATTCTCTGTGTGATATTTTTCACCTAATTCTAATCATTTTTCTATTAGTGTTGATGGGTATCCTCTCTGTTTTAGGGTTGTGTGTAGCTCTTTAAAGCAATTTTTTTTTTTTAGATTTGTATCCGTGATTAGTGTATTCTACGTGCTAGAGTGTAAAGGATGAATAACCATATGTCGTCTTGGTGAATGAGGTACATTAAATTTTCTGGGATTTTCAGATACAAACAGATCACCAAATCCCGGCAAGACGACCAGACTTAGTGATAATTGACAAAAAATTTACAGTATATGGGTTTTGCCGTCCACGTGGACCACGGAGAGATAATCAAAGAAAGCGAAGAGAGACAAGTACTAGCCACAGAACTAAGACAGCTGTGGAAAGTGAAGGTGTCGGTGATTCTAAATTTAAATGGTGCGCTTGAAATGGTCTGTAAAACATTGGAATGGGGAGTGGAAAAGGTGGAATTCGGAAGACAAATAAAGACCATCCAAACTACATTATTTTTTAGGTCGGCCAAAATACTTCCAAGAGACCTGGAGAGCAGCGGAAACTTGCTGTAACTTAAACTCCAATGAAAGACTGGTGTGAAAAACATACAAGCAGTTACATAATAATAATATTCCATTTCCAGTTTATAGACAACAACGCTTTTGACTATATACGTTGCATTTAATAGTCTTAAGATAGAAGCTGTATTTACCGAAACAGAAATGCATAATGAACGAAACATTAATTTTCTTAAATATTCTCATCTTTGAAATCAGCACATTTATTTCAATGCATTTTCTATCCATCGAAAAATTTCTGAAACTATTTTGTTATATTGCAATGATCCACTGTTTCTTTTATTTTCAAGAAATCTAGCGTTGAAATGAGTTTTCAATTTGCAAAGAAAAATTCGCATTTTAATAAGTAGGTTAATAAATGGTTAATAAATTCGACAAAAAGGAATTAATCATAAACTTACAACAAGAACAAAAGTGAATAAATAATAAACTTACAATTAAAAAAAAAAACAAACTTGTATGCTACCCAATGGAAATGGCTTAAAATACAGTTTGTATCTCTTGCCGAGAAGTGTCTTACCCCTCTGCAGGAGATACAAACTGTATTTTAATAAAG
>OY757914.1:69120621-69198121 GCA_963585895.1 Sepioteuthis lessoniana
AAAGATTTTACCTGTGTTTAATACATATTTGCCGATCACATTAGAGCAGATCACTAACTTAAGTGATTTTTCATCAGGGTGAATCAAATTATGGAAATAGCTAGCCTTCAACATATTCATTTTTCCTCAATCTCTAAAAAATTCATTTACTCAGTATCAAAGCTTTTTTGCCCCAGGAAAATTATTACTGTTTTCATATGCAAATGTCACTTTTTTTAGAAACTAGAATCAAATAGAATTCTAGAATAGAATCCATATAATTTCAGACTGTTTAAACATTCATTCGATCCTGATTATCGTAAAGAAGATTTTTTTAAAAAATAATGTTTTCTCTCCATATCTCTTCTCTTTAACAAAAAATATGCATGGTAGGGTCTAATTTCTTTTATTATTGACATGTCTTCATGGGTTATTTTATGCCAAAGACATTTTGGTATGTTTGTTTGTTTGTTTGTCTGTTTTGGTTTTATGGCATATCAGCCTTTGTAGATTATTTAATGCCAAATCCATTTTTTATACAAATAAGCCGTTCTATTTATACAATTCAGTTAAGCATAAGTAAATAATTTAATTGTTAAAACTTTTCTATTTCGAGCTATTCACTTTTGTCAATTAGATCTAATTCAAATAACTCAGTCGAGTATAAGTATTGTTTTTATTTACACACTGTTAAATGTCGAAACAGTTCATTTCAAACAATTCAGCTCAGCACAAGCACGCAGTTTAAATGTCAAAACAGTTTCATTTCAAACAATTAAGTTTAGCGTAAGTATGCAGTTTAAATGAGGTACGTAATTTAAATGTCAAAACAGTTCCATTTCAAGCAATTAATTTTAGCATAATACACAGTTTAGTTCTATTTGGCCTACAGGTAGAGCCCTGTGCGTTACACCCTCTCCAAGTCAGAGTAGAACTGGGAGCCATGGCAATGAAGGGGTACCCTGCATTCCCTAAAGCTCTAGCATTACTGGAACTTTACTATCAGATTTTTTAGTGTCATATCCTAAACATTCATTGGTGGAGGTTTTACTCCTTTGCAGAGAAGCAGGTGGTGTATTCTACAGCTTCAGCCGACTGAGCAAGACATTCTTGTAGTGATGCTCTTTGAGCTATAGATGGGGCGATAAGGGGGCTTCATTCATACTTATCACAAGGAATTTAATTCGAAAGTGAATGTGATAACGCAGCTGGAGTTCGAACTCGTTTACTACCATTTTACACACCAGTACATTGGCCACTATGTCATGGGGACTCACACACACACACACACACACACACACACACACACACACACACACACACACACACACATATATATATATATATATATATATATATATATATATATAAAGTAAATAAGGATGGTGAGTATCCAAAGAAAGAGTGCCCAATGTACGACTATTTAATACAAAATAACCCGCAGAGAAAAAAATATATTTTTGTTTAAAAAACAATAAATTAAAAAAAAAAGATATTTAGAAATAATATTCATTTCAATGGAAATCAATACTATTTCTAAATTTCTTGCTTTTTAAACAATATATATATATATATATATATATATATATATATATATATATATATATATATATATATATATATATATATATATATATATATGCCAACGATCCAATTGAATACGATCGGTGTATAAACAAACCTGTTTGGACCATATGTTTGTTTGTAACACTCCAGCTTAGAGGAAACCTGGGATTAATGAAGAACTATTCCATGATTTCTGGATCTTTAAAACTAAAATCTCACCTTCAAATGCAATTTAGTTTCATAAATAGGGCATATAATCGTTTTACCAAACTTATGTTATCTTAAAAGCTAAACATAATTACTACGTAAATATTTTACACATCTATTTTTCGAATAAATCAGAGAGCCATTCTTTGAAAGAAATAATATTAAGTTTTCTTCATGAAATAATATTCAGTTTTCTTCATGATATCGAAACGTAATTAAATGTTCATCTTTTATTTTGTAGCTACGAAATTAAATGTGGTGATATAAACGAAACCCAGAGAATCTGAAGCAAATTATCTTATTTCCAAGTTTATTGTCAATGTTTAAATAACGATTATGTTTATGCTTGGTTCTTGTCCATGAAAAATAACTCTGACCCGGACGCCCATGTATCGACTGTAGCGGCAAACTTGAAATGTCTCAATAAATTGTTATTTACACCAATACTCGCAACATAGTCACCCATGTTCACATCAATGCAGCCTTTTGTAATTATCAATGATTTCCCCTTATCACGTCCTCGATTTTCAATCACATCTAATCAGTCAGATTTTATTGTAACATAAGCTGACGATTCAAACGCTCCTCCTATCTGACCTCTTTCCGGCTCTTTCCTGTCCACTTGTTACCTTGCCCAATCATCCTGGCGTGTTCTCCGCCGGCTTCCCGCCAAATTCATCAAGTCGACCGGAACAGCTGATAATTACCGGAAGTGAAGATGTATTAAAATGTCACCATTCAGATCTGATCCAGGAATCAGGAAGGAAACCGCACAAAGGTCAATGCGGCTGAGCGCGCGTCTCAAACACCTGCAGATTAGATTACACAAATAGAGCAAGAAAGTCGACGGCTGCTTTCGTTGCTCGAACATTGCAGCCAATTAGGGAAGATAATGTATACCTCTGAATCCAATCACTAATACTGTAAAATATATTTATGCAATTTCTTTTACTCTAACCTAAAATCTGGTAAGTATTGGAATTACAGAAGAGGAGATATAATAGGTTCAAGATTCCTTATCCCTGAAGCGTCGCACGTGAAATTTTCATAAGTTTACTTCGACATGAAAACAAATTACCATTCTTGTAAGCATGTATACATATCTACGATTGGTAACAGTGTTTTGAAAGGAAATTTTCAAGGCGGAAAAGACACCTCCTTTTGAAAAATGCAAATGACAGTATACTTGTATAATTTCTTTTCCAGGCTAATCTGTGCCTGGTGAGTTTGGTTTAAGAAAAATACATTGGTAGGCATATAAGCGTATCTATCTATCTATCTATCTATCTATCCCTTTCTCTCTCTCTCTCTCTCTCTCTCTCTCTCTCTCTCTCTCTCTCTCTCTCTCTCCCGATATATATATATATAGTAAATTTAAAAACAAAAAGAATGCTCCTAACATTTTCACGCTTAACGGAACTGTAGGTAATATATATGTATATATGAAAATAAATATGGATCTAAATCTGATAGTACGAAAAGAGCAGAAAAACAGAATTATCCAAATAGGTGAATTTATCGTGATGTAAATTCATTGAAACCGAAATATTTAACGGTGACTTTACATCACAATAAATTCACCTATTTGGATTATTATGTTTTTCTGCTTTCCAGATATTTATAAATGTAATCTGATTTCAAAATAATCATGAAAACGGAAACTATTGCTAGTAATGTGTTTATATATATATATATATATATATATATATATATATATATATATATATATATATAGTAAAATCATATATTACCAACAAATAGTTTCCTTTTTTCCTGATCATCAAGAAATAGAATTCTTCAGTATGCAATATTGCCTGATAATTGGGAAATCGAAAAGTTGTCAGTAGAGTAATGTGGTTTAGATTTCCGTTATATCTCTATGTGTCTTCTATCCAACATATGAAATATTCTATACCTACTACATCGTTTAAACAGATTATATATATATATATATATATATATATATATATATATATATGTAAAATTAACTTAAATCGCTAGTCGGAAATCTCCTACTAAAGTTTCACCTGTGATTAATGAAGAGCTATCCCATAATATATACATATATATATATATATATATATATGCATGTTTGATTAAATCATAAAGACACATTTTGTCTATATAATTTCATTAGGATCATTTTAAGTTTCATGTTTTGGTTTTAAGTTCAAGTTGGTTGATGAATTTACTGAAATTGTCCAGATCGCTTTCGGGCCTTTCATCGGCAATCATCAGGGATTTTTTGCATCTTTAAAGATTTAAAAAAAAAGTTTTTTGGCTTTTTACAACATTGCAAGAATTACGTAAACGTGTAGTTATATGAAACTGAGATGCTGATGACACCGAATGAACTTATAACAGAATGCTATGACGGAATTAGAATATTATCAAGAGAAATGGAATAATATTCTATTTCCGTTGATAGCGTTTTGTTTTAAATTCGTTCGATGTCATCAGCATCTCAGTTTAATAGAACTAGACGTTTACGTAATTTTTCCAATGTTGTAAAAAAAAAACAGAATCTTTAAAAAAAAAATCTTTACTGATGCAATCAACCACTGATGATGGCTTATGAAAATTCCGAAAGCGCTCGGGACAATCTCGGTAAATTCACCCACCAACTACAACCTAAATGAAACTTGAAAGGATCCAAATAAAATTATATTGACAAAATGTGTCTTTAATATTTTATAAAATATCCTTAAATGAAGGCCTGCTGGCCAACTAGCTTTATCATCATCATCATGTCGTGCCGTCCGCACGGATATCCCTGACCCTCTCTCGCCACTTTTCCCTATCGTTCATTGCCTCCGGCAGGTCTTCTGGACTACATCCCGTATCTTCACGTAGCTGCTGTATGTAGGTTCGAGCTGGTCGTCCTGCTTTTTCTCAGCCATAAGTGGGGTCCATAGGAGTACATCACTTATGAGCTCGTCTCTGCTCCTCCAGTAGTGTCCTGCGTGCCTGGTTCGTCTAACTCGGATATTTTTCGTGATGTGAGACAGGTGGCCGTATAGTTGGTGCTTTTTGGGGTGTTGCCGCCAGGACTTGTTTCATATTGCTCGCATCATCCTTGTGTAGTTGCCATCTAGCTTCTTTTCGAGCCGTTTTGTTGCTTAGTAAATGATTAAGTAGTTCAATTTGACCCAAGCAAAAAACACCACTCCAGGACAGAGTAGACCTGGGAGTAATGGCAATGAAGAGGAACTCTCTATTCCCTACAGCTTCAAGTCTCGAACCTCACCATCTGTTGGTTAATTGTCATACTACGGGCACTCGTTACATATATGCAGTTGGCGTTATCTATAATTCCAGCAAACCTGTTTGTTATAGGCATATTTTATACAGCACGAATATTCATCTTTAAAAGAAATGTTTTGCGTTATTTAGTTTATTTGTGGTTAAATAAAAAATATTTTCCTGAAAATATTGTAAGTACATTAGAATATTAAAAGAAGCTGACATATTTTGTTATTGTTGAATATGAAAGAAACTGAAAAACATTTTTGCTCTCTGATTTGGAACCAAAGACGGTACATAGAAGGAAAACACGGGTTAGAGGTAAGAAAGATATATTAAAAAAGTTACAAAAGATAGTGTCCAATATTGGTAGTCGTACTTCTAGTACTCTTGTACTACTGCTACTACAGCTCCCGCATGCCTCAGTATTAATATATTACAACGCTAGTAATATAGTGCTGGAAGAGTCCATGATGCAGGTAAGTTTCGGTCACACAACACCCCACTTCCAAGAGTGTTCTTTTTCTTTCTTGAAAAAAAATATTAATATTTCCTCCTCTTTGGATTTACGTCGAGTGGTTGCGGAAATTTTATTTTTCTTCCCGAGCGTCGTACTTCCGGAGAGACTTGAGGCGTGTCGAGATCGAAATGATCGAATATTGCGTCGATCGGCTCTTCGCAAGTATTTTGTGGTGATTCCTCAGATTCATTCAAACGGTATTTTCTTGAGGTGGTTCATATGGCGTTTGTGGGTGTTTTTTGGTCCCTGGACAATATAGACCAGTTCGCCGATTCTTTGTTTGACGGTGCCCATTTCCCAGAATGTCGTGTAAGCCTTGAAAATAACTTTATCGCCAGGACAGAAATGTTTCTCATGCAGCGAGATGGTTTTCTTGAACTTTGCTTGCCGTGGAATGAGTTTATCGTAGACGGACCTTGCTTGCGAACTTTGTTTCTGCAGGCGAGCGTCTCATAGGCGTGTTAGGATTAGGGATTATCCTATACATCTGCAGAAACTGTTGTAATGCTCTATCCATCGGTGTCCCTAGTGCCTTTTTAAAGTCCTTTTTAAGGTGTCCACAGACCTCTCGACGTGCTCATTCGACTTGTGGTGATACTGAGGCATTGTAATGTCGTCCACTTGTAATGTGGTCTTGCAAAAGTTTCTGAATTCACTTGATGTAAATTGCGTGGCGTTGCTGTCACTATACAATCTGCTACACCAGAACGCGCGAATAGCTCGTGTAATAGTAGGGTGGGCTTGCTTAATTTTCGCCAAGTACGCCAATTGATGATTGAGATATCGGAACCTGAGTGAAACTGGAATTTAATGGAGTTATTGAAAATATCAACAGTCACAAAAATCCTTATATTCTTATTGACTGTATCGTCTGATTTAGCTTGCCTTATTTTACTTTTGGGTTTTCTCGTTATGATGGCGCACTAGCACTGAGTTAAGTTATGACCATTTTTATTGCAATTTTTGCAATATTTTTTCTTCTTGACTTGACAGAATTTCATCCGATACCATTTACCACGATGGTAACATGCTCCCGGTGGTTTTTTTAACCTATTTTTGTTTTATTTATTGCGGGATTTAGAACATGAGATCTGCCTTTTGTCTTTTTGATGGGAATAGGCGAATGACTTGCTGTAGCACTATGTGCGTGACCCACCAAAGCAGACGATTCCTTTGTCTGTTTTAGCGCGAAACCAGACAAAGGATTCTTGGACCTGAAATCTCGCCGTATCCGGAAGTGGTAAGGGGACGCGAATGAGAGTTGGCTGGAAAAAGGAGCTGGGAGGCAGTTGACGACGGGACCCGGACGAGAGCAGTTGGCGACTGGACAGCAGAGAGTTGGCGTGGAACCACGGACAGGGGCAGTCAACACCGGACTCCGGAGACAGTAGGAGACAAGATGGGGTCAAGCGAAGAAGATCGAATCAAAAGATGTCGGCATTCCAGTGCTTGTGGAATTTTCGCTAGTAAACCACGCTAGCGCTAGTCCGCACATGCATGTAGTGTTGCATAATCCTCCTTCTGCTCTTGGTTAACCCCAAGCATTGTTCTTGGTTGTTCGTTTGTCCTTCTATTTTCTCCAGCCTCCTCAATCGTATTCTTGTATTGGCAAGAAATGTGCGTTACCCACCTCGGACCACTAGTTGATCACCGGCCGGCCGTAAGAAGTGACATGGTTAGAAGAAAGTTAACGTGTGTGGGGGCGAGAGGGCGTAACGTTACATTGCTTCTGGTTTTTCTATCTGAGCTACACTTGATTCCTCGATCGTTTTTGAGTCATACTTGAGAGAAATTACTCATTGAAAGTCCTCTGCTAATTTCTAGAGAGTCAAACCTTGTTCGTTTTCAAGCTTGGTCAGTACCCGCCGTCTGACTTCGGCGTCTTCTGCTGACACTAAAATCATTACCGAGCTTGTTCACCGATGCTGCAAACGTTAGAAAATCTTGCTGGTTGTCATTGAGTGTGTTCAGGCATCTCCAACGTTTGTGTAACTAGGCTGTTTTAGGCCTGAAAAGATCCGATAGGAGCTTTATAGTCTCTGAAAAATCTAAGACTGTGGTTTTCTTGGGTAATATGAGGTCTACGAATCTATTATGTTCGGTTGTTCCCAGTTTTCTTAATAGTCGACGTACCTTTTTTTAATAGGCTATTGTTCACAGTCTACGTTGAAAATATCTTTATAGCGTCGGTAAAAAGTCTCGAACGTTTTGTCGTCCTCTGGTACGTGTTCGAATGTATTAATGGAGTTATAGATTGTACTCTGGGAAAATATCGTGTTTTTTCAGAGTTTTTTTTAGCCATTTAATGAATTTACGTGTAATTCTTCAAAGTGTTTTTGCTGTAGTTCAGTTTTCTGCAGTGTAAGTTGTTGGAATTCTAATTGTTGTTTATGTAACTCCATAACCAATTTTTGCTGTTTTTCCTCGAATTTTTGTTGCTGATCCAAGTTAGCCTTTAGCAATTGAATAACAGTTTTTTTTAGAATTCTTCCATATTTATGTAAAGATTTATAGTATGTCATCTAAAGGGGGTGAACAAGGCAAAAAAATTACAGCAATTACTGTTGCTTTGAAAACCCGTGTACCAGAGGAGGGTACTCAAGATTCTAGATTTTTTTTTTCAGAAAAAGGAATGGACAAGTTACTGGTTTAGCTTCTTTCTAAATACCGTTGTTCCGTTAAATTTGGTCATTTAAATTTCCTTCAAACTAATAAATATTCTTTTTTGTTAGCCAAAAAAGTTTAATAAGGAATAAAATAAAGAAAAATTATTTCTTGGTTGGCGCCCAACAGGTTCATTTGCATAAGTGTTTGCAAGTAAGCAGGGTATTTTTTTTCTGTTCTTAGCTTGAGGATTTTTATAATTGTAGACAAACTTTTTTTTAGAAGTGTAGGGAGGAGAAAAGACAAAAATTATCCTTCAGACCAAAGTAAAAAAAAATGCTTTGGACATTTTTTTTTTGTGTGTGTGTGAGAACTTGCTTTCTTTTTTTTTAGAAAAGAAAAAAGCCCGCCTCGCTGAATTTGGTGAATAGTTTGTTTTTTTCAAAAGTTTGAGTTTGTCAGTTTGTTTTGTGAACAAACTGGTTTATTTTTCGTGTAAGCAATCGTTCTCGAAACTTGGTTATTTTGTTTAGACAGACTTAAATAATCTTAAATATTCCGTAGGTGTCGAATCGCTTGTTCGTCACTGATGTTGGTAAGCGGAATATTTTTGTATTTAGTCCCTGGTGTAGTGATGCTAACTTACTTTTCTCGTTCGACACGGCTGTGTGAGTGAGTTGGTCCTCTGATGTAGCGAGGAGGAAATTCTCTAATCTTTCTGTCGCTATTGATGTTGGACTGGTAAGGCCTTCGGCGTGAGTGTGTTTCTCTATCCGTTCGTCGCCAGTGATGTGGACCCAAAGTCGGTACACAGAAGGAAAACACAGAACACGGTTTAGCGATAAGAAAGATATATTAACAAAAGTTACAAAGGATAATGTCCAATATTGGTAGTCGTATTTCTAGAACTCTTGTACTACAGCTCCTGCATGCCGTGGTATTAGGATATTACTTCGCTAGTAATATAGTGCTGGAAGAGTCCATGATGCGGGTAAGTTTCGGTCTCACAACACACTCATATCTCGATAGCAGTGGGATATTTATTCGATTCAGTGGTTTCCATGTGTGTACTTGCCCAAGCACTATACCATGAGCAGGATGTGACACAAGGTCATTTTAAACAGAGTACATTAGGTTTGAATTCAGTGTTCTACTCCTAAACTGGTTGTCGTTAAACGATTTAACAACTGCGTCTATTCTCCGATTTACGCATAGCTGGAGTAAAAAGAAATAGACTATTGCCTTTCCTAAGTGAATTAACGTTAAGTGAAACGCAAACAGTCACGTCCTGAATTTGAACTCAGTTCGCTGATTCTTTTTCATATTAATCTTTGACAGTTCTCTTGACGATTATCTTTAAGTCATGAGCGCTTCTAAGGAAATGGACAGATATTGTTGGGTTATTTAATGTCGAAGTTAGTCCGTTCGGTTGGTAGTTTAGTTAGCAATTTTATAGTTTCAAGGAAGAAATAATCATTATCATTTGTATGCAATAATAAATTCAAGTAACCATACTTATTATGAATAGTTTTCAGGTCGTCATCTCTAATACTAACTACGTTGATTATAATTTTGTTATATGGTTAAAGTTGTTTAATCAATTATATAGTTTCAAGTAACCAATAAATTCTTTGTAAATAGTAATTGTTTAAAGTAACTGTTCTTAACACAAATAATTTGCACATAATTATATAATTGAAAGTATTTCGATCTGAAACAAATACGTTGGACACAGTTATATAGATTCAAGTTTTCAAACCGAATTTTTATAATTTTCGAATTGATCTATTTAAGCTATAGATTGGGCCATAATAGGTATTACGACTCTGAGTGGACCTTTGAGTAATGGTTACGAAGTGATGATTCCCCTTTCCATAAAACTCGTGAATTGGAGCCTCATCACTAGATACAATATAGAGCCATACCAAGGCTTTAAATTGAGCTATAGATGGGACCCTAAACTATCACTGTTTACAAAGGATGGATTCGAATTCAGACTTTAGTATATGCGTATTATCATTGGATCAAAATGTGACATCCGGAAATTTCTTCATATAAAAATGGTATAGCATACGTACCTGTTCGTTCCATATAGCATGATTCAGGTATTGCATTGAACTCTTTACCGGGCATATTATTATCCCAAAACGGAAGAAAATGGATAACACAGGAGAAATTAAATTTGAATAAAATGAAATTTTGAAAATAAATAAATGAATATGAAGTTTAATATATTCTTGAAATATTTATTGATTAAAGATAATTTATTCGAAAAAGATCACTCCCTAAAAGGTCAGTGTAAATAACCCAAATATCATAATGTAATAACCATCACTAGAACATTCGACAAACACTCTCATGCGACATACAGAACACATAAGCCATTCTAAATCAACCTGTCATAGTTACAGCGCAGCCATAACTATGAGATATGTGTCTTGCTTGCTCCAAGGTATATCGGCTCTCAGGAGGCCATTGCTTATTTGTGGCATGCACCGTTGGCCCAATGGTAGTGTTTCGTCTTTACATGCTGTGGTTGCTGGTTCGATCTCCAGTGGTGGAGATCATGGTATACAGTGCTGATGAAACCAAATAAGGTCGAAACAGCTGTACAAAGTTTTGTATGTCGCATGCAGGAGTTTGTCGAATTTTCTAGTCATGGTTTTTACATTATCATATATACTTAATTACTCTACTTGATTTATATATATATATATATATATATATATATATATATATATAGTGTTGGTTTTCTCGGCTTGATGATTGTTGTAATAAGATGGCATGAAACCTGTGGTCACAGATAAGCATTCTTGCTATTAAATATACATAAAATCAAATATATATATGGATGGGTGTGTATATATAAACACCTGAGTCAATCTTCTCAACTAAGTCCTATTTCAACTTACTTCTCTTTCATTTTCTTATCTCGGCCGAGCACAGAGAAACAGGTATTTAATGGTTATTTTATCACCAAAATATTTCCATCGTGTCTGATGATTGCAGTAATATTCCCTTTTGCCACATGAAACTTTAAGTGAAAGTGATATTACATGGAGTAAACACTTTTTTGTACCACTCTGCCTATAGGCATTGGCTCACTCTGATTTTCTGACTCAGGATTGCTTTTTTCATGCTTTCTTATATATATATATATATATATATATATATATGCATACGTATTTGAGTGTCTATATATAATGTACACGAACTAGGAATTTCCGTCATATTAACCACGAATAAAAGCATGAAAATATTCAAACATAACTCAGTATACACACTCCCGCATGCACCTACATATACCCTCTTGGACTTGGACAAAAACACGCACACACACATGTAATATCTATATATATATATTTGTTGGCACATATATAAAAATGAGCATGCAAATACATATATATACACACACACATGTGTGGATGTGTGTGTGTGTGTGTGTGTGTGTGTGTGTGTGTGTGTGTGTGTGTGTGTGTGTGTGTGTGTGTGTATACATGCATTTGTATACTAATCTTTATATATGTTTGAACAAATATATATATATATGCGCACTGGTGTATGCACATAAAGAAACGTAAAATAAGTTTTGCTCAGGAAAACAAAGTGTAGATTCTATACACTTGGCATAATAGTCAAGAGAAGGTAACAAAAGGATAAAATGAGGAAAATAAATACTATTCACATTGGTCGGTGTTTTTCATAAAAAATAATATGCGCCCCTTTGGGCAATTGTATCAGAGAGATAATTGAAAGTGAAAGCCAGTAAAACTATTCCTACTTAACGTTCATTCGATACTTTTTAAACTCTCCCTAGGTGTTTCCTCTTTCACCCAGCCATTTTCCCAAAAACTCTTAGTATCTATAAATATAGTTTCATATATACGTATAAAAAGTGCCACTGTATTTATTGGCATATATGTAGTATATTTTCTCTTCGTCTTAAAATGTGAGTTATTCTTCCAGTGACTGTCTGAAACTGAAAAAAACGTTAAACTACCTGGTCTATATCTCCATCTACAGCTCGGCAATTATATTTCTACTTGCCTTTTTCACTAGTGAGTATGTATTGTTCTGGCGTTTCATGGCTTTATTTGTTATCGTAGTAAGTTATTTTTGTTGCAATATTTACTGGCTAATGTATATATATATATATATATATATATATATATATATATATATATATATATATATATATATATACGGAAGTAAATTATAGAAATAAATCGAACAGTATGAAGAAAATAGGAAAACAAAGTAATCCAAAAGGGAAAAATTTATTATTATGGAAAATCAACGTTAAAACGTTTCAATTTTAACAAACCTTCGTCAGTTCTCTTTAATGGTGAAAAACTTTGATTAATTATCGATGGATCTTTTTTCAAGTAACATTTTACCATTTTAATGTCCAGTTGAAGGCTTATAAAACTGCAAAATTTTAGCGTTGACTTTTCATTAGTAGAAATTCATAACTTTCGGATTACTTTGTTTTTCTATTTTCTTCATATATATATATATATATATATATATATATATATATATATATCAAGAAAGATCGATACATAATCCATTATAAAGTTATTTCATTTACTATATAAAGCAACTGATTCATCAGTTTTTGGATTATTCCTTTTAATACTACTTGCAGATTATATATATATATATATATACATATATATAATAAACATGTATTTGCTTGCGTATATATATATATATATATATATATATATATATATATATGCATTTATGTATGTGTTCGTGTCTCTGTGTATCTGTGTCTGTGTCACTCGTTACTTTAAGTTTCGTGCGGAAAAGCAATATAATCTTCGGTAAAATATCTAAGTAACCGCAAACTGTTTTGAAAGTAAACATTTTAAAATTGCCTTGATTTAAATTCGGGTGTCCTTGGAATATATAGAGCTTTTGTGAATTGTAAATAATTGCTCACAGTATATATATATATATATATATATATATATATATATATATATATATATATATATATCTGTAGCTATTTCTCTCAAGTATGTAATTACGTAAAACTTTAATATATTTTCTCTTACGTCACTCTTCTGTTTTTCTTATATATATATATATATATATATATGTGTGTGTGTGTGTGTGTGTGTGTGTGTGTGTGTTTTTGTGTGTGGTTGCTGGCTTTTGTGTCATATCATCCCCAGTTAGTTATTTGATACCAACTTTTTTTTCACATAGATATTAAATATATGATTTGTGAACAAGTGGTTGCTTGGTGAACCTAATAAACGAGCCTGAGCTCATTTGTTTTTACACAGTTAAATGTTTTTTAGTGTTGGAATCTAACACCTAATAGTTTTATTTGCACACAGTTAAAGGTTTTCAAGTATTGCTATGTAACACTAAGAATTCAATTTGATATCGGACATTTCTTTGCACACGTCTAAATGCTGAATAGTTCTGTTTGACCATATATAGAAGCCTAACGGGTACTACTTCTCCGGGTTAGAGTTGACGAAAGAATAATTGCTATGTAAAGGCACGCCCTCATTCCACAAATTCCAGGGCTGAAACCTCATAATCAGATGTAGTTTAGTCTCAGGGCGGTGATTGGTGGAGTCTTACCCATTTGCAAAGATGCTCTCGTTGTATTCTACTGCCCCAGCCGACTGGACGTTTACATATATATATATATATATATATATATGTGTGTGTGTGTGTGTGTGTGTGTGTGTGTGAGTATACATATATATAGGAACGTGGATGTTTTTTTGGTTATCGTATGTGTGTGTGTGTATGTATGTATGTGTGTGTGTGAGTATACATATATATAGGAACGTTGATGTTTTTTTGGTTATCGTATGTGTGTGTATGTGTGTGTGTATGTATGTGTGTGTATATCTACTTACTTTTTTGTATGATACATCCGATTTGCTAATACGGATAAGTTGTTGCTGTCGCCTTTTTATACAAATAATTTTTTGCTTTTTTCGCTAGAAATATCACTGTTATTTCCGTTCCATTTCCACGATGTATTGATGTCTGCTCTGTAGTATCAGAATATCTCACATATCCACGGGCTAGCAAATATACAGTGGTCATATTCCCTATCCAAAACCAGCGAACAGCTCCTCAATCAGTTTCCGCGACTCTTCGAAATTTTTACGCTTCGGTTTTACAAGTATTCATAGATTGATACCCTTACCAATTAAGAATAAACTCTTCTTGGTGGCTTATGCTTACAATTAGCCTATTTAGTTTGAAACTTTAAAAAAAAACCAGGTATTTGAATAAATTGCAACAGGGTGTTTTAAGAAGAATGCACCTGTCTTTCCTATGAATCGCATTTAAAATTAACAATAAATAGAAGTTCATAATATTTTTTTCAAATTCGCACTCATGGAATTCAAAATTCCTATTCATGTGACTTTGTGATTTTAGTATAAAATTGGAATTAAATCGTCCTACTGGCTCCATGGCACAGAGGTTACCGTTATAGTAAATGAACTCGGAGATCTGCGTTCAAATCCTTTCTGCATTTCACACCGCACAAATATCTTCTAAGTAGTGTCACGTGGTATCCCACTGAGAAGATAGAAATAAGATTACTACTATCCTCTCGTTTGAATTAACAGTAGCAAGCCATCAGAGAATGACCGTTAAGAACAGATGTTTGTACTCGGTGACCTCCCTCGGGTCGCCTGACACGGGAAGGAAGAAGGTAGAAGCCAAATGATTGGCTGGGACCCTAAAAACAGAAGTGGCACCTTCTTCCCGTCAGCGAAAAGAGGAAAGGAAAGAGTTAGTTGTTGGACAGGGTTCGTGTCGGACAAAACCAAAGCCAAGTACTCCGGGTAAAAGAAGACGAAAAGAATATCTCGGACACGAAGGAGCCATTTCTTCAAGCCAGTATTAAAAATAGCATAAAGTCTATTAGCCCTAAAAGAGGAAATATTCTCCACAGGAACTCTGTCGGAAAAAAGAAAAAAAGATAAGTAAACATTGAGACCGTTTCTCCTTATACCCAATTTTATATACTCTCTCTCTCTCTCTCTCTCTCTCTCTCTCTCTCTCAATTTGAAGAAAAAACGAAAGAAAAGAAAAGAAGAAAGACATTTATGTTCATGGACTATTCATTCATGATATATTTGACACGTTTAAGGTGTATATCTATGCGTAGTAAAAGATTGATACATTTTAATGTTCCCACGTGGTCTAAATTGTTATTTGTGGCGTCTGCTACGAATTTGTTACTTCATGTTTCTTTTTTCAGCTTCTATTCGCCTTATGTTATCTTGCTTAAAATTGTCCAAATAATTCCTTTAAAATATCCCACGGGAAACCGGAACTGCCGACTACTATAACTAATATTATTACGTCTAAACCTAGAGGTCCATATCTTCCATTGTTCTAGTGGAGGAAGACTAGTGGCCTTGGTGTGTGTGTGTATAGTGTGAAATTTGGAACCCCTTACCAGCGGCTGTCAGTCTGGCCATAAATTAATCCCCCACATAATATGCCAGTTCTTATGTGCCTGAGGGAAAAACTCTGAACGAGGACTTATTCTACTAGGGATCAAGTGCCAACCTGCCCCGTCTTCACACGTGCGAAAATAAAGTCCCGTTTTGAGATTTTAAAGAATTTGCCGTCACAGTAGTATCACACCAGCTATGTGTAAAGCTTCTTTACTTTCGTATAGTCAGTGGTCTAATGGAAATACTGATTTGAAAAAAAAAATGATATTGTGTTACATGCTAGTTGAGCGGTTTGGTTGGTAAAAACGTATTCATGGCCCAGCGGTATTATCTCACAGATTTAAAAATTGCCACTGCACAAACGTTAGAAGAGACTCGCTAGTGGAATGTATTTCCTAGAAGAGCAACAGTGGCTCTGAAATTTCAGTTAATGTGGAATGATGGACATCATGCATTTGAAATTTAACCCTTTTTTTATTATTTAAATGGAAACTTTATCATTTTAACACAATGGTGACACCCAGTTGCTGGCTTGTTCACCAAATATATCCCCTAGTGATTACTTCCTTAGCTCAAGTCTTAGAACGCATGGAGCAAACAACTGACGCACTGAAAGATCTTAGTCGTCAAAAAATTGTAGGAATACCAGAGGCAGTGACGAGATGAGAACTGGGGAATTCCAGATGCAGCTTTATCTGTGTATAGCTCAGGTGGGCAAGCATTTGAATGACATAGTGTTTAAAACAAAGAGATAAAAATAACAAAACAAAATGATGAATATTGTTCTACCTTATAGCAAAGTTAAACTAATAATCTCCTTATAAAGATTATGTAATTACCACACTTAATAGAAGATAACTTTTTTTTATATAGCAGTAAATAAACTAATAACAGAAAAGATAGTTTTGTTATAGCTGAACAATCTCGCTTCATAAATTTTACCAAAAACAATTAAATCAAATCACTTAAATTAAGAGTATTGTCGGGATATTAAATGCCGCAGTATTTGAGGTACTCTCTCTCTCTCTCTCTCTCTCTCTCTCTCTCTCTCTCTCTCTCTCTCCTTACGTGTCCTTTTTGGTCACGTGACTAGGCGAACCAGGGAATCCCTCACTTTTTTACGATTAGAAGAAGTAGATGTAGTCGTTCGTTCCTCAGCAGCCTTGCACAGGGTGCCTCCTCCTATTTTTTTCCGATTTGCGAAGTAGTAAGTCATTTCCACCTCTTTGCTTTATAGACTTTTCTTCATGATAATCGAACGCATTGTAACTCTTTTATAGATTGGAACGGGAACCCAGTTCCCTCGTTTTTTGTAGAATTAAATATTCTTTAGTATAAATTCACTGTTCTTCTTCCTACCCAATATTTTGTGTTAGGTTACTCTCTTTTGGATAACTATGCATTATAAGAAACGAGTTCACACCTCTTAAAAATTTATACTATAATTATTTCCCCAGTCATGCAGAGGTAAATATTATAGATTAACCCGATGTTGATAAAGAAATTATCTCATATTTTATTTGGTTATTTAGTGCTAAATAACACAAAACAACCATTTAACAGGTTTTAAAAAAACAACAACGATTTGCTTTAGTTTTGTGCCTTTGTTAAATGGCATATTATCCATTGTAGGTTATTTAATGTGAAAACCATCGTTGTAGCTTGGGCTGTAAGGGGGTTCATAAATTTCCAAAACGTATTAGTCCTAAAGTGAACGTAATTGCGCAGCTGCAGTTTGAACTCTCTTATTACAATGTCGCAGTCCAGCACGTTAACCACAACGCTATGTGTTGAATATTGAGCCGTCAGTCAAGGAGTTCAAAGCCAGGGTGTTCCAGCTGTGTAAAGAGGGAGACATCAATGCATAGGTATAAGCAATACACGTTGGCTGACAGCCGAAAACGGGTCACATGGGTTGACAACCGGAAATGCGTGGGCATTCGGAAATTATATATACACGGAAACCGACCTCAGATGGTCAGTCAAATAGTCACAGCAGTCGCAGAAACTCTGAGTCACGAAAGTAACTAGAGAGTGCCTTCTTGACGAGAAGCAGAAGATAAGGGTCAATATAACAGTCTTCCGTCTGCCTTCGACTCCCTGTCTCTCAACGACACACTACAGAATTTTCGACTCTAATAAAAAATAGAGACATATTTTTCTTACAAAATGTTATGGTCCTTCCTTCATCATACTATACAACACATGGGCACTCTTTCTGCAATTTAATGTACCATATTCACAATTAACGCTATGCGCGAAATGGACATATAATGTTCATAACGATAGATCATAGGAATCCCGGAATTCGAAAACACATAACGACTTCTTGTTCAGGTACGAAACTTTTTTATTAACTTTGAGTAAAAGGTTTCGACGTAAGGAAGAGAAGCACAATCTTCTACGCTGTCTTATTCATTTGGGCCTCATCTCGAGCGGCCCTCATAGGGCGCAAGTTCGCCTCGCGTCTGCGAGCTCCAAAAGTCGACCGTCTTCGTCCAGTGTCTTATCTCAACTCTCTCTAACTTTCTTCAAATCTCCACAAACCTCTGCGCGCTTCCTGTGCGTGACGTCACTCGCACCCTGTCACCCCGTTTCGTCTCGGACTATTATGACATCTGAGTGACACCTTTATCCGCCCGCGCGCGCCCTCGTTAACACCTGCCTCAATGTTGCACCTGACTAACCCATGTGCTGAGCCGAAAGGTTCTCAGCCTAACTAAGCTCAAAGGCATGAACCGAAATCCCTCGGCTATTATATAACATTAACAGACAAATAAGAATTACTAATTAGAATCCTTCAAATGAACAATCAAAATCATCATACTTCTTGGTTAGAAGTACCCAAATTTTCCATGGGTCATCTAATATAGAATTAAACTAAAGTTTATTCTCACCGAATAACCTCGATAGACCAATTTCTGTTCAGTCATTTTGTTGCAAAATAAATAAAAAAATAAAAAATAAACGTCAAAAAAGATTTTTGAAATTAAAGTCATAAAGATAAAATCTAAGAGAAAAACAAAAACAATTTTAAACTTTTTTTTTTTTTTTTGTACGGGAAATAAGAGATTATTCAAATGATCTTACCTATCAAATTACAAGATTTGAATTCGGTAATTTCAACTTTTCGGAATTTGAAATTCAGCCTGGAATAAGGAATAAAACTAGACAGCTATGTTATTCCCAGTAGCAACAGATTCTGACTGCTTTTATTGAAACGGGACAATTTTTAAACAGCAAAGTAATGGTTAGTTATTTGCTGACTTTATAATTTGATTATTTATTCATTCATCCATTTTCAAAGCCGAAATCGACTTAATAAATCTCTGAATTGACGGGAGATTTCTTTTTTTTAAATTAATTTTAATCGTAATACAGGCACACATAAAAAGCCTCTTAAACCAAATTTAAGATTTAAGACTCATCATTTTTACTGAAAATTTTTATCGAAATTTTTTTTTATATAAACTTTTCCGATATATGTAGACTGTATATCAACAGTATGATACAATTACAGTCGGATAATATTCAACAGAATTGATTGATTGATTGATTTTAACGACATGTCAATCTGTCTAGGGTTATTTTATGTTTAGCTGTTAGGGAATCGCATTCGTTGTTCGGTCGAACTTATTTTTTGTATAGTTATCTCTTAAAACTTTTTCCTTTTTTGTACACTGCTTGGTCGAATACAAATAATTTATAAACAGATCTATTTGACACATAGATTGGAACCGTACTGGTACTAATAATCTGAGTCAGAGTGGTCTTAGGAGTAATGTAAATGAATTGAGTATTCCATACTCCTAAGATCTCCAAAACTGGAGCCTCACTATAAGATGGAGCTTAATGTCTGACCCATGTCATCTTTTTTATTCGTCGGGGTTCTTTGCCATCTATAAGGGATACTGTCAACATATTCTAAACCTAACTGACAGGCCGGTTAAAAATGTGCACTAACCCATTGTGCCGTAGTCACTGATGACTGCTATGTCAGTGATGTCTAATCATTGGATGAGGACGGAAAAAACAAACAAAAAAATGTTTTAAGCGTTAGGGACTCGTTGCTTTGTTCTCTTCGTTCATTTTTTGATGTTGTGGAAGCAGAAATAAAAGGATAATGGATACGATGTGCAGGCTGGCTTCAAAATACTTTTAGGAACCAGATTCTTCTCGTATCTTTGATTCGTTCCTCGTTCACTGCTCGCGGGAATGTTTATTCCTTTGCATCTCAGTTACCATAAATGAAAAGGAGAGGTGGAATCATGAAATCAGTCGTCTTATATTAGGATTCACTGAACATCTAACTATCACTTCTGCCTCAGGTGGGTGACATCGTCTGGCCAGCCTATGTTAAGAGTTAGATGGCAATCGCTGATAAACTCAACTAGACACATATCTGGTTGCTTTATTAAGCATATCTTGTCACACTAAGTTCACTTGGAGAGAGTTTGAACTTTGTCAACTCGTCCATCTTCTGGCTGCTGGTTTTTTGATGAATTTCATATTCACACCCTTGATATATTTGCTAACAATGTTACATAATCAACAATTCCGGGATAATTTTTGTTATTACCCAAAACTTTAGAATGCCTTTTAAACGAGGACTCGGTAAAATAACGAGATTTTGAAAGAATTTGATTTTCATAAGAATTAAAAAGTATAAGATTATAAAAGATAGTTTTACTAAACTCCTATCCCTCGACTACTTTAGTGGAGTTTTTGTGAACCAGAGGTGTCGTAAGATAGATAGATAGATAGATAGTCCTTTTGGCGTTCATTGTGTTGCTCTTAGAACAAATCCGTTTCTCTGTTGAGGTTTCCTTTTTGTAGTCATATCCATATTCTTTAGTGAAAGATTTTGCCAATTTGTCGTTTGAAATGTTTCACTGTTCTAAACGCAACAATTACAGTTAATATCACCATCACCTTGATGTTCCATTTTTTTTATTTCTCTGACCAGGTTCAAGTATGGGTCTATTATTTCGCTTTCTTTTCTTTTTTTCGTGGTTTATTATAATGATTATCTTGTAGAAATCATTATGAATTTATAAAATTGATCAATGGCTGACGCTTTTTAGTTAGCACAATATAAATCACACCAAACAACACTTCACACAACGACGTCACAACGCTAACTGATTTGCCTGCTGTGAGGAATGAGAAGTTAACTATCCTTGCAGATGTAAATTTCATGTTCCTCATTTCATCAAGGGACGTAGCTCACAAACTTTAAATTTTATTTGCCAGAGCTAGAAGTGACAAATTTCGAAGGACGGCTGTATATTCTTCTTACTTTATCATATTTACCAACCCCCTCCGCTCGGGCAGGATATGACACAATGTCAATTTTTTGGCGGAGTTTAACAGGTTTGAATGCAGAGTTTTCCTTCTCTTTGACTAGTTGCCTCACCAAGGTTGAAGAACCTAGTCTGCCCTACTATCAATCCAAAGCTGGAGGGAGAATAATTGGATTCATACCTTTCCCAAGGGTATTATGTTATATTTTGACCCCTCGCCCCGGCCTAAAAATGCTATTCCAAGGTGATACACCGGAAGGAAGTCACACATTCCAACGGCCAGTAATCGAAAGAGATCGCGTGGGGGGATTAAGGCTTATGATCTGGGACAAGGTGAAGGTCTCATTGTGCCATTACAGTCATGCACCGGAAGAGAGTAACCTCTGAAGTGCATGACAGTTATTTCCGCTTGATGACGATTAAACATCCGATTCAAAGATCCAGTAGGCGATCGTGTGGGCGTTGAGTTATTATTTAACTCAGTTGAGTTTGGGTCCCAAGCAGTTGCCAGCAGACTCCCAGAGGGTTAGAGACGAGATGTGGAAGGGAAGGCCACACCCGACCGAGGGGGCTCTCAGAAACCCCCGATGCAGTTGCCAGCAGACTCCCAGAGGGTTAGAGACGAGATGTGGTAGGGAATGCCACACCCGACCGAGGGGGTCCTCGGAAACCCCCGATGCAGTTGCCAGTCGAATTCCAGACAGTAGAGACCAGATGTGATAGGGAAGGCCACACCCGACCGAGGGGGCACTCGGAAACCCCCGATGCAGTTGCCAGCAGACTCCCAGAGGGTTAGAGACGAGATGTGGTAGGGAAGGCCACACCAGACCGAGGGGGCCCTCGGAAAGCCCCGATGGAGTAGACCCCAACATCAGGAGAACAATAAAGACACAACGTCATAACAGTGGGGTCAAAATATGAAGTTTATGTTCGGTCCCCAGCATCCTCTCACATGCTAACCTTTCGAACCCTTGCAATAAAGAGAGAGGTGAATATAATTGTAAAGAAGTCTTCATGCGTCCTTTATCCTGCATCTTAATTCTTCTTGCGTCCTTCCTTCATGCGTCTTAATTATGGTGTCGTTGTGATGCTGAATGAATGTGTAAATAACTATATAACAATTAGTTCTATGTGAAATGCAATCAGTCTCGTCCAGGATTTGAACTCGTGTCGCCGTGTCCACTTCCTACGACGATAACCATTACACCACGGGCACCTATTCTTACTTTATAGAATACATATCTAATAATTTGTTTTATTTCCTGATATCTTCGAAGGCCAGCGATCGTCCTCTCAGTTTTAAGAGTGTTCTGAGTATGATTGTAACATATTCACCCTCGGCCGAGCGGTCAAATAAGAGATGCCCCTGTGTAAATAATAGGTGCATCCGGTCGAAGATATCAGGATATAAGCTTGACTGTGGACGGGTTGAATTGGATGCAAATGTGACGCCCACAATTATATAACCCGGTGCCACAGACAAGTTCGGTTAGTTGGAGATAAGATGCTGTAGTGAGAACCAACTCCCAGAGAGGCCTGGGCCCTCAGGAGCCCTGGTTGAGCAGCCCATCAGGACGAGAAAGAAGTACTGGTAAAGACAGAGGAACTTGGGGACAATATGTTGCTGTCTGTTCAGTCTCTAACTCACCTCTCACACATAACCCTTTTGCAACACTTTAGCAACCCTTTTGAATAAAGTGTGAGAGGTATATTTTTCTAAAGTGTGTTTGTTCGTTATTATTGTCGATTTTGCTTCCACATGTGTATGTGTATAGTTGTATATGTATCATGGTTGTGACTATGAAACATGATAATTAACTGCATCTGGTGATAAGGTTCTATTTCTGGAGGTATGGGAAGTGTGAGGCATCACTTGATTGCCCTACTATTTGATCCACTCTGACGTACGACTTTATTGCCAGTACTCTTTGATCCACACTGATCTACCACTTGATTGCCAGTACACTTTAGATCCACACTAACATACCACTTGATTGCCAGTACTCTTTTATCCACACTGACATACCACTTTATTACGAGTACTCCTTGATGCACACTAACAGGAGAGGTACCATCTCATATGGTTCTATTTATGTGTCAATAAATGTTTGAAATTATTCATATTTGATAGGAATACTTAATAAATATAACTATGTTCAAAGTACTAGTATTAAGAATGTTACACTTGGGGCAATAATTGTTAACTAAGGATTATTTTCATCATTACTAATATCATTTTTAAAGTCATATCATTTCATGCAAGTTGTTAATGTTAGTTCGGAATACTATTAGCATGTGAATAGACAAGTGATTATTATTAAATCGGGAGAGTTACTTGAATCCACATAATTATGCGTAAATTATTAGAATGATATAAGAATAGTTGATACAGAATTGATGATTTATTGATTTTAACGGTATACAGCCTCATTAACTCGGGCACTAGAATACGCCGGCTGCATCTCTGCCGAGACTTCCCACCTACGACTATCCCGGATATGACATTAAACTGTACCTGATGGCGAGACTTCAGTCCAGGAGTTTTCAGGAATATACAGTACCTTTTCATTGGCATACTACCAGATCCACTCTGACCTGGAGTGATGATACCTGTTTGTGCCTTTTTTATGGAGCAAACTGAGACATTTAAAATTGAAACATTTAATCATTTTTCATACCGGAAAATATTTAAGTGAGTGTACAAGGTAATCAATATTATATTGAATTATTGATATTACACGGCACAACAAGGAAATAGTTAACAGTGTACATATGAATGAATAATGTTGAATAGAATTATTTGTGCTAAATAGCCATACGTGAAACCGTTTACATGTCTACAAATGGAACTAGTAGTGATAGATGGCAACAATTGAATCCATTAAACTTTCTAAAAAAAATCGAGCTTTGGTTCGTTTAAAAATATTTTTTCTGATAAAATTAAACACACACACACACACACACACATATATATATATATATATGGAAAAATGGTAGAGTTTGGTAAATCTGACAAGATGATAATAATACGTGGAAATCAGGATAAACCAACACTGGCAACGGATTCAGTAATATTTCGTTCTTTGTTTTCCAATAAAGAACGAAATATTACAGAATCCGTTGTCAGTGTTGGTTTATCCTGTTTTCCACTTATTGAATTCGTTGTCAGAGTTGGTTTATCCACTTTTCCGCTGTCTTTCATATATATATATATATATATATATATATATATATATTTATGTGTGTGTGTGTGTGTGTGTGTATTAACAGCATTTAGCATTAAGTAACCAACAAGAGTTGATATGCAATAAAACACAAACAATCAAGATGACTTAGGTTATTTTATGACAAGAGTTTAGGGAATAACGTTCACTGTACGTTCAAATTTACATCGTTTGTATAGTAGTTTCTTAAGATTTTTTGTTTTACATTCGAATACGATTAATCTTTTAAAAACTCTTCTAGATCAAAAGATAAGACACTAACAAGTACAACCACTGCAGGGAACCTGGGTGCATTTGTAATTTATGGGTACTCCACTCTCTCCAGATTTAAAGACTCGCCATCAAATATACTTTGGTATCGAACCTGGAAATTTTTTTTTTTTTTTTGTGAAGTGGTGCAAGGGATACAGTCAGCATATCCTAAACTCTATCAACAGGGCGGTTGATATCTAATTGTGTGCAAGCAAGTGATTTTATACAAAGAATAAATAAATAAATAAAAGTACAGTTTTAAAAAATAGGATGAAACATTGAAAATATTGTCAAGATTACATGTACATATTTCAAAATTAATACAATTTTGGCATTTGATAACCCTCGTAGAGGAGGTGCCTGTGGTGTAATGGTTACCGTCGTAGGAAATGGACATGGTGACACGAGTTCAAATCCTGTCCGAGACTAATCGCATTTCACATTGCACTAACACCCTTGGGAAAAGTATGAGTCCAATTATTCTCCCTCCAGTTATGGGTAAACAAAAGGGCAGACTAGGTTCTTCAGCAACTAGTGAGGCAACTAGTCTAGGAGAAGGAAAACTCTGAATTCAAACCTGTTAAATTTCGCTTAAAAAATGACCTTGTGTCACATCCTGCCCGAGCGGAGGGGTTGGGTAAATATGATTAGATAACCCTCGAGAAGTTGACAATCCTTTAGATAAATGAACCAAACAAACCATCAGATTTAAGACTCAGAATCAAGACTAAAAGACCCTTAATTGCCAGTACGCTCTTATTTGTCATTTTTCTTCTTTAGATATCTGTGGAAATTTACTAAGCTTTTTGCTTAGATGTGGCACAAGGCCATATGAAAGGGGCACCCAATGAGACTCGAACTCACTCGTGTAGGTTTGCTAGCCGAGCTTGCTAACCATTACACCACCAGAGGCGCCTTTCTTTAGATATCTGTGTCAAATCTGCTATTTCTTTGATTATAATCGCAACCATCTATGATTCTAGCGTTCCACTGTAATCATGTCTTTAGTCGAGTGCTTTTATTTGTCTATAATAATCATTTCTTTGTGCATACTTATATGGGATCAAGTTTTCCTATTTAATACAAATAATTTGCTCAAATATGTTTTCACGTATAGATGATCAATACCTGTGTCAGATTAAGTTTTGTAAAAAACATATAATAGTTTTTATCATGAGCAGAAAAATAAACCCTTGGGGAAAATTATTGAATTACCAGACGTAGAAGATATTGAATAAGGTCTTAACTATAAATGAACAAACAGCAGAAAAGATGAAAAATATGTTTCTTTAACAGCTGGTCATACTTGTTTCACAAAATATTTCTTAAACAAATCGATTATTTCATTTAGATTAATGGTATCATTTTTCAAAAAAATGCAAAAGAAAAAAAATAAGGAATCTAAAGGCAAAAGAAGACAAAAAAAATTACTAAGTTGCACCAGATCGAGTTTTTATGATAGCCTTAATCCTTTCAGACATGGATTTCCCTTATTTAAATGAATATTCTTTATCAAAGTGGTTCCAACTTTTTTTCAATGGCAGTTAATAGATCTTCTTTGTAGATGAAGCCTTCTCATAGACTATTTTTTTAAAATTCCACCGCAAATTTTCAATTATATTTAGATCAAAGGTAGTCGTTGTCCATGGCATTGATTTTATATGCCTTTTTTGAAGAAAAAGCTTTATTCCTGCTTGATCAATTGTAAAATAATTAGTGTGATAAGTAATTATATCAATTATCTAAATAATTTACTTTGGTAAGGCATGAACTGTTTAGGGATCTTTTAGTTCAGTTAAACTCGACACTGAGATCGAGTAGTCCACGCGTGAGGAAATATACGAAAATTACCCCTTGTCATAATAAGGTTTAGGGACAGGAAATGAAAACTAAACAAGTTGAAGTCAGGTCGCGTGCAAAGTTTGATTGACATTAAATAAAACTAATAATGCAATGATTTAGTGAGATGACGCCCCACCAATGAAATACTTGATTTCAGAATACGTAAAAAAATAGAATAATTTTGAAAAAGTGAGTCAAGTTCAGAAGGCGATCGAGTTGAGTTAAGATTTGGACATCAGATGAGATGAGTAGGGAATGTGTGCGGGGGAGTGGCTGCAAGCAGGATTCGTTCATAGATCCTTACGATGTCTTCCTCTCCGTCGTGTTGCTGTAGTATATTGACCTCCGACCCCGCCAAACATGCCATTCCAAAGACGGCGGAAGTGCAAATTCCATTGGCCAGGGCGAGCTTGGCTGACAATATGGGACAGGGTTAAAATCCCACGGTACAGTCACAGACTGATGCACCGGAAGAGAGTGACTTGTGAACTGCATGACAGTTATTTCTGCTCGATGACGATCAAACATGTCATTCCAAAGACGGCGGAAGTTATGGGGAGATATTGAGTGGGCGATTGAAGTATTATATAACTCGGTGAAGAGAGGAAGTCAGTCAGTTTGGAGATCGGAGTTTTTGGAGACAAGAAGTGGTAGAGAAAGCCAGCACCCAGCAGAAAGCTGGGCTCCTGGGCCTCCGGTTGAGCAATCCTGGAGAATGGAAAAGAAACGCTGATGGCCATAAAAGTGGGGGTCAATATGTTGCAGTTCTGTTCGGTCTCCAACTCCCTCCCACACACAACCCTTTCAAATAAAGTGAGAGGATATTTTTCTAAAAGACTGTGTCGCTCGTCTTCATTGTGTTGTTATGATTATGTATTATGTGTTTGTATAGTTGGTCATGGTCATGGCTATACAACATTGCATCGGCCAACTAGAACAATGTTCCAGGCATAATAAAAGTTTTCATATCTGAGACAACAGAGTCACCAATTGTTTTTTAGAAGAGTGTAAAGTTCGAATATTCAAGATGATACCATGTTACAGACGTCTATTTGAAGAAAGATTTCGAACCGACTTTTGTACGAGTGCTGTGTGTTAAGACTACACCATACAAGCATATCCCTGGTATTTCCACGCTTCCCAATTGGTACCATGGTGTTTTACCCTTTCTTTAAAACCTGTAGCCTTACGAAGAGCGTGACGTAACGTTTCAAATGTGACAATGCATCATCATCGTGTTCATTTTTTTATCGACGGAAGGTGAACATCATATGCGCATGGTCATTCCATTATTTTTACCCGACGTATTATTTCATGTAAGAGAAGAATGATTGATTGATTGAATTTATCGGCATTTCAACCTGTTGAGGAATATTTTAAGGTTAGGGAATCTCATTCATTGTGCATTCATATGAACATTATTCGTGTAGTTGTTTTTGTAACTCCATGTTTCTAAATAGTTTATCTGCGTGGCACTACTCCTTTGTTTTTGTTCGGATCTCGTGGCAAACGCACCCAGATAAAAACGGAGGAGTACAAAACACCATCTATTAGTTTGCTGGTTACGAAAGTTTATTTGCTACAGCCCTTTAATAGAAGTAGCCGAAATGAGAGAGAGAGAGAGAGAGAGAGAGAGAGAGAGAGAGATTGAGTCTGAAATACGTCAACTGCTTTAGATGAGAAAAATAGACACACATCTTGTTCTTATGTTTCTTTCCAGATCGTTTTTTAAGTTGTAGTTCTCGTGCGTGGCTGCTCAGGATTCCCATTTCACACCTTCACAGCTGGTCGGCAAGTAACTTTTTCTTCTGTTTTCTATTCCGCACCCATTTTAACGACCTCCCGTTTGAGTTTGCTTCAGTCAATCACCGCCTGTAGAGCGATTGCTGCTGGTACATTCTATTTTTAGCTTAAGCACTTTGCCTGCGGCCATCATGGCTTAGATTTCGGGGTTACCTTCCGTCGCTTTCCTATTTGTTTCTACATAATTGTTCTTATTGACTCTCTCTCTCTCTCTCCCTCTCTCTCTTTCTCTCTCTCTCTCTCTCTCTCTCTCTCTCTCTCTCTCTCTCTCTCTCTATGTTACTGCCTTGAATCCCTAGCCCAGCAAAAAATTTATAACTAAGAAAATTGATTAAAATCTCTATTTATTTTACATTTCTGAAGATTTCTTTAAGCACTTGATCGTATCTTATATAAGAAATATTTAGCAGATCTCTTTGACTAATTAATAGAATGCAAAAACACCCAGGTCAGTGTGGAGTTCGGATTAATGGCAATAAAGAAATTTTCCACACGTCTCAGATCTCTAGAAATGGGTCTTCAATATCAGGTATATTTTAGTGTTATACCCAGGATACCACTTTTTTGGAGAGTTTACCCTCCTGAGGTCAGTGTATTCTAAAACAAGGTGACATGGCGAAAGAGAAAAAATAAGGGAAATAAATGCTGTTAAATACTAAGAAGAAGAAAGAACCGATTACGTATTCACCAAGAAAAAACAAGAAAGCCGTAATAATTTTTTTTATCTTAACTCTCATTTTTGTTTTCTGTTCTTTTACCTTAAATATGAGCTCATCATACTAAGACCTTTGACGAGGAACTCAGATTATCAAATAAGATTTTGGTGACATATTACTCACGTCTTTGTTTTTATCCTTTAGAACTTGCACTGCCACATGTGTTTTTCTGATCAGCTCTGATTGCAGAAGTAAGTTGCAATAAAAAATAACAAAAATTTAAATAAATTTATTATTTTATGTATATATATATATATATATATATATATATATATATATATAATTGTTAACAACGAGTTTTAAACAAATTTCAAATAATACTATGAAGGAAGATTATACCATTAGTGCTTAGCTACCGAATAAAGATAAAGTGATCTATATAGTATCACCCATAAATGAGAACACTCCTAAAATGTTTCTAACGAAATGTCATTGTTACTTTTAAACTAAAGATACTACGCTTTTGGATAACACATTACGAAATGAAAATGGCTATTATTAGATATTATTTTTTTTTAAACATTACGGCATTGGAACTCTGTAAGAAATAATAAAATTGTAGCTACCTTGTAAGATAGAATAGAATAGCACGAATAAAGCTGGAGGGTTTAGTTTTGTGTAACCATGGGTATCCATATTATAAGTTACAGGATTTTGCTCACAGCACATGGACTCCTACGTATGGGCGCACCAGTTTTTGTCAACTAGCAAACACTTACATATATCAGCCCTGAGTAGACACTGGATGCAGTGTAGAAGACCTGTTGGGAGTGAAGTATGAGAGGGATGGTTGGTGAGAGAGAGTTAGAGAACTGCGCCCTGTTAGAGCATCTTGATGATGATGATTATAAATGATATCTGGTTTTGTTATATGGTGTTATGATAAAAACAAAAAATCCTGAAATATTTGATGCAGAAGAAAGTTAACATTTTTCTGAAAATTGGTTGGGATGCACCTAATGTAGGTGATGAAATATACTGCAGATAAACATACACAAATTCTCTCTCTCTCTTTTTCTCCCACTATATATATATATATATATGTACATATATATATATATATATATATATATATATATATATATATATGTGTGTGTGTGTGTGTGTGTGTGTGTGTGTGTGTGTGTGTGTGTGTGTGTAAAAGTTCTATCATTGATATAGTGCACTATTAAATAATATCGCAAAATTTGATCCACCATGAACTCAGTAAGATAGTGATAACCATAAACCTTGACAATATATATATATATATATATATATATATATATATATATATGTGTGTGTGTGTGTGTGTGTGTGTTAGGACCTAAATATGTATGCATATATGTAGTTATATATATATATATATATATATATATATATATATACTAATCTACTATCTACCAGCATTCACCGTTACCAGCAAAAAAGAAAAGAAAACCCGCCAGGGACAAGAAATAAAAATATCTCGATTCACCGATGTATATATATATATATATATATAGAGAGAGAGAGATTGATTGGTTGATTGATTTACAGAGCCAGACAGACAGGCAGCCAAACAGATTGAGATTAACAAAAGAGATAAGACGAATAAGAACATATCTTTCGTATTATTACTTTTCTGTGTGTTTTCAGCAAATTCCGACTTTAGGTCATCATCAGTAGAAAACTATTTTTAGTGATCAAACATTTTTTGTTTGAAAAGTTTTTATTTCTTATTTTGAAGAGTTGATATTGCTATAAGAGATGAGACGAAATATGAACTTCTGATATAGCATTTCAAATTGTCCAATGAAATCTTTTTACGATAATCATATATTTTCGACTGACCTTTACATGATCTCCGATTGAATCCTACGTCCAAAAATCCATTAGAATCGCATATAAACTTTATTCAATTTTCATTGACTTTATGTAATAAGAAAGTAGAAAAAATAGTATCGGCAGTGTCCTTGTGGTGTAATGATTAAACCGATGGACTACAGAGTTGTAGTAAGAGAGTTGGAACACCACTCACACTATTATATTCACATTCGTACAAATCCCCTTAAGAAAGGTAGGAACCACCTATCCTCCCAGGTACGGGCTAAATAATGCCACTACTGTTCTTCCTGAAGCATGACTTTGGCATTAAATAACCTAAGAAGGTTAATATGCCATTAAAGAAAGAAACCGCATTAGCATCATTCAATATATAGAATATGAATATTTACGTTTGAAAAAGTTTTCCAGCTTTTTGAAATTAATAGTGTGAAATCTGCACCAAAAGGATAAAAATGTCTGCAATTTTCAAAATCAACATTAATTAAATTAATTCCAGAAATTTAATGAAACTTTCTCTATCAATTGTGTAAATGACTGAACAGAACACATTTATTAAAAAGGTTCCTTTGTGAAAAATAAATTAAAGAAAATATTTTCTGAAAATTTAAATTCCAACTTACGCTTATGAAACGGCAACATAATATTAAAGGGTCATGGAAAAGGTTTTCAATGCTTAAAAAAATAATTATTCGATAGAAATATTTTAAAATCTAGTTAATGTCGAAAATAAAAGATATGTCTATTATTATTACTAAACAAAACAAATTATATATATATATGTATGTATGTATGTATGTATATATTAACTGAAGTATGGACAGCTGAAAGTCTCTTTCTACTCTGTAACTTGCAGGGGTTTTTTATCAGGGGGAAGGTTATTGAAGGATTAAAAAATATGCAAATTTTACACGCTTAAAATTGTCAATCACTGACGACAAAACGGTTTATACTGTAAAAATACTACAATTTGTATATTTGAATACCTTTGGACATTCCTTTATTCACCATTTTTGTTGAAAGGATTGCTTTTTGCCAATCGTTTTTCTTCGTTCAGTTGTGATACAACGAAACAGTCTGTCTGTGGATGGTAATATATACGCTCTCCCACGGGGGTTGAACACTCTAGCGAAGGAATTTACGGCTGCCACTCGCATAATGAAAAGCTCTTCAAACGAATTGAGCACTCTGGTATCCGGTAAGGTATAAATGTAAAAAAATCGAAAGCTACTACTTAATGTCTAATAATTACCGAGCTAATTTGGTTCGCTTGATGGCTGAGCGGTATGGTACTCAGTCTCACGTAAAGTTGGGTGAGTTTCGATCCCAGCTTCAAACGTCCTAGGTATTTAGCCACTCTGAAGAGTTGTGATACAACGAAACATTCTGCCTGTCGACTATATATATATATATGAGGATCATTCAATGGACGTGAATTTTTGAAAAAAAAGACGAAAGAATTTTTTTTCTGAGAGGACCTCGGAGAAAAGCCAATAAAGAGGTACGATACATTCCCTAGAAATCCAAAACTGGAATCTCTCCATCAGATACAGGTTGTTGTCTTACGTAAGACGCCCGTATTTTTGGACGCGGGAGTTACATCTCTGCAACGTATTCTAACCCTTGATGAAAACTCGCAGTGATTAAAATAATCAGAATATTGTTTAATTAAATGTAGTCATGAGATGTTTTGGAAGAATATCTTGTTTAAAAATGTAAATACCTTTGATACACATTAATATTTTATTGATCTTTTATTTATGTTTAAGCAATCAAAATTAATTAAGCAATCGAAACTTTTCAAGATATTGGTTTCTTTGTTTAATACCATATCAACCTTTGCAGGTTATTTAATGCCTAAGCCATTCTTCTAGAAGAACAGTAGTGATGCGTTATAACCCATAGGTGGGAGGATAAGGGGGTTCATAACTTTCCCTAGAATATTTGCCCGAAAGTCAAAGTAATAGTGCGACTGGAGTACGAACTCTCTTACAACACAGTCCATCACTTTAACCATTACAACACGAGGACCCCCCCCTTTTCAAAATATCGTATTTTTTAATAAATTCCACGTTTTGATCGTCACCCCCTCTCAAAACCTTGGAGGAAGACAAATGAATATTGATTATCTTCGTCATCTGATCACACATTGATTCTTTTTACATTTAACGCGTTATTTTGCTAAAAGAGCATATTGATATTACACAGCTTTATCTAGGAAACAAGAGACGTTTTAAAAATGTTGGCTCTTGTTGGTGTGATTTCAGGAACAAGTTTCAGTCAAATTTTCTCGTCAATCGCTCCGTACAAAAGTGGATTGCTAATAATTGTGAATGTACCGGCAAATAAATCGATGAAAATAAGCATACGTAACCTGATCAGAAAAAAGCACCTTCGTCGTCGTAGAGAGGTTACACGTGAGGAAGCCATTATTTTTAAGACCTGAGGAACTTCTTTCTGGGGAACGAAACCTGATTAAATTTCGTCGTTGCGGTTTCAGCCCGAATTGTATTAAGTTTCGTGTCGAATTTGTCGAAAAAAGCCTAAACAAGTAGATCAAATAGAAAATAAACTTGCCTGCAACAAGCGTATCACGGGAAACAAAGAATGAATGTATAGCAATTGTTTCCCCTAGTCCCAGTCACTTGGAACGCTGAAGGTTGCATTCAATCTATACTTCGCAACATAATTCTTTGCTCTCAAGAAATAGACCATATCTAGTTGGTTGGTTGGTTGGTTGGTTATATCCTGTCATTAGGGAGCAGCTACGTTTAGACCATAGTTTGAACTTGTCTTCTGCGTTTTAAGATCATAACAGTTGTGAGGAAGAATCGGGACCACGGAAGCAACGGTTGACTGAGCTCATTTAATGTAACATGAGTTAAAGAAAACATTAAATAATATAGCCTGATAAGAAAAGATGGAAGGATAGATAAATTCGAGCTATTTTCCTCAGTGAAATAAATTTCAAGGTTAAGTGGGTAAAAAAAAATATGATGTCAAATTTATTTTCTATATCAAGAGTTTCAAAGGTGCTTTGACCAGGGACGATCTCGCTTGTGAGTGTGTTGAATGACGTTGGGACTATTTTTAACAAAATAAATGCTTTATTCATTTTAGTTCCTTGATAAATACAGCTTCAGTCTCAATACTTTTTGATAATTGAGAAATTAAGATTATTTGAAATTTTCATGTGCAAACAGATCAAGTAATATAAAAGGTAGACTTGTGATTATTTGTTTATTATCATATTATGTTTTACTTGTATATATGCGGACATCACTCTCCATTGACAAGATATTGCTACTGAGGTACATGAACTGCAATAAAGCACCCTAAAAACAGCAGCTGTCCGGCGACCTATGTTCCAAATAAACCACCGCTGGTGAACTCTTGTAAGGACACAGAAGTGTTGGTTGATCAGCAAAAACTTGCATTCATCAGCTTAGTGTGGACACTAGATGCTGTTGAGCGATACCCATTTGGGACAGATCAAGGAATTCTATACCGTCAGTATACTTTGTGGATTATGATTATAATCATCGTCATCATCATCATCATCATATATGATATCTAAACATGAACTGTAAATCAAAATGTGTTTAAGCGGTCGAGGCCAATATCCTTAGGATAAGACAGACACAAGTAGAAGCAAAGTCCATTGCGATCATATTTCTATCTAATTCGTCTATTCATTTTATTTATTTATTTATTTTGTATTTAAAAAAATAATCTCCAGGGAATTGCACAGGAAAAGAGAGGAGAGGAAAAAACAAATATTCTTTTATTTGCCTTCTTCTTAGATTGACTTGACTCATCTTTCTTGTAGAAAGTCATAAGATTTGGTCGTCGAAGGAGCGCTGGTTTGGTTCGAGTGTGGCGGACTGTCACAATCCCTTATCTCAAATAGCTATTTCGAATAAGCAAGCTGAAAGGCGATCTCTAGAATTGGCGTGTTTGTTCGACAAGTCATTTTCAACGGTAAAACGACTTTTTAGATCAAGTCCAGATTAGATTGCACTTACTTACGGAAAAAGAGGTTTGCTTTATAATGGAAAACTGGTTTTATGCCTGTCAATAGAAATTGTTTGCTATAAGGATTCGAACCAAAACAAGTACATTGATTTAGATAGATAGATAGATAGATAGATTCGTGTGATTGAGTATATATGCATATATATATATGCTTTCAGCTTTTATAATATGATGAATAGATACATTACACACACACACACACACACACACACACACACACACACACACACACACACACATATATATATATATATATATATATGGATTTATTCATTATAGTATATCGAATTATATTCAGTGATTTTGCTTACGACAATATGTTTTTCGCCATTTATGATTTTCAACTAATAGCAAACTGCGTCACATTACGTGAGACAGACTGCTATAAGTCTGATGAATATATATATATATATATATATATATATATATATATATATATATATATATATATATATAATAGAGATTTTCAGTTCTGACTACAAATTTTCTTATTGATCCTTTCATATTGCCGTATTGATTTTCTAGTATTCGGCGAGAATTGATTGATATATTTTCCATAATTGTTTATTTCCCAAGTACTTTCTGTCCGATGTTGGTCCATCATCAGGGGAGGATGTATTACAAAAGTGATGTAACTTTTGTATGTGCCTTACTACTTTGTAAGAAGAAGAGCATCTGGGCCGTTGCAGTGTGTAGCGTTTACTTTTAAATGTGTTTCTATAAATAATTAAAAGATATTTAAGTACATTAGCACTGGTTTGAAAATCTATTCTATTAAGTTTGGGTTGCATGTTTCTAATATGTAGTGCTTCGAGAATCTGTAGTTTTTGTTTGTTATTTTGATGTTCCAATATTGTGTTTTCGGTGAGAATTTTCCGTAATTCTGTTGTTGGGCATGAAAGTTTTTTAAATGTTGTGCTATGGAACTTGTATCAGAAAGGTGCACTGTAAGTCTCCTCGATAGGGTAGTTGAGGTTAAACCAATATATATATATATATATATATATATATATATATATATTATTTTCGGATATACAATCTTTTAAAGGACATTTAAAGTGATATATAACGTTGTTTTTTTTTTTTTTTTTTTGCAAAACACTAATCGAAGGCGAAGAATTATTTTTAATGACTAAAGTAGAGGTTTTGAATTTGTTATAATATATAATAAGTTTTATTTTTTTATTAGGATCATTGGGGAGTATATTTTTTGTTCGTAGAGGTAGTGAAGTTATTATTGTTGTTAGTATCAATGAGAACATCTAAAAATGAAATTTATTTTTTTTGTTTAGCTCATGAGTAAAGTTAAGGACTGAATTTTTTTGGAAGATGTCTTGTAGAATGCTGAATTCGTTAATATTATTAGCAAAAATAAGCATATCATCAACATATCTTTGGTATATTGGAGGTTTTTTATGCTTTAAACCTTCTATTTTCGAGGTATGACATGTAAAAATTACTGAAAATAAGGCCCAGAACAGACCCCATAGATACGCCATCCGTCTGAACGTAAATATTATCAACATGGTCATGAAATGGAACTTCAGTAGTGCATGTTAGGATTAGTTTCCGAAGTATATTAGGGTTGATTTTAACAGGAGGGAGAGATGGGTTATTATAATATTATTTATGATAATATCAACTGTTTCATTAACAGATACATTACAGAATAACTTTTCTACATCCAGTGATGCTAATATACCATTATTGGGTTTAATTGTGTATATATAGAGAGGTAGTTTTCACATGTGTACGTTTTCCTCTAACCACTAACGTTTCCCATGGGACTCTAAATTGAGTTCTAGGTTTTGTTGGAATACACTTCGCTGCTGCCTCTAGGTGTGCGTTGACGAAATTCTCATATTCGTCATTTGGGGTACCCATTTCTGTCTTCTCTTGTAATGTCTCGAATCTGTTTCCTAATTCTAATACATATTTATCTCCAATAACTCTGTTGTTAAGAAGGGCCCAGTCATAGTAGTTGGTGGTCGCTGTTTGTGTGGCGTTTTTTCGTAGGCTTAGTCGTATCTTTGCTGTGACTCTTCGGAGATCAGAGGACACACCCTCGAAAGAGGAGTATGCCTCGCAATTCATCGAACTATTTTTCCATTTCTTGTTTATAAAAACGTAGTCTATCTGTGCTTTACTATTGTTCGCGTATGAGTAGGTCCATAATTTTCCTTCCCTTTTTTTATAGTTTGTATTGAGGCATGTTAATCTATTTGCCATCATGGATTCTGTTAGATGTTGTCCATTCCTATTTGATGTGTTGTGAAGGCTGTATTTGTTGTTTCCGTTTTTCCCGATTTGGGCATTCATATCTCCACCAATGACTAGTACGTTGCGTTTCGGTATGCTACGCACTAGAGAGAATAGCTCATCGTAGAAGGCGACCAGTTCTGTTTCTTCGCTAACGTTGGTAGGGCTGTAGCAGGAGATTATCGTTGCTCTGGGGTTGCCATTAAACGTAGCTGTCATCATCCTAGGTTGTATTCTCTCAATGTTATTTAGTGTTTTTAATGTTCTTGGTCCAAAAAGCATTTCTACCCCTCCCACCGTGGCATTGACAGTGTTTTTCCATGCTGATACAGTGGCTAGCGTCCATTCAATGCCAGTATCGTGATATTTGATATCTTTGCTGAGCGTGTATCTGTGTTCTTGTATGCATATTATGTCTATCTTATGTTCTAGGACCGATGCAGTCAGCTCTGGTAGTTGGCCTATACTATTTAAAGTTCTAACGTTAAATGTCGCTATTTTTATAGTTTGTTTGCATTTTAGTAGTTTTTGTTGTTTGAGCTCTGTTGGTGATTTTTCGAACACTGAGGCCAAGGCTCCAACCTCAGCAGGACGCACCCCTTTTTTACCCCCGCGAAGAGCGATGGGCTTTATGTATGTATGTATGTGGTTTGAGTGTGGGTTATATTTATCTTTCGATGGCTGTTTTTATTTCTCATCTATAGAAGCCACTCTTATAGATGAGCAGCAGTATTTCCCCGATCGAACCTACGATTCTGAGCGTTGAGCCGCATGTCTCATACGCCCAGGACCAGATTAGGCATTGTGTTTGGCCATCAGAGGGTCTATTCACATACCTTTACATGAAGAACCCAACTAACACAAAAGCCATAAAACTAAAAAAGGCACAATATCAATTAACAAGCATATATCTAAAAGAACAGACAGAATACATACGAAATCCGATAGATAAGATTAGAGACTCGGTAGAAGATAGGCAATCTAAGATAGCCTGGCAAACAATAAACGAAGTGAGTAAAAGGAAAACCTCAACCAAAGCAAAATTGAAAGCTGCAAACCAACAAGAAAGAATAAAACTGTGGAAACAACATTTTGAAAATCAACTAGGAAACCAACCGAAAGTTACGCATGAACCAATCACCAGAATTATTAGCAAACAATTGGACATTAAACTAGGACCGTTCCCTCAAGAAGAACACGACTCTGTTCTTAAAAAAAAAATAGGAAAGCTGCAGGGCTTGACGAGATTCCCCCACGTTCACCGGATGGAGACACAGAATACTTCGACATTGTAGCAGGAATACTACAAGGTGACACACAAGCCCCATACCTCTTTATCATCTGTCTAGACTACGTGCTTAAAACATCAATTTATAAACTCAGAGAAAACGGCTTCGAGCTGACAAAGAAAAGATGCAGAAGGTACCCTGCAAAAACAATTACCGACGTCGACTACGCCGATGATATAGCGGTACTGGCAAATACGCCCAACCAAGCCGAAACACTACTACATAGTTTGGAACAAGCTTCCGCAGGCATTGGCCTCCATGTCAATGCACAGAAAACTGAATATATGTGTTTAATCAAGCAGGCGACATCTCCATACTAAAGGGAACCTCTCTGAAACTGGTAGACAAGTTCACCTACCAAGGAAGCAGTGTCCCATCAACCGAAAAAGACATCGACACGCAGTTAACGAAGGCATGGACAGCTATCGATAAGCTATCGATCATATGGAAATCCAACGTGACCGATAAAATGAATCGCAGTTTCTTCCAGGCAGCGGTCATGTCGATACTGCTGTATGGATGCACTGCTTGGACGCTAACAAAACGCCTGGAGAAGAAGCTAGACGGCAATTACGCAAGAATGTTGAGAGCAATATTGAACAAGTCCTGGCGGCAAATCCCACAAAGCACCAACTATACGGTCACCTGCCTCCCATCACGAAAACTATCCAAGTTAGACGAACCAGACACGCAGGACACTGCTGGAGAAGCAGAGACGAGCTCATAAGTGATGTACTCCTATGGACCCCGACATATGGCCGTGCAAAAGCAGGACGACCAGCTCGAATAGACATACAGCAGCTATGTGAGGATACGGGATATAGCCCTGAAGACCTGCCAGAGGCAATGAACGATAGGGAGAAGTGGCGAGAGAGGGTCAGCGATATCCGTTCAAGCGGCACGACATGATGATACATAAAAACAAGCACACACACACACACACACACACACACATATATATATATATGGTGGGAGGAGATGGAAGAAAAATCGGTGTAATGAAAATGTGCAGAACTGAAAAACAAAAGTTATTCAGAATTATTTGTATATCACCAAGTTATGTTCACTGCACTTTATGTCCTTGACTCTGCCTGTCTCTTTATTAGTCTTTATTATTTATCTCTCCAACAGGTCCAGCAAATTAAATCGAGTGTCCCTACAGAGCTGCTAACATTGTTGATCAGCTAACATTGCTCGTCTCTGTATCAGGGACCAGAGAAGAACGTGGATTGTTTGTGAGATGGAAGGTGAGCGGCCATTCAGTGACTGTTTTGCGGGATGTTACTTCAAGGATTGTTCAAAAAGCACGTAGCGTTGTTTGGTAAATTCCCATCAGGCTTTTTGTTGGTGTCCACGTGGTGAATCCATACGGAAGTTCAGGAACAGCTTGGAAGAAAACTTGTTTTATTATTTTGGAATTTGCATACATGTAGAGGACAATGACCCCTGCTGTTTTCATCAGGTTATGTATTTCGGATTCGGCTTGGGTAGGAGTTATTAACAAGAAGAGTCAGATCATTTGCGTAGTATACGTCTGTTATAGTTTCTGCAAAATGTCGTTCGCTTCTTGCATTTTTTCAAATGGTTTGATTTTTTAAAGATGTATCGACGTTCGAAGTATATAGTCTTGGCAGATGATAAATAAATATGGTTTTAGTAGCGTGAATATGTCAAAGAAGTCGGTGTCGGCATCAAGTGAGCGAATCGTCAAATAGGTGTTATCTCCACACTAAATGCTGGTTCTCAAAACTTGTGAACAGGTTCACCTACCTCGGAAGCAGCGTCCTATCTACGGGAAAGGACATCAATTAAAACTCGTATCATCGTTACCTTCATATTTCACAGCTTCTTCAGCTCTGTGGCAAGATCTAATTATTTCTCTATCGTTTTGCTTTCTTTTATTTTCTATTTGTGTGAAACGTGGATAGGCAAAAAACACAAGATGACTTGATGCAAGTTCTTACCTTGGTAACTATGACTAGATATGGTCTTTTGTCTTAGTTATCAATTTGGTTTTGAAAGTACCAAAAATTGTATGCATTTCATTTTCAGAGAAACCTTCTTTTGTACGCATGTACTGTTTGCTAGTAGGATGAAATTTCATGTTCTTGCACAATTCCCAATGGATCAACTTCCCCACTCAGTCTTACCTGTTTTTGTACTCCTTTGTGCAAGTTTTCAGCAATCACATGTGTGATTTTATTATCTATTTTTCTTTTATATATTTATTCCTTATAGCATTATGTTGTGTAGCAAGCATGAAAGATTATTTTTATCCCGTTAAATTTCCCATTTGTAAGCATTTCCTTGTCATCTCATGTGCAATGTTCTTAGTCTGTAGCTCCAAGTAGCCATTGTGTAGGTTTTTCTTCCATTTCTTTTATATTGCTTGATTTTGATATGTTTTTTTCTCTGTAATTAGCTGATTGAATCTTGGCTGTACCGCTTGTTAGATTATCGGGACCATTCTTGAAGTGGACCAGAGAATAACTTAAGCAAACGGACCAAAGAACAAGAAAACTAATGACCATGCATAACGCATTACATCCTAGAGATAACGTTGACAGACTATATGGATCAAGAAAAGAGAGAGGAAGAAGACTTACCAGCACTGAAAACAGCGTTGACGCATTAATACAACGACTCGAAGACTACATAGAAAAGCGCGGAGAAAGACTGATTACATCCACCAGAAACAATACGGTTAATACAAAGATCAACAGAACGACAATTAATAGAAAACAAAAATTGGAAGAAAAACAGCTCTATGGACGTTTTAATCGATTAATAAGCAACATCTTACACGAAAAAACCTGGACGTGGCTACGAAAAGAAAACCTTAAGCGAGAAACTGAATATCTCCTCTTAGTCGCTCAAAAGAACGCCATAAAAACAAAATCATTGAGAATAGATAAGACGTAAAAAATAGCAAATGTAGGTTATGCAGTGATAGAGACGAAACGATCAATCACACAATAAGTGAATGCAGCAAATTGGCACAAAAGAAGTGTAAAACTAAACATGACTGGGTGGGCAAGGTGATGCACTGGGAGTTGAGCAGGAAATTTAAATTTGACCATACAAACAAATGGTATATGAACAACCCAGAATCTGTCTTGGAGAATGAGATATAAACTTCTATGGATTTTGAAATACAAGCGGATAACCGAATCTTAGTCAGGCGACCAGACCGTATAATAATCAACAAAAAATGAACTTGCTAAATTGTGGACTTTCCCAGCTGAACACAGAGTAAAATTGAAAGAAAAGGATAAGAAAGATAAGTACCTGGACCTTGCTAGGGAATTAAAAAAAAACTGTTGAACATGAAAGTAACAATTATACCAATTGTAATTGGTGCCTTTGGTACAGTCACCAAAAGTATAGTAAATGGACTGGAGGACTTGGAAATTAGATGACGTGTGGAAACCATCTAAACTACAACAATATAGACATTGGCTAGAATACTATGATGGGTCATGCAGACTTGAAGAAACTTGCTACCAATCAAACTCAAAGTTGATGGGAATACCCCTTAAGGAGTAAAAATAATAAAAAGAATATCTCAGGAGAACCAGAAAGCTACACAAGACAAAAATATATAGCAGAAACCTTATCAAAGAGATAAATACCTCGGTTATCCCCATCGTAAGATATTCAGGACCATTTTCTAAGTGGATCAGAGAAAAACTTAAACAAATGGACATGAGAACTAGAAAACTAATGAAAATAAATAACATCAATTCATAGAGATGGCATTTAAAGACTATATGTGTAAGTAAAAGGACTTGTCAGTATTGAAGACAGCGTTGACGCATCGATTTAACGACTCAGTAGTTTAAAGACAACATAGAAAAACATAGAAAAATGCGCGGAGAAAGACTGATTACAGCCACCCAAAACAATACTTACAACACGAGGAGCAACAGAAAGACAATCACAAGAAAGATGGGAAGAAAAACATCTCTATGGACGGTTTCAGCGACTAACAAGTAATATCTCACATGAGAAAACATGGATATGGCTTAGAAAGGAAACTTTTTTGAGAGAAACTTAATCTCTTCTAATAGCAGCACAAAAGAACGCCATAAAGACCAACTATATCAAACCGAGAATAGGTAAGACACAACAAAACAGATGTATGTTAATTTGTGATAGAGACGAAATGATCAATCAAATTTTAAGTGAACATTAGACACGATTGGGTCGACAAGGTGATCTGGGGATTGTGTAAGAAACTGAAATTTGACTATATGAACAAATGGTACATTCACAACCCAGCATCTCTCTTGGAGAATGAGACACATAAATTCTTATGGTATTTTGACATACAAACGGATCACTAATAGTCAACAAAAATATACAACATGCCGATTTGTGGACTCTGCCGTTCCGGCTAAACACAGAGTAAAACTGAAAGAAAGCAAAAAGAGACACACGTACCTATAGCTTGCCAGACGACCGAAAAACAACTAGGGAACATGCAAATAACGATTATGCCAATTGTAATTGGTGCTCTTGGTACAGTCGCTTGGTACAGGAACTGGAGGACTCGGAAAGAAATGAACCAGTAGAGACCATCCAAACAACAGCATTGTTGAGATTGGCCAGAATACTGAGAAGAGTCCTTGAAACTTGAGAAGACTTACTGTAACTCAGACCACAAGGAAAAATTATTAGCTAACACTGGTATGAAGAACATTCGAATAAGTAAAATGATCATTGTAAATTCACCTTTATCATGCACAGACTGGTTCTGCCTATAAGAAGCAAGTAAACGCAAATTTATTTAAAATAATACTTTATTCTTGAAGGAGCCTTAAAAAGGACCATCCCCAGCAACTATAGACCGATAAAGAGTTTACCTAGGATGTATCTCTGACTGCACTGATAAAAGCAGAAATCTATTTCTCGTTTGTACGCTGCAGACTATTTCTTGAAGAAGTGAAAGGATGCCACAAAGGAAAAAAACGAACAAATGACATCCAACATAAAGAAGCGCATTTTTAAAGAAGTCAAAATAAATCGGAAAAATGTAGTCATGGCATGTATAAGGTCTATTATATGACTCCCATGGTAACAGAAAGTTTGAAAATGTACAAAATATCCGAATGCTATCAAAAATTGGAGAGGGGATTTGAGAGCGGGGTATGAAAACGTAGTTGAGGTACAAATCCAAAGAGGCATCTCTCTGGGAGATTCTCTCGCCACTGGTATTCGTTATAGCAATGAGACAACCCATTTATATACTTATAAAATTCACCGGATGCTAGAATTTCGCAAAATCACCAAAATGTTTTATCACCTTATGTACATGCCCGACATCAAGCTATTTGTAAAATAAAATGGAGACTATGATACCAACAATAAGAAGACACAACCAGGATGTTGGAATAGAATTTGGCATTGAAAAATGTGGCATGCTTATAATGAGTTGTCGGAAAAGTGAAACAATGAAAGGAATAGAACTGACAAATCAGGAAAGAAACAAGACGCTTAGAGTGAAGGAAAACTATAAGTTCTAGGGAATATTTTTGTAATATTGTGGTATGCAGCGATTCAGTTCTTCCTCGAACGACCTTTCATTGAGTCTATTTTCCAATTTCTTGATATTATTCTTAGGGCTCCAATTATAATTAATATCACTGTCACCTTTTTGTCCCATAGTTTTTTTTTCAGTTTTCTAACGTTCTGGAGCTATTTCTCTTACTTTTCGCCTTTTTTCACTTTCACTCTCTGGTCAGCGAGCACACATTATTATAATAATTATTTTACTGCTTTGAGAATTTTTCCCATCAGCGTTTGCTGATGGTCTTTCACTGGAGTTTGAGTGAGAGCAAGTCACCTCAAGTTTCCACAACTCTTCTTAGTATTCTGGCCGATCTTAATAAGGCTATAATCCGGATTGTCTCCCCTTGTCCTCATATTTCCCTGTCTTCCAGACCTTTAACCGATTCTTTGGGGATTGTTCCAAGTGCATTAATTACAAATGGTATCACTGTCACCTTCAAGCTCCGTAGTTTTATTTCTTTCTAACTAGCCCTAGATATTTATCTCTCTTTTCGTTATGTCTTAATTTTACTCAGTGGTCTGCCAAGACTCTTTCTCTTTTTTGTCGACTGTCACTGGGTCTGCTGGTCTTGTGAGGTGATTTACTTTTATCTCTAACCCCCAGGAGAATTTGTGTCTCATTCTCCAGGACGGATTCTGGGTTATGAATATACCATTTGTTCGTATGGTCAAATCTAAATTTGTTTCATAATTCCCAGTGGATCACATTCTCTACCTATGCGTGTCTATTTTTTAATACTATTTTAATGTTACTTTTTTACACCTGAATTAGACGATCGTGTTTTACTGGTGGCAGAGTGACAATAAGTTTCCTCATGTCTCTAGGACTCTTCTCAATATTCAGGCCGATATTAATGCTATAATCTGCATGGTTTTGATTCATCCTGCGATTTCTAACTCTTCCAGACCCGTTTTTGGGGACTGTTTCAAGCGCGGCAATTACAAGTGGCACTACCATTACCTTCATGCTCAACAACTTTCTTAGTTCTCGAGTATGGTCTAAGTACTTATTCCTCCTTTTACTTGCTTTGATTTTCCCTCTCTGGTCAGTTTGAATGGCAAATCCACAACACAGCAAGTTCTCTTTTTTATCAATTACCTCTCGGTCAGCTATTCTGTTTGGGATTACGCCATCTGTTTTAACTCCTAGAGAATTTCGTGCATCTAAAGCGGATTATTATTATTATTATTATTATTATTATATACTCTTTTAGAGTTTTTCACATCAGCATCAGGGGGAGGTTTGAGTGACAGCGAGTCTCCTCAAGTCTCCAGGATTCTTCCCAGTATTCTGGCCGTCTTCAATAATGTTGTCGTTTGGGTGGTCTCCACTCGTCCGCCAACTTCCAAATCCTCCAGGCCCTTTAATAATTCTTTAGTTATTGTTCCAAAGCCCCGATCACAATTTGTACAATCGTCACTTTCATGTTCTAGTTTTTTTTTGGTTTTTTTCTATTCTCTCGCAAGGTCAAGGTACTTATCCTTCTTTTCACATTCTATTATTATTATTATTATTACTTACTTACTATTTTAATCCACTGTCAAAGGCATCAATAGCAGCTTGTGATTGAATTTTCAACCTGAAATGCCCCCAGAGATTTCGAGTAAAAACGTTATGACGTCATTACTACCTGATTGACAAATTGATTTCCATCATACAATGTTAGATTTTCGCAAATGAAGAGGAAGAAATCAACTCCAGTGTGAAATGTATTGTATTGTTCTGATGTTTTGTATCAAATATATTATCTGAGAAAATTGGGCAACATTTCCCAAGTGATTTTTTAATGTAAAATCTGATAAAGTGTTTTGATAATAATGTGGCTATACAAACAAAAACAATCGATATTTGATTAAATGTCAGCCCTTAAAATAACAACAGCAACAATAATGATAATAATAATGATATTAAAGATTGTGATCTTTACCGTCCCAGAGGATCATAGAGTAAAATCAAAGAAAGTGAAAAGAGAGATAAGTCCTAAGACCTAGCTAAAGAACTAATAAATTTGTGGAACATGAGGGTGACGGTGATATCAGTGGTAATTTGCACGTTTCAAACAGTCCCCAAGGGCTTCGACAGGGGACTGGATTAGTTGGAAACCAGAGGATAAATCGAGATTATCCAAACTACTGCATTGTTGAGATCGGTTGGAGTAGCGAAAAGAGTCTTGAAAACCTAAGGAGATTTGCTGTTACTCAGACACTAGTGAGGTTTCCTCCTTCTCAAGCGGTTGCGATACTAATGTTAAAGAGCCCAGTATACCCTACTATTTACCAATTGCTGTAGGGGAAATAGTCCGATTCTTGCCTTCCCCAAGTATACTGTAGAATGAAAAATTGCTTCGTTCAGGATTTAAATTCAAGTGGCCATGTCCACTGACCTTTGACAATAACTGAATAACATCGGATCTTGGATTACGCCTACACCGAACGTTATAATTTCAATAAAGAAATAACTATTTATGCCAATTAGAACTTACGTTTCATCTTTTATGCTTTATTTGCAATTAATTCTAATATAAGTTCTATAAATATTTTTTTGCACAACATTGAACCTTACGACCACTATCAAGGCTTTTGAACGAGCGAAGAAAAAAAGGAAAACGTTGGAGGATTCAAAAACTCTAGTCAGCCAAAGAAATGAATATAAAGTGTAATCATATGAAACCGTTAGTTCTATATTTTGCGTGGAGTGCTATTCTTTGAGTCACCCTTAGTCCGATATTTTGGACTAGTAGAGTTAACATCAAGTATTAATATAACGGCATATTCTGTCAGCGGGACTTAATATATGTTGACGGCTCCCTTGCAGAGAGGTAAGATTCCATTTGAAAAAAGGGTTGTCCTTGGTATACCATTAAACTGAATCTACTGTTGAAGCTCTAGTTCTTGAGATCTGGCGAGTGTGTTGTATCCCTTCATTGCCATCACTCGAAGGTTCACTCTGACCTTTGTGTTCAAGTTAACTGATCGTAATGTAACAGGTTTAACTAATTTCCGAGACCGCTGTACTCATAACTTTCTTCATACCTTTCTGTATAGTGCTAATATTGAAAATCACATTTTTGTTATTTTCTCTGACAACAGGTTGAAAAGAGCAGCATTGACCCCATATGGCGAGAGGTTAAAGCTTGTTGTGGATTTCGAAGGTGACACGAGGAAACAACCAGCTATGGGCTGACAATATTGGAATATTGTTTTCAGTGAGTAAGAATTAAGAAAATGACCCGTGAACTCGATTTGAACATTATCTGATTTCGTATGTATTTTTAACGCTGGAACAAATTTGGATTTTGAACTTATTCATTCATAATGACGTTTGTCTTCAAGAATTATGTAGTGTTTCGGCTGCGAAGAGGAATGATCAACTCGTATTGATACAGAGCATACACACAGTACCAATAAGTCTATAAGCAGTTGCGACTTAACTCACATATCTACACACTCATCTGTGAATGACTCCACGTTTAACTAAATTGCTAAAGTTAAATAAAGACCGGCACACATATAGCCAGTCCAGACGCTGTATGTTGTTTTGTATAGCTATAGATGTCATACAATTCATTATTTGTATTTCACTTGACATACTTTTATTAAACTGTTTATATTTAATCCTTTGTCATTATTGTTCTTCCGAAGAAGAAACCGATTTCTCTTTTTCGGAACATCCGTCACCAGAGGACATTATCATGGCTTATTGGATGGTGCAATGTTCTTTCTTTTTTTATGGCCTATTCCCAGGAAGCGAAGAAATGTTTCGTATGAATGTATTTATGTATACGCATAGTAGCTACTGGAGTGCTCAATTCGTGAGAAAAGCTTTTCAACACCAATCATGGTGCAGATTAGCCTGAATGCTGGAAAGAAGCATTGGTGGAGAAAAGGTAAAAACTGAAAAAAAAAAATACGAATGATTAGAAAGGACAGAGAAATGATTGCATTTCCATAAATTGTTTCCATTAGTTGTTACGTTAGTAGGTTTGTGTTTTAGGGCCAATCAATTTATGTGGGTAATTTAATGCCAAATCACAACACATTTTAAATATCAAGAAGCGCGATAGACGACTGAGGATGTACCATCGAGACGGTCAAATTGTAAACGTCCCACATCCCAAGAGTTGAGTAAAAAGTGAGATTGGAACTAACCTACAGGTCGATCAGAAATACAACATATTTGGAAAGGAGAGTGTTCAGCTTATACCTTGAGTGATAGTACCTGTTAAGGTATTTTCTAAAAGTCGAACAGGTGTGTTTTTAAATGATTCGTATTTGATTGGTCCGTTTAGTAAAAAGTTACATTTAAGAAACATCTACATTAGAAATGTAAATATAAACGTGATTCCTTAACCTCGAAACATTAAAAAAATTCTAAACGTTTTGACACGCTGTTAAAAATCAATCATTCATGAAATAGGAGCCATTTTATTATACCTTTAAGCACTGATTGAATTCTGGAGTAAAGTTGGAATACGTTTTCTGCTTTGATCTTTTTGTAAAATCTGTGAGTTCAGGTACTGACTATCTGAAAAACAAATACTAAGGTTTCAAAGAGTAAAAGACGTAGGGACTTGAGGAGATAAATTAACGAAAGGTAGATTGGAAATGAAATCAAGAAAATGAGTGGAAAAAGTGTAATAGAAAAAGAGGTAGACTAAAAGAATAACAGTACAAGAGACAGAGGAAAAAAAAAGAAAACTTATATGTATATAAAAGTAGGTCAAAACAAATGAACGTGAAAGTCTCCGAAAAATAACTATTGCCGAAAAAATTGAGAAGCTCGTTTTTTTTATTAGTTTTATGCATATGTGTGTGTATGTGTAAGCATCTGTGCGTGTGTGGTTTAAATAACAAAGTATAAATGAGATCCATTATAAACTTTTACACAAAGGAACTGATAATAAATAAGAAGTAAAAAAATTGAAGCAAACGTTAAAAATAAAAACCAATTATGGTGTAGAATACCCTGAATGCTGAAAAGAAGCATTGGTTGACGAAAGGTAAAAATTGAAAAGAAACCGACGGATGATTAGAAAGGAAAGAGAAAAGATTGCATCTCCATAAATTGAATATCAGGTTGTTATGTTGCTTGGTTAATGTTTCATGACCAATAAATCCATGTGGGTTATTCAATCATGTTTAAATATGTAAATAAATATAAACGTAAAATTTGTTCGCTTACGCTGAGGGACGATATCTTTGGGGTAAGATATACGACAGACGAAAAGTCAGCCAGGTTTCGATCGCAGCTTGAATCATCTTCTGTGTCTTGCCAGACTGAAGAGATGTGACACAAAGAAGCAGTCTATCTTTGGATGACAAGATATATATATATATATATATATATATATATATATATATATATATATATATTCTATAGCCATGGGTTAAGCATCCGGGTGGGGAATAGTCGATTACCATATATGCGGAGGTGCCCGTGGTGTTGTCGTTATCGTCGTAGGAAATGGACACGGCGACACGAGTTCAAATCCTGGACGAGACTGATTGCATTTCACATAGCACTAATACCCTTGGGAAAGGTATGAATCCAATTATTCTCCCTCCAGCTATGGGTAAATAGTAGGACAGACTAGGTTCTTCAGCCTTAGTGAGGCAACTAGTCTAGGAGAAGGAAAACTCTGAATTCAAACCTGTTAAACTCCGCTTAAAATTGACCTTGTGTCATATCCTGCCCGAGCGGAGGGGTTGGTAAATAGTACCATATACGCGTAAATACAAAGCTCTTCTCACGAATTGAGAACTCCGGTAGCCGATATGTGTATATGTAAATAAATTCATTGCAAAAGTTTTATTCGCTTAGTGGGATATCCGCATGGTGTAATGGTTAAAGGGACTGACTGCAGAAGCATTGTAAGTAAGTTCGAACTCCAGTCGTAACATTGTGTTCACTTTCAGACGAGTAACCTTGGGAAATATATGGACCCCCTTATCCTCCCAGCTATGGGTTAACTAGCATCACTGCTGTTCTTCTAGAAGGATAGACTTGGCATTAAATAGCCTACAAAGGTTGATATGTCATCGAGCCCAAACCAATTCAAATCCTTCACTGACTTTGGAGTAAGATAGCCGACTGAAGTAAAGTTGGCTCGGTTTCAATCTCAGCTTGAAGTACCTCACGTGTCTAGCCACACAGAAAAGTTGTGATACAACAGTCTGTCTTGGGATTGCAATATATATATAAATTTTTTATTTTTTCCAACGAGAGAAAAAGTAAATATCTTTAAATGAATTGGTCCAAAAATGACACTGAATTTGGTATTTAGAGTATTATTATTTTATATAGTTGTACTCTCCTTATTTTTCAGACATTAAGAGTTCTTCAGGAGATTGTTAAAAGTTTGTTTTAACAGAGAAGTGATCCTTTTTGATTCTAGCATTTCTCTCTCAATGACCAGTTGGAGCTTAATTGTCCCTGAAGACCTCTGGTATCTGCAGATATTTTTGTATTTATAAAAGAATATATATATATATATATATATATATATATATATATAAGTATGAATTGTGTGAGTGTGTGTGTGTGTGTGTGTGTGTAAATCCTTATACATACACGTACATCTACATAGAGACACACTTTCTTTTAGTTAGAGTAATGAGTTGTAATTAGTCAGGTATATTGGCATTATTTTCTAGTCTCCTTTGCAGCATTCATAAAATAAGTTTTGATATATTTTTTTCAATTTTCAGGGAATTTAATGTTGCTTTTATGTAAAGGGACTAGAGTTGTTCAGTGCCAAAGTGCATCCTGTCCATAGCTCTTTACCCTTAGAACATTCGATTTTGATGACTACTTTTTTTAATTGCTGCTGAAATTTCTATTTATTGTGAATATTAAATGGCGTTTCCGAAGGTAAAAAATTTTACAACTCGGATTATATTACAGATTCCATAAAAAGGTGTATATTCATGTAAATGTGTGTATGGAGAAAGAGAGAAAGAGAGAGAGAGAGAGAGAGAGAGAGGAAGGAAGGAAAAGACAACAGCCATGGAAATACATTGGATAACGTGTATGCGTACATGTGCGCACGTGTATGTTACAAATACATACTCATAGACACACATATTCATACTTTCATATATATATATATATATATATATATATATTGTAACCACACATGTATATATATATATATATATGTGTGTGTGTGGGTGTGTGTGTACAAAAAAACCTCCTGAGACCAAAGTTATTTTGGGACGATTAAGTAATTCACAGAAACAATTACTGGAATGATAGCATCCTATCAGAATAATCTTCACTATAAAGATAACGACAGAAGACTGTCCTCACTATAACCCGACGAAGACTTACAGTCTGAAAATTCTGTAAAGCTCAATTATATCAAATTATAAAACACTAAATACCGAATACAGAATCATTTGCTGACCAACAAATTTTAATATATATATATATATATATTACATTTTTCCCAAATAGGAGCTGAACATTACTCTAGCGAAATGACGTTTCACACAAAAAAAAAAAATGTATGTCATTGAATTTTTTTAGAAAATAATTGGACCAATTGTCATTCAAGTACTTTATACGTTTATGAAGACGAAACAGCGAATGGAGACACGGTTAAGCAGTTAGTTTGTTTATTCGTTTGGGTTTTATTGCATATCATTCTTTGTAAATTATTTAATGCCAAATCCATTTTTATACAAATAAACAGTTCTATTTCAAACAATTCAGTATAGCATAAGTACACAGTTTAATTGTCAAAAATCTTCTATTTCAAGCTATTCAGTTTTGTCTAATAGTTTTAATTCAAACAATTTCGTTTAGTATAAGTATAGTTTTGGTCAAAAACAGTTCTATTTCAAAGAATTCAATTTACCATAATTATACACGTAGTTTAGTTCTATTTGACCCATGGACAGGACCCTGCAGGCCAGAGTAGTCCTGGGAGCGATGGCAATGAAGAGGTACTCCACATTTCCTAAAGTTCCTCCCTTACTGGAACCTCACCATGAGATTATCTAGTGTCATAACCAGGATACTCGTTGGAGTGGGGCTTACCCCTCTGCAGAGTTGCAGTCGGTGTATTCTACAGCCCAGCCGACTGAGCAAAAGCAGTTAGTAAATTGTTTCAGTTGAGGTGGGAGCGATATAAGTGAAAAGCTACGCTCAACCCGGCTCTGAAGCGACAAAATGAAGAACGTCTCGATCAACTTATTAGCGCAAATTGGTCGCGTGTGAAGATTTACTAAAATGGACAAAGTTATCTTATCACTGGCTCTGTCAGCGAGATTTAGAACATGACGACTGTATCCCTGAAGAGAAGTAAGATCCTAACAAAAAGGGATGTCCTGGGTATAACTCTAAGTTGCATCTCATAATGAGGCTCAAGTTCAGGAGATTTGAGGAGTATGGAGTAGCCCTTTATTACAAGTACTCCCAGGTCAACTCTGAGCCAGAATGTTTGTACATATTCGAATCCAACCTATAGTTCAAGTAGATAAGTTTAAAAATGTTTCCTATTTAATAGAAACGTCTACAAATACGTTTTACGTAACAATTGCACAAAAGGTGCACATATAAACAAAGAAGAAAACTCAAAGCAAAAAGTAACCCCAGGCGGGTTTACATGCCATTAAATTAATTAATCATAATCCTTTCACCAATTTTGCTGCCGTAAATGTCTAGTTCACCTCCAGTAGTTCAGATATTTAACGATCACAGGTGGATAGCTCTTCTTTCTCGTGTGCAAAAAAGCATAGCTAATGCTGTATCTGTGTAGCTAAAACTTGGCATTGTGCAACTGTATCATTGTTTCCCTCTGTCTGTAGTAGTTTCCAATGATTAAATTGAGGTCTTGATTTAGGAACGCCAACGTAAATAAAAAAATGTAAGCAAATCATGATTAGCGACAGAATAAAGTAGAATAGATAGAAAGAGAAATTAAGCTTTTAAAAGAACGTAGAGAAAAAATAATATAAATGAATCAATTCATAAGACAAGAAAGACAATGGAAGCCGCGTCCCAAAGTACCATAAAATCGTTAGTAAAAATAAAATGGCGTGGCTGAAGTAGTATCGGTTTCAAAGAAAGAGAGATATTTGCAGTAAAAGTTTCACGTATAAATCGGCCAATCAGAAAATCGCATAAGTACAAGAGGTAGGAAAACACAACGTCATCAGCGACATTGAAATGGTTAGTCACTCCAAAGACCAGTAACAAAGATAAAAATAAAAAAAATTGCGTTTTTACTGCGGTAGTTAACCGCAGAATGCTAGATAACAAAGAAAGATTGCCAGTGGCTCAGACCAACATAAGCGAGGGAGCACGGTTGGGCGGATACAGAATAATGGGAATAGTTCAGTCAGAGATGAATACTTTTGATAGGAAGGAAAGGGTTGGTTTAGTCTAAATGCAGCGGCTTGCGATGTATAATGACTATTTGGCATTCGTCAATTAATTTGTCAACGTCGTAAACAGGTACTTAACTTGTACTGTTTAAGCCTGCGTGTTATTTTATAGATCCTCTGGGAACGTGCACACGTCGAAGGCACACGGCCGATACTTGATATAAGGTTAGTTTCTCATTTCGTATTTGAGCTTTTTTTTTTTTCCTCTTACCCTTTAGCTTCTTATTTTCTTTCATTTCGAAATGGGGGTACATGGAGTTATTTACGAAGCTTTGCTTAGTATGGCGTGAGAATACCATCATAGGATATTCAATGAGAGTTAAACTCGAGGTAATAGCGAATGGCCTGCTAAATTAGCTTATTAGCTACCGTTCAACAGTAGGCGTGCTAGATGAATGGGTGTTTATTAAGCAAAACTTAACTTGGCAATGAGCCACTAATACAGGGCAAAGGTGAGAAATAAACTTATTCTGATAGTGAAGAGAATTAGAGACAACTTTAAGCTTGACTTGCTGCAAAGATATTTTCAATGGTACTTCCTATACTTACTTAATTTTTATGCGAATAAAATACACACTAAAAGGTGGTGTATATATGGAAAAGATTCAATATTAACTGAAACAGCCCCTTTCCAAAGATGTTTCTGTGCTTCTTGTATCTTGGGGAATTCTGTGGGAATTAATAAAGCACTTTACTTTCATAGCGGTCTCTCTCTCTCTCTCTCTCTCTCTCTCACACACACACACACACATATATATATATATATATATATATATATATAAAGTATTTTGTAAGTATTTTGCTTGAAGCACTGCTCAAATCATTTTATTTTAATGTATGGAATTAATTTAGGGGGCTATTGCAATGCGAAATAATAATAATTTGAGTCAAATTAATTTCAAAGTAAAACTTCATCGTCAGACACTTTTTTTATAAATGAACATGATGTTGGATGTTTTAATTTTCTTGAACATCCAACATTGTATTAATTTATAAAAGATGTCTTTTTAATATATGCCACACTAAACTAAGTCTGATGGTGAAGTTCTTATTCTGGAGCTCTAGAGAAAGTGGAATACCTCTTCATTACCATTACGCCAAGATCCACTCAAACCCTGAGGGCTTAGACCTCTTAGAGCCCTATCTGTAGCTCAAATATGCCCGTTTAAAAATGATTAGATTGAAATAGAGTTAGATTGAAATATTTAAATACTAGAAAACATATTATAATTATCAAACATTTAGAAAAAAATCCAATTTCTGCCCAGTCGCCTGGGCTGTAGAATACACTGATTGCATCTCTGCTGAGGGATAAGAACCCCAGCCAACGAGTGTCTTGGATAAGACGCTAAACAATCTGATGGTGAGGTTCTAGTAATGCTTGAGATTTGGGGAATGCAGAGTACCTCTTCATTCCTATCACTCCCAGGTTTACTCTGGCCCAGGGTGGTAACACCTGTAGGGTCTTATCTATGGGTCAAATAGAACTAAGCTGCATACTTCTGCAAAACTAAATTGGTTGAAATAGAACTGTTTGACATTTAAAATACGTACTAATGCTAGACTGAATTGTTTGAAATGGGACTGTTTTTCATTGCTAAACAGAATTGTTTGAAATCGAACTATTTGACTAAACCGAATAGCTTGAAACAGAAATGTTTCTGACAATTAAACTGTGTAATTTTGGTAGACTGAACTGTTTGAAATAGATCTGCTTATTTGTATTAAAATGGAAATGGCATTAAATAACTAACAAGGGTTGATATTCCATAAAATTCAAACTGTAAATAACCTATGAGGAGTTGATACGTGATTAAACAAATAAGTAAGTGAAGTTGACGACTGTAGTCGCGAGAGCCCCGAAGGCTCCCTTTTCAGTTGCTACTACATCAAGATGTAGCGTGAGGAGCTACTATTTTCTCTTGATTGCGCACTTTACCCTTGATCTATACCTTATAATGCTGAATGGTAAGCTAGGAAGCATCTAGTACCATTTTTTTGAGTTTTTAGTATGACTCTATCTGAGATTGAACCCGGGTCTCCTGGGCCATTGGCGAACACTCTACCCACTAGGCCAATGGACCAATTAAACAAACCACATTCTAGCTAAAATATCTAGATTATGTACTTGGAAATTCCATTACGTAAAGTTTCATGTGAATAATACAATCGTCATCCAAAAATTGGGGAAAAGTATCTTATTAAGTCTATTATCGTTTTCTCTTTCTATTTTTCCTTTCTTCCTGATTTTGTCTATTTGCTACTTTTTCTTTCTAACATGCAACATGTTTCTTTTTACTCCTTTATCTGTATCACAATGAAAATGGAACGGTCCATTATTCACCTGAAAATATGACATGGTGTAACATTCAAATTCAAGAATACATATCTTGTTTTATTAATAATTAAACAGATTAGTATTATTTTTAACTCGTAGCCATACAAAAATGTCTATGACAGTTCTGCCATAAGTCATGTGTATATGACAACTGATTCAAATAAAAAGCAAAAACCAAAAACAAAAAACAACGCCCGTATATTGCTTTTTTCATTGGAAAAAAAGTTCGAAATTTACTTTTATTTCATCGTAGTTCTTAAGTTTAGCGTATGAAATATATATACCGTATATACTCGTGTAATGAACGAACTTTAACCACCACTTTTTACCTCAAAAACAAGGAGAGTTTCATTTTATGAGATATAATATTGAAACGTCAAATTTCAACTACGAAGGTGAGTCAAAAAGTAATGCCTTTTTCTTTAGTACAGAAATAATTACCTACACAGGAACATGAATCGTATATTAAAATGAAGCTGGTTTTCTGTGGATCACATCCCCACTTCTCAACATAGTCACCGTTTCTCTCGGTAGCCATGATACACTTTCAAATGAGAGCTTGTATCTCTGCCTCATAAAATTCTGTTGACTATTCTTTGAGCCACTTCATCACTGTAGTGTTCATTTTCTCGTCACTGGCATATTTGTCTCTTAAATCCTCTTTTGTGGGCCTGAGGGGATGAGAGTCTGAAGGTGCTAAATCTTGCCTATCGATGATCTTCTCCTTCTGCATGACAATGCTTGATCATGCACAAGCATAAAGACAAGGGAGATAGCCTTCAGACTCTCATCTGATCGGCAGCATGAAAGAGGGTGTAAGATCCGAACATTAAGCCAGTGACGAAAAAGTGAAAAACTGAAGTGATGAAGTGGCTCAAAGAACAGTCAATAGAATTATTCAAAGCAGGGATATATGTTCTCGTCCGAAGTTGGGATATTTTATCGAAAGAAATGGTGACTATATTGAGAAGGAGGGATGCGATCCATAGAGGTTCAGCTTCATTTGATGTATGATTAATGTTCCTGTGTTGGTAATTATTCCTGTCCTAGAGGAAACAGCATAACTTTTTTTACTCACCCTTGTTGTTTCTACGCCTACCCTCGCCGTAACTGCGATCAGAAATTTCCCGGCTTGGCCATAACTATTTAAAGGCTATTAATTAGGTTAATAAAGATTTTGCATAATATTGTTTACTAATAATGTCACCAATACTTATAATATATATTGATATTTTAAAAGCTGTATTTAGGCAATGCATTCTGTAGAAGACATGTTTATTGAAACGGGCAGACAAGGACTTAGAGTTTAGTTTTTTATTCAGCTTTTCTTGGTGGCGAATAAGAAGTTGCAAATAAGATTGTAAGCTGTTTAAAAACAATCCAAAGTTTCTATAAGTGTAGTCCAAGCTCAAGTACTTTCAAACATCTTCGGTCGTTGTCGAGGATGGGGGTACTTCTGTTAGGGAAAGCTGGATTAATTCTATGCTTGAGGAATATTCAAATGGGCGTGTTCATCATGTGTGGATGACGTCATCAGTAAAAGTGTAAATGATTCAAGCTAGTTTAAAAGTACAAAGATAAGAACTAAGGATCACGTGATTGTACGTGGTGCCTTCAATAAGTTTCCAGAATTTTTGGTACAGCCATTTAAAATTGTCGTGAACTCTTGAACATTCAGTATGTTATTGCTATACATCTTATGAGATGACAGAACAATTTTTATGATTTCAGGTTTAAATTAACAGCTACAGCAGCAATTGGAATACACCCTACAAAAACCTGATTGTCCTATTTACCAACACCTCCGCTCGGGCAGGATATGACACAAGGTCAATTTTTAAGCGAAATTTAACAGGTTTTAATTCAGAGTTTTCCTTCTCCTAGACTAGTTACCTAACCAAGGCGGAAGAACCTAGTCTGTCCTACTTTTTACCCATAGCTGGAGGGAGAATAATTGGATTCATACCTTTCCCAAGGATATTAGTGCTATGTGAAATGCAATCAGTTTCGTCCAGGATTTGAACTCGTGTCGCCGTGTTCATTTCCTACGACGATAACCATTACACCACGGGCACCTGATTGTCACAGCTGGTGAATTTCAAAAATTCAATCTGACACTTTAGAAGAATGATATGCAATAAAATTCTATTTTAAACTTGGAAAGAAATGCCACTGAAACGTATGGAATGCTTCAGACTGCTTTTGGAGCATATTGCATGAATCTAGCATCAGTTTTTGAGTAGCATAATATATTCAAGGAAGGCAGGGACTCTGTGAGAGATGATGAGAGGTAAGAGAGGAGTAAGGAAGTCAATACAGCAGAGTTGATTGACTAAAGGGTTAGGGTCAGGATTACTATGTTGAGATTTTAAGGGAGTTCAGGAAGAGATTCCGTCAGAAGAGGCCAGCACTGTTCAAATCGGGTCAGTGGCATTTCCACCGGGACAATGCACCAGTCCACAACTCCACCCTTGTCACAGACTATTTGACCAAGATGGGTATCAAGAGAGTTTCTCAGCCTCCCTATAGTGCATACGTTGGTCCCTGTGACTTTAAGTTATTCCGTAATCTCAGAGGCTGTCGTTATGAGACAATTGAGGAGATGAAAGAGGCTGTGACAAAGGTCATTGACACGGTCACACAAGAGGACTTTGATGGGGCCTACCAGAAGTTGTTGGAACGGTACAACAAGTGCATTGCAGCTGGAGGAGATTACTTCGAAAGGAACTAGAGTTTCACGTGTGTACTATCAATAAAAGTGCCCGTACAAAAAAAGTATGGAAATACTTGCGTCGATTTAGAAGTTAAACAAGACTTAGTTTTTCTTGAACCCATAATCAATACAACTCTATATATAGTCTTTTTAGACTAGTGTACATAATTAAACATCCTAAATGAACTGTTAAAAGACACTATGACTAGCTTAAAAAGAGGAATACATCTGAACCAAATTAGTATAAGGATGACCTCATAAAGGTGATCTATGATTTTCTTTAATTACCAAAACCTCAACTAACACCTGAACAGAAAAGCTCTAGTAAGCGTAAAGGACAACCCTCTTTAACTTTGAGTATTTATCTTAAAATGAAAGTGATACAACATTCGAGGAAGCGAAATTTCAAAAGGGGGAGATGTTGAGGCGTGATAAAAACACACCTCACTAACACAATGAACTAGTCTAAAAAGACTATAAATAGTCTATATATTCTATTCAAAGAATAGAAAATAAGTTGATTTCCAATATTGTCTCATGTGTGTATTCATTTTTTTTAATGTCGGACTACGATATATATATATATATATATATATATATATATATATATATATATATATATTGTTATATCGTAGAAGACAGGTAATTTTGACATTACTATGGAGTCATTTGCTGTCAAAGTCGATATATATATTTTAGATACACTTGGTAGAATCATAGACTTAAATAACATTGGCATATAGAGATGATGGTTTAACTTCCATCCCTAATAGTAATGAACCCCTAACATCTAAAATATATAAGAAAGTTATTAGAGCTTTTAAATATTTTGTTCAAAATAGAAATTAGGTCAAGCTTAAAAATACTAAAATTCTTAGACGTCACTTTTAATCTGAATGACAATTCTTATGAAGCATTTTATAAGACTAATACCATACCATCATATATTAGTGTTTGTTCTAACCGCCCTATATTAATGATTAAACAAATTCTTTATGCGATTAATATTAGAATAGATAATAATCTTAAAAAAAAGATATTTAACAATCACAAAAAATGTTATAAAGAAGCTATAAATAACAGCGGTCATAAAAATGAACTCAAGTACGTAGAAACCAAAACACATAACAATAATTGAGATAATAATTCAAAAAATCATAGAATTAATACTAAAATAAATGTGCATGATATAATAAAAAAGATATTAATAAAATAGGTATAGAAATATTTGTGGGGATTTTAGGAATTAACAATAAAACTCACAACCGGATGTTGACTCGTCGGCTACCGCATACAAAATGTATAAACGCGTCGCCATGCATAAGGCTCCACGCATCCACCCGGTTAAAAATCAGAAAAAAAGAAAACTAATAAAAAGTAAAGTAGCCAATGGGAATCGGTCGCGCCAAAATTAGAAGGATTTTGGAGTGGCGAATTTGGAGCCGGTGGAGAGAGATAAATACTCAGGTTTTCTGTGAACCGAGTCAGTGAGGACAAGAGACCCAAGGAAGCACGTAAATACGATAACCAGTAGAGAAGTAACGTCCGCCCTCGAGTTAAGAGCCGAAACTACCTTTCTGCTAGTTCCACTGCCTGACCATAAAAGAAAGAGAAGAAAAGAATAGAAAAGAAAAAGGAATAAGTACTCTTTAAAAACATTCTCTTCCGTTCCACTTTTTTTCTTGATATCAGACTTTCCACCACCTCGAAAATTTACTACTTGCAAAGGGGAACTTCTGAACATTCAAATCCAAGTTGAAGTTTTTTGTTTTATAAAAATTGTTTAAATATTAGATGTTCCTTGTTTGTTTTGTGTTAAATGAAGTTTTTTCTCATTGTATGTTGTAACACTCCAAAACCCAACCAACAGGCCATATATCATCTGGTTTAATCCCTCTTTTTGCAAACTCTCTAATATCAATATATAGGAATATTTCTTGGTTTAATAGACAAACATGTTAAAAAAGATAACCCCTAAGCAAAATAATTAATAGGATCAATGAAAGAATTAGTTATTTTGTGCTAATAACATCTCTAAAAGTTTTAAACAACAACAATAAATTAATAGACAAAATAGACTGGAATAGCGATGACAACAATCTTGTAATTGTAAAATAAAAATGAATACCCTCTAGGGAATAAATGTAACCTAAATATTATTATATATTAAGACAATACTTCAACTATAGAAACTAACGCTAATGAAAAAATATACATAGCTATAACCATTTTTAACTGGAGAATTAGATAGTTCAAACATTCCCAATCATTCAAAAATCCAACTTTAAAATTTCAAACTGCTCTATCTAAATGCTACTGGTATTTAAAAGTACGAAGAATAATCCCTATTATAAATTGGAAAAAAATGTAAAGATCTTCCTCTACGGTATTTGATGCACGCCCCACCTAACGGGCATGTGTGGCACAGGGCCTTCTTTTAGGTGGGTCCAGGCGCAGGGCTTGAGCCCACACGGGCCCGGTATTCCCAAAAATTCCTACGGCCCCATCGGTATTCTCCTTTTAAGGGCGCCGGGCGATGAACCCCCGCCTCGAAAGGGGGTAAAAGCCTGGGGGGAAGGCCCCACTGAGGCCGAAGGAAATCTCCAGGTACCGAGACACACTCGGCCAGATCCGAGCTGCAGATAACACGGCCGGTCGAAGTACTACCCGGCACCTGGAGAGGTGCAGAAAGAGATTGATCTGCCCCTCTACAAACAGTATACATGAGAGGTGTAATTTATGCTTAAATGAGAAAATATGTAAATTCAAATATAAAGAAAGGAACGTACTAAATACTAGAAAAAAGGAATAAGAATATTCAGTGTTATTTATATTATTATGCTATTTATATTATTTATATTACATTAGGAAGAATTAACTGTATATTTCATTAATAGGTTTTGGTTAAATTGATATTAATATTAATTTATATATTTTCAGATTATATAGATCATATTATTTAATTTTTAAAATAGACAATAATTTCAACGAAATTATAATTAACTTTTATTTTTATTTATACTTTATTTGATTGAGTCTCGAATTACTATTATTATTTTTCAGTATTCACAGTTTTTTTTTTAATTCAGTAATAACCTAAACAATTGGTAACGTTTTCGTTTTTAAAAAGAAGAATGCATGAACATTATATTTGCAAATATATAATGATATTTCGACCATTATAATTTTTTTTAATTAAAAAATAAATTTGAAAAAAATTATCTTATCGCCGGAAGCAGTGTAAAAAACTGTATTTTATCCATCTGAAAAAAGTCATTTTATAGACCTGAAATAAATTCATAATCGAACTACAAAAATTGATTTTTTTCGTTTTATTCTTATTTTTTATTTATTTATTTTTTTTCTTGGCTTTACACGTGAGTTCCGATGTATTTTTAGTCCGAAATTAATTATACGTACATTCGATAGCCGTTGACATTAAGCACTCAACTGTATATGCCTATTCCCATTAGATTATTAATTAATAGTCAAATCCTTAGGCTATTTTTCTCGGATTATATATATATATATATATAATTTTTTGACTATTTTCCCCTGATGATATATATATATATATATATATATATATCATCAGAGGAAAATAGTCAAAAAATTATATATATGTATATAAATTCTGATGGCATTGACTTATCAAAGTAAAATTAAAGAGAAACAAATCTTAACCACATGATATTCCTTTAATAGATCTACTTACAAAGGAATAATTTAATCAGAAGTGTTTTCTTTTGACTTTTGTACAGGAAAGGTTATTAAAATTTCTTAAAAAGTCATATGGATACAAATATGTAGAATATGACTTTATGGAATAGTAACTCCGATATAGTGATAATAATGATAATACGCAACAAAATAACAGACGTAGGTTCTGAAGTGATAGAAACAAAACGATCAATTACATACTAAGCGAATGCAGTAAATTAGTGCAAAAAGAGTATAAAACGAGACACGGCTGGGTGGGCAAGGTCATTCACTGGGAACTGTACAAGGAGTTTAAATTCGACTATACAAACAAACGGTAAATGCCCAACCCAGACTCGGTCCTGGAAAATGAGACGGAAAAGTTTCTCTGGTATTTTGAGATACAAACGGATAACCTAATTTTGGCCAAACGACTAGACCGAGAGATATTTAAAAAAAAAGAACTTGACGAATATAGGGCTTTTCCATTCTGGCAGTCTTCATAGTAAAACTGGAAGAAAGCAAAAAGAGATATCAATACCTAGACTCGGCAAGACAACGGGAAAAAAACCGTGGAACAGTGACGGTCATACCAATGGTAGTTGACGCGCTCGGCTCAGTCAACAAACTGTTGCTACAGGGACAGGAGGACTTGTAAATAAGAGGACGAGTGGAGACCATCTAACATGCAAGGTTTTTAAGATGGGTCAGAATACTAAGAAGAGTCCAGGAGGCTTGAGGAGATTTGCTGCCTCTCAGAATCCTGTGGAAAACTACCAGTTAACCCTATTGCGAAAAACTCTCAAATGAGAAAAATAATAACATGCTGAAGGCTCGCAAAAACTGGAGATAGACCTGAGGGTAGATCATCCTAGTTATCATGAGTGATCCAAGTCCCAATCAAATAAAATGCATTTACTAAATCGGCGAGAACATTTCTGAGGTGTAAGGATGTTACCCTCATATGATATGATAATTCCATTTGCAAAATGAAGAAACATTGAAAAGTGGAATTTGTTTAAAGTAGCGTAAGACTGTAAAAGATAATTATATCGAAGCTGAAATTGCATCTTTATAACATTGAGTATATATATATATATATATATATATATATATATATATATATATCACTCTCTGAAAGTAGTGGACAAGTTCACCTACCGAGGAATCAATGTCTCATCAACTGAGACAGACATCAACACGCGACTAGCAAAGGCATGGACAGCTAACAATAGAATATCGGCCATATGGAAGTCAGACCTGACCGATGAAATAAAACGCGGTCTTGTCGATACTACTACATGGTCGCTAACCAAACGAATGGAGAAAAAGCTTGACGGCAATTACACAAGAATGCCGCGAGCAATAGTGAACAAGTCCTGCAGGCAGCCCCCTACAAAGCATCAGCTGTACAGTCCCCGACTACCCGTCACGAAAACTATCCAAGTTAGACGAACCAGACATGTAGGACACAGCTGAAGAAGTAGGGACGAACTCGTAAGCGACATACTCCTGTAGACCCATTCACATGGACGAGTAAAAGCAGGACGACCAGCTATTTACAACAGCTCTATGTCGATACGTTTTTCAAAATCGGGTGTGGGGAAATAGCGGACCAGAAATTGAATTGGTGAAGTGAAGTCGTGGAAATCTTGACAACAACTTCTGACCCTTTCTGTGGGTAAGCAAGAAGCCAAATCTTTCTGCCACACAATATGGCCCTTGAGAAGCAACCCTCTCCCGCCAAGAGCTTTACGTCACCGTATGAAGCCCTATACAAAGATGTTGTCACTTTTACTAAAGGCTCACCTAAAGACCATATCAGTTTGGAAGAAGTGGTTTTTAGATAAATGGGACACCACCAGGATTATAGGCATTCAATCTGCGGTTGTGTGTGTGGTTAAATTGTTCCTTGGCAGAAGTTGTTTGCATTTAAGAAGAACCAGATTATCATCAGCTTGATAGGATGCCTCAATTTGCTCAGGAGCTTCTTTGCCTTAGAAAGCATTTCTCTTTGGCCTAGTTTTTTTTGAATTGGTGATTTGCGCCTTATGTACGGGTGTTTGCCAAGTTCCCTATGTAGGCCCTTCTTCATGTTAGCAACTCCCTAAAAGTCTGAATTCCTTGTTCAGATTTTCCATCGTCCTATCCTAAAAATGTTAGATTCCGGCGTGTGGAAGCAGTCAGAGTACTCATTGTGTCTCTTCAGACAGGTTACGACTTCGAAGTATCCGTTGCAGTTGGCTATTTCTGGTCTTACAGTTTTTAAAGTGTTGACAGAGAACTGAGCCGTAGTCATTTTGATACTCGGTGCGAACTATCATCATGTAAAAAATATTTTCTGATGTTTAAATGGTTTCTCGTCCGCCATTTCAGTTATTTTTTTTCTCAACGACAACTGAAATCTTTATTCTCTCCAAATCAAGGTGATCTGCAAAAAGAGACATATAATCTTCAAATTTAACCTGAACACCATGAGGTGGCTCAACAAGTTATATATATATATATATATATATAGCTTCAATACTTGATTAGCCGCGTGTTTCTTTTTTTCCTGAGTGAAGACTATGAGATAAACATTAAATTTTAAGTGACAGATATTAAGATTGCCTAAATTAGATATATTAAGTTTGGCACCAGCTGTGGTATAGTTGCATCGAGCACGTTTTTATGATCTTTTCTAATTTGCATTATATATATATATATATATATATATATATATATATATATATATATATATATATATATAAGGGTTATCGATGAATGAAAATGAACATAGAATGCCGTGTTCAATAGCTGGAAAAGCCTGTTTGAATTCCGATCACCGTTATGCCTCATGAAAAAACGTGTGTCCTTTTTTCCTACAAACTATTAGTAAATATAAACCCAGACTGGGCTCTTCAGGCTAAAGGGTTTACGTAAGGAAGGAAATAATGTGACGTTGCATAAATAATTATCTCAGGACAAGAGTTTATTTTATGCGCATGTGACGTCGGGGCAGTCTGGCACAAAATATGTCTTAGTCAAGACTCCTATTTTGGGCATATGGTAACTGGCAAATAATATGGGGGTTAATTTGGGGCCAGACTGATTTCCGCCTCTGGCAAGGGGGTTTCCAGTTCTACTTTCACATATACCCCCACCTACCCCCTCGGATAACGGAAAGCATGGACTTCTAGGTTAAAACAAAATGTCATTCACTGTCGTCATATTTCCAAAATTCCCTTATAATGTTTGAAGGTGAATAAGACACTTAGCGAGAATTAATGAAAGCAACACGAAGCTGAAAAAGATATGTGCAAAAGCAGCCGACTCGATAGATAAATAACATAACTAATAGATTTCAACACAAGGGAGCATTTAAAATGTAACAAAGCTTTAATAAGCGATTACCAAACAAGGAATTATAAGATTAAAAAGAAAAACAGCTTCTTTTTCTTTTCTCCTTTCCTTTTTAATTATCGGCCAGTGGGCAGAGTCAAACACAAGTGTCTCTTTCAACAGCCCTTTTCTCCTTTCTCCTTTTTTTCCTTTCTTTTTTTCTTTTCTTTCGTTTACTTGAGAAAGTATCTAAGTCCACTCACTAATTTACAGTTTATGAAACAGATTCCTTTCTGTTTCTCTCTTTATTTTTTCTGAGTACATATAATTTCAATATTTGGGAAGGTTAGGAGGAAAAACAGTTTAGGTTGTATTTTGATAGGGCTTACTTCTCAGGTTCCTTTCTCTTACTGACGAGTGACATCCTCCACCCAAATCGGCTGGGTCAGCCTTTCTGCTGACTACTGTCCAAAGATTCTGTTCCATGTTTTTTACGGGAGATTCTTTCCTAGAGCGGACTGTAAACCGACGTCTTTATCCGTCGACTTCTGTCCTCACACTCAAGAATCTTTTCCAAATTTCCTCCGACGAAAAGGTATTATTTTGACGCTAAAGGGTCTGGCCAATCATTTGACTTTTTCTTCTTCTTCCTCTATTTCCTCCAGTCATGCTACTAAAATGACCTACATTCCCCTTCTCTTTCCAACCGAATACAGGTCATGGAGTGCAGGTAGCTTTGGCTTTTTGATTCAAACACTGTAGGGTAGGGGAATTGATTTCCCTTTCCCTCTCGGTAGCATAACACGTCAAAATAACCATATTTTTTCTGTAGGTATTGAAAGAAATTATGGAATCTATTTGAATAATTCAATGTAATTTTTTTAAGGTCTAATTTATAAAGCTAGAATGTTCAGCTATAAAATATAAAATGTTTTGCGTCTGTTTTGTTAATTTCTGGCAAAATAAATTATACAAAACATTATGTTATTATATATATATATATATATCATCATGTCGTGCCGCTTGCACGATTATCCTTGACCCTCTCTCGCCATCTCTCCCTATCGTTCATCGCCTCCGGCAGGTCTTCAGGTCTACATCCCGTATCCTCACATAGCTGCTGTATGTATGTTCGAGCTGGTCGTCCTGCTTTTGCTCGGCCATATGTGGGGGTCCATAGGAGTACATTTCTTATGATCTCGTCTCTGCTTCTCCAGCAGTGTCCTACATGCCTGGTTCGTCTAACTTGGATAGTTTTCGAGATGGGAGGCAGGTGGCCGTATAGTTGGTGCTTTGTGTGATGTTGCCGCAAGGACTTGTTCAATATGGCTCGCAACATTCTTGTGTAATTGCCGTCTAGCTTCTTCTGCAGCCATTTTGTTAGCGTCCAATTGGTGCATCCATACAGCAGTATCGACACGGCCGCTGCCTGGACGAATATATATATATATATATATATATATATATATATATATATATTAGATGTATATGCATATATATGTATTATATTATATTATATTATATTACTGTGAGAAAATATCAATTTATTTCCTCCTAAATAAGAAAAAAAGTGTCATCATACTCTACTTGAGTTAATTCTATTATTTTTGATTGAAGTTATATATATATATATATATATATATATAGTGATCCACAGACTTAATATTTCGTTTTATCGCAATACTTCAATGTAGCTTGGATCGAAACCTGACTGATTTTATGTCAGTCGGATATCTTACCCCATATCATCGTCATCCTATGCGTTAATGGAGTTTTTTTTACGTATTACTTTCTACATATACGTTATCGGCTACTTGGAGTGCTTAATACTTGAGAAGAACTATTGCTTTTCAGCTTAAGTGGTGACCAGCAAATTCCCCACAAGAGTGCTTATTATCCCCAGGGGAGAGAAGCGTATATATTGTCATCCACAGACAGACTGTTTGGTTGTATCACAACTCTTCAGTGCAGCTATACACGCGAGATACTTCAAGATGGTACTGAAACCAGCTGAATTTACATCAGTCTGATATATATAAAAATGTATATATATATATAATTTGCCCAGTCTGCTGGGGCTGTAGAATACACCAACTCCTTCTCTGCAGAGGGGTAAGACACCCCCTCCGAGTGTTCTGGATATGACACTGAACACTTCGATGATGAGGTTACGGTAATGCTGGAGCTTTGGCGAATGCGGAGCACTCTCCATTGCCATCGCTGCAAGTTCAATCCGACCCGGAGGGTAGCACCTGATAGGGTTCTATCAATGGCTTAAATAGAACTAGAGTTTCGAGAGTTTACTGTTTTTGACATTTAAACGGCATACTTATGATAAACTGAATTGATTGAAATAGAAATGTTTTGACATCTAAACTGCATTTAACTCTGTGAGTTGCCCAATCGGCGATATGTGGGTCAAATAGGACTAAATTGTGTACTTATGCTAAACTGAATTACTTGAAATAGAACCGTTTTGATATTTAAACTTCGTACTTACGCTAAAATGAATTCTTTGAGCTAGATCACCTTGACTAAAGTGAATAACTTGAAATAGAAATGTTTTTTTTGATAATTAAACTGTGTATTTACATTTAAACTGCGTACTTATGCTAAAGTGATTTGTTTGAAATGAAATTGTTTTGTTTTGATAAACTGAATTTTTTAAAATACAACTGATTATTTGTATAAAAATGGATTTGGCATTAAATAACCTACAAAGGTTGATATGCCAAACACCCTACCAACATATATATATATATATATATATATATAAATAATTCACAACTTTAGCTTTCAGAATTACTTGATGATGAGGATGTTGTCGGTAATCCAAAGTTAGTTTAATCCAAAATGAAATTTTATTTCACAAAAGCAATATCTACGTGTGACAAAGAAAAGAGACGTGCAGCTGAATATTATTTCATTTTTATTATTTCTTTTGAATTGTATATTAATCTTTTTATTTCTTATTTTTTCATATCCTGTATGGGTTCAAATATAAAAGAATAAGAATGAAATAAGATAGAATAAAATCCTTTTTTAAAAGGTCGTCACGATTATCTGCCACTTGTTAAATGTTGACTTCGTTTTTACGAAATATTTTTTTCTTTCTGATGACGTTTACCTTATCGCAAAACATTTCAATCTAAAGTTCCGTATAGTTTTCAATTATGCACTGATTTCATTTTAAATGAATTCAATGAAGCTTTCACCTTTTCTTGGTTGATCGAACGTTGCAAGCGTAGGAAGTGAGCTATGGATCAGATAAAATAATGATCCAAAGAATCTAGGTCCACAGTGTATGGTGAGCGTGGGATCAGGTCGATTTCCATTGGTTCTTGGAACATATTCCGTAAACTAGCACGCATACAATTATTTAAAAACTATTGACACACCAACGCTTATCCTCGGAGGATGTCACTCGCGTTATGTAAAGCTCTTCAAATGAATTGAGCACTCCGATGGCCATAAAGCGTATATATAAATAAAAGAAAGAAATTCATATCCGTTAAATTCCCTCACTTCCGCTGATGTTGTCGATGGCTCTGAGGTAAGGTGTCCGACTAGCGTAAAATCATTCGTAAAATGATCCCTGCTCAAAGGTCTTGCGCTTCTATCTTTACTGTTTCGTTGTGATATAACGAAACAGTCTGTCTGTGATGACCACATATATGTGTGTAAACTGAATGTGTACATTATTATATTTTTTTCTTTGCTTTGGTAGAGGCACGAGCGTAGCACGTCGCAATCACGGAGGCGGCTTGGCTCTTCCAGAGTCATGTCGGGGTTACTGTCGGAGCCGATATGATGCAGAAATAACCCGAAATCATCAATGAAGACAGCGCATCACTGAATACCTCCCTGATGCATCTAAGATGTATGATTGAAAATCTAGTTTTAACAACTACCTGGCGAGCTTCTATGGCGTATTGGCTAGCGTGTATGGCTACGATATTATAGTAAACGAGTTCGAACTCCGGTTCAATTTACGTTCATTTTCGGACTAATATCCGTGGGGAAGGTATGAGCCCTCTTGTCCACTTCAAACTATGTTTTAAATATTACCTCTGCTGTTCGTCTGCAAGTATGGCTTTCAGCATAAATAACACACAAAGGTTCATATGGCATAATACCCACCACAAAATTGAAACCAAGCTAATATACCGCATACACAAGAAACGTTATAAAAGAAACATCTTGAAAACAAAAAATACACATGGTGAGGTCTCTTTGGTGAAGTAGTTTTATAGCTGAAAATGTGTTGTATACAATATGGTATTGTGGTCCCTGGTAGAGTTTAGGAAGATCACTCGCATTTATTTGTATTGATATAAAGATAACAGCAACTGATTCTGGGGGTATCAAATTTCCTTCTATACATCGTAATCAAGTCATGGATTATGATTTATTTTTATATTTTTAAAGACAAGGGAAACCTTAAACAGGATCCGAAATTGAAACCCCTGCCAATAAACTTTAAGACACCCAGGAAAAGCCAACAGACACATTGTTCAGTAAAATCGTAATTAACGTGAAATAAAATAGTTTCCAAGATATATTTCTTCTTCTACATGATGAATGTTGGAAAGCTGAGTCTTTAGAATTTGGCAGGGCTTGGACATTTGTTTATAGCCAAAGTCCCGGAGACAGATTTTTAAATAAATAATGGCACTTATTAATGTTTGGAACATGATCAAAGTTCGGCGAGCTGTCAGCGCCAGCCTCACTTCGTTATCTCTATGGTAACAAGTAGATTTGAGTCGAGGTATTTTACACACATACACACACACACACACACACACACACACACACATATATATATATATATATAGATAGATATATAGATATGTGTGTGTGTGTGTGTGCGTGTTTGTGTGTGTGTGTGTGCATATATATACATAGAGAGAGAAAAAGCGAGAGACACAGACTTAGGCAGGGAGATGAACCAAGTGACACTAGCAGATAGATACATTTAGGGATAGAATGTGAGAAATAAACTCACTCAAGAGTTCGATATTGATCGATAAAAGCAAGCTAATAGAAACCAATATGAGGAAAGAGAAAATTCATGGAAAGTCTCATAGATAGATAGATAGATAGATTGAGAGAGAGAAAGAGAGAGTGGCAAGAATTGAATAATACCCAATATATATATATATATATATATATATGAGTGTGTGTGTGGAGTAAAAGAGAGAGGTGAAGAAATGATGCAGAAATAGATAGATAGAAAGAAGTAAAATATGTACACACAGAAATAGACATAAATAGGAGAAGAGAAAAGAGAATGAGTGAGAGAGAGAAAGAGAGATAGGTGTGTACTAGGTGACACAGAAATACAAACGAAGAACTGGTTGATACACTAACACACGGACTATAAAGCATACACATGCACGCATTCACACACACAAACACACATAGGAGTATATATATACATATGTGTGTGTGTGTGCATATTTTAAAAAGTTTTAAATCGTTGGTATACATTTGACTATATATATAAGAGAGAGAGAGACAGAGAGAGAAAGAGAGAGAGAGAGAGAGGGAGAGAGTAAGATTGTCCGTGTGACATAGAACTGGATAGATCAATAGATAACTCCTACATATGAGCTCTTTATGATTGCTAGAGGTAAAGAGATATGTATCAATATTAGGAGAGTGGGCAAACTAAGATAGATAGATAGATAGTAGGTTTAATATGACGTAAGTATTACCATGGTTACCGATTTGAATTGCACAACTAGCGGACAGTTTCAAATTACGGTTGATACTCTTTATAATCTCTTTGCACTCATACTGCCTTTGGGGAAACTTTCGAATCTTCATCTTTTTGCATTCCTTTTAGTAGCTAGATATCTTTTAAAAATGTCTCCGAGCTGACATGCAACGAAGGTTGACTGTATTGAAACGACAGGGTGCTTTAGTACTTCAGCAAAACGTTCTCTTTTAACTAATCTACTCAGAAAGCAAACATTTCTTACAACCATTTTCAATATATATATATATATATATATATATATATATATATATAAAGAAGAAAAATACTGTAGGACTTGTTGAAAAATCGAAAAAATATAATTTTATTTTATATGTTTTTACAAAAATATCTTTATATATATATATATATATGCGTTGTTCCATCTACGTTGCTGAGTATCTGGAATAGAGCCCAAAGAAATGTTTTTGAAATTGTATTCTAAAAGTTCTTAAAGCGTTTTCAATCATAGGTCTGCATTTTACTATATATATATATATATATATATATATATAAGTGTGAGTGTGTGTGTGTGTGCGCGCACGCGCGCAAGTGTGCGTGTAGGTTGTATTTCTTCGTTCAGCTATATTTTATTGAATATTATAGACGTCCTTTCAAATCGCCGTATGTATGTTATGATAACCGGCTGGAATTGGCTAATACATTTTTCATTTTTAACTGGTTCCCAAATACTTTCGGACTCCTCTTGGACCATCATCAGTGGGGCGTATATTGCAAAAGTACAATACAACGTTTTATTTATACTAGTCTACCTTTTTTTCAATTTAGTTCTGTACATGGCAACACTAGCTAAAGTTATTTGAAAACATTAGCTCTGGTTTCAAAATTAATTTTTGTTCAAGATGGGACTTTTATTTCTATTTCTTGGACTTCATGAATCTGTCATCTTGATTTACTATTTTTGTTGTTCCAATATTGTTATGTTATCGATAAGAATTTTCCGAAATTCAGTTGTAAAGTACGAATTTTTTTCCGATATTGTACTATTGAGCTAGTGTCGGAAAGTTGCATGTTCAGTCACCTCGACAAAGTAGTTGATTTTAAACCAACATATATATTTTTGTTTTCGAAGATACAATTTCCTAAAGGCCATTTAAATTGATATATAATGTTAGTTCTTTGCAAAACATTAACTGAGGAGGAGGAGGAATTATTGTTAATAACCAAGTTAGAGGGTTTTGATTTTTTATAGTAAATGATAGGTTTTATTTTTTAATTGGGTCAGCGGGGAATATGTTTCTTCGAATTATCGTTTTTAAAATATTTTCGTCTAATTTATTATTGTAGTGCGTCTTGCTGCAGTAAAAAGTTTGATAAATGCGTGTTTATTTGGTGGGGAGTTGCTGTGTTTATTGGATAAAAGTTTTGATTATACGTTTAATTTGTTCATAAAAAATGTCATTATGGAACCCATTATTGATGAGGCTTTGCTTTTTGTTTACTGATTCTTTAATGATATTATTTTGAAGGAGGAGATTACTTTTGCCTTTCTCGGATTATATATATACATATATATAAGTTTTAATATTATGATTGATATAATCTCTATTTAAAAAGTATCCATTACTCGAGAAAAAATTATTTAGCAACTGTTTATCCGAATTATACATCAAAGTCAATATAGTGAACTTCATTATATTTCATAATCAGTCATTTTAATTTAAACCTATTTCTATGTTGACATTTGAATATTAATTAATTCATTTTATTTAATAGTTGTCTAGTGTCTTTGCATTTTAATATGCTATTTTTTCCTCGAAATTACATCTACCATTCAAACTATTTGCCTTCGAGGAATTTTTAATGATTTTCAGTTTTATTTATGGGTGTAATCCATAGTCTTTTAGACTGCAGTAATACTTTGATAGATCTGTTTGATTCTTAAGTAACAGATTTCTCAAACATTGCCAATGATTCAACCATTTATGTTTCCAGTTAAGAGCGGATATCCCTATATATACTCTTTATGTTTAAAATTACTTTCCTTGGGTAAAATGTTCGCTTGGTCTACTACATTTTCCGAATTACATTTTCCACCCATGGGTTATCCCTCTTTAACTCTACAATTTCAAAGTAAAGTATTTGTTTCCTTATTAATGTGATTTACCTATTATTTTCCTATTATGGTTATATATGATTTTAAAAACACTGTTAGTGAATGAGTAACTAATTTTTATGGTAGTTCTATTGGAAATTTTGCTAAAAAGTTTTCCGTGTTTATTAATTAAATTTTACAAATATTTTCTGTATTAATAGTAGAAAGTTAGCAGAAAGAAGGGTTAAACCAGATTATTGTTCTCTGTCTGTTCCTACAATTTTTATTTATATTATATTTGTTTCGAAACACTACAAGAAAAGACGGAAAAAAGTACACCAAACGACGAATACGAAAATTTCGTCAATGCACACCTCGAGGCAGCAGCAAAATACATTCCAACAAAAATTAAAACTAAATATAGAGTCCCATGGGAAACTTTAGCGGTGAGAGAAAAACGTGCACTAGTGAAAACAGCCTCCAAAAACTATCGAAAAAAACCCAACAAACACAAATGCCTTAAAACTAAAAACGGCACAATATCAATTAACAGGCATATATATAAAGGAACAGACAGAATACATTCAAAATCAGATAGATAAGATTAGAGACTCGGTGGAAGATAGACAATCTAGAATTGCCTGGCAAACAATAAACGAAGTGAGCAGAAGAAAGAACACGGCCAAAGCAAAACTTAAAGCAGCAAACCAACAAGAAAGAATAAAACTGTGGAAACAGCACTTCGAAAACTTACTTGGAAACCCACCAAAAATAACGCCTGAACCAATCACCAGAATAATTAGCAAACAATTAGACATTAAACTTGGACCGTTCACACAAGAAGAACTCGACTCGGTTCTCAGAAAAATTAAAAATAGAAAAGCTGCAGGACTGGACGAAATTCCCCCGGAAGTATGGAAGACCAGACAATTCGACGACATACTGCTCCGACACTGCAACGCAGTATACAATCAAAATCCGATAGATAGATGGACGAAGGGATGCATACTCCCCTTCCCTAAAAAGGGGGACCTCGGATTAGCCAAAAACTACCGAGGCATAACACTTACATCCATAGCTGCCAAAATCTACAATGCCCTACTACGAAACAGAATAGAACCCAAAATCGACAACATACTTAGAAAAAACCAAAATGGCTTCCGAAGAAATAGATCTACGACCTCACAAATATTAACCATCCGCAGAATCCTTGAAGGTGTACGGGCAAAGAACCTACAAGCGACATTAATATTTGTCGACTTTACCAAGGCTTTCGACTCCATTCACAGAGGAAAGATGGAACAAATCCTACTAGCGTACGGCATACCTAAAGAAACCGTAGCGGCAATAACGATTCTCTATAGAAACACTAAAGTAAAAGTACGATCACCAGATGGAGACACAGAATACTTCGACATAGTAGCAGGAGTACTACAAGGAGACACGCTGGCTCCGTATCTCTTTATCATTTGTCTAGACTACGTACTTAGAACATCGATTGACAAAATCAAAGAGAATGGCTTCGAACTGACGAAGAAAAGAAGCAGAAGATACCCCGCAACAACAATTACCGACGCCGACTACGCCGATGACATAGCGATACTGGCAAATACACCTGACCAAGCCGAAACACTTCTGCATAGTTTGGAACGAACAGCAGCAAGCATAGGCCTCCATGTTAATGCACATAAAACGGAATATATGTGCTATAACCAAACGGGGGACATCTCCACTCTAGAAGGAACCCCTCTTAAACTAGTAGACAAATTCACGTACCTAGGAAGCAGCGTCGAATCAACCGAAAAGGACATCGAAACGAGGTTAACGAAAGCATGGACAGCTATCAATAGGCTATCGACTATATGGAAATCAGACCTAACCGATAAAATGAAACGCAGTTTCTTCCAGGCAGCGGTCACATCGATACTGCTATATGGATGCACTACATGGACGCTAACAAAACGGCTGGAGAAGAAACTAGATGGCAATTACACAAGAATGCTGCGTGCAATCCTCAACAAGTCCTGGCGGCAACACCCAACAAGACACCAACTGTATGGCCACCTGCCCCCTATCACGAAAACTATTCAAGTTAGACGAACCAGACATGCAGGACATTGCTGGAGAAGCAGAGATGAACTCATAAGAGATGTACTCTTATGGATCCCCACACACGGCCGCGCAAAAGCAGGACGACCAGCACGAACGTACATTCAGCAGCTATGTGAGGATACAGGTTGTTGTCCTGAAGACCTACCTAGGGCGATGAACGATAGGGAGGAGTGGCGAAAGAGGGTCAGGGATATCCGTGCTGCCAGCACGATATGATGATGATGATGATATTTGTTATTGTTGCTATCATCTCCCCTTCTACAGTTACTATTTCTATTACTATTATTTCTATCCATAATATTGCTCCATTCAGTTACATAAGCTTTCTGTAGGTGAAACTATTCTATTTCATGTTGGAATCTGCTATTGTACAGGGCTTTATTAAAAGTTGTTTTGCTCAATGATAACATATTCATTCTTAAATTGATTGCATTGGGTATTTGTTTGATTATTGATTTAAAGTGGTTGGAGTTGACATTGATGTTCGTAGGTATGTGATTGTTCTTGATAAAGGGTTTCAATGTGTTATCCTCTAAATTAAATGTTATATCTAAGAACTTTACTATTTTCATGTTAGAAGATATTTGAATTTTTAATCCTAGGGATCTAAATACCCTAATTATTTTCTTCTGTATTTTCGATGTTTTGGGGCCATTATTATCAGGGATGAAAAAAAGTCTCTGATCTCCATATAGACAAATATGTGATACATTTAAAATCCTACCGAAGGTATCTAATATATATATATTCCTATTAAATTGGCAATTTGTACAGAAATCAAATGAAACCATGGCTTCATCAGAATTATCAATATAACTTTTTAACCTGTTTTTTTTTTATTATCGATGAGAATAGATTTCCTGCATGTTAAAACAATGTCTATTATCTCATCGGTAATATCTACATAATTCCTCGCATGATTTAAAGTCTTTGGTAGTAATTCCTTAGAGATAGAGGGGTAGAATTCTATGTCAAATTGGATGAACCTAGTACTTTTATCTGATCCAATCGATAGTATCTTATGAATTTTCCACAAATTATATCTAGAATGTTCTAGTATTTTAGGGGTAGTTTTATGGATCAATATTTTAGAAATTAAACTTTCTTCAGTCCTAAGAAGGTTAATTAATCTAACCTGCTTTTTTGTTATTGAGATTCTGTTCATGGTCCTGAAAGAGAATGAAATCAATTTTTTTGTTTAATTTACCGAGATTATCTTTAATGTTTAGCTTGTTAACAAATATGGCAGTGTCGTTATTTATCTAAATTGGGGGTATTACCGTCGTCAATTTTATAGTTATATAGATCTTATTTTGTAAAATTTTATCATATTTTGACGGGCTAATCTTGTAAATATTACGAGATTTATCGACCTTAATCCAAATCGTATCAGATTTTTAAATTCTTGGGTATCTTTTTCGAACTTCCTTCGGAAGTCACTCTTTATTTCTTTGTAAATTTATCTTTTCTGTGAATTTCAATAAATCTTCTTCAAATGGGTTCAGTATTTTCTTGCTCAGTATTTTAAAACTTCATTCCTATTTGCCCATTTAATTTTTCTAATGGGCTCCCGCTTTTAGGAAAATATATTTTCCATCGCATCCTTTTCATGAAATTAATTAGTTTATCAGTTAGAGATAAAAATAAATTGGTGCTTTTATGGGAAAAAATGTTCTCCGAATATCCAGGTGTAAATGTCTCCATCTGTAATTATCAATCCGTTCTTCTGTCTTCTTGAAATGAAAATTTAAAGGAGTGCTCAACATAATTTAAATTAAGGAGTAATATATCATTCATCTAAAAATAAGTCTAAAATTTGACTTATATGTAATAATTCATATATAGAATACATATGAAGTTTCTCATAATCTTAACGGAGTGGTCAATGTATGGCTATTAACATATACAAATATGTAGAAAAAACACATATATAGAGCAATCATATCCGTAAAATCCAGGAAAACTCAACAGATATTATTCTATTTTATATTATACTTCCCTCGCACTATTACATTCACTTTCGGATTGATATCCTTTTGTAAACCCCTTCACTCCTGCCAGCTATGGGTTGAATAGTAACGATACGGTTATTCTACAAGCCTAATGTTAGTGTTGAGTAAACATGAAGTGTGACGATAACCCCTCGCCCCCTCCCCAACGAATTCGTCAACCTCTTCGAAACCATTTCACTTCTTGGCCGGTGATCAACTAGTGGTTCCGACAGGGGCGTCGCGCATTTCTTCATAGCTACAAGAAATACAATCAAGGGAGCGGAAGAAAAAGAAGAAACAAACAAATGAACAATATGCTTGGGTTAATTCATGCGCAAGAAGGGAAGTTGTTTAACACCCTGCATTTCCTGTGTGCATATTTAGACTAACGCTAGCATGGATTTCTAGCAAAACTTCTACAAAGCTACTAGGAATGCCAACCTATCCTGACC
>OY757914.1:69200621-69258121 GCA_963585895.1 Sepioteuthis lessoniana
CAGGTGTAACAACATTATTATAAAAACTTCTGATAAAGTTAGTGGAGTTGTCGTTATGAATTCTGCTCATTATAAAAGCAAAATAATTGACTTATTAAATGACAAAACCGCATTCAAACCAATTTCTCTTCAAACCATAAATAAAAATGTTGACATTTCTAAAGAGTCCTATAAAAAACTAATGACTAAAGAACACAAATCCTGGTCTTCATTATCACCTTACAATTGCTTATATTGATGGTTTTCCTTTACGACTATTTAAGAAAATGGAACATCCGTACCGCTGTAATATCGCAAAATCTTCAGCTAAAATGTTTACCCCGCTCTAAGGTACGATTAGGAATTTATACATCACGAACTGCAGTGATTTACTTAACGAAATAAATAAACTTGGAAAACGAATATTAGGTCAGTCTCAACAAAAAATTATTATACAATAATATTCCTTTTAACAAATGTATTAAACATTTCGAAATTCTGACCAAGAAAACAATTATTATATTTGCACATAATGCACGAAGCATTAATTTTATGATCATATAAATGAAGCCGATTGAAAGAGATAGAAAGAAGCAGGTTGACATTGATAAAGGTAGAGAGATTTGTTATAGAACCTCAAAAATTGGTAGATAATTTACAGAATGAGATAGATTTGAACATAAATAGAGAGATATGTCTTTTTTAAAGAAATACGTTACATTTTTTAATAAATTTTAAAACAGTCATTACAAAACATTGATTTTAAATAGAATGCCACCAAGAGAAAGAAAATGCTGAAAGCGTTTTTATTTTTTCGTTTCATTTAAAGATTCAAACGCCTTGATGAAGGTTTAATGTTTTCATATAAGAAAAAAGACCGAAATGTTTACCGTTGGCAGATAATTCAAACAATAAATTAAATTGTCTTCTGTCGACCTGGTGTTTTTAATATTCATACATTATCTATCTATCTATGTGTGTTTGTGTCAAATGTAAAATAGGATAATGATAAAAAGTATAAAAGCTCAGAGTTTCTCGTTGTTTACTAGTATTCAACACATCAATACTTGATACTTCAATACTTAAATCCTTGAGGATCTGAAAGCGGGTAATTTTGAATAATGAACTTTTATCTTTTCTCATTATCATGTTTTATATATGAAAAATATAGTGATTTTGTGCCGGAGATTCTTGCATAGAGTACTGTAAAACTTTTCTGGATGAAAAACTCTTCAGAGTTAAATCTTTATCATAAATCCTTATATATATATATATATATATATATATATATATAATTAATTGCATTCTCTCGAGTGTTTTATTTTGTTCGGATAAATTTCTTGAATTTCTCCTGATATGCGACTCAGATTTAAAGAGATACAAGTCATTTAAAAATAAATTAATAGTATTAACAGTAGTTATGCTTAAAAAAGAAGCATTTGATAAATAATTAAATGAATCTTTCGCAATCTTCATTACGCAAATATTCCTCTTAATAAACTATCCCAACACATCTTAAGAACTAAATACCCAAAGCCATTAAGGAAAAAAAAAGAAAAGAAGAAAAGCTAAGGAAATTGAAAAGAAACAAGGTACAAGAAAACAAATGCAATAAAGAAAAGCAAATCTTACTGAAATAGTAATTAAATCTTAACCAATCTTTTCAAAACACGTCGCCATCGCTGTGACGTAAAGAAGTTGGCAAGACTTTTTTCCCGGACACTTCGCGATCATCAACCATTTTACAAGTGGCTTTTGCCGCCTCTTAAACGGCTGAGACACGAAACTAATGAGATAACTAGTCACGCTGTTCGGCAAATAACAGGAGACAAACTGTGGAAATACGAAATGATTAATTGGACTCAAAATAAGGTGTCCTTTTTCTCCTCTTTTCTATTGAGAATTCGATTTATAATAAATGTTCGTTTTGTTATCTTTTTTTATTAAAAAATGTTTGTTTGTCTTCGCTGCCGTTTTGTAATATTTCTTCTTGCAAAGAGTATTACTTGTTTGTTATTTTTGTAAAAATAAAATTAAAATTAATGGTATTACTTATCCATTACACATACGTTCGATATAAGCAATTTCCGGGTTTATATATGAAAGTACTATGATTAATCAAAAGTTTTGCAATATTTTAGTTATACGTGACACGATTCAGCAACATCAGATTCTTTTGCAGATGTCGTGTTGGTGGCGAACCCCACTGGACTCCAGTTTAGATGCAGAGCTCACCAGATACTCTGTGCAGGCTACTTGACAAATTTGCTTCAGTGGCTTAGAGCACTGATTCGGATCCACACTTTTATTCCTCCCTGACCTTGCCTAATCGATCAAAATTTCATGAACCATCTGGATACTGTACTGTGATCAACTGACCCTAAATCTTTGCATAACATCTTTTTTTTCTTTTTTCTTATACTTAGATTATAAACTTGCAAATATCTGCATTATTTACTTCAGAATGTTTGCTACCTTTTTTTATTATCTTATCCTCGACTTAAACTTTTAGTCTTTCTTAACTGTTTATTTAAATATCTTGTATAAACTATAATGGCAATATATGGGGAAAACAAGTTGAATTTTATAAGCTTGTGGTAAGAATTGTTTATGGTTTAAGATTAGTTGTCAACTTATACGACGGTGGTCTGAAAAGTTCATCGGCTGAAATCATCATATGATGATATTTCTTACCAATATAATCCAAGCACAGCAACACCAATGAAAGACGTGTGAGGATCGCATGGGAGACTATGTTGTAAAAAAAGTTCATTTAGCCATACTCTATGAGAGTATTTTGGCCAGCTTATGAACCGGCCCCCGTATATTTTTTGTTCCCCCTTGAGACAAGAGAATTGATGTAAAGTCAGCCTGAAAGTATCGGTTTTGCCAGATCACCGAAGTTAAGCAAAAAAGTAATTGGGTTGATGGGCTCTTTAGCCTTGATAAGTATTGACCCAACTCTTCTCTCTCGCTCCGAGTGTGACACAAGGCATTTTTTAGTAAAGTAAAGCTGGTTTGAGTAAGTGCATCGATGCTCGATAAATCAAAATGAAGGATTTTAGATGCCATTTTCAAGGGCCCACTATGTCTTCCTTAGATCAATCGGGTGAAAATCGAAAGAGATCCACGAGTTTATCATCAATGCTAATACTGTAAACGTGGCCTGTACGCATTTTATTAACCCCTCTGCTTGGAGCATGATTGAAACAATTGTATATTTTCTGCAGAGTAAAGCTGGTTTGAATTCAGAGTTTCTTTCTCCAAAATTAGTTGCTTTTCAGAGGCTTAAAACCCCATTTTTCGAACTATTTTCACATAACTGAGTGGATAACGTTTCACGACTTTTCCAAGGTCATTAACCCAGAAAAAAAACGCAAACTGCCTTATCTTTGATTTGAACTTGGGTCACCGTTTCCATTTTATACGGGTTACTCTCAGTGCGACATTAAGATGTAAGTTGCGTTAGCGTTTTTCTTTTTCAAATCTAGTATGATTAAATTCGATTTCAACGATCATGCGCGTTTCGATTCGCAGTCGCTTATTTCCGGTCGTACCTCTACCCCCAGGAGTTACTCACTAATGATTTTTCAGCTAACATGTCGCGTCTCTTGCAAGAAGACATATCCCGGTGACTCTTTGAACAAAAACGTCAAAGTACATTCAGACATTTGACACGCAAACAACATGACATCACTAGAAATACCTACGAGTCAATATTGTTCAACCAAGAGCCCAGCACCCGTTCCATTTGCGTATAAATCACTGCTTGGGAAATTTAATAGATCGAAATGAATCCAGACCGATGAACAAGAACTGAAACCACTCTGTATTAAGTAATTGAATCTTTAGAAATCAACTAAATATTTTTGAAAAAAGGTTCCACCCTGTCGTCGGGAATAAGAATACGTAGATTGTATCTCTTTCAGAGCAGTAAGCCCCCCCCCAAAAAAACTGCTATCCTGTGTTTAATGTTAAATAGTATCTGGTGGTGAGGATTCAGTTCTAGAGCTCTGGAATTTGTGAAGTACTCTTTCATTTGATTAATCCCAGGTCCACTCTGAATTGAAGTGGTTTTTCTTGATAGAGTTCCATGAATGGGTCAAATAGATCTGTTTGCACTGGAAATGAATACTTGAAAGTAAGCAACTGTGTGTAAATTCTTTGTCGAAAGGATACTTACTTGAGCCATAATTACTTAATAAGAACTATAATCGTGTTTAGTTTGGCTTCCATGTTTAATGACATACCTTCATTCGTGGGTTCTTCTCTACATAGTAACACACCCACGCACAGACCTTATAAAAATACAAAATATCTCAACTAGATTAAGAAAATGCAAACGGCAAAATTGAAAAGTATGACATTTCTATCTAGAAATGTAAATAAGGGAAAATATTTTCGCTCTGACTAATGTTATCTTTTCTTATAAGAAAAGACTTTGTAACTTCTGTTTTTCAAAACAGTTTTCTCTCACGTTAAAGAAATAAAATTTATTAAATTTGTAGATCGGTGCTTTATTCAATCATTTAGTGATTTTTCCACTATATATATATATATATATATATATATATATATATATATGTATGTGTGTGTGTGTGTGTGTGTGTGTGTGTGTGTGTGTGTGCTTTTTACCATCAAAATAGGCATTTTTATTGGTGTTTCCTTAAAGTGTTATACAATTAAGATTTTACAGAAATAGTCATGAAAGTATTTTCTAAATTTTTCAGTCAAAATTTACGGAAAGTGTAGCGGTATTTTGTCTCGAATTTGTATGTACCTAAGCAACGAAATCATTTTTGATTATTTTCACCACAATTTCAATCATAAATTTCCACGAACAAATTTGAGCATTATTATTATTTTCATCTCTCTTTTTTTTTTCTTTTTTTTTTTTTTTTCGTTTACACCATTTTCCGTAATCCATAATCAATTAATCAATAATAATGAAGATTTTTTAATTATAGATTAATTATACCTGCTATATATCAGTCAGAATTTCAACAATGGTTGCACTCTCCAGCTTCCTTCATTTTTAAGATACCGCCCCATTGGCCTTGTTTTCGAATGGCCAAGGAGACCGGGGTTCAATCCCATGTTGAGTTATAGCAAAGACTCAAAAATGGTACTTGATGTCAGCTTGTTTAACAAAAATATAAGGTAGGGATCAAGGGTAAAGTGGATCAATCCAGTGAAAGGAGTAACACCTTCCACAACACTTCTGTGATGTAGCTAAGGAAAAAGGGATCCTTCGAGTCGCCCTCGACTACGGTAGCCAACTTTACTTTTTTATTCGTATTACGAATAATGTTCATGGGAGAAAACTTATGCATTCACTCAACCATTCCCCTATAAGCAGGATCAATTTTCAAATGGACGAAAGTTGGTTTTAATTCAGCGTTTTTCCTTCTCGTAGACTGTTTGCCTAACCAAGTCTAGAGAGCCTGTCTACCTTGCTATTTATCTATAGCTAGTAAAAGATGACAACAGATGGAATCATTACTTTCCAAGGGCATTGTTACAAAGCGAAACGCAAACAAACTAGTAATCGATTAGTCACTTACAGTGTGGATAGAGGAAAACTTAGGAGCAGCAGAAACTGCAAATGACCTGTGTAACAGATAAAACGATGATTACTAAATAACAAGAAAAAGAGTTTGAATAAGTCAATGAATAATTTAAATTCTTCGCCGTAAAATCACAGAGTGAAAATAATTTTTTCTTTTTTTTGACATCGTAATTCATGAAAATGTTCAATTCACAATTCTATCGACTATTTCAGTGCGTACAAATGACGATCATCCTTGAAATATTTTAGACCCGGTGATGTTAAAACTGACGAATGATTATCTGCCTTTTCTTTTGGCGTCTATTACAAAGTCTCAGCTGCTTTTATAACAAAGTCTCTGACCTTCCTCAGGAGTTTCGGACTTTAAGCAAACTTCCTGCGATAGCAAATAGAGCATTTTTATAGATATGAGTACCATATTGGAAACTCTAATTGGCTTAGCATGAAAAACTAATACTTTAGAGGGGAGATGAGTGATGCCGGTTAACTGTTATTACCCGGAGAGGTGCCATAATCGTAATTGAATGAGATCAGATATTTACGAGACACAATGTCAGAAGGACCAGTTAAATATATTGATCATGTGACGCCTAGGAGATTCAATCCCTGTTACAAGTAGATTATATATATATATATATATAGGTTTAGGAATGAAGACTTCGCAAATGTCACGGGTAAGAAAAAAGAATAAATGCCACAAGTAATAAAAAAGAACAACTGTTACGTGTAAGATAAAAGAACATCATACCGCTGTGTAAGAAAACGTTTAGCACACTAGATGTACTGTTTAGAAAAGGTTGCGGTAACAGTCCGTAATATATTCGGCTCTTCGTATACACATACCCCAAAAGTTCGGTTTGGTCTAGTTTCTTTTATTAATGGCATTTAAACCTTCATGGGCCATTAAATGCCAATTATCTTTGTCGAAGGACACTAGTGGTATTATTAAACTCATAGCTGAGGAATAAGGATTTAATACATTTCGTATTGGTAAGAATTGAAAAGTGAGCAAATTCGTGCAACTGGAGTATATATATATATTCTCTTTTCTTGCTTTTTACACAAAGATTTCTCGGCAAATGGGCCCGTCTTGATACCTGAAGTTTGAACACTCCTGAACTCAAAACTTTTTAGACTAATTTAGGGGGACATGCGCGGACACAAACAAACACACATGCATTGCTCTGCCGGCTGGGGCTGTAGAGTACACTGATTGCACCTCTACAGAAGAGTAACAACCCCCAACGAGTGTCCAAGATATGTCCCTAAACAATTTGATGGTAAGTTTCCAACAATATTGAAGCTTTGGGTAATGCAGAGTACCATTTCATTGCCATCTCTCCCAGGTTTACTCTGGCCCGGAGTGGTGGCACCTGGTTGGGTTCTATCTATGGGTTAAATAGAACTGAACTGCACTTAAGCTAAACTGAATTGCTTGAAAAAGAACCTTTTTTTTCATTGAAACTATGTACTTATGCGAAACTGAACTTTTCCAATTAAAAATGTTTAGTCATTGAACTGTGGGTAAAGAAAAAACTATACTTATGCTAAACTGAATTGTTTGAAATAGAACTGTTTAATGTGTAAAAAATGGATTTAGCATTAATAATCTATAATGGTTGGTGTGCCATAAAACCAAACCAAACCACACACACACACACACACACACACACACACACATATATATATATATAGAGAGAGAGACAGATTATGTCGGTTCGTGTATATATCTGCTGGTATATTTCATCTACTGAAAATGAATTAAACATACGCTTAGCTTTAGTTTGGGCTACTATTAAAGTGCTATCGGTCATATAGAAATCTGATCTTGTTGATGAGATACAATTGGATTTTTCCATTTTGTGTCGATGTCAATACGACTATGTGGATGCACCACCAGAGCCTTAATGAGATGCTTGGTGAAAAGGCTTGATGAGAACAAGTAAAGAAAGTTACGTACTATTTTGAGTAAATCCTGGAAGCAATGTCTCACAAAATAGTAGATGTATAGCCTCTTACTTCCCGTCTCACAAACTATCAAAGTAAGACGAGTAGCACATACGAGGCACTACAAGAGATGTAAGACTGAACTCAAAAGCCGTATTACCTTGTAGAATATTACACGTGGACGTGCCAGCGTTGGCCAACCTGGAAAGACTGACAGCTCGTAGTTTCCTGAATCTGCTTCCTCATACGTCCCATGCTTCAATAATGCTGGAGCTTTGGGAAATGCGGAGTCCAACTTCATTGCAATCGCTCTCAGGTCCACTCTGGACCGGAGTGGTAGCACCTGATAGAGCCCTATCTCTAGTTTAAAAAAAAACTAAATTACGTACTTATGCTAAACTGAATAGCTTGAAATATAACTTATTTGACATTGAAACTGTGCTACGCATAATTGAACTGTCCGAAATAGAGCTGTTTTGATATTTAACTGTGAGTAAACCAAAACTATTCTTATACTAAACTAAGTTGTTTGAATTAGGATTATTCGACTAAACTAAATAGCTTGAAAGAGAAACGTTTTTGACAATTAAACAGTGAACTTGTTCAAAATTGAATTGTTTGAAATAGAACTATTTACTTGTATAAAAATGGATTTGGTTTTAAATAACCTACAAGTGTTTATATGCCATAAAAAACAAACAAATCAAAAACTATAGAATGTTTTTGAAGAATTACCGAAGCCATTCAGATGTAAAAAGTAAAACTTAATTAGAAGGTATTGATGTCAAACTCTAATTCTCTCTTCTCCTTCACAACTTCTCTCTCTGTCTTTCTTTCTTTCTCTCTCTCTATATATATATAGAGAGAAATATACATATATATATATATATATATATATATATATATAAAGAGAGAGAGAGAGAAAGAGATAGACAGAGAGAGAGACAGAGAGCACTATCATCTGTTCAAAGTATCAAAGCAGATTGCTGAGCTTTGCTATAGCGAGGTGTCCCTGTGGTATAATGGTTAAAGCACTGTATTGCAGAATCTTAATAATCTAGTTCGAACTCCAGTCACGCTATTACGTTCCCTTTCGGACAATTACCCATGAGAAAGATATGAACTCTTTTATCCTCCCAGGTATGGGATAAAGCATACTGCTGTTGTTCTAGGATATTTTTGGCATTAGATAACCCACGAAGATTAATATACCATTATACAGAGAAGCCAAACCTTCCCTGCAAGTGACTTTTTATGAAACCTACACTTCCTTACTTTATACTCTGCGACATCGTAGTCATGTTCCAATCATTGCACCAAACACTTTCTACATGTGATGATAGTCATGTTCAGTTACACTGAACCGTCATGCCATAAATAATATATTAACATAACTCGCTAACCATTATACTACGCAAGATGTCATTTAAAAACTAACTGTAGTTTAAGGTTTAACACAACTCAGCATCTTTGGAAATGCCTTGTGAAGACTGATCTCACTTATCAGTAGAAACTTTTTGCAAGGCCACCTTGTCAACCATTACTCTACCATTAGCTGCTCATCCTACTAATTAGTAAGCAGATATAGCTACCCGAGAGAAATCTACTCAGAAAGGACTTCATATTTATATACATATATATATATATATATATATATATATTCTGAAAAGTTCCAGTGAGTTTAATTACCATTCCAAGCCAAAGGTTAATGAGATGAGTTGCAGTCGGTCGCAATTATAGCTGACGCTATCATTCCAAATATTCCCAGTAGTTTTAACAATCATCTTACCCAGTTTCAATTATGGAATATATCACTGTGACACTGGGCCTATCAGGACAGAGGTTAATGAAATCCCGCCAAATCCAATTAAATAGCAGATTCTCCATGACGTCATAAGTGTCACCGGAAGTGAATGTCTCTTTCGTTGGTGGATACGCATTTCTTACTTTAAACTGATATAAGGTTGGATCAAATCTACTCGCACTATTAAAATTTGTTAACGAATTTCCGATTGCAAACATGAAGCAGGCCAATTCATGCAAAACACACCGATTCTTGTTCGATCACTGGAGTTGATCAGGGATAAGCCTGTTCAGTGTTTAGATGGGTGACCAGTAAAACAACTACGAATACTGTAAACAACATAAGACCTATGTGCAAAACTAGGTAAAACATAGGAAATGTGTTACGTCTAACATTCTTTTCCGATTAAATATAAAGTAGCTATTGTACAGTAGTTTAATCTTAGCTTTGTTTGGCACAAGGGCAGATATGTTAGACATCCAGTGACGATTTACTCACTTGTAATGATTTTTTAGCTTGGCTGATGAACCACAATGAAACGCTTAGCTTAAAAAAAACCCTAATGTATGCCTATAGTAAATAAGAACATGAAGAAGGAGGACTTTTCGTCAGTTCATGCTAAATGCACCGATTTTCACCAGATCATTCAAAGTAAGTAGCTGTAAGCCTGTTAAGAACCAAGATGAATAATGATTTAGACCATCTAGTACTAATACTATTGAGAAAGGTGAAAATCCAATTTTCTCCATTATAACAATGGGTAAATTAATGGGCAGATGGGGATCTTTAACCGTGGTAAGGCAACAAGTCTAGGAGAAGGAAAATTCTGACTCTAAACTTCCGCTTAAAAGTGACATTGTCTCACATCCTGCCCGTGTCGAGGGGTTGGTAAATTCTCTCTAGATGCCAACGTTTCTCGACTAGATGTGCTTTGGTCTTTATAAAAATCAAGAAGAGCATCTCCTATATAGGACGAAGTACTGAAAATCCTTCTTCCATTTCCAACAGCTTTTATTTTGAGAAGCAGAACGTTCATTTTTAACGTAAAAAAAGCTATATAAACATCATACAATACAAAAGGAGACATGTAGCTGATATTGACGAAGTCGATTGCACAACAAATAAACATTTAAGAAAAGAAGAAAATACAGCATATTTGTTTGAGTATGGTTTCTGAAGGCCAAGGTAAGAGGTCTGAGACCAAGATTTCGTCCAAAGTCATAACAGTGGTGTACCGGTAAAAATTTGTAAGAAATGATGATTAATTCCTAGTAATAGATATAGTAGGTAATTTTACTTATTATTATATATTACAAATCACTCCATTGACAAAGGTAACTTCTATATTTTTATTTTAATGGTAATTAAGGCTACATAATACTTGATCTAATTCAAAGACACCAGTGGCATCGCGGCTTGGTCTTTCCTTTCGACATCCTTCTCTTAAACATATCATTTTTTTTGTAATTAGCACTAATTTTTGGTGTCAAAATTACTTCAATAAGACATGGTGAAGCTACGTAGTGCATTCAATACGTTTCAAGCCTTTTTTGTACAGGCATTTAAAATTGTCGTAGACACTTGAAATTTCAGTATGTTATTGCTACACATCTTATGAGATGACAGACCAACTTTTTTTTTTATTTCAGGTTCAAATAAACCCCTACAGCAGCAGTTGGAATACACCGTGCAAAATCCTGATTGTCATAGCTGGTGAATTTCAAAAATGCAATCTGGACGTGAGGACATTTAAATCCCTCACAGACTCCCTGCCTTCATTGAATCTCTAATGCCACTCAAAAACTGATACTCGATTCATGCAAGATGCTTCAAAAGCAGTCTGAAGCATTCCATACGTTTTTGTGGCATTTTTTCCAAGTTTAAAACACAATTTTATTGCATATCGTTCTTCTAAAGTGTCCTTACTTCCAGATTGCATTTTTGAAATTCACCAGCTGTGACAATCAGGCTTTAGTAGGGTGTATTCCTATTGCTGTTGTAGCTGTTCATTTGAACTTGAAATCATAAAAATTGGCCAGTCATCTCATAAGATGTATAGCAATAAGTTAGCGACCATAGTCGAGGGTGACCCGAAGGCTCCCTTTTCGATAGCTACTACACCAAGGTGTAGGGGAGGGCGCTACTCCATTCCCTGGATTGCTCCACTTTACCCTTGAACCGTACCTTATAATGCTGAGTGTTAAGCAAGGTGGTATCAAGTACCATTTTTAAAGTCTTTGGTATGACTCGACCTGGGATTGAACCCAGGTCTCCCGGGCCATTGGCGAACACTCTAACCGCTGGGCCTGTCCAAAAAAAAGGCTGGAAACGTATTGAATGCACCACGTAATAGTGCGATTGGAGTTTGAACTCATTTACTCCGATGACGCAGTCTTGCATGTTAGCAATTACTTCACGGGTACTCCCCTAGTTTCAGAAGAAAAGGTGCACCATTTAACGAGTCATTCCACCAGCCGCTGAAAGGCTGCATTTGTGTGTTTAATACGTGGCGTATGGCCAATGATTGCAGATACCCGGGTCCTGATTAAAAATTGTATTTTACATTATTGAGGGTAGTGAAATGTATGACACTTCTAATAATTTGTTTAATCCAACTAATGTACATTCTTTTATACTTCTTGCTGTGAATATGTTAATTTTTATGCACTTACGATCATATGAATGATTTATCATATAAATGCATTTATAACAATCGTTAGAGCATTTCAGACTTATCTAAATATTATGGCTATTGTAACTACCTACCTTCCTCTTCTGGAGTTGAAGCGTACAACAGTGAAGAAAGGGTTAATAAAGTAAGATAAGTAAAACCTAAGACCGGTACGTGTGCTTTCATTATATGGGTCACCAAACAAATTGGCTTAAAAATATCCATAAAAGACAAAAGATAAAGAAATGAAAGATCGACAATATAGCAGTCATCCGGCATTTCCTACTGTTTGTAAGACTTTACTCCACAACCTCTCCATCTATAACTACAATCCAATTGAAGGCTGGTGTGTTGAAGAAAAAAAATTGACCATGCCGCAAGAAAACTGGCATGGTGAAATTGTGATCGAAACTACTTGCATTTCACTAAATGCCTGTGACAAAGGCATGAATATATCTGCTTCCTCCTACCTCCTATGCTTAAATAATAAAACAGCCTTAGCTTTTCAACCTAAGTACAGCAAGCAATCTAGAAGGAGGAAAACGCTGAATTCAAAATAGCTGTACTCCTCTAATAGGTTAACTTTGTGTCGCATCCAATTCTTAGTAGAGAGGTTTGGTTTCGTTTGGTTTCTTTGTTTAACGGAATATCAACCTTTGTAGGTTATTTAATGCCAAAGCAATTCTCGTAGAACAGTAGTGGTACTATTTAACCCATAGCGGGGAGGATAAGGGGGTTCATACCTTTCCCAAGGGTATTTGCCAGAAATCGAACGTAATAGCGCGACTGGAGTACGAACTCTCGTACTACGATTCCGCAGTCCATCGCTTTAACCATTACACCACGAAGACACCCCCAAGTTGAGAGGTTTAGTAAATGTGCAACAGTAGCATTTGCCTTTTGAAAATACTATTTGTATTTATAGAAACGAGGATAGAAAATGAGAGAAAGAAAGACTGACGATACGTCTGCATTATGATATTTCTTTCTGAAGAACTTGTTCACCCCATAATATTAAATATAAAGTTGTAGAATCCAACAACGACAAAAATCAGGGCTATGAAATAAAGAAATACTTCAATGAACAATGATGTTATAAACTTATAAATTAGTGTATTATTTTCGCTACTTTCATTTATTTGTTCGGTTCAATTCATCTTGCACCATTTAAAATTACCTGACCCGATATAGATGGCACTACTAAGGAAAATAAAAAGTCCACTTGATTTTTAAATTCTACTAACCTTCAAATGACATATGTTAAAATGTGAGCCCAATCAGATTATCAGCTTACAAATTACAATTAGTTAAGTGAAGCTACTGTTGCACATTTTCAAAACAATTGAAAAATCTGAATTTTATGTGTTGATAAAGCATTGATTTCTGCTGGGAAAAATTCTGTTCAAACAAAGTAATAGGTTGATAAGAGTTATTCGGAGTCTGCTCCGTGGTAAACAACGCCGAAGAGATGGTATGCTGAATTTAAACGCATTCGTTCAGACACAAATGATGCTAAACACTCTGGTCACCCAAATTCGCCAGTCATCCCGGAAAACACCAAAAAACTCCACAAACTCGTTTTGGCCGATTGTAAATTGAAAGTGCGTGAGATAACAGAGGAGATGAAGGCAGTGTATTCACTATTTTGCATTGAAATTTGTCAATGAGAAAGCTGTGTTCAAAGTGGATGCTCACAGTCGATCGAAAACAACGGGTCGACGATTCAGAGCGTTGTTTGCAACTCGTTCAATGCAATAAAAAAAGATTTTACGTAAATATTTGACATTATATGAAACATGGATCCATCACTTCCCTCCAGAAGCAAATCGGCATTCAGCTGAGTAGACAGCAGTGTGTGATAGCCTTCCAAAGAGACAAAAGGAGCATAAATCAGTAGGCAAAGTTTTGGCCTCCGCATTTTCGGATGCGCAAGGTATTTTGTTCGATTACTTTGAGAAAGGAAAAACCATCAATATCGAATATTTTATAGCATTATTGGTGTTTTAAAAGAAAGAAATCGTTAAAAAAACAGTATTAAATGTAGAAGAAAAACAGGCTCTTAAACTAAGACAATGCACCGTGCCATTAGTCAATCGCAATAATGCCAAAACTACATGAATTGCACTTCGAATTACTTCCGCACCCATCCTATTCTCTAGATATGTCCCTCAGGAACTTCAGATAGTTTTCAGACCTCAAAAGAATGCCCCAGAGAAAAAAAGACATCGATTTGTGAGAGAAACGTTGGAATCCGTGTATCACCATTGAAAGAGATTATGTGAATGAATAAAGTCGAATTTTGCCAAAAAGTTGTTGTTTTATTAGTTAGGCCTGGGACTTATTGAGTGATGTGTTATAAGCAAACAAGTATTGAATATATTAGATACTGTATATGTTTATGTATGTATGTATTTACCCAACCTATTCGCCACGGATTGAATGAGCCACTAAGTCAATTTGTAAAGCATATTACAACCTGTTTGATTCCAGAGTTTCTGTTCTCGTTAACCATTTGCATTACTAAAGCTAAAGAGCTCAGTCTGCCCGAACTTTTACCCATAACTGAGAAAGAGGATTGATTTATACCTTTCCTAAGGATATTAGAGCGAAGTGAAGCGCAGAGAGCATGCATTTCCATTCCGTTTCCTTAGACAATAACCGTTACACTACTCCAGCCTATATCAATATATATATATATATATATATATATATATATTTGCATATATATATTTTGCATATCTATATATACTCATCCACAGACAGATCTGTTTCGTTCTATTAGAACTCATCAGTGTGGCTAGACATACTAGCTTCCCGTAGCTGGGATCGAAACCCGGTTGACTCAAACGCCAATCCGAAACTCTACCCCTTTCCACGAGGAACCAGTAGCAGCAAAGTAAATTTTAAACGGTTATAAATCAGAATTACTATTGTTTACATACATCCGCTTAACGGCTACTGAGAGCTCAATTCATATATATATGAAGAGCCTTGCAATAAACGCTAAAGGCAACGGGATTACTTCATTCGCTAAAGAACTCAAACCTATGGGGGTAGTGGAGTGTATATATATATATATATATATATAGTCATTCACATTCAAGAAGCATATATATATATATACTTCTTAAATAAGTAAATGAAATTATGTTTGTCTTTAATTGATTGAGTTTATTTCTACTTAAACAGTGGTTTTCCCCGTGTTCAAGAAGTGTTCAATTATTGTGCATCAGCTCAGATTTGAGGTGGAAAGTGGTTTAACGGTTTGAACACTAGAATAAAAAAGGAATCGAGTAACGGTGGTAAGATTTAGAATGAGGCTTTGTTTGTCGACTTTATACTAATGTTTCGTCACTTGTAGCATGCCAATATTATGGACATTGAACATATTTCATAAGTTAATACTGAGAACGAAAACTGACTTAGCAATAATATAAGTCGTTACTTGTTGCTCTCCCGGTGAGCAACTAACTGACATTTTTCAAAAATCCCTAACTCTTACATGTGGCCGTTTCTCACATCTACCCCTGGAAACCAGATTTTCTTGTGGTGGAAAGCTAACACTTCATTAAAATAATACTTTTGATAATTTTGCTTTTCAGTCATAATGCTGAAGAACTGAGAACAACATTTGAATTCAAAAGTTAATTTCATAAATTTGCGTCAATAAATCAAGAGCTGATTTTCCTCTCGTGAGTCGATAAACCAAGAGTTCACCAAAATAAAACATCATCTTATACAGGGGTATATTTGGAAATTGTATGGTTGCCAACAAGTTGAATTCAAACAACACACAGGAAAAACCTTGTTAGCGAGGTTAGTAATTTATGGTGAGCTTTTGTTCAGCAATAAGGAGTGGCCTCACCGGGAGGTGTGCAATTCACTGATCAGCTGGCCGAAAACTCAGCAATAGAAACTAGAGCAGATGGACCAAAATGTCAATCTTTAGACTTGTAGTAGTTGTTTTTTAAAACTTAAAACCATCTTCCTTTCACACAATTCAGCGTTGGAACTCACAGTGTGGTCAGCGTGAATAAAAGAACAAATATAGGAGACTCCTTCCAGTGAACCAATAAGTTGAAGTAGATGCCTGGAACTTGACACGAAAGATGTTTTTTGTTCTCCCTACCATGCAAGTCTGACCTTATGATATAAGAATGTATGCTGGTTTTGCCAACGAGAAAAAAGTCGTCGAGAAGCTATTTTTGGTGAAGAAATTATAAATAAATAAATATTTAAATAAAAATAATGTATTGCATTTTACCATGAGCAGATAAGTTTAAATAACAGTTAAGAAAGCAAGTTCCAAGAGCTTAATTCATCCTCCAGGTGAACAGATTAATGGGTTCGCTTCAGTTAAAACAATTTTCAATTTTTTACATGAAATCAGCAACATGTGTTCAGATCCATACGAGATTGCTTGCATTTCATTTTGCGCTAATGCTGTTGGAAAAGATATGGATTCATTTCTCCGACCTAGCAATATAGTCGGGCAGTCTTGGTTCTTTATTCTTTGATAGATAACCTGTATTGGAGAAAAAAAATTCTGAATTAAAACTAGGTGTATTCCAATAATATATGTATGGGAAATCTACACAAAAAAGTGTTAGTTTTTATGCAAAAACGAGCCTGAAAAGTTGTAATTTAATATGAATATTTTTCCATTATTCAATCAATCGGCTTTTTCGCACTGATTGTATTTGAATTGCACCAAAAATTTGAAGGATCAAAACCTAAAATAATCTAAGAAGGCTTTTCCTTCCTAGAGTGTTAAAAGTACCTTTTTTAGTCAATTAGAATCATAGATAATTTATAAAGTTGTTTTTTTTTAATCTAATTTTGATCTTACAAGGTTGTCTCAAAATAGGTCCAACCCATTAATATGATTATGATTTATTACTGAGACAAGCGCAATTGCGGTCATTTGGAACATGTCCAGTAAAAAAAATGAATCCTTTTAGGGAGAGACATCAAATCATTGTTGTTGTTTTTTTTTAATTGTTATTTATTAGATTCCAGGACATGCAATCTTGCATTTCTTTGTCTCAGTAATAAATTATCATCAGTAATAAATTATCATCAGTAATAAATTATCATCATATTAATGGGCTGATTGCATTTCACATAGCACTAATACCCTTGGGAAAGGTATGAATCCAATCATTCTCCCTCCAGCTATGGGTAAATAGTAGGACAGACTAGGTACTTCAACCTTGGTGAGGCAACTAGTCTAGGAGAAGGAAAACTTTGAATTCAAACCTGTTAAACTCCGCTTAAAAATTGACCTTGTGTCATATCCTGCCCGAGCGGAGGGGTTGGTAAATAGGATCATATTAATGGGCTGCATATATTTTAAGGCACTTTTAAATGATTTTGTCTTGAAATAAGTAGTGACGCAAAATATCTTTTCTTCTCTTGTCCAAGGTATTGTGATTAAGGACTGATTGTTATTAATGTATACTATTTTCAAATCTGAAACAAAAACAAACTAAATATTATTTTTAGTAGAATTATTAGTTGTCACATGGGTACCGGGTATATTGAGATACCCTGTACGTCAATTATATAAATAAGTGAAGAAAGAAATATTTCTTTGGTAGGTATTGGATTTATTCCATATCTACATAACCTTTCAGTTTATTTTGAGTGAAAGTTTAACATTATTTTCTTTCAAGAATACATTTAATTTCAATAACTATCAACTATTTTAAAATTCAGTAAATATATTAGTGGTTACATAGATTTATTAAGACTAATATTGCAGCCAAAGCTTGCTGATGACAATATCAGCACCAGCCGTATATAATTTTTATGCAGAAATATATTTTTTCTCTCTACATATTGATACTCCCACTCTAGATATTTTACACACTCAAAATATTTCCCTTTAGATTAGTAATTTAAACTTGTTTCTTTGATCTGGCTCAAAGCCGTATAAACGCAGCACCCAATGAGACTATGTCTCATTCATGTAAATTTACTAATCCAGCATGCTAAACATTACACGATCCGAGGCGCTTATGTCCCTTTAGATTATGCGAACAGAAACTGCTATATTTCATTGCATAAATCTTCACTTTATCTCTTATGAAAATTATGCTCTGAGTAATATTATCATTGCTAAAAAAAAAAATTGCAATTTTTTTTTCAGTAAACAAAATTTATAAATCGAAGTTTTATTCAAAAATTTACGACTTTGTCTGCAACATACACATATTCACAACCCCTCCATTAAAGCATGATAAGAGACACGATCAATTTTTAAGTGAAGTACCGCTGGTTTGAAATAAGAGTTTTTCTTCTAGAATGGTTTCTTATGGGTTCATACTTTTCCCAAGAGTATTAGCTTAAAGGGAAAAGCAAAAAGTTTCATCCAGAATTTGATGTTGGTGATTTCATTTTCTGCTACGATAAGAGTTACACCAAGCACACCTGTACTGTATTTGATATTTGATGCATGCGTAGTCGTGTTCAGGAACTCGACTTTCAGCTTTTCTGCTTCGAAATGAGTGGTCTAATATAAGGAAGAGCTATATACAGTGAGAACAAGGTTCATCATTTCAATTCGAATTCACAATCAGGGAAAGCCAGCCAATACTTTCTTATAAATCAACTACACATGAGAAGTTGGGCCTAATAAACTGAAACAAAAAATGAAAAAATGACAAAAAGATCCAAATGATTGATTTTAACGGCATTTAAAGCTATCTGAAATTATTTAATGCCTAAAGGTTATGGAATCGAGTTCATATGGATATTCATATTTAACCACTATATATTTTTGTATTGTTTCTTCAGAATTTTTTTTTTCACACTGTCCACTCATATATGAATAATTGTTAAACATATCTATTTGAGCAATAGAGGGGACCCATTAGGTCAGAGTGGACCTGAGAGTGATTTCTTGGAACAGGTACTTCACACTCTCTTGATCTTCAGAACAGGAACCTCATTAATTGATTCAGTTCACTATCATTTTCAGGTCACTTTTTTTTTCATTGAGTGGATATTACCCTTCAGCAGGGAATTCAGTCAGTATATTCTAAATCCCGGCGAGAGAGTGAATAGTTCTAATTGAGAGATAGCACAGTAATTGTATAAATGATAGCAACTCATCTTCGTATTCTTGATGCTGGTAACCGAACGTTTCGGTGGTTCTATTTTTCAGCCTTGATTAAATCTACAAAGCAAAAGGATGAAATGTTATGGCTAAATATAAAAGTGTCAGAAAAGGTGCAAATATACTATGAGACTAACATGATTGCTGAATGAAAAAGCTGGAAAAAATGGCATCTATCGACATCCATATGAAGAGCATACGTGGAGCGGTTGCGGTTTTCAACACTATGTGAATTTTTCAGAAATCAGTTTGCTTTGGAACTACCCTAACAAATGCACTTTGTTTATGTTTTTCGTTCGTCTTCTTTTTCTTTTTAATGCAAAAACATTTTTCTATCACCTATTATACAGATGATGAGAAGTAAATGTTCCTTTAACATCATGAAAATTATGAAGAAGTTGATTTCTCCAAAACTTTCTGTCACGTTAATGCTTCTTATATAACCCAGTTACCGTGATGGTTGATTGTATCAATTATTTTATTATCTATATTAGTTAGGCCCCGAATTTTTTCTGTTGGCTTATAAGTAAGTAGAATCTTTGAGCGGAAATGTTAGTCAAATTGGAAAGTTCAGCGAGTACACTAGCGTCCAATATAGGAAAACCAAATGTAAACAAAATTGATTCATGTCTTGTCACAGGTTTGATTAGGGAAATGAAAACAATGAATTTGGTAAATTATCCAAAATTAACATTACAAATGGTAACCGACCCCAGGACATAATATCACGTTTGGTACTGACCAAGCGATGGTACCATATATGGTGCCAAACCAAACCATAGTATCACACTTATTGGTCTGGAGAGAAGTATCTCAAAATGGTTTCTAAATCTGGGCTAACACCCCTGACAATTGGGAAAATAGTGAAGATGAACACACAGCAGTAACTTTAAGGAAAGTACCTTAAAATACTTTTGAAATTAAGTCTGGCAAATGCTACAAGGGTAGCGTATCCTGTATGGATCGATCACTGCACAATAGAGTTAAATATATATGCTCAATTACTCATATTGTGCACTCTTTATTGATTAATATAGCACATTATATTATCAATATATATATATATATATATATATATATATATATATATATATATATATATATATATATGTTGGCTGACCATAGTAGAGGGCGACCCGAAGGTTCCTTTTAATAGCTACTAAAATGAGTTGTAGAGGAGGGCGTTTTCTCTGGATTGCTCCTCTTACCTTAAACCTGTACCTTATAATGCTGAGTGTCAAGCAAGGAGGCATCAAATTCTATTTTTTGAGTCTTTGGTATTACTCGACCTAGGTGAACCCCGTCTCCTGAACCATTAGAAAACACCCTACCCCTCTATGCCAATGGGCCATATATATATATATATATGTACGCGTGTGTGTGTGTGTTTAAAAATAGCTCTCTCTAGTGAGACTTTTGCTAAAGCAGTATACTTAATGCCTTCTTTATTATAGGTTACAGGTTATGCCATTTTTTTTTTTACAATTTACAGAGACAAGATAATTGGTTGGGGTTTGCGTTGTCACTGAAAAATATTTTAAATCATCAACATTCCTTCTCTCTAACAGAGCAATGCTAATTAGAATTCATCGCTTGTTCCTTAATAGAAGCATTAATATAATCGTTGACTGTTACGAAGTGTACACAACAGGTTCACTTTTTAATTTCATTTCTAAAATGCTCATTATATTTGAATATACATAGCTGTAACCCAGTAACAATAGCAGACCGAAAAAAGATTCCTATTAGAGCAATTCACAGAAAATAAAGTAAATTCATGTCCACCGTGCGCCTGAATGATAGAATGATAGGGTCTACATACATTCGGAATGTCGGTTTTTAATCATCCAAATTCTCAATATAAAGGAAATAACAATGGAATGCAAATTAGAATCCTTCACTCCTTCCTCAATAAAAGCTTCAATATCAGCATGGGACAATATTTCAAAGAGAACCGAAGAGGTTTGTGAATCGTTTAGTTGCAAAATAAAAATGAAAAGTTATTTTGCTCAAGGGTTACTCGCCGTCGATAAAATTCGGAAAATGTAATAATCTGTAGAAAGCAAAGCGTGCAAATTGGATCCTGTGGGGATGAGAGAAGTACTCCAGTCCAAGCCTGCTTTACTACAAAATATCAAAAACATATTAACGCCAAAGAAATCTAATTTAGCAATCCCCGACATGATGCTGTTAAAGAATCTCCCAAGCCAAGCTATTGAAAGAAATGGTGTTTAGGAAGCTTATCTCAGTTCAGCACAATGCTAAACAGTGAAAGATTATAAGAATTAATGTCATGTTACCCCTATTGCTGTACTGCTAAATATGAAATAGGATTGCCTAAATAAGCAATGTAGTGACATAGATACGTCGATAATACAGAAATCCACGCACTTTTCAAGGAACTAAAACGATTTTCTAAGACTATTGAACTTCACATTTTATGTACTACACTGAGTCAAAGATTCTAAAATATTTAGCTTTTATGAGGAACAATTTGGTTTTGGAGGCTGCTTTTGCCGCTCTAGTGACAAAGCACTCTGGACTATGTGATGCTGAGTTCATTTGATTATCTTCGTAGGCCATTAACCAAATATACTTCTATAGTTTGAAAAACGACCATGCAAAAGTACATTTTTAAGACTACCTGGCCTTGGCTGTTGAGGTTTTTGAAATCTGAGCAAAATTTCTCGAATCATCTGGTTACCGTACTGTGATTAATTACGTTTTCATGCTTCGCACAATAAATGTTTTTAGTTGCTTCCGCGGCATTTAAGCCTAGTTCGAATTTGTATGGCATAAGCACACGAATGATTCAACGTTGAATGTTCATGGAGAGAAGCAATGTAAAACGTGTTAGCGCATCAACTATTATGATACTACTAATCACAGAAAGTACTTTCTAAAGACGATAAAAATTTTAATGACCTCAATATATATATATATATATATATATCTATATATATATGAGAAATAACAATTTTTGAGAGTGGCCCAATAATTTTGACTTGTAATGTATATATATATATATATGTATATATATTACCAGTGAAAAGTATTGGGCCACTCTCAAAAAATGTTTTCATCCTAAAATTGACATTCTTAAAGAAAGCAATTGTTTTTTTTTATTATACTAAATATAAATCTTCCTGAGCCAACTTAGATACAAATTAAATGAAAAAAACACAAAAACATTTTATCCATTAAGCTGTTCCCCTTTGGCCTCAATTCTTTCTTTACTTATTCTCTGCATTCTTTCCACCAAAGACTCGTGATAGACTGAAGCTTTCCCACAAGAGTTTCCGGAGGTGAGCTACACTTGTGGCTTATTTACCTTAGACGTTTTTGTCAAATTCATCCCATACAACTTCAATGGGATTTAAGTCCGCTGATTGCGCTAGCCAAGACATCAGTTGAAGGACGTGCTGTTACTCTTTGCTTCTAATGTACCTCTAGCAGGGTTAACTTGTATGTTTTGGGTCATTATCTTTCACGAGTACAATTCTTTGGCTCACAACCGGCGTTCTTGCGGGGATCGTGTGATGCTGCAGTATTCTGTCTGATTCAATTTGCCTTTCACATTTTGCTAAACCCCGAAATTTAGGTCTTGACCTGTCGTTGTTTCGATGACGTAGTTCTCTGTTAAAAAGTCCATAACCTCAAGTCTGACTGCCTCTCACCTTCTAAACTAGAAGTCACGTGATTAACTTCTAGTCCTCTCACTGACAGCCAAGCCTAGTACAGACTGGCACCGTGATAATTGGTCTGGGTAGGAGCTCACCACTTTACAAAAATTATGTTAGTGTACAAACAAAAAAATATTAATATCAAATCGGTTAGGTCAAACTATATTATTTGACTTATTGGCATATCAACAACTGATGGCTAATGCCAAATCCTGTTTTTACATAATATTATGCATGCTTTTTAAGGAAATAGTTTGTAGGTAACATTATGTTTTTGAAATTGTCCGACATCATTTGGTTACACACAGTTAAATGGATTCAAATATTGCTATTTATTGTTTGCACGTTGTTTAATCGTTTCAGTTTTTTCTAACATTAACTATTTTATTTGCTCACAATTAAATGGTTTCAAGTATTGCCATCTAATATTAATAGTTAATTTTTGGGTGCCTCTGTTAATGTAATGGTTATCAAACTAGACAAGCAAACCTTCACGAGTAAGTTTGATTTGATTGGGTACCCTATTCATATGGCCTTGTTCTGCATCTAAGCAAAAAGCTTAGTAAATAACAAATAGCTCTATCTGTACACAGTTAAATGGTTTCAGGTATTATGATCTAATACTAATAATTAATTTCAATAGGATTCATTTGTTTGCACCCAGTTAAATGGTTTCCAGTATATTAAATGATTGAAAAGTTCTATTTAACTCATAGTTAGTATCCAAAGTGGAGCTACCACCTACGTCCAAATGAAAATGGGATTAAAGAATACTCTGCAGTTTCTAAAACTCTAGCAGATAAGTTTCAACATCAGTTGCTTTTAGGTTATATCTTGGACAGTCATAGAATGCGTCTTACCTCTCTACAGATATGAATTTGGCACATTTTACAGCACCAGCTGACTGGACTATTTTAAAAAGAGATATATAAAGCTACTTAATTCTTTATGCATTATTAGTATTAGAAAGGAATACTTTATCCTATACAATTGTGTGAACATTATTTGTTTAAATGCTGTATAGCCATAATGATATCAATAACAACAGTAATAATACAAATACAGGCGGTTTATTCATTTCTACCATCAGTCCTTGACGACACTAGGTGAGAGACACAAATCATAAAAGCATATGCTAACCATACTATGCTAATCCCCTCGCCACGCACGGCGCATCTTATTGTGTTTAAGATCTCAATTCTTCTCTGCCGGTCGAGACCCTAAAATATGATCTGATCAGATCCGAAAAACTCAACTGCGCGTTTCAACGGGAGAAACTCAACTAATCTTAAAATTCTCACGACATCTCTACCGGGTATGACGTCAACCACCTGCTCAATTTACTCCAATGGCCATCCAGCTCCATTTCCTGTCTGGGGGTTTATCAATACAGATGATGATTGTCATATCCTTTCCGCGAGGCGTAAGAGTACACTATCTGACTATTGCACCTGAACTAAGAGACACCGAGTAGTTCAAAGCCTTACCAAACTAAATAAAGTAACTAAAATTGGCGACCGTAGTCGAGGGCGACCAGAGTGTTCCCTTTTCGATAGCTACTATACTGAGGTGTAGGGGAGGCCGCTAGTCCTTTCTCTGGATTGCTCCACTACCCTTTATACGTACCTTATATTGCTGAGTGTTAAGCAAGTAGGTATCAAGAACCATTTTTAAAGTCTTTGGTATGACACGACCTGGGATTGAACCCAGGTCTCCCAGACCATTGTCACACACACTACCCACTTGGCCAATGAGCCGATAAACTGAATAGTAAAATATAATTAACGGAAAATGATTAATATAAAACATGATTTAACATTAGAGAGGAATACTTGGTATTAGGTGAATGCAAACGTGTAATTATGAACAAATAAAGAAATGCAATTTAAAAACAATGTAATGAAATGTAGAAGATATTGTTTTTATTGCAATCAAACCTTTAAGGATAATATTTCTTTTTTTTTTTTTAGTAGAGGAATCACAATTTTAAGGATAAATATAATATCACAATAAAGTAACCCATAAGGCGTTGGTATGCCATTAAGCAAATAAACCAAATGAAACCTGAAACCTAACCAATCCATTATTTTGCGTAAGATGTTCCTTCTGTTCGTTTCTCTCTCGAATTCGATAGCTACAAAGCGTATATATCATTTCGATCTCTGACTCCGTTTTATTAAAATGTCACCGCTTAATTGTTATAGACATACTGTCATATCAAATCAGTCGTTCGTTTAGTAGCTTACAAGGACAGGCTACCCTTCGGCCTGATCAGAGAGAACCGGAAACACAACAGGCCTAAACGTCAATGTGCCTAACACAAATTACATTTATCCTATTATTTTCTGAAGCTTACTCTAGTAAAATCAATTTGATTTTTTTTCGCTTGAGACCATGTTGACCATTTCCAGAGTATCGAAGCCATTTCATAAACACGACGGTAAAAGCCTCCTGGACAAAGGTCAGCCGATGATCATGAACCGATTCTTCCAGCTTGAATATAATTTTCAGTGTTTTCATTTTTTTTTCAACGTCTTCAGTTCTGGGTAGCAGTCAACATCAGTTGGTTAGGGTATAAAGATTTTCACTTAGGGTATGCTTTGCTATAAACACAACTCCTGGCAAAAATATGAAGCCACAAGCACAGAAAACAGTTCTGTTATTTTTAATCGATGAAAAAATACTAAGCACAGATCTGAGACAAGATCTATTTTATTTGATCGCTAAATTTACTTGCTTCATGAAACATACCAGAAATTAAACACTCAGTCGATGGTGCTCAGAATATGCTTTGTGTGTCCCTAGAAGATAACCGCATAACGAGTGTCTTGGATATGGCACTAAACTAAATTTGATGGTAAGGCTCTGTTTCTGAATGTATGGAAAGTGTATTATTATCACTACTCCCAGATCCACTCCGATGTTGATGTACCTGATTGTATCCCATACGTGAAAATTAAAGCTGTTATAAAATTATTCATCTGCATTTTTGAGACGAAACTTGTTGATTCCAGAAAACACAGAACGAGAGAAAATTATTCATATTCGAATTGAACGTGTTAAAAACAGGAAATAACACAAAAATGTAACTATGGAATAAAATCAATGCAATTCCCAATCACTTTGGCATGGAATATCATTAGACGGGTTGACATGCCGCAAAAATCAATCAGCCAATCAATACGGTACCATTCGCTTACACAGTTACAACAATAAAATGCAAACATAATCAGATAACAGTTCGACCAATATACTTCTCAAATGAATGTTGGGTTTCGGCATTTTTTTATGTCTTAACACTAACATATGTATCTTTCCTAATCTCACCATAATAAAGGAGAATGTTTATGATAAAATCCATTAAAGAGTGATTCAGCTATACATACACACCTCAATTTATATGTTTGGGTGGTTAGATCAATGTTGAAAATGTGGGAAAAGCAATAACTTTAAACGAACCCGCACTTATTTCAAACAATCTATAAGAGAATATACACGAAAATACTGGTGGCTGGATAACTTTCTAAACAATACCGGAGTATGTCAGGAGGTGGCAAATAGAAATACCCTCATGTTTCTTATAAAAGTGGATGTTATGATGATAATTCTTTTTAAAACATGCTTCATTCTCACCTCTAAAAAAGCATGTTATGACATATATTTAGATTGGTATTCCTTATCTGGTTTCAATGATCATTTAATATTTCTTACACCTAAAATATCTATAGAAAACCTTTCTGGCATAGTATCATAGCAGACAGAAAGAATTTATATAGACCAGAACAAAGAAATTATATAGCAATGATCCTCCTCAGTATTTCTTTAGGTGACCAACAAGAAACATTCACATAATGTAGGCAACCAAGGTGCTCGACTGAGCAAATTTAGGAAATAAAATCTGAGTTCAAAAGATTTAATATTTCTGAGAGTATCTGACTGAAACCACATTTTGCAAAACAAATGAACGATTTATGAAATTGTAGTTTTAACTAAAACAGAGTCCTTCGCATTCAACCCATTTGTAGTTTTTAATGTGTCGGAGTCCTTCTAAAAGTCTACTTTTAATATGGTGTGAAGTGCACGATCGCATTTTTTTCTAATTTCCTCCACGCCTTACCGTTGAAATAAAGTTTCTGTTCACGAAACATTAAAAAGGTGTATATATATATATATATATATATATATATATATATATATATATATATATATATATATATATATATATATATATAAAGGGGATACGATTATATAAAGTGTTGTATTTTTGAAAACCCAAAGTATTTCATAAAAAAATTTCCGTTCAAATTTTTCGTATGCCACTGACTTTGTCTAAACCTTTAGATATCTTTTTAAATGTCTGGACATCATTACTTTTTTACGTGCCTATTTACTAAGCTTGACTTACGAGCGGGGAAAAACGGTCAGAAAAATGGGACAACCAGAGAGAACAAAACTCACTAACGATGATCAACTAATAGAGCAAGCAAATCATTAAACCACCTGAGGCGCCCTATTACTTTACCCAGCAATGTAGATATTTTCATTTAGATTTGGAATTCTGAAATTTAAAACAAAAGTAATGATATTTTTTTTATCATACTTCGTAGATAGATAGATAGATAGATAGATATGTATACATTACTGTTTCGCTTGAGTTGTTAAAATACTTGATACAAAGCCGTATTATATAGTTATTTATTTCGCTTAGCTTAGTTGTGAAGTACAGGTCACTAAGTAGGGATTGACCCCTCAAAAATAATTTTTTAATCTATCTTGGTAGCCATTACACTACTTGAGGTGGCCAATTTCGTTTTGTATCATTCTCTTTTCAGTAAAAGCATTTTCTTTTAGATATGAAATTCTAAAATTAAAAGAAAAAAAACCTTCTGTGTCAATACTTTTATATAGAGATATACGCGGGTGTTCTCGTGGCGATGGACTGCGGAATCGTAGTAAGCGAGTTCGTATTACAGTTCCGTTATTACTTTCACTTTCGGCCAAATGCTCTTGGGAAAGGTGTGAACCCCCTTACCCTCCCAGTTATGGGTTAAATAGTACCACTACTGTTCTTCAAGGAGAATGGCTTTGGCATTAAATAATCTAGCAAGGTTAATTTGGCATTAAAGCAAAAAAAACCAAACCAAACACAGATATATATATATATATATATATATATATACGTGTACCATCTTATTTTAAATATATATATATATATATATATATGTATATATATGTGTGTAAATGTACAAATAATTGACTTGTTTTTTTATAAAAGAACAAAAAGATTACGTGATACAATACTGTTTTGACTTCTTTATTTAATGGTTCATTAACCTTCATGGTTTTATAAATGCTAAAGTATCCTTCGAAGAACTTCAATAATACTAGTTCACCTATAGCTTGGCGAAATAAATGGGTTCATACCTTTACCAAGTGTATTAGTCCAAAGGGGAACATTATAGAGTGACGAGAGTTTGAAATCGTTTACTTCGAAGCCGCAATCCATCCCTTTAGCTATAACATCACGTTGGCAACTTTTTACAAAACTGGAGATAATCATTCCAGTAAAAACTCCAGAATAAATCAAAGTTTTAACTCAAACGTCAGTTTTTCGAAAGAATCTATTTTGTATTCGAAAAAAAAAAATCAATGACATTATATATTTCTTACAAACAGGGACATGGGAAGGTAAACATATTTGCAGAGATGGATAAATAAACAAAAGAATCCGTCATTAGATATTGGCACGTATCTACTCAAGATATCAATATATTTGTACAGTGTATATGAAGAGGTAGCCTTGAAGAGGAAGAACTCTTTTAATGTCATAATGGCATTACTTGAGTGTTTACATTTCAATTGTTGTTGTTGTTGTTGTTGTTGTTATTTTTGCTCTTCTTCTTCTTCTTCTTCTTCTTCTTCTTCTTCTTCTTCTTCTTCTTTCATTCTTTCTCTCTCTCTCTATATATATATATATATACTCACGAGATGTGATCAAGAACTATCGTGACGGAATCTTTAATTTTCTTTTTAATTTAAAAATTAAACATTTAGCGAACACGTGTGCACAGCTGAACAACTTATATTATGAATTAATGGTATGTACACTGCTGTCTCAACGTCTAGACGCATTGTAAATGATTTTGCGCTAATTTTTGATATTTTATGTTTAATTGTTTTTGATAAAACCCAATCTATCTCATTGTGACTATGCCTTTTTTATTAACAGAAAAAAAAACCCAAAGGTCATTTTCAAGAACACAAATGGCATTAGAAGAACAAGGAGGTTATAACTTGACACCATATCAAAAGTAGAGTTTAGATGACAATCCGGATATAAGAAACCCGCTTAAGAAAGTTGGTGATATGCCAAGAATACTATTTTGAATAAAATTGTTTCCATTCATTGTTTATTTCTACCTGAGTTAATTGAGCTTCCGTCTTGATAGATTGGGAGTATACTCAAACACACCAACTTATATATATATATATATATATATATATATATATATATATATATATATATATATATAAGAGAGTGGTTTAATCTATCATTCAATCCGTTGACAAATGAGCATAGTGAGTAGAGTGTTTGCCAATGGTCCGGGAGACCTGGGTTCAATCCTAGGTCGTGTCATACCAATGACTTAAAAATGATACTTCATACCTCCTTGCTTAACACTTAGCAATATAAGGTAAGTATCAAAGGTAAAGTAGAAAAATCCAGGGAAAACACCCCTTTACCTGGGTGTAGCACCGATTGAAAAAGGAGCCTTTTGGTCGACCTCGACTACGGTTGCTAACTTTATTTACTTTACATATATATATATATATATATATATATATATATATATATATATATATATATATACGTGGTGCCTTCAATAAGTTTCCAGATCTTTTGTACAGGCATTTGAAATTGTCGTAGATTCTTGAAATTTAAGTATGTTATTGCTATGCATCTTATGAGATGACTGACCAATTTTTATAATTTCGGGTTCAAATAAACAGCTACAGCAGCAATTGGAATACACCTTACTAAAGCCTGATTGTCCCAGTTGGTGAATTTCACAAATGTAATCTGGACGTGAGGACACTTTAGAATAACGATATGCAATAAAATTATGTTTTAACTCTTGGGAAAAATGCCACAGAATGCCACCATACTGATGCTTCAGACCGTTTTGGAGCATCTTGCATGAATCGAGCATTAGTTTTTGAGTGGCAGAAGAGATTCAACGAAGGCAGGGAGTCTGTGAGGGATGATGAGAGATGTGGGAGGAGTAAGGAAGTTAGAACACCAGAGTTGATTGGCCAAATAAATAATTTCATGGATAAGGACCGTCGTGAGTCTATAGAGACAATAAGTGCACAGTTTGATGTTTGTGTGGCAACTGTACACACAATAGTTCGCGAGGAACTGAAGATGTGAAAGATTTGCGCGAAGTTTCTCCCAAGGGTGCTTTGAGAATATTAGAAAGAAAAACGTTGTCATGACAGCAGGGAGATGGTTGAGCTGATCAATTCAGATCCCGCAGTTTTTGATGCTCTGGTTACCTGCGATAAAAGCTGGATCTACTGCTATGACCCAGAGACCAAGAGACAGAGTTCCCAGTGGAAGTGTGCTGGCTCTCCCAGACCCAAGAATGCCAGACAGAACAAATCCATCCACAAACTGTTGATGATATCTTTCTTTGACAGCACTGTCATTATCTACATGCACTGAGTTCCCACTGGACTGACAGTCAACAAGGAATACTATGTTGAGGTTTTAAGGGAGTTCAGGAAGAGATATCGTCGGAAGAGGCCAGCACTCTTAAAATCGGGTCAATGGCATTTCCACCAGGACAATGCACCTGTCCACAACTCCACCCTTGTCGCAGACTGTTTGACCAAGAAGGGCATCAAGAAAGGTTCTCACCCTCCTTATAGTCCAGACCTTGGTCCCTGTGACTTTTGGTTATTCCCTAAACTCAAGGTTGTCGTTATGAGACAATTGAGGAGAGGAAAAAGGCTGTGACGACTGCCATTAACACGCTCACACAGGAGGACTTCCATTGGGCCTTGCAGAAGTTGTTGGAACGGTACAACAAGTGCATTGCAGCCGGAGGAGATTACTTCGAAGGGGACTAGAGTTTCATGTGTTTACTCTCAACAAAAGTGCCCATACGAAAGAGTCTGGAAACTTATTTAATGAGCCTTATATATATATATATATATATATATATATATATATATATATATTGTCATCCACAGACAGACTGTTTCGTTCTATCAGAACTCTTTAGTGTGGCTAGACACGCAGGACGCTCGAAGCCGGGATCGAAACCCGTCCAACTTTTCGTTAGACTAAGCTTCAGACCTTTCGGCCACCAAGCGGACTACGTTGGCTAAGGGAATTTTAAGGTATTTTATTTTTAGCAACAGCAGCAGCAGCCTTTGTTTACATTTTTTATACCTTATCGGCTACCAGAGTGCTCAATTCTTACGAAGAGCTTTGCATTACGCTAGGGGCGGCCGACAATTCCTTCGCCAGAGTGCTCAACCCCCATGGGGGAGCGTATATATTGTCATCCATGTATGCATGTATGATTGTGTGCGCACGTATGCATGTATGATTGTGTGTGTGTGTGTGTGTGTGTGTGTGTGTGTGTGTGTGTGTTTGGTATATTACTTATACAAATTTGATTAAAGACTACATGTCGTATAGCCATGAACAACTATACATACACATAAGCATGCAGAATCATATTCAACACAATAAAGTCGAGCGGACGTAGCTCTTTAGAAAAATATACCTCTCACTTTATTTGAAAGGGTTCGAAAGGGTTACGAAGGGTACTATTTTGTGAGAGGTGAGTTGGAAACTGAACAGAACTGCAACATATTGACCCCCTCTCTTATGGCCATAACAGCGTATCTTTCCCGTTCTCCTGGGCTGCTCAACGGGGGGCCTGGGAGCCCAGCCTCACCTGGGACATGGTTCCCATTCCAGCATCTTCTCTCCAACTGATCTGAACTTCCTGTCGCCGGGGTTATATAATAATTCGACCCCTCGACAGTCAAGGTCACCTTGATCTCCTGATATCTTCGACTGGATTCACCTGTTATTTACACAGGTACATTTCTTCTTTTGACAGCTTGGCCGGGTCGGAGGTCAATATGTAACAATTATCCCTAAATTTTTTTTCAAAATTCCACATGTGGACTTTTCTTCTCGTCTGTCTCCATCCCCCTCACACACACATTTTACAAAACAATTCTCCAGGACAATAATACTGAAAAAAAAAACACAAAAAGAAATCACTTGAACCACAGCAAAACATAATCTTACTTAGACGGTGACCTTCTCCCTATGTAACGCTTGCCTTGCTAATTAACATCTAAATTTGTTTTACTATCTTTGCGCGGTGGGCTATCTTGACATGTGTGCATCAACGTACAATACGGATGCATTTTTTATGCTCCCAAACACAACGGGGCTCTCTATAATCCCTTGAAGAATTTCAAAACCCTAAAAGGACCGCACTCTGGTCCCAGATCCTGGTCCCAAACCTAGTGACCCTTGTCATTCCAGCAACACATTTCACCTAGATTCTTCATGACCACACTCCAGTTATTCGCTCAACTGGTTATTCTCTGGAGTAACCAGAGAATTCCACAAACTAAAGCACAATATCTTCAAGGCCCAAAATATTCCGCATACATCTACAAAAATCAAGGCCCAAAACAATGCATCACATCAAACAACAATACATCCGAATGTATCACAATCTGACACGCATGCAGTAAACCACCTAAAATAGACCACGCAAAATCCTTATTAGCAATGTGTTACTCATTTTTTTTTTCATTATTAAGTTTTTGTTACCATGCCTACTGGTTTGTAGGCCCTTGAGAAACATTCTTTACTTAATTACACCCTCGCCGGATTGTTTTTCAATTTAATCATGAACCCTCGTGGCTACCAAGATATAGGCACCTCACATTTTCCAGATTCGTTTCGTTTCGCCAAATCACGCACGAATCAAAAACATCATCGTGACTGAAAGGCTCAGACATCATCCACAAAATATTGGAGCAGGCCACGCCTTTCTTACCTTTATTCTATCAACTTGGAACTCCAATCAGAAAATACTGGACACCACAGGCCTTCAACGATTGCATGGGACGGCGAATTCTTATCTAGAATTACTTCTTTTACCGTCCGCAAAAAAAAAAACAATCTGTAACACAACTTGGTTGAATCTCTGTCCCAATCTCGGGTCAGCCCATGTTTCGCTCAAAAAAAAAAGAAACCTAAAAAAAAAATTTCCTATTCCACGAAAACCCAATATTCAATAACATTTTAGAATGAATATAATTTTAGATCTTAGTAAACCGAGTAAAAAATCCCCCGTTAATAGTTTTCGTCAAATTTCATAATATGAAACAGGAAAAAATTCTAATGTCGCCTTTAAACTCAAACAAACTCTTCTTTTTTTCACAAATTTTCACTTTACAACAAGTCAAAACAATATTGCAATCACAGTTCACAAATGTTCAGCTTTCTTTTCTTTTTTTTTCATCCATGTACTGTCTTTTTTTTCTAAAAAATGTTCGTTCTCTTCTTTCTCTTTTTTTTCTGTGCTGTGTTCAACAGTGTTCAAGTTTCTTTTCCTTTCCTCTCTGTCTTTTTCCATTGTCCTGTACCTTTTTTCTTTTCTTTTTTTTTCTTTTTTTTTTCTAATAAATTGCTCATTCACTATCCTTTTTTTTAACCTTATCTCTGCCTCTCTCTGTCTTTACCTTAATTCAATAACTATAGGTTCGCTTCCTGTTTATCCAATTTCAACCCACAGTACCATAAATGAAGCCTGGTTTATTAATAACACCTTCTCAAAAGCTTGCGAGTACCCCTCTTTTTTTGCTTTTTTGCTTTAAAATATCCCGGGTGTTCTTTCCTAATCCATCCAAACTTTTATCAATTCGGCCAACAACATTTCCAAATTCAAAACATTTCCATATCCGAGTCTGCGAATTTTCCGCACATATAATGATCATGAAGACTTTGCGCATATCTTAATTACCTAAACTCCAAAACCCTATTTCAAAATTCAAAAATAACCTTCTCAAAACCAAAAATTGAACCCCATTCCAGGGGGAATTCACAAAATATCCAGTACGACAAATTTTCTCGAATTTTCTCGACCCCGCTCTGGGGGGGGGAGATCTCCACAAAACCTGCTATGGCTTCTGCCAGTATACAAAGTCGATTCCATAACACTTCCAATCCACAAGTTCAAAACATGAAAACCTGCCACAAAAGTCTTAACTACGAAATATCGGACAACGCCATCGATGCCCGAATTCTCCAAGATCCCAGATTAAAATCCTAATTTCCAATTACTATTTGCTCGGACCACTGACAAGTTACTACAAAATTTCATTCATAAAAATTTTGTTTACTATAAAATTCATTCATCAAAAATTAAAACTCAAAATCAATCATTTCAACACCGTATTTCTGTCCCATAGTCATCTTTCCTTCTTTTTCACTGCCACCTGCTTGCATGTTCCCACTTACTCTCTTTCTTTCTCTCCCCCTCACTACGATACAAAATCACATATAGCAGTAATCGTAATTTTCTATCTAGGGCTCACACATTTTCTCTTCTATTTTTTAAAGTTATCAACAATTTTATACTTCTAGAAAGGCCCTTGTTATTAAAGCTCATGCTTTCACCATTATGATCAATTTAAATTCTTTTTTCACGAACCCAAGTATTAATATACAATAGAGAAATAAAAGTTATACAATGAGTAATTTACTTACAGTCTCTCTTAGGTTTTTTTCTTTTCTTTTCTCTTTTTATTTTTGTTCTTCGTTGCTGGTCTGTTCCTTTTTTCTTCTTCTTTCCTTCCAGCATGTTGCAGTTTTTTCTCTTGTTCTTTCTTTTCTTTTTTCTGTTCTGGCCGGGTCGGAGGTCAATATGCAACAAACATACCTTTCCTTTTATATATGATTTCATATTTTATTTGCTAAATGGCTTTTTTCTTTCTGTCAGGGTCCAACTGATAGAGAAGTTGTGCTCCTAAGCGCTTTCGATGATATCGAATTATTCTTTTTTTGTTAATTTTGTTGTTGTTGTTTCATAATTTGCGTGTGGTATTAACTTTATTGGAAGTGTTTATAATTTGTAGGGTTATTTAGTAAGAATGTTTGTTGTTAAAGATGTGCAGAATATTATTGTCGTTGGAGGATTCCATTTTGTGTATGTTTGGATGTTAATTTTTAATATTGATTGCGGTTTACTTGTTAATTTTGTAAATACTTTTGTTGTCATAGATAAGATATTTCTTATTTCAGCAGATAGGAATTTATAGGGATATTACTATATGCTGTTCATACATCTTGTTTGATGGAATAGCTATAAGACACCTTTTATGTAAGACGTTGAACAACTTGCTAGCAATATATATATATATATATATATATATATATATATATATATATATGACACATGCATGTATGTTAGATTCCCTGAAACCTCATAGCCAAAAACATAAATAGAATTGACCATTTTATTTAAATCTCTGCGCAATATTGAATTTCGAAATGATTTATTTTCAGTGCTGCTACAATCGAATTTGCCATGTGCAATGTGTTTTATAAATAAGTACGTTTTCATAATATCGACAAAAAACATGACATGTCATGTAAAAGCAAATTCGAGTCTAATTTCTGTCAATCAAATGGCTATGAACATGCCTTTTTTTTCATAGGAAAACACACACACACACACACACACACACACATATATATATATGTATATATATATATAGAGAGAGAGAGAAAGAGAGAGAAAGGGAAGGGCCCGTAGTGTAAGTGGACTCGGTGACACAAGTTCAAATCCTGGACGAGCTTCATTGCATTTCACATAAAACTAACTCACTTGGGAAAGTTATGAATTCAATTATTCTCTCTCTAGCTATTAGTAAATAGTAGGGCAGACTGAATACTTTAGCCTGGGTTAATGAACCACTCTAGGAGAAGGAAAACTGATTTTAAATCTTTTAAACTCCGCTCAAAGAATTGACCTTGAGTCAAACCCTGCCCTTGTTAAGGGGCTAGTAAACGCATATATATATATATATATATATATATATATATATATATATATATATATAAAAGTTACTTCTAAAACTGCTTTATATCAGTACTATATACTGCAATATTTCAACTATAACCTAAATTAAAACAGGTTGGAAACTAATAAATCTGAGTTTTACTTGCCTGATTTCTGCTGAGATTATATCCAGACTTTTGCCCGATCTTCAGGTAAGCTGGTATCAAAGTCTGATTTGTTTACCTGTAAATCTTGCACATGGAACTTTAGTGAGTTTATATATATATATATATATATATATATATATATATATATATATATATATATTCAATTGTTGAAATATCTTTGATATGTATATAATAAAGTTGGAGACATTAGTCGAAGGTGAACCGAAATCTCCCTTTTCAATAACTTCTATACAGTGGTGTAGGGAAAGGCGCTTCTCCATTACCTGGATTGCTCCACTTTACCCTTGATCCTTAACTTATATTGCTGAGTGCTAGGCAATGAGGCATGAAGTACCATTTTTGAGTCTTTGGTATGACTCGACCTGGGATTAAACCCCTGTCTCCCGGACCATGGACAAACACTCTACTCATATGGCCAATGGCCTAATGTATCTAAATACATTTATTCTATATGCATATATACGAGCAATATTAAACAAATCCTGGAAGCAACATTCCACAAAACAGTAACCATTCATATCGATGACCATCCAAATTAGATGAACAAAACATGCGGGACACTGCTGGAAGGGCAAGGATAAGCCCATAAACGACGTTCTCCTATGGACCCCTTCACATGGATACGCAAGTGTAGGACGACCAGCTAGAACCTAACTACAACAGCTCTGTAGGGACACTGGATGCAGCCTGGAAGACTTGCTGAAAGCGATAGATGATAGAGACGGATAGCGACAGGGATTTAGGGAAATCTGCGCAAGCAGCCTGACATTATGACGATGATATATGACACAAGATAAATTTTAAGTGGCGTTTCATACGTTTCCTTCTTCTTGACTAGTCGCCATAATAAGATTATAGAGCCTGGTATACTCTACCAATTGCCCATCGCTAGAAGATGAATAATTTGACTTCTACTTTTCCCAATAGTATTAGCGTTATGTGAAATGCAAACAACCTCTCCCGGCATTGAAACTCAGGTCACTGTGTCAATTTACTACGATGATAACCATTACTCAAAGAGCACTTCTATATATATATATATATATATATAGATAGATATATGGGGTGATGGGGACACCAACTTCTGTGACATTGTCGCTGAAATTTTGAAAAGAGATATGTTTCCACCATATGAAGCCAAAATTTGTCGAGAAGTTCACATACGTCGGCAGCAATATCTCATCTACTGAAAATGAAGTTAACATACGCCTGGCGCATGCGTGCACTACTATCGATAGGTTATCAATCATATGGAAGACTGATTTATTCGAGTAAATAAAAAAGGATTTTTCCAATCTGTGGTTGTGTCAATACTACTGAATGAATGCACCACATAGACGCTAAGAAAACACCGGAAGACAAAGCTAGATTAAAACCTCACAGAAATGCTACATGCTGCTTTTAACAAATCTTGGAAGCAACACCGCATAAAATAGCAACTCTATGACTACTTATATCCCATCTCAAAGAACATACATCACCGATGGAGGGAGAATGATTTAGAGAACTCCATGGTGTCATTGCGACTTTATATATATATATATATATATATATATATATATATATATATATATATATATATGGAATTTGATTAGGAAATGATCTGACCGTATGAAGAAAAGTTGAAAAAACAAATTATCCAAAATTTGATGAATTTATGATAAAAGTCCACGTTGAACGTCTCAGATGTAATAAAATTCTTCAGGGCTTTAAATCCAGGAAAATATTATTAAAATAGGGATGGATTTTCGATCACATAACACACTTTTCTTTTCTGTTATTTCATAAAATATCCATCGCTATTTTAACAACATTTTCATGAATTTAAAGTCCTGAAGAAAGTCATTGTAACTGAAACGTTGAACGTCGACTTCCATTATAAATTCATCAAATTTTGGATTATTTGCTTTTTCAACTTTTCTCTCTCTCTCTCTCTCTCTCTCTCTCTATATATATATATATATATATATATATATATATATATATATAACCATTGCATCTGATTTCTAGAATGCGTACGTATGTATTGTGATTAATGACTAAACACTGTATCAAGCGTGTTGGCAAGAAATGAGATGACATTAAATATAATTATTTGTTGTATTTTTAACATTAACCCATGCAATTGTCATGTCTAATGCGTCTTATGAATAAATGATTCTCGGTTAGTGCGGGGCCTTCCACTATGAAATAATTTGATGTCAAATCTTTCTTGGTGGAAAGACAGATAAATCCATATCTCTGTTGCCGTATTTATATAACAGCATTAAATATAGATAATGGGTATATTTATTTTTGGACTATTACACATATATTTGGTGACAGAGATTCAGCGTATGGTATGAATAGATACAAAAATAGATACAAAATCTTTTTTGATTGCATCATATTTGTATCAAAAACTCAAAAAATATTACTTGATACCTCCTTTCAGAACACTCAGTATTATAAGGTACTTATCAAGGGTAAAGTGGAGCAATCCAGAGAAAGGAGTAGCGCCCTAGTCGATACCTTAGTGTAATAGCAATAGATACGGGAGCCTTCGGGTCACCCTCGACTACGGTCACCAACTATATATATATATATATATATATATATATATTTATACCAACACTTCTACACTAGTAAGATGAGACACAATGTTAATTTTTATGCAGTTTAACAGGTTTTTCTTTCATTAAGCGGTTGTCATATCAAAGTTAAAGAGCCCTATTTCACAACTATTTTACCCATAGCATGAGGGAGAATAGTTGGATAAATCCTTTTCCCAATGGTATCAACACTGTGAACTGCTTACAGACTCGTCCTAGATTTAAATTCACGTGTGTCAATTTGCTACGACTGTAACCATTACACTACGGGATATTTCTATTTTGTAGCGGTGTCAATAGTACTGTATGTATGCACCACATGGCTAGACATGCAAGATGCTTTAAGCTAGGATTGAAACCCGATGGATGTAATCTCAGCAGAATATCTTAACCCGAACTATCAGTGTAAGTGAATGAATTCATAGCTTATATATTTATCTAAGCATTCCCTTATCGGCTAACAGAATATTCAGTTCATGGGAAGGGCTTTGCCTTTACTTGTAGTTGGTCGTCTGCAATTTCCCATATATATAATATGCATTTTCATCTTGTTTATACAAGGATACTCATACACACATACACATATATATGCTTGTTTCGTATCTACTGTGTCTATTATTGTTGATGTATTTTGGTTTAATAAACTTTAGCAGCATGTCAAACCGTCTGAGGTTATTTTATGACTAAATAGAAGGGAATAAGGTACGTTCTACATCTACCATTACATTTTTATTGTTACTGGTTGTGACAATATGTCACCATAGTCGAAGATCGCGTTGCAGGGTACCTTTGTATAGTACGGATCAGGTTTACGTTTATATTATTGGTATAATTTTCTTCATCTCTAAAAGGATCAAATTTCATCTACGTTTATAGTTTCAAATGGATCTTTAATGTAAATAGTTTTAATATATTGCATGTGTATTTCTAGTTATCTCCATGTAATATATTTTGAGTCAACGCTTATTTGAAATATATATATATATATATATATATATATATATATATATATATGTATGTATGTATGTATGTATGTATGTATAACCTCCATATATATTACCTGGACAAAATTATAAATACACATGCAACATATGGTATGGCCATCTATAATGACTGCTAACACACACACACACACACACACACACACACACTATATATATATATATATATATATATATATATATATATATATATAGGATGCTGTTGATATAAACGGTTATTATATATTGCGTGTGTATTTCTTGATATCTGCTGTTATTATTGTGTAAACCTTATTTCATTCATTCGGCAGAATCCACACGTCACTCTGAATACACGCATGCATACTTTTTTGCAACGTGGACATATATATATATATATATATACTTTTTGTCATAAAATACTTGTGATTTACTTATGATTTATAGACTCATGTAAAATCGAGAATCGCATTTCTGAGTATTTTTTGAAGTGTTTAAGTAAAATTTTATTTGCACGTGTTGTTTGGAAAGAATAAATATCTTCGATTCTTTTTATTTCATTTTCTATAGGTTTATTTGCAATTTTCCTCGCTTGTTTTTTTTTTTTCTTTTTTTTTGCATGCTGTCTTAGATGTTGACTTTTCTTCTATTTTTTTCTTTTAGCTGTTTCAGCTTGAATTCGAGATGACAATGTAATTCCTCCTGTGAATCGTACGATCTACAAGCGATATCAGTCATCCCGCGCCAACTTTCTCATTCTTTATTCACCTTCCTAGTAGTTGTTGTTGTTGTTGTTTTTGTCGTTGGTTCTGTTACTCTTCTTCTTCTTCTTCTTCTTCTTCTTCTTCTTCTTCTTCTTCTTCTTCTTCTTCTTCTTCTTCTATAGAGAGAGAAAGAGAGTTTCACAACAATGATAGCTGATGGTTTTTCGCTGGAGTTAGAGTTACAGTAAGTCTCTGCAAAGCTCCAGAACCCTCCTCAGTATTCTGGCCGATCTTTGTAATGCTGTACTCTAGATGGTTTTTACTTGCCCTCTGATCTCCTAGTCTTCATGTCCCTTTATCAATCCTTTGGGGATCGTTTCAAGTGCTCCGAATAAAAATGGTATCAATGTCTCCTTCATGTTCTATAGTTTCTTCAGCTCTCTGGCAATATCAAGATATCTATCCCTTTTTTCATCTTTTAATTTCACTCTTCAGCTTGTCGATACGGCAAAGTCGACTATTCAGCAACGTTCTCTTTTCCATTGACTATCATTAGGTTTGATCGTCTAAAATTTTTTCACCTCAGCGTTAACCGTCGGTCTTTTACAAGAGTCTAAGTAACATTCCAAGTGCTCCAACTACAATATAGATAACCGTTACCTTGAAGTTACTCAATTTTTTCTGCTCTTTGAAAAGATTCAAGTATTAGATAATCTTTTCGCTTTCTTTCATTTTCTCTCCATGGTCCGTTGAAAAAGCAAAATCCTTGAGATGACTAGTTCTTTTCTTCTTGTTAATTAATTCTAAGTTTGACCTGATTAGGAATTAATGGATAAGTGATGTACTCCTATGGACCCCCACATATGGCCAAGCAAAAGCAGGACGACCAGCTCGAACTTACATACAGCAGCTATGTGAAGACACAGGATGTAACCCTGAAGACCTGCCGGAGGCGATGAATGATAGGGAGAAGTGGCGAGAGATGGTCAGGGATGTCCGTGCTGGCGGCACGACATGATGATGATGATGGATCCGTTTGTATCTCAAAGTCTCAGAGAATCTTATATGTCTCATTTTCAAGGACGGATTCCGGTTTGTGAATTCACCATGTAGTAGAATGGTCAAATATCAAATATCTTGTACAATCCCCCGTGCCTAGTCTTGCATTTCATTTGTTTAGTTTGGTTTCTTTGTTTAATGTCATGTCAACCCTCGTGAGTTATTTAATGCCAAACCCATTCTTCTATAAGAACAATATTAGTACAATTTAACTCATAGCTAGGACGATAAGGGGGTTCATACATTTTCCAAGGGTATTTGTCCGAAAGTGAACGTAATAGCTCAGCTGGAGATTGAACTCGGTTACTACGATTCCGCAGTCCATCGCTTTAACCATTGTTCTAGTTCGCCTAATTCACTTATTTTGTCATTAACTGTCTCATGTCTGTCACTGCATTACTTACACGAGCTGTTCTGTTGTGTATTATCAATATTCGCCACGATATAATTAGCCTTTATGGTATTTTTGTACAGCTAAAAAAAGATATTCAGTGTCATTATTATATGCGAGTTTTTAACACCTGTATTATTATTATCTTATCCTTTGAGAGCTTTTACATCAGCGTTAGTTGGTTGTCTTTCACTGGAGTCTGAGTGAGAGCTAGTCTCCACTGGTCACCAGGACCTTTCTGAGTATTCTACCTTGTCTCAACTAGGCTTTGTTGTGGATGGTCTCGATCATCCCTTAGATTTCCAGCTGTTCCAAGACTATTACCAATCTTTTGTGGACCGTTTCATGCGCCGTAATTGCACTTGATATCATAGACACCCTCATGTTCCACAGGTCTTTTTTTAGTTCTTTGGCAAAATCTAAGCATTTTTATATCTTCTTTTTCACCTATTTTCACCAGATGATAAAATCCTCTTGATGACAAATTATTTATGTTTTCTTGTTAATTATTGCTAAGACTGCTCTTCTAAGAGGGATTATGTTCTACGTTTGTATCTTAAAATCCCAGAGAATATCATTCATCTTATTCTCTAGGACAGATTCTGGTTTTATTCATGTAGTTGAATGTAAATATCAGAAATTTGGTTACTAGTGTTTGAGATAAGGGACAACAAGTACCACTTTCCGCACTTTCACTTAATAAAAACGCATACTGCACAATTTCAATCCTTTCTTTTTTATTCGTTTAAACCAGGTCCTCATAGTTTTGCCTGTTTTGACTGCAACGAATATCATTGGCATGACTGAAACCAGTTGTGTTGCAGTGTTATGGATACCTAGATAGCTCATCATCATCATCATCATATCACGCTGGTAGCACGGATATCACTGACCCTCTCTCGCCACTCCTCCCTATCGTTCATCGCCCTAGGTAGGTCTTCAGGACAACATCCTGTATCCTCACATAGCTGCTGAATGTACGTTCGAGCTGGTCGTCCTGCTTTTGCGCGGCCATGTGTGGGGACCCATAAGAGTACATCTCTTATGAGTTCATCTCTGTTTCTCCGGCAGTGTTCTGCATGTCTGGTTCGTCTAACTTGAATAGCTTTCGTGATAGGGGGCAGGTGGCCGTACAGTTGGTGTCTTGTGGGGTGTTGCTGCCAGGACTTGTTCAGGATTGCACGCAGCATTCTTGTGTAATTGCCATCTAGTTTCTTCTCCAGCCGTTTTGTTAGCATCCATGTAGTGCATCCATATAGCAGTATCGATGTGACCGCTGCCTGGAAGAAACTGCGTTTCATTTTATCGGTTAGGTCTGATTTCCATATAATCGATAGCCTATTGATAGCTGTCCATGCTTTCGTTAACCTCGTTTCGATGTCCTTTTCGGTTGATTCGACGCTGCTTCCTAGGTACGTGAATTTGTCTACTAGTTTAGGTGGGGTTCCTTCTAGAGTGGAGATGTCCCCCGTTTGGTTATAGCACATATATTCCGTTTTGTGTGCATTAACATAGAGGCCTATGCTTGCTTCTGCTCGTTCCAAACTATGCAGTAGTGTTTCGGCTTGGTCAGGTTAGATAGCTAAATAGATATAATTGGTGTATTCACCGCAATTAAGCTAAAGTAGTAGATAAAATATAAAACGGGAGTAAATCAAGCAAAATTTTAACGGTGACTATACTGGAAAATGCAAAAAAAAGAAAGAAATATTAAGTTATTTTCTGTGAATTATGTGAAAACATAAGACTTCGGGCTGAGTTGCCTGAAATCAACAGATGAACGTTTTCATGAAAATACAAGTCGTGTGTTGTCTTCTTTCTTTTTTATCTGAAAACTATTTGAATATCTTATTACCTCTCTCTCACTCTCTCTCACTATATGTCATTCTTTCTTTCACTTTCCCTCTCTTTCTCCCCCTCACTCTCTATCAGTATATATGTCTAGAGAGCTGGATAAATATGGAAAAATAGAATCAGAAAAAGAGAAAAAATTGAGATATTGGGAAATATAGTTTCATGCGAACATTGATATGATTTTTCAGAAAATATCTTTCCTATGAGGTAACCCCCCACACACACACAGAGACACAGACACACACACAAATGCATACGCACGCACGCACGCACGCACTCAGGAAAGTGCCTACGTCTCCACAAATATTTATCAACTTATTCACTCATAAACATATGATTATGCATAAACACATATATGTACGTACATGATAAATTTATGTACGTCTCCCATGATTATATATATATATATATATATATATATATGTGTGTGTGTGTATGTGTGTGTGTGTGTGTGTGTGTGTGTGTGTGTGTGTGTGTGTGTGTGTGTGTGTGTGTGTGTGTGTGTGTGTGTGTGTGTGTGTGTGTGTGTGTTAGACAAGAAAGCAAGGAGAAACATTTAATAGACCACTGTGGAAATGTGTATATATATATATATATATATATATATATATATATATATATATATATATATATATATATATAGGGACTGTTTTTCTATATTAAATACTTTTTCGCTGCGTTTTTATGTAGGTTTTGTCTTGTCTCTAACGTGCATAAGTATATAAATATATATATATATATATATATATGTGTGTGTGTGTGTGTGTGTGTGTGTGTGTGTGTGTGTGTGTGTGTGTGTGTTTATTTCTCCTTATACCATGTATATATATGTTTGTGTGTGTGAGTGAGTGTGCCTATGTTTTTAACAGTGTGCTACTGCTTTTTGATCACGCTTTTCTAAATTTTATAATGATGTATGCAATTATATACATATATATATATATATATATATATATATATATATATATATATATATATATATTGTGTTTGTGTGTTCAAATTTACTTTTATTTTTTCAAATGACTGTTCGTTATGGCGTCAGATGATTAAACCTTCCTATCACAATTTCTCTTCCTTTGATTCATAAAATCCTAATTGTCATTCATTACCTCCATAAGGAAATGGATGTTTCCTTTCTGTTTTAAATCAAAATCTCCAAATAACAGTTTCGATGTCAAAAACTTACCGCGTTTCAATTTGCCTCATTTTCCAATCTGCTTCTTTAGTATTTATTTTTTGCTTCTTTTCACAACAATTTTCGAAAACTTTAAATTGCAGATTGTTCTTTTGTTGTCTTCGTTAAAGCTTTAGAAGATTGTTTTCATTTTTTTGTCTTTTTATTATTCAAAGTTTTTTTTAAGCTAGATGTCACATTTGAATCGGTGGAGCCTGGGTAAGTTTTAAAAGATCTAGATTTAGATCTGGCATTTAATACGCTATATTCATTTCTGAGTACATTTGACCTATGACATTCTTTGATGTATTCGCTGACTGAACTCTAAAATCAATCGTTTTTTTTTTTCAGGCAGAAGGTTGCTGGTTCCATCCAAAATGTCCACAATAATATGCCTAATATACCACACTTTAAAATTATTTGTGTTATTACGAGCGTGCAAATGTCCTTACCCTCCTCAGTAGATTCCATACAATGTCAAAAACCATATTTTTATAATATAACCATATTTGAAAAATATAACCATATTTTTAGGCATATAGCCGTACTTTCTAAAATATAACCATATTTTCCAAAATATAAACATACTTTCCAAAATATGACCATATTTTTAAAAATTTAACTATATTTTCAAAATGTAACCATACTTTCAAAATATACACATACTTTCCATGATATAACCCTATTTTCCAAAATATAAGCATTCTTCCAAAAATATAACCATACTTCCCAACATATAACCATACTTCCAAAAATATAACCATATTTCTTAGAATATAACCGTAAATTAAAACAATATAACATAAATAAAAGTGTTACTGGAATTGGACCGGAAAATAGAAAGTTTTATCTATATGGTCAAAATTTAGTGACTGACACAGTTCTTAGTTGATCTCATTATCCACACAGTCTTGTCTGCGTTTCCAATTCTTCTGTCGTTTTTTGCCATTATTTTACTTCTTAAGAATATTTTATACCAGTTCTAACAAATGATTTTCCCCTAAAATCTAAGTGGTAGCAAGTTTACTTTGATCTCTAGATCCCAGTCGGCTGGAACTGTAGAATACACTGACTGCATCTCTGCAGAGAGGTAAAACCACCCCAAAGAGTGTCCTGATATAACACTAAACAATCTCATGGTGAGGCTTCTAAAATGTAGGAGCTTTGTGGAAGTACCCCTTCATTGCCATCGCTCGCTAGTCTACTCTGGCCTGGAGTGATAGCACCTGATCGAGTCCTATCTATGGGTTAAATGGAACTGTTTGACATTTAAATTGAGTGCAATCATTTAACTGCGTGTATCAATAAAATGTATTTACGAATCATATATTCAATATATAGGTATAAACAGGATTTGACCTTAAATAACTAACAAAGGTTGGTATGCTATAAAACTAAACCAAACAAAACCAGCTTGATCCCCCGGACCCTTGTAGGCATCTTAGCCGATTATATTAGTGCTGTCTTTTAGATGATCTTGATTCTTTAACTCTCAGTTCACAAAGTCTCTTTTTCAGTCTATTTGGGAATGTTCCATAGATTTTTACTACACTTGGTATCCCGTCAACTCCAACTTCCTCAATATTTTCAGCTCTAGTGCAACATTCAAGTATTTTCCTGCTTTTCACCAATCTTCATAAACACACTGTGGTCAGATCGAATAGTAATATCCACAGGCTGACAAACTTGACCTTCTGTTATAGAATCAAATAGAGTATAGGTGATTGGGTTTGATTTCTTAATTAAATAGCATATCAAACATTATGGGTTATTTAATGTTAAAACCATCTTTGTATAAGAACACTATTTAATCCATAGCTATTGAGAAAAGTGGGGGTCATACTTTTCCCATGAGTATTGGTTTGAAAGTAAACGTAATAGCACCACAGGAGTTCGAACTCTCTGACAACAATGTCACAGTCACGCACGTTAGCCACTACGCTTCAGCACAGCATTTGTGAGGAATAATCTTTCTACATTTTAAAGGTCTATATGAAAATCTAATAGGTTCTTAGCTCTTGAGTAGTGTTTGACATGCTTTTCTCCTGAGTTTTTATGGAATCCAAACGAGCAGCTATTTTCTAAATACGAGTTGATGAAAGAAAACGTGTTCGAAGATCACCAGACTGTCAGGTGACGTAATCAACTGGGATATTTATATTTTACAGGGATTTCAAGATCAGAATTTTACATATGAATACACACAAGGCAAAAGACTAAACATAGCAAAGCCTGCATGAGCAAGGTTATAACAGCAATCCATGAGGATATCAAAGCATCTATTGAGGAAGGAGTGACAGATTCAAATTAAATTTTTATTGTTCAATCTGGGTGATATATAAATAACATTTAGTGCTAAGAAATACTCCAAAATGGTAGAATTCGATTGCAAATTAAACTGAAAATTTCTCCATTCCTAGCTTTATGCGAGAAAAATCTGAGAGCTTTACTCTAATAAAAATCTAGCTTTGATGTTCCGATTTTGCTGGGTTACTTTTGGATGTATATATACATCACACACACACACACACACACACACACACACACACACACACACACACACACACACACACACACACACACACACACTTTTATATATATATAAATACATATATATATATATATATATATATATATATACTAAAATTGCTAATACGGATAATCAAAGCACAAACTTATATATACACCAACGCAGTTTTTTGCCCTTTTCTCTTTGTAGTTCTTGAAGAAGCCGACAGTCGGCGTTTTCCTGTTACTTCCTTTCATCCCCTTCTCTTCCGTGCCAAGAATCTTCTGATCTTCACCTCTCTAATCCTCCCTCAACCACGCGATTTTTTCCTCCGCCAACACCGCGTACCTTCTTCCCTATTTCGTTTTAGATTTTCAACAGCTTACCTGCTACTTTCGAATGTTCTCTATGAAGAATGATCTTGTCACGATAGGTTCGCTGCATATTTAAAAACTGGTGACATTTCAATGTTACACTCGAGAACAGATGTTTGTTAACCACGCTAATATCTTCGTTGTTTTCTATTCACGTTATGCATATATAAAATATGTACAGAATTGATTATGCTATGCGTATATCTATGCAAATGAAAGTTTGTGCAGTTTTAGTTACAGGTCATCTGTGGAACGAACAAGACGAGGTGGATAGAAATATGTAACCATATTTAAAATCGATAAGTAGATGGAAGAAAATCGGCATATCTCATATTTTTTGTACAAAAATCTGACTACTAGAAAATAATAATAGTATCATTCCTCTACTCACAAAACAAGCATTTTTGTTTTGCTTAAAAGATGTCAAAATTGAGATCTCACAAGGCAAAAGTTCAAGATAAGTATGAAGAACAAACCCGAACATTGAGGTTGCAAGTAAGAATATGAAGCTAACTAAAATATTCACACTTAGTCACATTTTGACTCAAAGTTTACCATTGAGGAGACGATGATTATATATATATATATATATATATATATATATATATATATATATAATCATTATTATTATTATAGTTGAGCCAAAAGTAAAAATTGCCTAGTTGCCTGGGGCTGTAGAATAGACTGCATCTCTGCGGACGGGTAAGACCCCCTCACAACGAGTGTTCTGGATATGACACTAAACATTTTGATGGTGAGGTTCTGGTAATGCTGGAGCTTCGGTGAATGCGGAACACACATTCATTGCCATCACTCCCTGGTCCACTCTGGCCCAGAGTCGTAGCGCTTGATAGGGTCCTATCTATGGGTCAAATAGAACTAAACTGCTTATTTATGCTAAACTGAATTGCTTGAAACTATTTTGGCATTTAAACTGCATTTAAACTAAATTCTTTGAAATGGGACTGTTTTTGTGCCAAACTGAATTGTTTGGAATAGAACTGTTTTGACATGTGTAAACAAAAACTATACTTATACTAAACTGAATTATTTTAATTGAAACTGTTTGACTGACCTGAATAGGTTGACATAGAAACATTTTTGACAATTAAACTCTGTACCTATGCTAAACTGAATTGTTTGAAATAGAACAGTTTTTTGTTCGAAAATGGATTTGGCATTAAATTACCTACACATATTGATATGCCATAAAACCTAAACAAAAAAAAAGCAAGCACAATTAAAAAGCAAGGATGAGTAAAATTTTAGAGACGCGTGTTGTCACTTCAGATAAATATCAGAAATGAAGAGAGAATCTATGTGGCTTAGTAGTTAACGTGCTGGGCTGTGAAATTGAAGTAAACGAGTTCAAAATTCTGTCCCACTATTGGGTTCATATTCGGACAAATACTCTGTGTAAAAGGTATGAATACTCCTATATCCTAAACCGATACTCTTATACCCTAAGCAATGCGTTAACAAGTTAAAAGAAATAAAGAACTTCACTAAGATGTTTCTAAGGTCTTCTGTGAGGTAAAACTTTTATTGAATAAATTGTTTGAAACATTGAACTGAAGTCCAGCTCAGTTATTGATATTTATTTTGGGTTAAGTTATTTTGTTTAACGATATATCAACTCTTGACGGTAATGAATTCTATATCCTGTTTATGCCTTAACACTCATATACATACATATATACATACATACCTTATACGATTTCTAAGAGGACAGTTTCCTGGTAACTTTATTTTAAAACGAGTTGGAGCTCAATTGCTTGCATACATACAAATGGTTTCAAACATTGTTATTGTTTTGTTTGCACAGGGTATTATGGTTAGAGTATTCGCAAATGGCCCAGGACACCGGGGTTTATTTCCAAGTCGAGTCAGTCCAAAGACTCAAAAAATGGTACTTGATGCCTCCTTGCTTAACACTCAGTATTATAAGGCACATAGCAAAGGAAAGGAACAGTGCTCTCCCGACATCTCAGTGTCATGGCTATTGAAAAGGATGCCTTCGGGTCGCCTTCAACAAACGTCGGCCAACTTACTTATTCTATTTAATATCAATAAAAATCCTTTGTAAATGATTGTGCTTAGGTTTATTTCCGTTTGATCTGGAATGTTTTCTACTTGTATTTCTAAATATATTCATTCATGACACGCAAAGACATCATAAAAAGAAATGAAGGTTGACTATTGATAGATTGATTGATTTCTACGGCATGTCAACTCGTCTAGAATTATTTTTTACCAAGAATTCAAGGAATCGAAATCATTGTACGTTTATATTTATATGTTTGCGCAGTTGTTTCTTTAGAGTTTGGTGGGTGTATCTTTTTGTTTCTTAGTACACGGTTCGATCGAATAAGAATCATATTTATAACGGGAACTCTAATTCATTCATTGGACCCAAATGGGTACTACAACTCCAGGTCATAGTTAACTTGGGAGTAATCACAATGAGCGGGGACACCAGACTCACATAAATATTTATAAATACTATATAGCAGACATTATATATAATGTCATCTGGTTTGGTCGTAAAAGTGATACCCCTGTAGTGTGTCTGGAAAAGAAATAGCCTCTCCACATCTACAACTGGTTTGAATTCAGAATTTTGCTTCTCCTAGAGCGGTTTCATTACCAAAGTTAAAAACCCTAGATTATCATACTATATACTCACGCCTAAAAGAAGAAAGTTGATTTAATACGTTTCACAAGAGTATTAGCACTATATGAAATACAAACAGCCTTGTTCAGATTTGAACTTGTATTTCGAATTCTTCTTCCTACGACAATAACTGCTACCTCTCGAGTACCGTTATTAGATAACAGACGCTGAAAACTAAATATGGCTAAAGAATAGTAAAAAAAATGTCAAGTGAGATTAATATGTCGACGGATTATGCAAGAAGGCAAGACAGTCAGGGCAAATAATGAAAATGCTTCTGTTGCAGAAGTCCGGAGATGCATATGTCATCAAATGAAGAGCGTTGATTTCAGTGTCTTGGTTCTGCAACTAAGGCCTCTTTGATTATGCATATATGCACCGAATGGGGTCCTGGCAAATGTCGTTGCAAGGTTGGCCTCTGTAGGAGAGCAAGAAATGGAAACCGAGATGGGGCAGGGAGTGAAGAGTTCGAACTGGAAAGGCAATGAGAAGTGGCAGGCCATGGGTCAAGGAGTTGTCATGAGTTGATGTAGAGAGTTGAATTATGCGGAAGAGGAAACATAATCAGAAAATGATTGCTGATCTGACATAGATAGATCGAAAGTCAAAGGTTTACAGGAAGCGTGATCGATAGATAGATAAACAAAGAGATATGACAGAAGTAATACACACACACACACACGTATGTGTGGATGTGTACGACCTCTCGTGTGTAGTATTATCCACACTCCGAACAACTTTAAAAAAAAAAGTTAATTTTTATCTAAACCAAAGATACCAGAATTTTCTTATTTTCTTTGAAATATTGTGCACTAAAAGCAGATATTGCCAAAGTCTACAGCTTGAAACTTAATCGAATATTTGAATATGTTACTGTCCAAAAATAAGTATATACATACATATATATATATATATATATATATATATATATATATATATATATATATATATATATAAATATATATATATATATATATATATATATATATATATGTATATATATATATAATGTTATATTTGGTTAGGCATCCACTCTTGCTTAAGGAACACTGAATTTAAACTAGCTTTGTTTCCCTTAACAATTGACATTTTGTCACACCCTGCCAGTCGTGGTGAGGCGCCTCTGGTGGTGTAATGGTTAGCAAGCTCGACTAGCACACCTACACGAGTGAGTTCGAGTCTCATTGGGTGCCCATTTCATATGGCCTTGTGCCACATCTAAGCAAAAAAGCTTAGTAAATTTCCACCCTGCCAGTTGTGGTGGATTTGGTAAATTCGTACATATACATAGATATACAGTACGCCTATATGAATAAACTCTTAAATAAAAAAGGGCGAACATAAAAAAAAGGCTGGAATCTTATCGTATGCACTTCGTACATACGTGGTGCATTCAATAAGTTTCCAGAATTTTTTTGTACAGGCATTTAGAATTGCTGTAGACTCTTAAACATTCAGTTTGTTATTGCTATACATCTTATGAGATGACTGACCAATTTTTATAATTTCAGGTTAAAATGAACAACTACAGCAGGAATTGGAATACACCTTACTAAAGCCTGATTGTCACAGCTGGTGAATTTCAAAAATGTATTCTGGAAGTAAGGACACTTTAGAAGAACAATATGCAATAAAATTCTGTTTTAAACTTGGAAATAAATGCCACAGAAACGTATGGAATGCTTCAGACTGCTTTTGGAGCATATTGCATGAATCGAGCATCAGTTTTTGAGCGGCATAAAAGATTCAAGGACAGCAGGGAGTCTGTGAGGAATGATGAGAGTCCAGAGTTGATTGGCCAAAGGGTTAGGCTTAGGGTTAGGGTTACTATGTTGAGGTTTTAAGGGAATTCAGAGAGAGATTCCGTCGGAAGAGGCCAGCACTCTTCAAATCGGGTCAGTGGCATTTCCACCAGGATAATGCACCAGTCCACAACTCCATCCTTTTCATAGACTATTTGACCAAGATAGGCATCAAGACAGTTCCTCACCGTCCCTACAGTCCAGATCTTGCTCCCTGTGACTTTTAGTTATTCCCTAAGCTTGGAGGCTGTCGTTATGAGACGATTGAGGAGATGAAAGAGGCTGTGACGAAGGTCATTGACACGATCACACAAAAGGACTTCCATGGGACCTTCTAGAAGTTGTTGGAGGAGTTGCCAGAGGAGATTACTTCGAACGGGACTAGAGTTTCATATGTGTACTATCAATAAAAGTGCCCATACGAAAAAAGTCAGGAAACTTATTTAATAATCCTCGTATATATTATTTGCTATATTTTCCCTTCTTTTTTAATTCATAAATGAATAAAAATAACCTCAGGATATTCCATTATTTTTCCATTTTGATCAAATACTTTTTCATTTTTATAAAGTACTTTACGCTTGATATTGTTCAAATGGATAAAAAGTTGAAATTTGATTTTTTTTAAAATAAGTAAGAAAACGAAGATTTTATTTCACAGAAAAATGTTTGAAAATTTAAGTGTAAATTTAATTTACTTTTTTTTTAATAATTTATCACTGTAATCTTTAAAACTCATTTTAAATTCGATTTTTTGTCCCAGTTTATTAAGATCTAATAAAGATAAAAAAATCATTGTGAAGGGCTGTTTTTTTACTATAGAATATTCAAGAGTCAAAGACAATTTTAAATGCCTGTACAAAAAAATTCTGGAAACTTATTGAATGCACCATATGTTGACAGGAAAAAAAAGTAACTTAGAATGATTTGTCCGGTAATCGCATTTTATTTGGTCGATTATGGGTTCGCTATGGATCCATGATACGATAGAAATTATATATATTGGCTTTTCGGTTTCTTTGTTTAATGGCGTATCATCCTTCAAGAAGAACGGAAGTGATACTATTTAACGTATAGCTGGGAGGTTAAGAGCTTCCAAACCTTTTCCAACGGTATTTGTCCGAAAGCGAACCTAATAGCGTGACTGGAGTTCGAACGCGATTACTAAAATTCTGCTGTTCAGAGTTTTAACCACGAGGACATTCCCATTGGGTTTTCATTCAAAATTGCAGATTTCTATGTCCAGCGTTTGGATCACCACATGCTTCAGACACAGACATATATAATGAGCGTCATTAAGTTGATATATACAGTGTGCTTCAGAAAAGATCCTATCTTCTTTTTGAAAACTTTGACTTCAGAGCAGCTGTCCAACAGGATTTCATTACAGATGTCTTATAGGATTTTATTGTAGGTACTCAATGTGTTTTATTTTAAAGATGCCAAATGCTATTTTAGAAAAAAAAAACTTTCAATGTGTTTTCATAATAGATGTCTACTCTGATTGGTTAGTTGTTTGGGTGTTATGGCATATCAACATTTATAAGTTATTTAATGCCAAATCTATTTTTATACAAATAATCAATTGTATTTCAAACGATTCAGTTTAGTATGAGTACACAGTTTAATTGTCAAAAACAATTCTATCTAAAGCTATTCTGTTTATTCAAACTGTTCTGATTCAAACAATTCAGTTTAGTATAATTATAATTTTTATCCATACACTGTTAAATGGCAAAAAAGTTCTATTGACAGAAATTCAATTTAGCTTAAGTATGTAGTTTGAATATCAAAACGGTTCTATTTCAAGTTGCTCAGTTTAACTTAAATATGCATTTTAGTTGTATCTGACCCATTTATAGGACCCTATAAGGTGCCACCACTCGAGGCTAGAGTGGACCTGGGAGCGATGGCAATGTATGGGTGCTTCGCATTCCATCAATCTCCAGCATTACAGGAACCTCCCCATTAGATTGTTTAGTGTCATATCTAGAACACTTGTTGGGGTGGTTTTTCCGCTCTGCAGAGATGCAGTCGGTCTATTCTACAGTCCCAGCCAACTAGGCTAAGCCCAATCTGATTTTATTGTATATATCTCATGTGATTTTATAGTAGATGTCCAATGTGATTTCATTGTAGATGTCCAATGGGATTTTATAGTATATGACCTTTTACAGTATAGAGAAGCTATTCAATGTACGAGGATCATTAAATAAGTTTCCAGACTTTTTTCGTATGGGTACTTTAATTGATAGTACACACATGAAACTCTAGTCCCCTTCGAAGTAATCTATTCCGGCTGGAATGCACTTGTACCGTTCCAACAACTTCTTGAAGGCCCCATGGAAGTCCTCTTGTGTGAGCATGTCAATGACCTTCGTCACAGCCTCTTTCATCTCCTCCATCGTCTCATAATGACAGCCTCTGAGCATAGGGAATAAGAAAAAAATCACAGGGAGCAAGTTCTGGACAATAGGGAGGCTGAGGAACTGTCTTGATGCCCATCTTGGTCAAATAGTCTGTGACAAGGAGGAAGTTGTGGACTGGTGCATTGTCACTGACCCGATTTGAAGAGTGCTGGCCTCTTCCGACGGAATCTCTTCCTGAAGTCCCTTTAAACCTCAACGTAGTAACCCTAACCCTAACCCTTTGACCAATCATCTCTGGTGTATTGACTTTCTTACTCCTCACACACCTCTCATCATCCCTCACAGACTCCCTGCCTTCCTTGAATCTTTTATGCCTCTCAAAAACTGATGTTCGATTCATGCAAGATGCTCCAAAGGCGGTGTGAATCATTGCATACGTTTGTGTAGCATTTTTTCCAAGTTTAAAACATAATTTTATTGCATATCGTTCTTTTAAAGTGTCCTCACATCCAAATTGCATTTTAGAAATTCACCAGGTGTGACAATCAAACTTTAGTAGGTGTATTCCAATCCCTGCTTTAGCTGTTAGTTTGAACTTGAAATCATAAAAATTAGTCAGTCATCTCATAAGATGTATGGCAATAGCATACTGAACGTTCAAGAGTCTACGACCATTCTAAATTCCAAAACAAAAAAATTCCAGAAACTTATTGAAACGTATATAAATATATATATATATATATTCAAGCAAGTTTTGTTGATGACGATGTAACACTGTCTATCATTTAAAACTTTATTTTTTTAAACTCTTCTTGTTAATTTTCTTGTGTTGGGATCAATATAGCAAAGGAATTGTCCCATATCTTCTACCCAAGCGATTTCGACCATACTTTTTGTCGTCATCCGTGATAGTATTATTTTGAGTTGACAGAGTTTTTACCATTTTTATCATTTGTAGTGGGGTTTTTTTGTGTTTTTGTTTTTTGTTTTATTATTTTTTTAAAGTTGTCGGTTGGAAAGTTTTCAGCGTTTTTTAAAATTTTAGGTTGCATAAAAAAAAAAACATAAAATAGCATTTACTACAGGAACCAACATATTAAATTTTTTTTCTCAACAAAAAATCACTAACTCTATTTGTTAACCTTTTCTCCAACCGAACGTTTAAAAAACAAAACGCTGAAAACTTTCCAACCAATAACTTATAAAAAAAGCAACGAATGATTAAAACAGTAAAAACTCAAACTGTCAACTCAAAACTACACTACCACTGATGACGACCAAAAGTATGGTCGAAAGCACTTGGGCAGAATATATGGGACAATTCCTTTACCATCTAGATCTCGACACAAGAAAAATTGCAAGGAGACTTTAAAAAAATTAAAATCAATAAACTAACAGTGTTCAATCGTTTTTAATAAAACTTTCTTGAATGATATCTTGCTGGCTAAATATATGCTCGTCACAATATATATATATATATATATATATATATATATATATATATATATACGTGTGTGTGTGTGTGTGTGTGTGTGTGTGTGTGTGTGTGTGTGTGTGTGTGTGTGTGTATACAGAGAGAGAGAGAGAGTATATATCATCATCATCATCATATCGTGCTGGCAGCACGGATATCCCTGACCCTCTTTCGCCACTCCTCCCTATCGTTCATCGCCCTAGGTAGGTCTTCAGGACAACAACCTGTATCCTCACATAGCAAAAGTAGGTTAAAAGAAACCGGAACAAACATAGTCAGGGCATAGATTGACAACAAAAAGGGTTAAGATATGCTACCGAAAATTTGGATTATAGATCATCAGAAAATATGCATAACCTCTGATAAACTTATAAACTTAATACCGAAAACGGAACGTGTAATTTGCAGCCGGAGACAAATACTGGCAGAGATGAAAATGTAGAGGTGGATCTTCTAGTGAGACTAACTTTAGCCATTAGTATTTGTTATAGCAATGATGCCAATGAATATATACTGTGAAAATGCACAGACGGCTATAAATTTACAAAATCACCAGAAAAATTAAACCACCCAATATTTACTGATATCAAGAAATTCATTAAAATTAAAAAGAACAAGAAACCCTGGTACAAGGAAAAATAATATACAGCAAAGAGATAGGAACTGAATTTGGTATCGTAAAATGTGCTATGCTTATAATGAAAAAAAGACGAAAAGAGAAACAATGCAAGAAATAGCAAATCAGAATAAGCATCAGAACATTTGGCAAAAATGAAAATTACAAGTTCTAAGAAATATTAGAAGCGGACACAATCAAAACGAGATGAAGAGAACGGAAAAGAGTGCTTCAGAAGTAGAGGAAAACATCTCAAGTTCAAGCTTGACAGCAGAAATCTCATCAAAGAAACAAACACCTTGGCAGTCCTCCTTGTCAGATATTCTGGACCATTCTTAAAATGGATAAAGGAAGCACTTGGACAGATGGATCAAAGACAAGGAAATTGATGATCATGCGCAAGGTCTTAGACAGGTGATATGACATAGACAAATTATGTTTATCAAGAAAAGAAGAAGAAACAGGACTCGTCAGCATCGAGATTTGAGCAAATGGATCTATTCAAAGACTCGAGAAATGCACTACAAAGAACAAAGAAAGACTAATTACAGTAGCCAGTAAAAGCAACGGCAACATAAGGCAAAACAGTAAAAAACAAAATCTACAAAACGAAAATGAGAAGAAAAACAACTATATGGATATTTCAAGCGACAAATAGGTGAGATCTCACAAGAGAAGATCAAGGCGTGACTGAGAAAGGGTAACCTTATGAGAGAAACCGAAACACTTTTAAAAGTAGCCCAAAATAATGCCATTAGAACAAATTACATTTAAGAGAAAACTAATTATACACAACAGAATAGCAAGCGTATGCTATTTAGAGACAGAAAAGAAAAGTTTAATAACATAATAAACAAATGCAGAAGGCTAGATAAAAAGG
>OY757914.1:69260621-69293121 GCA_963585895.1 Sepioteuthis lessoniana
ACGACAACTCGAAGGGTAAAGAAGAGGAGATGACGTCACTGACAAGTCTCCACAAGTTTATAGGGGAGATGACTCTGTGATACTATAAGGCTTTTCTTTTATAAATTTATAATCTTTTATTTTGCGTGTGAATTTTTTTCTATTCCTATTAATTTTTTTCTATGACAAATGACTCAATTATTATTATTATTATTATTATTATTATTATTATTATTATTATTATTATTATTCCCCTTGAGAGTTTTCTCATCAGAGTTAGCTGATGGTTGTACACTGGAGATTCAGTGACAGCAAGTTTCCCGAAGTCTTCAAGACTCTTCTCCGTATTCTGTCCGATCTCAACAATGGTATAGTTGGACAGTTTCCGTCATTCCTGTTATTTCAGAGTTCTCGAGTTCTTGTACCAATCCTTTGGTGACTGTACCAAGAGCACCAATCACAATTGGTATAATCGTCACTTTCATGTTCCTCAGTTTTTTCAATTCCCCAGCAAGGTCGAGGTACTTATTCCTCTTTTCGCTTTCTTTCAATTTTACTCCGTGGTCCGCCAGGACAGCACAGTCCGCAGTTCTGCAAGTACTCACTTTTTTGTTGATTATTTTAAGGTCTGGTCCTCTGTTCGAGATTAGGTGATTCTCAAAATCCCAGAAGAGTCTGTGTGTCTCTATGAAGTGGTGGCTTTTCAATAGAGTCTGGGTGAGTTTCCTCAGGTCTCTAGGACTTTTCTAAGTATTCTAGCTGATTTTAACAGTGCTGGTCAATGGTCTCTAATTCTTTCTTTTATTTACAGTCCCGACGTTCTCTTTTCCAGGCCTTTCGTGACCGTTCCAAGTATACCGGGTATAATTGGTGTCACCGTCATTTTTATGTTCTACAGCTTTGTTTATCCTCTGGGAAGTATTTGTCTATCTTGTCCTCTTTTATTTTCACTCAGTAACCTAATGGAGCGTCAAAAACTACTCAATGAAAAGTTCTTTTCTTTATGCTATTTAATGATAAGTCTGTTCTGTAGGCCGGAATTTGGTGATCTTAAAATCCTAGAGAATTTTAATTTCACTTTATGATTCGCTGAAACGGCAAAATCCAGTATTTCTTTTATGCTCGTTTTCTCTTATTATTATCATTTGGAGTTGTAGTTGCAGTTGTAGTTGTAGTAATGGAAGTTGTAGTCGTTAAAGATCTGGTGAATATTCCATTTATATACGTAGAGTATTTTCACATTATCTATTTATATTTAGATATATGGTGAATGTTCAAAAAGTGTCGTGACTGAAGCTGTATTCATCCAGGTGGAATTGAACTGTGAATAGAATGTTCGTTTTCTTTAAAAGTGGTATCCTTGGCATTTAATATACTCATTTCAGGAACTTTTCCATTAACGGATGTATGTCTGAAACTCTACTTTTAATATAGTGAGGTTTGATTTGGTTTGATGCCACATAAACCATTGTAGGCTTTTAGTACCAAATCCATTTTATGCATATAAACTGGTCTGTTTCAAATAATTCAATTTAGTATATTTTTCTTTACACACAATTAAATGTCAAAACAGTTCTATTTCAAACAATTCTGTTTAGCATAGAAAAAAAGTTCTAGTTCGAAAAAAGCAACTGAACAGTTTAGTTCAATTTGACCCGTAGATAGGACCCTATCAAGTCCTACAACTGCTGGTCAGAGTGGATCTGGGAGCGATGGCAATAAAGGGGTACTCCGCGTTTCCCTAAAGCTCCTGCATTTTAGGAACATCAGTATCAGATTGTTTTGTGTCCTATCTGACTGTCGTTGGGGGATCATATCCTTCTGCGGAGAAGCAGTCGGTGTGTTCTACTGCCCAGCCGACTGGGCAAGCATATCGTGAGGAGATGCGCCAAATATTTTCAATTCTCATTCTTGTGATAAATTTTCAGCTCATACTAGGTTAGGTATAAGGGTGGTTATTGCACTTGCAGAATCCTGAGCTTCATCCAAAACGGCCGTTCAAAGAATTTAAATAGATCAACTTCATGATATCTATTTCTAAATTGCCATCGTGTCATCAAAGTGACTTGACATCATGATATTACAATATAAGAGGCTTAGTTGAGTACACTTCATTTAATGTATTCTAATAGTCTAAAAAAATCAGAAGATTCAGTTTGGATAATTTTTATTACGTCTCATATAGTAAACAAAAATGATAAAATAAAGCACTGTTATTTTAGTTGTGGGATTATACCGGAATATACTTTGAAATTCTTTAAAAGTTTATCCCATTTTTCTTCAACCTCTTCTATTTCTTTAAAATGTTTCATTTTTCTGACCAATCCAATTCATATCTTATGTTCTCTTTCTGTAGCTTCTTTTTCTTTACGTTTCCATTTTCTTTCCCCATTCGGCATATCTAAGAAATCTTTTGATCTCTTTTTACACTATTAGACTCTGTGAAAAAGTTTATTGTTAGAAAAGATGACAGTACTGCTGGTATATTAATCATAGAAAGAGAAACACAAATAGAAAATGCACAGTAATACGGTTATTTAATACTAAATGGACTATTTTGAAGAAAATTTAAGTTTTATTAGTTAGTTATTTATTAGTAAATAGTTTGTGCCTCAAAACTTTGTGGACATTCCTATTATGGTATTTCATACAAAGAAGAAAAACATCGATTTTATTATTGGGCAAGTAATATCTAATATATCGGTAAATGAATTAAAGTTATATAGTGTCTATCTATCTATTGGTAGTATGTACATATTTCTGTGCTTTACAATTCTTCCAGTTTCCTTTCCAAACATTTGGAGACCATTCCAAGAGTATCAAGTACAAACTGGTATTACCGTCACCCTGATGTTCCATAGCTTTTTAAAGCTCTGGCAAGGACCAAGTTTTAGTTTGTTTTCACTTTCTTATATTTTTATTCCATGATCTTCAAGAACGGTAAAAATCGGCTAGTTGAAAAGTTTTTGCTTTCTTGCTAATTAGCCACAGGTCTGTTTTTTTAAACGGGATAAGGTGATCCATTTGTATCTTTTTGTATACAAATAGATCACCTAATCGCGTCTAAAGAATTTTATGCGTCTTTTTTTCTGATTTGTCCATATATCATTTGGTAATATGGTAAAAATTTAATCTCTAGTACAGTTCCTGTGAATCACCTTTCACGTTATATTTTTAGTCTTTGACTCCTTTTGTGGGAGCTTGCTATATTCTCTTTAAATCCTATCCCATCAGAAACTTCCTAAAGGTGACGGTGGCAATAATTAAACTTGGTATCTTTAGAATGGTCCTTAAAAACTTGGAAAGGTGACTGGAAGAATTGTAAAACACATAAATATATACATACTACCAACACACACACACACACACACACACACACACACACACACACACACACACATACACACATATATATATACTATCGATAAATTTAACTTATTTCCCGAAATCTGAGATCATGGTCAGCTTATAATAATAACGATTTTTTCATCTTTCTATGAATTATAGGAATGTCCACAAATTATCGAACCGGAACTTTATTTACTAATAAATAAATTTTCTTGCAAAAAATCGGTTTTATCATGAGATATGCGTTGTGCTTGATTCTGTGGAGACTTATGAAAAGGAAATCAATTAGAATTGTTGTCAGTAATTGGTACTGCAAAATAGTTTTACAAATACATGGACCACAGGTTGGTTTTTGTAAGGTTTCTGGTTGAAGAGCATTTAAAAAAAAGGGTATAAATGATAGTTTGTGTTTCTTGACAAAAATATTCGGTTTTAATTTATTATACAATTCATGCAATATTCCTCGGCGGTTTCTTGTACGAATTAAATATTGATAAAGAAGCTCCGTTCTGGAGATCATAACAGTGAGGAATTCCTTTTCATTAGGAATACTCTTAGGTACTAGAGTCATGGGGAATTGTGTTTCACTTCGCGTTAATTGTGACTCTACTGCTACTGAGTGGGGTGCTGGATAAGCAGGAGTACTGACTCGCTATCTGTTGGCTCCTTTCGAATTCAGTGGGTAAGAATTCTGACTTTGATCTTCACGTCAGGAATTATTTTACTCTGTCAACTGGAACCTTTCCTCCATCTGGGACGGGATCGACTTTAAACCTATCTCCAAGATGGTAGAATTTTCTAAAATATTCAAGACAATCCATGACATCCGAGAAACGGGAAGTGCATGGTTATTTCCTGTTTCTTTGTTCCCTTTTCCACGAGTAGCCTATTGTTTAATTTGTATTACGGGGTCGTTTCATTCAACCGTTAAAACCGGCGTCAATATAGATCAGGATCACCTATCACATTTCAACTTTGCGGGGTAGGGGGTCAAGGTGCAAAGGTATTTCATTTGGTTGCGACTAGAATTCACCAGATCCCTCAAGAAAAAAAGGCAATTATTTTTTTGAGAAAAAAGATATTTTAATATATATATATATATATATATATATATATATATATATTGAAATAACTGTATTCTCAAAAAAATGATAGCGACACACACACACACATACACACACACACACACGCACACGCATATATATATATATATATATATATATATATTCTCTTATAAAACAATAATCGGTCACATTAAAATGATAAATTTATTTCCATCCTGTTAAAAGCATTGTATAACATAATTTGCATGTTCTTTTCCAGAAATATGATAAATGTATTTTTGTCTGAAAGAAAGAATGCAAATTATGTTATACTTTGATCTGGTTAACCTATTAAATCATAGACGTGATTTAATTGCTAGATGTGGGCATAAAAATAATTGTAGACTATTTTGAAAAATAAGTGAATAAATAAATAAACAGAAATGAATTACTATGATTTATTAAATTGGTAAATGAATTAGAATTTGAATTTAGATAAAAGATTTTTACTTGATTATTGTAATTGTGAGGAGCATCGTAATTAACATTAATTTTACATTTTTTTGGCTCATTTAATGATAAAAATTGATGAACTAAAATTAGATATGTCTAAATAATTATAAATATATATATATAAGAGAAACACAAACCGGTCACATTAGGATTATAAATTTATTTCCATCCTGTTATGGATATTGATACGAATCAATAACACCAAAAATTACCGGACTTCTTCAAATCTAATGGATAAAATAATTCAGAATAGACACGGGAAGGAAGGGTGGGAGGAGGTAGAAGAAAGGTGAAGAGTTTCCTCCCCATTTCACCCTCTTCCGGTTTTTAGTTTTTTATTACCGGTTGGAATTATAGTAAATTAATTTTTTTTTTTTTAAATTCTAAATACATTTCAACTTAAAACTCCAGATTTAATGATAATTTAGGTAAGTACAACATTCCTTACATAAGGATACAGTAATACTTATCCTAAATTAGATTCAAAATTTAAAATTTAAATTTAAAATTCAAAATTTATAATCGTGCCTATTAATTCAGTTACCCTTCCATCATATGGTATATTCTCATCTTTTCATTTCATTTTATTTTATTCTATTAATTTCACCTCAAATCTCAAAGTAATCCTATGTTTTATTTAATTAAACATTATCTATGATAATTAACTATAGTTTAAATTTATTCCTATGTCTACATCTAGGTATTAATTCATATCGCTGATTTGATAATTTTTCTGTGTCTGGGTATATCATTATTTGTATCTTTTCTTCTATACCCAACTTATATATATATATATATATATATATATATATATATATATATATATATATATATATATATATATATATGAATATTTGATATGTATTATTGTAGCTGTATATTTATCCTCTGTTAAATTTGAAGTATGAAGAAACCGGATATTGTTTTACATGCCGTAATAAGTTGATACTAATTTTTAGTTGAAGTTTAAGGCTTACTTTATTATACAGGGGGAATAAGGTTTTTTTTCTAATCTGGTTGTTAATTTTTTTTAAAAAGTATTTTATTCCATTTTCTTGTTTGACCTGAAGAATTCCTGTTAATTTTTAGAGCATTGATTTATATCATTGCTTTTAACTAGATAATTTCTTTTCATCTTAATGTGATCGATTATTGTTTTTTAAGAGAAAATTATTTGCTTTGTGGTTTTTATTTACTCTGAGCTCTTGACTGGGATTATTTAAATTTAATATTCTATTTTTGAATATTGTATTGGTCCTGCTTAGAATTATTCCCTAGTCAGGATTTACTGGATCAAATAATATCTATCTATTTATCTATCTATGCACTTTTTTTCTGAAACTAACATCTAGATGCCTGATTATGCTACATTACACCATTACCACGATTTTAAAATGTTTACTTAGTAAAGATTTTCAGAACTATGCCAACTCTCTGTTCCTCTTCATGTTCCAGCCTATTTATTTTGTTTTTTGGGGTTTTTTGTTATCAAGATTCCCCCTCAAGACTTCTAACCAACCCTATAAACTCGCTCTCTTTCTCTCTCTCTCTCTCTCTCTCTCTCTCTCTCTGTTTTCTCTAATCAACCTTCTTGGGTTATTTAACGCCAGAGACATCCTTCTAGAAGAACAGTAATGGCACTTTTTAACCCATAGCTGGGAGGAAAAAGGAGTTCATATCTTTCCCTAGGGTATTTGTATGAAAGTGAACGTAATAGCGAACTCGCTTACTACGATTCCGCAGTCCAGCGCTTTAACCATTACACCACGAGGACCCCCTGCATTGGTAGGCCAAATAATTCAGTTTAGCATGAGTACACAGTTTAATAGTCAAAACATTTCTATTTCAAGCTATTAAGTTTATTCAAACAGTGCTAATTCAGTTTAGTATAAGTACAAATGTTGTTTACGCACAGTTAAATGTCAAAACAGTTCTATATTAAACAAATCAATTCTATATAATTAGGGTTTCAAAGTCAAAGACAGTTCCATTTCAAACAATTCAGTTAAGCTTAAGCACGCAGTTTAAATGTAAGTACATTTTAATTGTCAGAAACATTTCTCTTTCAAGCTATTCAGTTTAGTCAAACAGTTCTAATTCAAACAATTCAGTTTAGCATAAATATATAGTTAGTTCTATTCAACCCATTGATAGGGCCCTACCAGGTACTACCATTCTGGGCCTGAGTGGATCTTGGAGCGATGGCAATAAAGGGGGTTCCGCATTCCCCAAAGCCTTAGCATGACTTGAACCTCACCATCTGATTGTTTAGTGTCATATACAGGACATTCGTTTGAAGTTTTTTTTACCCCTCTGCAAAGGTGCTGTCGGTGCATTCTACATCCCCAGCCGATAGGGCAATTTGCAGTTTCACTCACGCTAAATCGGAAGTCTGCAAGCATGTGATCGATGTATAGATTCCATGAACGTTCATTATCCTCTATTTTCTTAGCTAAAATATCGTTCAAGATTTTTACATAGTCTTTCTACCGTAACTCCTCGGTTGGTAAAAAGAAGCGGATAAGTGATATATATTCGATAAGTCCAGAGTTTTCTTCATAATTTTATTGATAGTCTATCTAAAATGGGGCATAAAATCCAGGAAATATCTGTTCTACTAATAAGTGACTTAGAGTCTCTGTTTTTGTTTTTTCCTTTTTTAGAGACCCGAAAACTTTGAGGCGATCCACTCTAAGTGTCTCCGAATGATATGCTTTATTGATTTCCTTAAAGTGTTTTAGGGTACGGCCTGCAAATATATTGGGATATTTTTGCAGAAGGTAATGGGGATATATCAGATTCATGCATTCGTGGTCGAAGTGTGCTTAAATTTCTTCTTTGGAATGGAATACATCGAATCCCGTGCTCATCGACTTCCTTCAAAAGCATGGCCAAAAATATTTGTTTTATAGCTTAGGAAGTATTTTCCGTGCTCACATAGCTGTTATTTTTCTTGTACTGTTCGAGCACTCGCGTCCTTAGGTTTGACAGTAAGTAAAATCTCACCACTTGTTCGTCGTCGGGTTGAGACAGATAACAGACAATATCGTCCATAACTATGTATTTCTTTTGATCCAGTTTAGTTACCTTACCTTTTTTAGTCTGTTTTTAAGCTCTAAAATGTCTTTATCAGCATTCTGGCATTATTAATTTTCATATTCTAGAGGTTGGGTAACTTATTTTTGTATGACGCAAACTCCCTGGGCTCAAAATGATTGAAATTAATGGCTCTATTATCAATCTCTAACAGTTTCTCAACTCCTCTCTGGGTGTACTATTCAAATGAGATAGGAAGTCCGTACATATATTGCTCTTGCTCACCAGATATTCTATACAACATATGTTCCCAGCCATTCTCAAAGCTCACACCTATACATACCTATTCTGCATGAGTGAGTTCAGTAAGAACTCTGGTGGCTTGTAAGTAAAAGTAAAGTTGGTGACCTTTGTCGTGGGTGACCCGAAAGCTCCCTTTTCAAATAGTTACTACAATGAATGAAGGGGAGGGCGCTACTCTAGATATTAAGTCCTGGAATATGCCAGGTGCATTAACAAGCCCGAAAAGCATAACATTGAATTGATAAGTCCTTGGTGGTAAGTAATTAATACTATTTCCTTATCCTCTTCCGTCAATCACCGGATTTTAAATCTAATTTTGAAAAATATTTTGCTAACCCCAAAGATATTTAGATATCATCGATAATCGGGAGCGGGTAGGCGGTATTTTTATTAATTTTCATTCGGCTGCTAAAATCTACTCAGAAACACTAGATACTGTCCCTTTTCTCAACTAAACCTATGGAAAGACCCCATGAATTCCTCAAGTGTTCAACAATCCAAGAGCTGAGCATTTCATTAACGACTTTGTCTGCTAACATTCCCTGTGTAAGGGGAGTGCAATCCGACGATTGTTTTATGGGTTTATGGTCTCCCCTATCAATTTTTATTCTTACGATACCTGTTCCTTCTTAAATCCTTATCCTCACAAGACAACAAATCTCTATTTGCTTTAGTTGGTCCATTACTTCGTCCGTAAATTCTAAAGCACTTCAACTTTACCTAATTCTTCATCTATAATCCAGTATTTTGTATTGTCAGTCCAAGAAATTTCTTTTATACAAATAGTCCTATTAAGCTTAGCAAAGGAACGACCCCGTTTTTAAAGCTACTGTTTCATTAGAGTTTTTCATTATCAATATTATGACTTTTCGTGATTTAATCTGATGTGACTACTGCGTTAGCAATAGATATCCCCAAAACTTTACTTGGCCCGGGGTTAGCTGTTCTGTTTGGTAGGTGTCTCCATATCCCCGAACAATTCGTGTCTTTCCCACGTGCGTGTGTATATGTTAAATTTTCAACACTGTTGGTCTATCTAATCTAAATATTGATGGAACGTTCTGATCTTCTAAAACAACGTAGTCATTATTAATTTAAAAAGCCCCCAAATCGAAGTAAATACGGGACCTATTCTGCTTTAACCCACCACACCGTAATGTACTGTTCCTGTTTAAAAAATATTACTACAAAATATCATATTGGTTTCCATGTTTACTTATTTTGAATAAAAGATTTGCAAGCCCTTCCATTTGTAGAATAGAGCCATTAGCTATCTGCAATTTCATTATTTGTCTTTCAATACTCCCTGGTCAGTTATGTCGTCTATATCTATTTTATAATGTTGGAGTTTGTATCTAAAGATGTCAACCAAGACAGACCTCCACAGGTTCAAGTTCGACGTGAGCCCTAATCTTAACATATCTTAAAGCGTTTTCGGTGTGCCGTCTCAGTAGTAGGTGACTACTATCTTAATACTGTTCGTTTTTTTCTCCGGGATTCTGCCTTTTCTGCCAGCAGTAGGATTATTTCCCTATAATATTGTAGCTCTCATGCCTAACATTAGCTAACTGTAATAGAAAATTAATGAAGGTAAGAGTCTAATCCGTAATATTCCCAGAGTAGATTTCCACCTATGAGGATTCTATCTACGGATCAAATGGATCTGACTAAAAATTATTCATAATTGATGAGATAAAAAAAGTCTTAAAAAACAACTACGAGCGTGGGCTGAAAAGTTCCTAGGCTGAAATGTTCATAAAATGACGCCATATCTGTTTTTGAATTAAAATAATCGTATCCAAGCCCTGCTACACCAACCAAAGGAGTGTGTGGACGGCAAAGGAGAATATATTGAAAAATAAACCTCATTTAGTTAAATGCTATAAGAGTATTTTGTTTAGTCTATTAAATTTTTCAGCTGACTTTTGTACATAAAAATTCTAAATATGAATGTACACTGAACCCGATTACCTCACTTCTAGGCATACAGAAACCCAAGGCAAATAAACCTGCCGTAAAAATCATTCAACCAATCAATTATTTTCGTGATGATTTATAACAAATATGTGAAAACATTTTTTTGCTGGGTCGCTATATTTGTGCGCCTTGACACCAAGGATTGGCATCCATCTTGGTTCTGTTGCTGTCTCGGAAACACATCTATTATATGAAGTATTTATAATTTCTTTTATGTTTTCATGATTTCTTTCTTTCTTTCTTTCTTTCTCATATTTTTTTTTTATTAAATGCAAAACTCTTTAATATATTCCATTTTTTCCTTTCAATCTTTTCTCATCTCATAACTTATAATTCTTTGTTTTCTTTTTCTTCATTTATGTCTTTCTCAATTTACTGCCTATTCATTACATTGTTCAATCGTTCTCCTGGCATCAACTTGCTTATAGCATGTTTTAAACTTCCTTCTTATTCCTTCTGATTTGTTGCTTTGATCTGACCCTTTATTTTCTTCTTCCGTTTTTTTCCACCTGCGTTGGTGATATTTGCTTTATATATATACATACATACGTACATATATATATATATATATATAGCGTTTTTCACATAAATATATTTATTTCATCGCTATTTTAGAAGAAATTACGTTATTCCTTTCTTTTTATAAAGTATTTTTCTAAGTATTCTGTTTAACTTCGATCTTTGTTTTGCTTTTATCTTCCTCTTAAATTTCTAAGTCTTCTTTTTTAGCTATAATATTTGCATCTTTTAGTCTTTTAAAATCTGTCCTTGAAATTAACATTTTTTTCTAATGGTTGTTTGTTTGATTGAAATAACCCTCCATATTTAATTTCTGTCCATTTCTCTCCACATATTCCTCATTAACACTCCGATTTTTTTTTTTTGCCAAATTTATTACACTCTTCAAAACTATTATCTCAAGACTTTCATCATTTCGTCTTTGTTTGTCACTTTGTGATACCTTTTTTTTTTTTTCCTTCAATGAATTATCCTTCTCTATTTTCCTTCATTTCTTTGCATTTCTTCTTTCTTTTCTCATTTGTTTTCTAATGCTTTCAAATTCTTTCTTCAAATCTCCTTTCATTCGCTTTTTCTACACATATTTTAACATCGCTCTCTCTTTTCTTACTTAATTCAATATTTTGTCTTCCTTTTTTCATGCAAATATTAACCCTTAATTTCGTTATTCGATTTTTTAATCAATTCTTCAACTTTCCTTTGCTTTCAATTCGTCTTCCTTCTTTTCTTCGTCAGTTTTTCTTTCTCCTTCTTTCACCATTCAATTATTTTTTCCTTTCTTCTTTCGCCTTCCAAATCTTTTCACTTTTACTTTCTTCTTTAACCATTCAATTCTTTTTTTTTTTCCTTTCTTCTTTCACCATTCAATTCTTTTTAGTTTGCCTTTTTTCTTTCGCCATTCAATTATTTTTCAATTTTCCGTTCTTTTTCTTTTGCTCTTCCATCCTCTTTTAGTTTTTCTTTCATCTTCCTTCCTCATTTAGTTATCCTTTATATTTTTTCTTCCCTCATTCAATTCTCCTAGATTTTTCTTTCTTCTTTTTTCGCCATTGACTTATTACTGCAACCCTTCTTTAATCTTTCATTCTTAATTCTTTCTTATTTTAACACATCTTCCTTTCTTTATCCTTCTCTCTTTCTTTTGTCTAGTTTTTCATCCATTCCCCACTTCCTTTATTTTGTTATACTCCTCCCTTTCTTCCACTGTATGCACTACTCCATCCAAGTTTCCTATCTTTTTTTCCCATTATTCTTCCGTTTGGCCTTCATTTCGTCATTTGTCGTCTTTACTTTTCTTTATTCTTTTTCCTTTTTCAAACATGTCTATTTTCTTCCGTAAAATCGTTTGTTTTATGTATTTTTATAATTTCTTACCCCATTTCCTCCCATCGTTCTACTTTTTCTTTTCTTCCTTCATTTCTTCCACCATTTCCTTGCCTTCCTTCAAGGTTTCAATCTTTAATTTCTTCAGTTTTGTACGGTTCACTCTTATCTATTTAAACCTTAATTTGTCTTTTGCCCATTTATTATTATTATTATTATTATTATTATTATTATTATTTTTTATTTATTTATTTTTTGATCCATTTTCTTTTTTCTTTCATTATTTACTTACTTAATATTGTTAGTTTTCAACCTTCAGTTCTTTTCTTTTCTTCCTCCGACTGATTATCTTTCTACTCTTTTCTTTAATTCTTTATATATTTTTCCTTTCTATTTAAAATTATTCTTCGTTTTTTTTTCTTACTGAACTTCTTTATGGTTTATATATTTTTGATTCTCTCCGTTCTTCTTCCTTTTTCTCTTTATTTCATCTTCAATCATGTTCTTTTTCGTATACTTCATATTCCATTCTGCCTTCATCTTTATTCTTTTCCTGTTTCTCTTTTACGTATCGTTTTCATCTTCTTGAGTTCTTTTTGATCTTAAATTCCATTTCCGTCTTTCCCTTCCCGTCTCCGTCTTATATTTTCCTAGCCTTGTAGTCTATCTGCGTTTGTTTCTTCTCCCTTTCAATCGTTCTTCTCTTTTCTTTTCGTTTATCGTCTCGTTTATTCTTGCATCTGAATTCTGCCTTTTAGCATTTCCTTCGCTTTTATCCCTTTTATTCTTGGTCTCTTTTCTCTCTTCGATTCTTCGTTTCTTTAATACTTTCCAATTGATATTTCTGCATGCATTTCTCACTTCAAACCTTTTCATCTATCTCATTCCTTCTCTTCTCAATCTACAATGAAACTGCATTCTATTCCTAACTCCCTTTTCGTTCCTTTTACATTAACTTCCTTCTTTTATTTTCTTTCATACAGTTTTCATTCGTATTTTACCTTAATTCTTTCGATGAATTTCCCTCTTCTCTTTCACCTCACCGTTCCTTACCTTCTTGTTATCTTTTCGTTTCTTTTTCAGGCATTTTCTTTTTCGCTTAGATCACCTTGGAGACGGTTGCTGTCACATTGTCGAGTTTTGATTCATTTTTTTTAAGAAATCTAAAATATATCAGCGTCCTTGTGCATAACACTTGTCATACAGAGAAGCAAATCAGAACGCTTCTGTGGAAGCGGTTGATGGCAGTCGGCGGGTGACACGCACATCAAACGTGTAGACCCCGAGGATGACAAGAGAAATGGAAGATGCTGGGCGTGGAAAAGTGGAGTGAAAAGGGAAAGAATTGTTGTAGAAGAGAGAGCAACAGGGAGAACGAGAGATGCATTAGAGAGAGGATGAGTTGAACAAAACACCTGCATATACTGATAGAGTGAAAGTGAGGAACTGTAAAAGAACGGGGAAAGGGGAAAAGCAAGACTAGAATCAAAGAAAAAGATTAAATGAGCAAAAACGTTGTATATTAGAAATGGAAGTATGAAAGAAGAAATTTGATAAAATGAAAGAGAGGCTAAGAAAATCAAAGAGAACATTGAATATTAAAAATGAGTGAATCAGTGATAGAAAATCGATTACATAAAGAAAGTTACAATAATTTTTACTAAGCAAAAACATTGGCTATTTATTATAGCAAGTTAAGCTGAGGTAATATCAAAAACCAAATACGTTTTGGGTTTAACGCAACTGAATCCGGTAGTAAAGTTACAGTTCTGGAAATCTGGGAAGTATAAAGCTACCTATTTATTTCCATTACTCCCAGGTTTATTCATACTTAGAGTGGTAGTACATCTATAGGTCAAATAGTCATGTTTGAAAAACAATTCTATTAGATACAATTTAGTGAAACGATATCGCTGTGTGTAAATTATTCAATTAAGAATTGTTACTCGAAGCCATAATTCTTTACAAAGGATCAATATTATTAATTACTTGAAATAATATATTTTCTTGAAATGTCTTAAACCATATAATAATGCGTTGATTATTAATTTTTGGCAGGACTTTTTTAAAACATTTGTCAAGAAGTGTTTCAGCTTGAACTTCGAATTATAAAAAAATCAGCCGTTTCTTCGTGCAATCATCGTAGCAGAAGTCGTAATAAAAGGCAGCAAACCGATCGATGTTTAAAAAAAGAATATCTACGAAAAACTAAATAAATTGTAAAGACATGGATCATAAATAAACGTCCAACTTCAACAAGTATTAAAACTCGAGAAAATTGAGAAGACAGCATGAGTTGAAGTAATCATTTCATTAAACAATTTATTTCAACACACGAAAGAAAAAGTAAAAGTAAATACTAATTTAAAAAAGCCCATAATGTTCCTGGAAAATACTATTCTCTTTCTTTGAGAAAGGAAAACTAAGTCAGCAATACTTTAGGCAGACAACTCCCGTTTTTTATCACACTATGAACAACAAAATAATGATTAAAGCCCCAGAGAAATAGGAGTAATTTTCACGGATTTTTCACCCATAAAAAGGACATAACAGAGGCTACCACCCGAGGTCACTCTCTAGATCTCCAGAAATTAAATTTAACCATCAGATGTATTTTGATGTCATACACAGAACAATTCTTGAGGGTGGGGATAGAGTCACACGTACCCTAAGTGGGTTGGTTGGTTGGGTTTTATGGCATATCAACTTTTGTAGGCTATTTAACGCCAAACTCATCTTTATGCAAATAGTCAGTTCTATTTCAAACAATTCAGTTTATTATGAGTACACAGGTTAATTGTCAAAAATATTTCAATTTCGAACTATTCAGTTTATTCAAACAGTTCTGATTTAGCTGATTCAGTTTAGTATAAGTACAGATTTTGTTTACTCGCTGTTAAATATAAAAACTGTTCAATATTTAAAGTAAGAACAGTTTCAATGTCAAAAACAGTTTCATTTCAAACAATTCAGTTTAGCATAAGTACACAGTATAAATGTAAGTACACCGTTTAATTGTCAAAAACATTTCTATTTCAAGCTATTCAGTTTAGTTAAACAGTTCTAATTCAGCTAATTTAGTTTAGTATAAGTACAGATTTTGTTTACGCAGTTAAATATAAAACCAGTTCTATATTAAACAATACAGTTTAGTGTAAGTAGATTTTCAATGTCAAAAACAGTTCTATTTCAAGCAATTCAGTTTAGCATAAGCCCGCAATTTAAATGTAAGTACAGTTTAATTTTCAAAAACATTTCTATTTCAAACTATTCAGTTAAGTCAAACAATTCTAATTCCAACAATTCAGTTTAGCATAAGTATACAGTTAGTTCTAGTCAATCCATAGATAGGGCACTATCAGGTGCTACCACTCCGGGACAGAGTGTACCTGGGAGCAACGTACACTAAGCTTCACTGACCGAACAGTAATTTCAAAGGAATGAACGTTAATCTCGTCGAACTATCAAACATCTCCAAACTTCCATTGGCAAAGAGTGAGTTGTGGAAGGTAATTCTTTAAAGTAGTTCATAAAATCAGCTACTTAAGTAATGAGACTGTCGATGCAAGATTTTCTCATTAAATCAATTACACATCAACATCTTCTACGATATAGTTCCCTTAAAAGTGAACTGACGATTGCTATGTCTGGTAAATAAGCTGAAACACAAAAACAAAATTCACCTCAAATATAAAACGTTCTCTTATTTTGTCGCTTACTATGAGTTTCTTCGCTGTATTACCTCCCTTTTGAGCAGAGTCACCGACGACTGCTATGTCGGTGAGGCTAAATGTCTGGTGAGTGAGCAGAAACGCAAAAACAAAACTCACCTCAAACGTAAGATCTTCTCTTGTTTTGTCCTCTAATTACAGTTACTTCACGGGATTTTCTCCCTTTTGAGCATAGTCACCGAAGCCTGCTATCTCAGTGGTTGTTGTTTTCTGGTGAGTGAGCAGAAACATAAAAACAGATCCTTCTGTTATTTTATACCCTTTTTTCAGTTACTTCAACGTTTTATATTCCTTCGGAGCATAGTTACTGAAGACTGCTATGTCGGTGATGATAATTGACTGGTGAGAGAGAAACACCAAAACCCAACTCGCCTTAAATGCAAGATTTTTGCTGTTGTATTTCTTTTATTCAGTTAATAAGACCGTAAAAAGAAGTAAAAAGATATAGCAGACACAATAAGTGGTTTATATTGACAGTTTTTTTCTTTTTTTTAGTAGAAACATGCTCTTCTCCTATCTTTAGGTAGCTCTTCATCTCAAAGCTTATCGTATGGCTTCTCTCGCTGGTGAAGCAAGACACAAAAGAGGCCGAATCAAAAAATCCAGGGTTTTTAGTAGGGCTCTCAGAATATTGAGACCTCTCTCCCGCCCGTGTGCTCGACCAGCCTTAACGATGACCGATGGAGAGTGGTGATTTCAGCAACTTTTGGTAAATTGCTGTGTTTTTTTTTTCCGGAGTGGGAATAAAGTAAATCTTACTGGGAAAATTTGGAACTTTATCAATTTGTCTTTCTTTTGGCTGCTTATTTTCTTTTGATAAGTTATCTGTTCGCGTTCAGCGACCACTTATTTACAGTTTTTCAGATGTGACTCATTGGCGAATATATTATTCCCGCTCTTGGAAAAAATCTTGAAAGTTTTCAGCTTCATTTGATTCTTCAGGACATATTGCATGCTCGGTACTGTAATGCTGATGAGTTTCAATTTCTTGGAAGCAGGAAAATGAAAAGGATTCAGATCAGGGAAATAACGAGCCAATGTTATCACAGGTATACACTTCTAACCAAAACCTTGTGCACCACAGTGTGGCCTTAAAGTAATAAAAATGCTTTTTGATGGTAATAGTCTGACTGAAAATTAACTGATCAGTACTAATTGAACACGTTGACATTTTCAAAATTAAACTGGTATTCTCCCAAGGCATAGATTACACTGTCTATATGGTCTACAAAAAATGGGTGTCCTGTGTATGTTACCCGATGGTAAGTCTGCTGTTCTGTAGTGCTGCAGACTGTAGAGTACACCCTCATTGTCATTACTCTCAGGTCTACTTTGACCTGGAGTGATATTACCTATTTGAGGCCCATCTATGGGTCAAATAAATTTCCTTTAAAAATATTTGTATTCGATTGGATTGTGTGCATAAAAAATCTTAATGAACAACTATACCAAATAAGTAAATATGAACGGGTAAAAAACGCAATTCCATAATTCGAATGCTAAAAATACCCCTAGACGGGTTGACATCACGTAAAACAACCAATCAGCGCCAAAAATTAATCAGATTTAATGAGGATCCTCCCCTTTGTCGCATCTCCTTACTTCAAAAACGAGCCCAGTTGGCCTTGCCCAATCGGCTGGGGCTGTAAATAAACCGACTGCACCTCTGCAGACAAGTAAGACACCCCCTAACACACACACCAACGAGTATCCTGGATATGACATTGACAATCTGATGATGAGCTTCCACTAATGCTGGGGCTTTGGGGAATAGGGAGCGCCCATTCATTGCCATCGCTTTCAGGTCCACTCTGGCTCGGTGTGAGAGCACCTGATAGGGTCCTATCTATGAGTCAAAAAGAACTAAACTTTATGCTAAAGTGAACTGTTTGAAATATAACTGTTTTGATATGTAAGCTGTGTATTATGCTAAACTGAATTGTTTGAAATGTAACTGTTTTTGACCCTGAAACTGTACTTACGCTAAAATGAATTGTTTGAAATGGAACTGTTTTGACATTTAACTGTGTGTAGACAAAAATAGTACTTATACTAAACTGAATTGTTTGAATTAGAACTATTTGACTAAACTGAATAGATTGAAAGACAAATATTTTTGACCATTAAACTGTGTACTTACATTTAAACTGCGTTTTTATGCTAAACTGAATTGTTTGAAATTGAAGTTTTTTGACATTGAAACTGTACTTACGCTAAACTGAATATTTTGAAATTGAACAGATTATTTGCATGAAAATAGATTTGATATTAAATAACCTGCAAAGGTCGATATTCCATAAAACCAAGCAACCAACCAGTCAGTCGGCCAAAAGAGGGTTCATTTTTTACTGTCACTCATTGTTTCCAAAATGTTTGTGCTATCCCCTCTAAAAGATGATTACCAGGGACTGTACTTGATCCCCACACGGCTTTCTAACTGTTTTTACCACATCGTTCCGATCTTTGATGCAGAATTTAATCTTGTGTTCTACTTTTTCAAAATACTTAACCAGACATTAAGCAATGATCCAGGATTGGTTCGCTGAATATGAATTCTGAGAGGAAAACCACACCTGAATATTTGTGCACGTGCTTAAGTTCAAAATTGATCAGCAGATTTTCAGCCCAGATTCTATCAACATGAAAATAAAACAATCAGTCTAATTACGGAACCGACCTTGTATATTGATCTTCTACTGTATATTGATAGTTAGCATACAACTATCAAGTGAATGTGAATTCCATCCACATTCGCAACCGCGCTGTTTCGGTCTTCCATAGAAGAAATAAGAGGCCACTCACCAGGGGGGAAAAGATAAAAGGCCGTTTATCATTCAAAGAAACATGATGGAAATAAGTAAAGATGAAAGGATCGAATAACTGAAGGCAAAAATGGGAAATAACTGATGACGAAGTGGTATGGAAATAAATGAACGTATAGTTAATAAATAAAACAAGAATAAGAAAATCAGTTTAAAAAATATGTATACCTAATGAATGAATAAACGGATGAAGAATTAAGGAATTAATTAAAAAACGGGAAGAAAAACTGAGAAAAAAAGAAATGGTGGACAGTTCACAGAAAAATAAAGTTCGTTAAAATAACAGAAGATAACTGAGTGATATAAGAGTACATTAAAAGACAGTATAAGTGAAAATAAAACGACAGTATAACTGCAAATTAAAAAAAAACGTATAAGTGAGAATAAGAAACATTATAAGAGAAGATAAACGAACAGTATACGAGAAAATAAAAGAACACTTCAGATAAAAATAAAAGAACACTATAGATAAAAATAAAAGAACACTATAGATAAAAATAAAAGAACGGCTTGAATTAAAATAAAAGGATGGTATCAATAAAAATAAAAGGACGTTATAACTGCAAATAAAAGCTGTTATAGATAAAAGCATAAAAGGGCATTATGAGTGAAAATAAAAGCGCAATAAGAATAAAATAAAAAGACGGTATAACTGAAAACAAAAGAGCAGTGTAAATGAAAATAAAAAGACAGTATAACAGGAAATAAAAAAGTCGGTTTGGAAGTAAAAAGTTAAAAAATAAATAAAAGCGGTAAAACTGAAGACGAAAATGGCATCATTCGACATTACCTTGTGTTTGAACTTTCATTTTCTTTACTCATGAATGGGTAAACATTGAATCTTTTAACAAAAATTAGTTTTCCATATTCAACTGTACACGACACATATAAAAGTTATTGCGACTTATGGCACTAAATCTAGTCTCATAAGAGAGTCATGAGCAATTTAGTCATAATAGCAGTCATTATGTAGTATTATTATCTGTTGGCAAGTCGGTTTTTCTAAACATCTGTTTGTGCAGTCGGCTGGGGCTGTAGAATACATCGACTGCATCTCTGCAGAGGGGTAAGAGCCCCCCAATGAATGTCCAGGTATTACTCTAAAATATCTGATGGTGAGGTTTCAGTGATCCTGGAGTTCTGGGGAATGGGGAGCCCCCATTCATTGCCATTGCTCCCAGCCCCCCTCTGGCATGGAATGGAAGCACCTGATAGAGCCCTATCTATTGGTTAAATAGAACTAACCGCATATTTTTGCGAAACTGAATAGTTTGTATTAGAACTGTTTGACTAAACTGAATACCTTGAAATATAATGGTTTGTCACAAATAAACTGAGTACTTACATTTAAATTGCGTGCTTATGCTAAACTGAATTGTTTGAAATAAAATGTTTTTGAAATTGAAACTCTACTTACACTAAACTGAATAATTACATATAGAATTGATTTGACATTTAACTGTGTTAACAAAATCTGTACTGATACTAAACTGAATTTGCTTAATTAGAACTGTTTGACTAAACTGAATAGCATGAAATAGAAACGTTTTTAATTATTAAACTGTGTACTCATGATAAACTGAATTGATTGAAATAGAACTGATTTTTTCATAAAAATGGATTTGGCGTTAAATAACCTACAAAGGTCGATATGCCATACAACCCAACCTACCAACCAACTAAACATCTGCACAAATGATCACAATTTTAGTTGGGAAGGAATCTCTATAAATCTGAATTTGACCATAGAAAGGACTTTAAATGGTACTAGCACTCCAGATAAGAGTGGGCCTGGGAGTTATAGCAAAAAAGAGGTGTTTTGGAACTTTTTTTTAAGTTGGTGTGTGAATTATTAAGCATTGTTTACGATGATGAGTCGGTGGAGACTGGGATAAAATTCCGCTAAGGTCCCCGAAACTATTTGGGCGGCAATTGTCCAAAGCATAAGTGATGAATTGAGAGTTTTGCTAATTCTGTATTTTTTCAACACTCTGAGCGATCAGTGTTCGAACCCATATGTAAAGGGAGGGTTCTGAGAGCGGATTTTCAAGCCAAACCAGTAAGCGCTTCTAACTGAGTAGACTGATTTAACAGTCTTCCAGCTGTCCTTGTACAGCATTAAATTGCCCTAAACATTGTAACCAATCTAACAACGAAAAATTGACAACATAAATTGAACTGACTGTAGCTCTGCAGTTTTCATTAAGTTCGAACCATAAGTAAAATGTAGGAGCTATTGAAGATAAAAATACTGACAAACGATGAAGCAAATTTTAAATTGTGACAGCATAAACTTGATAGCATTTTTTAATAATTATTTGAGTTCCATCTCTTCTGCCAAATCTATTGACTTTTATATAGGTTTATTATTCTATGTACATTTATTCCTGGGGCTTTTAATAAGTATTTGCAATTGAATTCTTACCCTTGTAGTTTTTATTTGTATAAAAATAAACATGATCAATATGTTTTTGAATAACACAATATTGTTGTTCATAAAGCCCCCACGCACACATACATGTAGGCGTATTTCTATCTGCCTATTTATGTGTGGGTGTTTTGTAGGTGGATGGCTGAGTGAGTACGAATGAATATTTACTGCAGGAATGTGTTTGTATGAAGATGTCAGATGATTGGTTTTGGTTCAATTTCTTTAATAGAATATCAAGCCTCGTATGCGATTTAATGCCCATGTCATTCCCGCAGAATAACAATAATGGTACTATTTAACCCACTGCTGGTAGGGCAAAGGATTTTATACCTTTCCGAGAAGTATGAGCCAGAAACTGAACATAATTGCGTTGGAATTCGCTTACTATGGTGTTTCAACTTTCCGTTGAATAGATAGAGTTCTAATCTGACGTTATATATATATATATATATATATATATATATATATATATATATATATATGAAGAGTAAATAAAGGATTGTAATCCGACAATATGTAGAAAAACTGATAACAATGATCCAAGTGGAAGGAATGATTTATTAACGGGTCGACACTATAGCATTTCGGTTCTACTGACCATGAGGGGTGATATTAATAATTTTAAGTTAACGGTGGATGATTAGATATGTGAAATACAAAAACCTAGGGGAAAATATGTATAGTAAGAAAAAGTTAGCCGTTTAACTGGCAAATCAGCGTTTGATGTTTAAATTACGTCATTTGACTTATTAGGAATATTGTATAGAATTTATGTACGTTGTTTAACGAGAAAGATTTCGAGACAGAAGGAAGAAAAGAAAGAAAGAACAAAAGGAGAATAAAAAGCATCGAAATTATGAGATATACGGAAAATATGACTAAGGATGGAATATATTGTAGCTATTTAAAATGTGTTTGCTTAAGTAAGGAGAAATATTATAAAAGCCAGGACGAGTATTTAAGGAAATAAGGAATGAGAAAGCTGCGGCTTCGAAAATTCGTCTAAGATTTTTATTATGGATGTAAGTGAGCATCTTAGCAGAGTTGAAGTCAATTTTATGATTATGTTGAGAAATGTGTAGGAATAATGCGTTGTTTGAGTTGCCAATTCTTATGTCTCTTTTGTGCTCTTTCAAACGAATATGAAGGTTTCGGGATGTTTCACCGATGTAGTTTAGTTTATTTTATTAATAAAAATCTTGATGATGGTTCAGTAGAACCGAAACGCTATAGTGTCGACCCGTTAATAAATCATTCCTTCCACTTGGATCGTTGTTATCAGTTTTTCTACATATATATATATATATATATATATATATATATATATATATATATATATATAATATGTGTGTGTGTGTGTATGTGTGTGTGTGGGGATAGCAAGATGGCAATTGTTATCTTTGACGTAGGAAAGATGGAGGATGATGAATCCGAAATACTTTTTGTATTTAAGATAGCTGTTGCTATTTTGCTATATGCACGGACAGTCATTTAGTCAAATTTACGGATTAACATCCTTTATAGATAGATAGATAGATAGATAGATAGAGTGCTAGTATTGGTTATGGGTCATATATAAGGTTGAAGAGGATGGATACAGAGTCCGATGACTGCATTGGCCGGAAACTGACAATTACCAGTATATCTACGGAAATATTCGCGTTATAATGGTTATATTTGTAGGAAATTGATATAGTCTCCCGAGTTCATATCTAGGACAAGCAATTTGTATTTCACATAGCGCTAGACATTATGGAAAGGCATGCATCCAACTATTCAGCCTCCATTTATGAGTCAAATGGGTAGATTGGGTTCTTAATTTTGGTATGGCAACCTATTTAGGAGAATGGAAACACTGAATCCAACCAGTCTAACTCCACTTAAAATGTCCTTTATCTTACATCCTTCTTGCAGGAAGAAATATATATATATATATATATATATATATATATATATATATAAGAGGTTTATGGCTCTTATTTGCTAACGTGGTGTGTTAATAGAGGATCAAATAATGCACTATTTTTGAATAGGAGTAGTGCCCTTCCCTACACCTGGTGTAGTAGCTATTGAAAAAGGAGCCTTCGGGTCACCCTTAACTATGATCGCCAACTTTACTCGATATTACATGACCCTGGATTTCATGTCACCAGTAATCGTCGACGATTGCTGATTGCATGAAACCCAGGATCACAGAATTCACCATGTAATAAAATATATATACATATATATATATATCAAGGTGTGGGGGGTTGCACGTGCGTGTGAATGGAAAGTTAAATATTTAGAAAGAGACTCACAACTTGTGTTTGTTGTTTGGGTTTGTTGGGTTTTATGGTATATCAACCTTTGTAGGTTATTTAACCTCAAATCCATTTTTATGTAAATAATCTGTTCTATTGAAAACAATTCATTTTAGCATAAGTACATAGTTTAATTTTCAAAAACATTTCTATTTCAAACTTTTCAAGCAGTTATATGTAACAATTCAGTTAAGTGTAAATACAGTTTTAATGTCGAAAAACAGTTGTATTTCAAATAATTCAGTTAAGCATAAGCATGCAGTTTTATTGTAAGTACGATTTAATTGTCAAAAATATTTCTATTTCAAAACAGTTCTATTTTAAACAATTCAGTTTAGCATAAATACGCAGTTTAAATGCAAAAAATCAGTATAGAAGCACAGTATAGTTCTATTTAACCCATAGATAGGACCCTTATCAGGTGCCACCACTCCGGGCCAGAGTTGACCTGTGAGCAATGGCAATGAAGGGGTACTCTGCATTCCCCAAAGCTCCAGCATTGCTGGAACCTCACCATCAGATTGTTTAGTGTCATATCCAAGACACTCGTTGGGGGTGGGGTCTTATCCCTCTGCAGTTAAGCAGTCGGTGTATTTTACAGCCCAGGCGACTGGGCAATCACAACTTGGAATACGCTGTATATATCTCCTGTAAGAGGAAAAATGTCCTTCCACCAAAATGTGTATGAGTATGACACAAATCTGCATCTGGGTGTCTTGGTTCCAGTTTTAATGCTCAGGTAAGTGCGGAGTTTACCATACATGGCCATTCTTCTGGGTCCACTCTGACCCAAAGAGGTAGATCTTGTTAGAGCTCCAGTTGTGGGTAAAATAGATATGTTTAAAAATATTACTATTGGATAGTAATGAATGAAAACCATATGGCACTGTGAAAATTATCTGTATAAGAATATTTATTCGAAGCTGTATTTCTTAAGTAAGAATTATCGTTATTAGTGTTAAAATTATTATCATTATTGGTGATGGTGTTGTAATTGTTATTAGTGATGTTATTATTATTTTACTCCTTAAAAGTTATTCACATCAGTTTTAGCTGATGGTCTTTCCCTGGAGTTTGAGTGACAACGAGTCTCCTCAAGTCACTAGGACTCTTCTGAGGATTCTGATCGTTCTCAATAATGTTGTAGTTTGGATGTTCTCCACTTATCCTCTTAATTCCAAATCCTCTAGTCCCTTTAATAATCCTTAGGTAACTGTACTAAAAGCACCAATCACAATTGGTATTATTATAATAATAATTATTATCATTATTGAAACTTTTTTTCAAACCAGCGTTTGGCAGTGGTCTTTCACTGGAGTCTTAATGTCAACAAGTTTCATTAGGCCTCCAGGACTCTTCTTAGTATTCTGCTTTTTCTTAACCATGCTATTCTCTGGATAGCGTTTACTCTTCCTCTGATTTCTGATTCCTCCAGTCTTTCTTTGGAATCTTTTGGAACCGTTCCAAGCGCATTAAGTATAATTAATATCCCAATCGCCCCCTCAGATTGCCAAGCTTTCTTAGTTCTTTAAAAATTTCGAAGTATTTGTCAGTCTTCTTGGTATATTTTAGTTATACTCTGTGGTCCGCCGGGACGGCAAAATCCACTAGACAGTAAGCTATCTTTTTTTGTTGTTAATTATCACAAAGTTTGGTCTTCAGGCTGGAATTAGATAATCCGTTTGTATCTCAAAATCCAAGAGAATTTTATGTATCTCATTCTCTAGGACAGAGTATGATTTCTACATACACCATGTGGTAATACGATTAAGCTCTTGCACAATTCACAGTGGATCACCTTACCCACCCAGTCCTTTTTAGTCTTGTATTCCTTTTATGCAACTTTGCTACGTTCACTTACTGTGTGATTGACCGTTTCATCCTGTTCACCAGATAACTTACACTTGATAGTCTACAGTATCATATCGATTTTCACTTTAACATAATTGGAGGCCAGTCGCTTGGGGCTGTAAAATACACAGACTGCATCTTTGCTGAGGGGTAACAGTCCTCTCAACAGGAGTCTTGGATATGACACTAAATAATATTGGAGGGGCTCCAGTAATGCTGGAGCTTTGGGAAATACGTACCCCTTTATTGTCATGGCTCTCAGGTCTACTCTGGCCCAGAGTGGTAGCGCAAAATAGGGTCCTATCTATGGTTCAAATCGAACTAAACTGTATACTTATATTAAACTGAATTGTCTGAAATACACCTGTTTTGACAATTAAACTGTGTACTTATGCTAAACTAAATTGTTAGAAATAAACTTTTTTAACCTATAAACGGTGTATACAAAGCTGAATTGTTTGAAAAAAATGTATAAAAATAGTATGTATGTTTTTATGTATAAAAATAGATTTGGCATTTGATAACCTACAAAGGATGTTATGCCATAAAACCAAACCAAACTACACTCTTTAACATAACCCATTATGGGGTTGTTTTGTGCAAAGTTTAGTAAAGATTCAGTTTTTCTCTTTAGATTTTTCTTTCTTAGCTAGGTCTTTAATACTTAGATGAGATTTCTGCCAGAGCACTTGGTTTTCAGAAGTTTTCTCTTTGTTGTGAGGTACTATGTTCTAAGTTTCTTATCTGCATTTTTATATTCCCAAGAACTCGTAATTTTCTTTTTCTGCGAGCGTTCTAATGCTTTCCCGACTTCCTTGTTCAATTCTTTTTGCTGTTTATCTTTTTCACTCTTCATCATGAGCATGTCATATTTTTCAATGCCAAATTCCATTCCTATATCCTGACTGTATATTCTTGTTCTTTGTAAGAAAGTTTCAATCCAAGTGAAGCCCACGCAAAGGTGATTGGGATGCAATTAATTTAAAATTCGGAGAAGGCTTATATTTTTTAGAGAACCTCGTAGATATATATAGTAGGGTTGAGTTCTCTGGCGAAGAAGTAATCGTGTTGCCATTAGCGTTCATTGCAAGCCTCTTCGTATTTGAATTGAGGTATCAGCAGCCGTTGAACGGATGTATGTAAACAATAGTAATTGTGATTCATAACCGTTTAAAATTAACTTGGCAGCTAATAGCTGCTCGTGGCTTAATGGTTAGAGGCTTCGACTTGGCGTTTGAGTCAAACCGGGTTTCGATCCCAGCTATGGGTAGCTACTGTCTAACCACACTGATGAGTTCTGATAGAACGAAACAGATCTGTCTGTGGATGATTATATATATATATATATATATATATATATATATATATATAAGTAATTGGCCATCGTAGTCGAGGGCAACCAGAAGGCCCCCTTTACTGTACTGAGGTGTAGGGGAGGACGCTACTCCTTTCCCTGAATTGCTCCACTTTACCCTAGATAGTACCTTATATTGCCGAGTGTTAAGCAAGGGGGTATCGATACCATTTTTAGAGTCTTTCGTATGACGTGACGTGGGATTGAACCGAGCTCTCCCGGACCATTCGCCAACACTCTACCCACTAGGCCATTATCTATCTATCTATCTATCTATATAGATAGATAGATAGATAGATAGATCAGACTGAGCTTTCCTGTGAAGGTAACCCATAAAGAAGTTTTTAAAAGATTCTTAAAGCTCCAGTATGGAATTTACCGCAGAAATCTGAATAATTCTTTTTGTTGAATCGACAAAAATTATCAGCCAAGTTCATCTTTCTAGGGGATATTTAGAACTGTTTGAATGACTTTCGTATATACACGTTGAGTTTTTAAACAACTCAAACAAAGAATATTGAATATATCAGTTAATAGATGTGCATGTTATCCGATACAATACATATATGATATACATATTTTTCTGGCGTACTTTAATCTAGCATAAGGCAATTAGAAATATAATCATGATCAGATAACCAACATTTACAAATGAATCTTTAAAGACTAGTTTGTTAAACATAACAAGTTGGTAAGTACAGTATATTCAAGATATATTTAAAGTGAGTTCTATGCTCAAAAATTATCTAAGATAGATAGATAGATAGATAGATAGATAGATAGATTGACAGATAGATAGATAGATTAGTTTCTTGGTTGGGTATGTCAACCCTTATCTCATTTTTTTTTATTTCGAATTAGTTTAACAATTATGATCGACAATTGTATACGGTACAGATATGTATCCTCGCAATTATATTAAACAAATAAATAATTCCTTTGTTGTTACAAGGCAAATGCTTCAAGGAGCTAATATATTAATTTAATTCAAATCATTTTAAACATTACTGCCTTCATATATATATATATATATATATATATATATATATATATATATATATATATATATCATAATCATGATCATCATCATCATCATCAAAGTCATCAAATCTTGCTGATAACACAGAGTCCTTTGACTCTTTTTCGGCTAATACTTACATACATCAGCTCTATCTTGACGCTGTATACAGTCTCCAAGGCCTGAAGGAAACTATATATATATATATATATATATATATATATATATATATATATATATATATATATATATAAGGTACGAAATAAAATGTTACAGCATTAGAAAAGGAAGACAATATCAAATATTTAAAGTAACATGTTTCACTACTAGAAGATAATATTGTCATATTACGAATCAATTCAATTTTCTCAAAACTATATAAATTTTCTCTCTTTTTTCAAATATATATATATATATATATTCTACTTACGTAATTTAGATTCTGTATGTTTACAAGCTTGTCGGTGGAATGACTATCTCTTTTTTAATTGATTTTCAATTCCTAAATCGATCATGTGACACGTATAAAAATACCTTCGAGCCAATATGACTGTTTTTCGTATAAGAAGTTAGAGGACATGAATATGTATATGAAGTGATGAAGTTCGAATTCCTATAAGTGCTACGAATTGACAACTTTAAAAAGAATCCTAACTCTTACTGACTCGTATATCGATATAACTGGATATGCGAAAAGGATGTTGGCATATATATCTGAAGGTCATTCAATAAATAAGGTTATTTTTGTTTTGGGAGTTAGTAATAAGAAGCACTGTTTACAGTTGTACATTTCTCTAAGTAATCAATAGTGATGGGTCCTTTCAGGTTTCAAAAAAAGGACAGAATGACCTTCACCAATAACCCCCTATTTTTGTATATTTTCTTTACTAGAGAGTCAGAGTGGGTTTTCGACTCTTCATGGCAATCCTACGTTTACACTAATCGTAAAAAGAAATTGACAAAACAAGTTTCTCAGTATACATCACACCTTCTGCAAATGTCATACGGTTTGCAGGCCAGACCTCTGTTCAAGTTTGGTGCACGCTGTTTGATTTGCCACAATTTTGAATAGTCACAAAACAAATAATTTTGCGAGATAAAATAATGATTGCTATAAACTAATATACAAATATATATATATACAATGAAGAGAAACATAGCCTCAAAAGAACAAAACTGTAAAAACTGGAGATTCGGTTTTGTAAGATAAATAGTTGATTCTTGTAGGTAAGCATTTATCTTCTTTTTTTTCATGAAGAAAAATTAGTATTTTGGGATCGCCACTTCTATTTGCAAGAAAGCTAATGTTACCAGTTTGGATGTAGTTCAAGGTTGATGACAGTATCGCAGCCGAAAATCTAAAATCTCAAACTAGCGCGTATTTAAAAAGAAAAGTAAAGATGGTATGAAATATATAACTGAAAATAAATAATTAAAGATAATTAATCAACCTGATACTTCAATTTTATCTTCTGCTTGTCTAGACGTTAGCATGAAAATTTAGAGAGTTTACACTTATGAGAAAAGTTCTGAAAAAATTGAATAAACCCATTATGAACGCACAAACAGTTTCATAAGGCTTAATAATGTTGTCACGTTTCTTTTTTTATTTTATGCGTTGGAGATATGTTTTACAAAGGCCATGAGATAAAGAAGTCCCCGATTTTACTCTGTCACCTTTGTGGGTACTAAGGGATTTAGCCAAGTGACAATGGTCGCTTTATCTAACTAATGTCTCAAAATGTGATCATTTACAATCGTGACTTAGACTGCTACATATCTATGCTATTGAAACGCTTTTTTAAATACCGGTGAATTTATAATTGCTACATGGAGATGTTTTCGTGCTCATTTCATTTAATGTCAAAATGATACTATTCCAGGTAGAAAATTGATACACTTGTGGATGTAAAATTATATCCGGTACAGCACCATTCAGATGAAATGAACTCAGAAACCTCTTAGTGTAGCTATGATAGATTTTCTTATATTAAAAAAAAAGATTATAACATGGATATATGGCGTCTCTAAAGTCCTTATGCACTATGATATATATATATATATATATATATATATATATATAAAGAGAGAGAGAGAGAGCATAATTAACCCATAAAGAACAGTTTTTTTTTACCATGACTTCTTTTGGAAAGGAAGTAAACTGTGTTTTGTCATAGCTACTCAGTGGAGGTTTTAAAAGCCATTGCAATGAAAATGCTCTATGGAGAGAGTCCATATTTCATTGGATAAAATTTGGGGGGAGCAGAGTTGTTTTTAATGACAAACGATAATCTAGAATATTGTATTTAATTCACTGCTCATAAAATGTTTTTCCACTTCTGAACGTCTATTTGAATGATAGTAAGCATGTTCGAAAAAGTATTTTCTTTCATCTTTTCAAGTATCTGACATTGTCAATCTTTGAAAATACATTTCAAGTTTGCATTCCGGGTGATAATCTGGCGAATATCTTAAAAGCTGATGAATTGTTGTTGATGAAGGCTCTAGTAAAGCGTTAATATTTTTTCTGGTCGCGTTGCTGATTCTTGGTGAATTTACCAAAGACACAACCTTCATTAGGTACCAACAAGCTCACATCAGGATAAAAGAAGTCACACCTCTCCTAACAAAAAATACAACTGATTTTATTCATGTTCAGTTTATTTTCAGGCCGACCGCAAATTAGTAAAATGTCATACAATATTTTTGAGTTGATGAAGGAATTATCCTCTTTTTTTCCCATAAATCGTTACCCCCTCTCAAATGTTAGGAGTTCAGTAGTTTGGAAATTTAAGATTCTTATTTGTCTTCTTTTGAACCATTCAAGTAAAACCACCAAGATGGGCGGAACACTGCTACAGAAGCAAGGACAAACTGAAAAGCGGCGTTTTCTTCGGACCCCTAAACATGGACGAGTCAGTATTGGCCTCCCAGAAAGAATTTTTCTCCATCAGCTCTGAGCGGACAAACGATATAGTTTGGAAGACCAGCCGAGAGCGATGAATGAAAGTCAATGAAATCCATGCTGGCAGCGCAAATTGATGATGTTTTATCCTCTGCTGTTTAATAATTGCCTATCTTTTTTAAAATCGCCAACTCTTGTGTGATCGTTTCTCGAACTTACAGATAGAGAGAGAGAGGGAGAGAGAGAGAGAGAGAGAGAGAGAGAGAGAGAGAGATTGACTTTTTGTTATAAAACACAGTTATCAGTTTCACTGATGGTTGCAGTTGGAAAGCGGTTAATTCATTACACTATTGGAAGCTTATATATTGAACAAAAGCGTTCGTGCTGTAATCGTTACAGTCATGGGAAATAGACGCGACAAATCAAGTTCAAATCCTGAACAAGGCTGTTTCCATTTCCCACAGGGCTAATAATCTTAAGAAATGCATGAATCCAAATATTTTCCATCCAGCTGTGGTTAAATAGTATAGCAGCCGGGACTCTTTCATCTCGTTATGACGATCAGTCTTGGAGAAAGACAACTCTAAATTCAAATCTGTAAAACTTCACAAAGAATTCCCTTGGGTTAGATCTTGATTGGGTATTGGACTAAGGGGTACAGTGTTTGCCAATTGTCCGGATGACAGGAGTTCAATCCCAGGTCGACTCATACCAAAGACTCAAAAAATAGGACTTGATGTCACCTTACTTAGCGCTCAACATTATAAGGTGAGAAGAGGGTAAAGTGGAGCAATTCAGGCAATGGTGTAGCGCCCTCCCCTACACCTTGGTGTAGTAGCTATTGAAAAGGGAGCCTTCAGGTCACCCTCGACTAAAGTCGCCAACTTTACTTATATATATATATATATATATATATATATATACAATGAAGATCAACATAGCCTTAATAGAACTAGACTGTAAAAACTGAAGATTCGGTTTTGTAATATAAATAATTGATTCTTGTAGGCATACATGTATCTTCTTTTTTTCTTAAAGAAAAATTAGTATTTTGATATCACCACTTCTATTTGCAAGAAATCTAACGATACCAGGTTGGATTTAGTTCAAGGTTGATAACAGTATCGCGGCCGTAAATCTAAAATCTAAAACAAGCGCGTATTTAAAAAGAAAAGTGGAGATTGTAAGAAAAATATAACTGAAAATTAATAATTAAAAATAATTACTCATTTAGATTCTTCTTTCTATATTCTGCTTGTCTAGATGTTGGCATCAATTTTCTTGACGTGTAGAGAACTCAGAGGCATTGATCACGTGAAATCCTTTTTAAATAACCAAGTCAACAGAAAGAAAGAAAGAAAGAAAACAATGATAATAATATATCCGAAAAGAAAGAAAAACCTACAAAGTGGCTCCGAAAAAATAGAACATATATATATATATATATATATGTGTGTGTGTGTGTGTGTGTGTGTGTGTGAGAAGAAAAAATATGAAAGGGGGAGTAAGTAAGAAAAATAGTTGTGTGGGCTACCTAGTAACTTATTTTGCTTTGAGTAGTTTCGAGTGAGACCAGGTTACCTGGCTGATATTGTCTTTTAAAATAAAATGTCTTAAAACAAATTTGTTAAGTCCATTAAAAAAAAAGGTTAACTTTTAACCTTTTTGAAGCAAGCAGAATGAGTTGTTTTGCTAACATACATATTTTGTTGAACTCAGGTTCAGAGAAAAAACTGAAGAATGATACTCTGTGTGTGTGTGTGTGTGTGTGTGTGTGTGTGTGTGTGTGTGTGTGTGTGTGTGTGTGGACTGATTTACTGACAAATCAATTTTGCTTCCAATTGAATTTTAATCTTATGTCGAATTCCATCAGTAAGACAGTCTGTCACTTTGGTTACATATAACTTTATCTATTTACATATCAACAAAAGACAACATTTTTTTTTTTTAAGTCTAACGATTTATCCATAAAACTCAGGGTCCATCAGACTGTCTGTCTGTATGTCCGTCTGTATCTCTCTGTGTCTCTCTGTCTCTCTCTCTA
>OY757914.1:69298121-69355621 GCA_963585895.1 Sepioteuthis lessoniana
TTTATTTGAAAGGTTTGTGTGTGTGAGAGGGAGTTGGAGACCGAACAGAACTGCAACATATTGTCCCCCTCTCTTATGGCCATCAGCGTTGTGTCTTTCTCGTTCTCCTGAGCTGCTCAACCGGAGGCCCGTGGGCCCAGCTTTCTGCTGAGTGCTGTTCTCTCTACTGCAGCTTGTCTCTACCTCATCTGACCTCCAACTCACTGACTTCCTGTTATCACCGAGTTATATAATAGTTCAATCGCCCACTCAATATCTATTCTCATGGCTTGCCAGGCCGGAATATGCCACTTCTGGCGTCTTTGGACTAGCATGTTTGATCATCATCAAGTGGAAATAATTGTCATGCAGTTCAGAGGTCACTCTCTTCTGGTGCGTCAGTCTATGAGTGTATCATGGGATTTTACCTTGTCCCATTTCGTCAGCCAAGCCTGCCTACGCGATTTCTTCACATAACTGCCATCGGAATGTGTAACTTCCTTCCGGTGCATCACTTTGGAATGGCATGTTTGACCGGGTCGAAGGTCAGTATACAACACTTATGCTAAACTGAATTGTTTGAAATAGAACGATTTCTAGGTCTACAACATGCAGAGAGAGAAAAACACAACTGGTCTTAAATATAGAACCCTCTCTATCGTTTTATTTCCTTCCTTCAGTTACTAAGGAGGTAGAAATACGTGGAAGCAGATAGAAGAGACGCTGTGGGAGTAAATATGTGGGTCTTTCCTTGTTCTATCTGGAACTAGCTCTTCTTGAATCTTTGGGTTGTTTTTTTTTTCCTCCCTCAGGCCGTACTAAAACTGGTATCTCCGGCAACAAAAGAAGCCGAATCGAAATCCCCAACTTCTTTTATTGGGGTTGTCAGAACACTGGAACCCCACACCTGCCTGAGTGTGCGGGTACGACTCGAAAAAATACCATGATCACGAAAATGACTGATGAAGTCCGAGGATTTCGGCAAACTTTTTTGTTTATTGTTTTTTTTAGACCGATATGCAAATAAAGCATTTTTATTACACCTTACCAACGCAACTAAATATTGAACTTTATCAACTCATACATCTTCTGGGCGCTTAATTCTTTTTAAAATTATCTATTCACACCCAGGGACCACTCGTTTATGATTTTAGGCAGAGTTTATATATCATGTGATATTAAAGCAGTTAAAACGATGTTAGTGTAAAAAATCATTACGTCATCGAAGCAGTTCAAGTCGTGGAAGATACCTTCTGCTTGTTGTTTAAACGTTACACAGATGAATGCGTAACATAGTCTAATGTGAGAACTTATGCTTTTCGATTTCAAATTGGGCCATAAAGCTATGGAACCAATTAAAAGCAGTTGTTGTATGAAATCTGAAGACGCAGTTGATCACAGTCCAGTAACCAGATGGTTGAAAATTTTTGCTCTTGTTGTAAGAACCTCAACGTTTAGGTAAGGTGACGTAGGTCTTCCTAAAACAGTGGATTCTGAGGCCGTTCTCCGAGCCATAGACGCATATCTGGCGAGTAGAGGAGAATAAGGAGACTCGTTATCTCATAATCCGGTGTGGTTCGTCTCTCACGTTCTCGGTAAAAGTATATGATGCTGCCGAATTCTGCCTCACGTAAGCAAACTATAACAAAGTATTTGACTCACCCTAGTATATTTGTGTGTTAGAGGGAGGTTCTCTCAACACTCGAAGAGCGTAGAGCGATGATGAAGCTGTTTTAGTCACTAGCACATTTTATTGAATGGCACTATACCTTCAGTTTATTTTGGAATGTATGTGTTTTCATTTATTTTTCACCGATTTTCCTATTTACTAAGTTGGGTGTCCTCGTGGTGTAATGGTTAAAGCGGTGGACTGCGGAATCGTAGTAAGTGAGTTCGTACTCCAGTCACGCTATTACATCCACTTTCGGACAAATACCCTTAGGAAAGGTATGAACCCCGTTACCCTCCCAGCTATGGGTTAAATAGTACCATTAGTGTTCTCCTTCTAAGAGAATGGCTTTGGCATTAAATGACCTATAAAGGTTTATATGCCATAAACAAAGAAACCAAACCAAACTATTTACTAAGCTAAAGTGTATAATTTGCTTTACTATGTCTTTTGAACGAAAGGGAGAAGGGATAGATTATTGCCTTCCCTGTGGTCACTTGAACAAAGTATAATCCAAACAAACACTTCCGGAATTCTAACTTCGTTCACCCGGTTCATTTTCAACGATGTTAATCTCGACACCACCGCTCATCCGCTATGATCACGCGGAAGTCAGAAAAATCACGAGGATGTTGAAAATACGGAACTGATAAATAGATAAATAAATAAAATGCCTTTCTATTCACATCAGAAATCAAAGCCTACTAATCGCTATCATAGAAGTGCGAAGTGCTAAAAAACAAAAAAAACAAAAAAACAAAAAAAAAAACAAATTGAATTATCCTTTTAAATGTCACGCCGACATTGTTATAAGTTGCTATATACGAAATGGAAAAAGCGGCTCGGAGATAAGACGGAATTGTCTATACATGGATTTATCGTTTAAAGGGGACAAAAAAAAAGCAAGAAGCTGGTTGATATCGGAAGGTTTTACAGGGGAGATCAACGAAGTTTATTTAACCCTTCTAAAAAATTTCCCTTCTAAAGAATGTAACTCTCTCTTTCGGATATATAACTTGTATCAGCCAAAACGTGAGCTGTCAATCTGTCTATCTATCCATTTATCTCTCTCTATCTCTCTTTGTATATCTGCGTCTCTCTCTCTCTCTCTATATATATATATATATATATATATATATATATTAATTTTTGTGCATGTGTGTCTCAGAGAGAGAGAGAGAGAGAGAGAGAGAGAGAGAGAGAGAGAGAGAGAGAGAGCGTCTGTTTGTACTTTCGGAAAATACAATTGCTGGAGAGATATGTTTTTCAGTTTATTCAGCTTCAAACGTAAAGTTTATTGATGATATTTTTAACGTGAAACTCTGAGGTATGCAAGACAACCAGGAAGATTTTAAAATCCTTTAAAAATCGTTCTATCTGCTGGGTATTGAGCATTTTTATTTCACGATTTACTGCTGGGCTTTACTATCACCTATAAATATTTACATCTTAACATCTTATAAAATATAATTTCTTGAAAAAAATCTAAATAAGTAAATCTTTTCTTGTGGAATATAACATGACTTAAACGGATATTATTAGGTATTATTTATTATATACCATTGCCGTATTAAAACTGAGTTGCGCTAAATAAAAAATATATTTACTTCGACGAAAAATTATTAAATTATCTTTGTTTTTTATCTCGGAAAATTATTTTTATGAGGAAATAATCGGGTGTAAATACATATTTGTAAATGTATTGTGGTAGACCTCTATGAGCATGAAGGTAGACACCCGCACTCGTTTAAAAAAGTAAACAGTAGTTAAAACGACTGGTAGATACTATTAGTACGAACATGTTTTTCGATTATAATAAGTATTATATTTTTGATTGCTGGGTTTCAATGCTGTAACAAATGATATCTAATAATATCCATTTTGATTGTATAAAATTTCCTTGAAATGACAAATCATGGTAACTCTAGTTAAAAAGAAAATTTACTTTATTATAAACAACTGTTACCGGTACACACACACACACACACACACATATATATATATATATATATATATATGTGTGTGTGTGTGTGTGTGTATGTGTTTGCGTCATAGTGTCCGTATCTGTGTGCATGTGTGTACTTATATGAATATAAAAAGAGAGGAATAGTTTGTCAATATCAATGTTTTCCCAAAGCGGGGACATAAATATTTTCATGTTTCGCCGAATAAGCTAGTCGATTCATTTCAGAGAAGTTTTATCCATGAATTGGTGTCTAGTGTAGCATATAAGATTATATAACTTATATAATACCATATCTTTTTAGCCTTCGACTTGAGAGTGAAGAGTTTTGCTATGAACAGCTGCCATATTGTTTTAGGCAGCATTTTTTTTTATATATCATCCATATAAATTTCGCTACAAGAGAATGGCGTTTTATTAAATGAAAGACATTTCCGTGATCAATATAACAAATGTCTAAGTGAAAAAAAGACACTTAAAAACAATATCTGGCAAGTTGGACAGAGCCGCACTCAATCCATTATTAATTGGCATTTCACCGAGGAGATAAACTGTCCAGTTCCAACAAAACTACCAAAAACATATATATATATATATATATATATATAATAAGGTCATGTGTTTTTGTTTTTAAACATTTTATTGTAAAAGACTATACATATATATGCATATCAATATACCTACACTATATATATATATATATATATATATATATCATATTTTGGGCAAAATAATACAAGCAGCTGAATTAATCGGTATTTTATTATCTAATACGGAATTGATCCTTATTTAGCACCAGTCCCTACTTCAATGAATAGAGTAATTGATTCCTAAAACTATCGTATGCATTTACTCCTTTCCACCAAAGGCAATGTGCTACACAAGGTCAATCTTTAAACGGAGTACAGCCAGTTTGAATTCAGAGTTTTCTTTTCCATTGGCTGCAATGTAACAGTAGCTATCTCAAGGCAAAACCTGCTACGGGTCTTTCAGTGGTGCTAGCGGAGGTAAGTGATCCCTTAAATGTTTCTCCACAAGTGTTTTTTAACCTTTCGATCTGGTGAATGTTGGGTCAGTTGACATATTTCATTTAATTACTTTGTTGTCTGTGCTAGCCTTGAACAATGTTAACGATGTGAACCCGTGTATAATCTTCTTCGAAAATAGCGCTATTATTGAACGATATTTGCATAAGATGAACCTGGTCAGTCAGAATTGACTATTACTTTGGAGTGTTAACTTTATGATATCCTGCAATTATAGAACTAATAGAATACCCTCATCATCATCATCATCATATCGCGCTGGTAACACTGATATCCCTGACCCTCTCTCGCCACTCCTCCCTATCGTTCATCGCCCTAGGTAGGTCTTCAGGACAACATCCTGTATCCTCACATAGCTGCTGAATGTATGTTCGTGCTGGTCGTCTTGCTTTTGCGCGGCCATGTGTGGGGATCCATAAGAGTACATCTCTTATGAGTTCGTCCCTACTTCTCCAGCAGTGTCCTGCATGTCTGGTTCTTATAACTTGAATAGTTTTCGAGATAGGGGGCAGGTAGCCGTACAGTTGGTGTCTTGTGGGGTGTTGCCGCCAGGACTTGTTCAGGATTGCACGCAGAATTCTTGTGTAATTGCCATCTAGCTTCTTCTCCAGCCGTTTTGTTAGCGTCCATGTAGTGCAGCCATATAGCAGTATCGATGTGACCGCTGCCTGGAAGAAACTGCGTTTCAGTTTATCGGTTAGGTCTGATTTCCATATAATAGATAGCCTATTGATAGCTATCCATGCTTTCGGTAACCTCGTGTCGATCTCCTTTTCGGTTGATTCGACGCTGCTTCCTAGGTAAGTGAATTTGTCTACTAGTTTAAGAGGGGTTCCTTCTAGAGTGGAGATGTCCCCCGTTTGGTTATAGCACATATATTCCGTTTTGTGTGCATTAACATAGAGGCCTATGCTTGCTGCTGCTCGTTCCAAACTATGCAGTAGTGTTTCGGCTTGGTCAGTTGTATTTGCCAGTATCGCTATGTCATCGGCGTAGTCGGCGTCGGTAATTGTTGTTGCGGGGTACCTTTTGCTTCTTTTCTTCGTCAGTTCGAAGCCATTCTCTTTGATTTTGTCAATCGATGTTCTAAGTACGTAGTCTAGACAAATGATAAAGAGGTACGGAGCCAACGGGTCCCCTTGTAGTACTCCTGCTACAATGTCAAAGTATTCTGTGTCTCCATCCGGTGATCGTACTTTTACTTTAGTGTTTCTATAGAGAATCGTTATTGCTGCTACGGTTTCTTTAGGTATGCTGTACGCTAGTAGGATTTGTTCCATCTTTCCTCTGTGAATGGAATCGAAAGCCTTGGTAAAGTCGACAAATATTAATGTCGCTTGTAGGTTTTTTGCCCGTACACCTTCAAGGATTCTACGGATGGTTAATATTTGTGAGGTCGTGGATCTATTTCTTCGGAAGCCATTTTGGTTTTTTCTAAGTATGTTGTCGATTTTGGGTTCTATGCGGTTTCGTAGCAGGGCATTGTAGATTTTGGCTGCTATGGATGTAAGTGTTATGCCTCGGTAGTTTTTGGCTAATCCGAAGTCCCCCTTTTTAGGGAAGGGGAGTATGCATCCCTTCATCCATCTATCTATCGGATTTTGATTGTATACTGCGTTGCAGTGTCGGAGCAGTATGTCGTCGAATTGTCTGGTCTTCCATACTTCCGGGGGAATTTCGTCCAGCCCTGTAGTTTTCCTATTTTTAATTTTTCTGAGAACCGAGTCGAGTTCTTCTTGTGTGAACGGTCCTAGTTTAATGTCTAATTGTTTGCTAATTATTCTGGTGATTGGTTCATGTGTTATTTTTGGTGGGTTTCCAAGTAAGTGCTGTTTCCACAGTTTTATTCTTTCTTGTTGGTTTGCTGCTTTCAGTTTTGCTTTGGCTGTGTTCTTTCTTCTGCTAACTTCGTTTATTGTTTGCCAGGCTATTCTAGATTGTCTATCTTCCACCGAGTCTCTAATCTTATCTATCTGATTTTGAATGTATTCTGTATGTTCCTTTATATATATGCCTGCTAATTGATATTGTGCCGTTTTTAGTTTTAAGGCATTTGTTTTTGTTGGTTTTTTTCGATAGTTTTTGGAGGCTGTTTTCACTAGTGTACGTTTTTCTCTCACCGCTAAAGTTTCCCAAGGGACTCTATATTTTGTTTTAAGTTTTGTTGGAATGTATTTTGCTGTTGCCTCGAGGTGTGCATTGACGAAATTTTCATATTCGTCGTTTGGTGTACTTTTTTCCGCCCTTTCTTGTAGTGTTTCGAATCTGTTTCTTAATTCTAATACGTATTTATCTCTTATATCTTTGTTGTTCAATAGGGCCCAGTCATAGTGTTTGGTGGTCGCTGTTCGTTTGGCGTTTTTTCGTAGGCTTAACCGTATTTTCGCCGTGACTATTCGGTGATCGGTGGACACACCTTCAAAAGAGGAGTATGCCTCGCAATTCATTGCACTATTTTTCCATTTCTTGTTTATAAGGACGTAGTCTATCTGAGCTTTATTATTGTTTGCGTACGTGTATGTCCATAGTTTGCCCTTCCGTTTTTGGTAGTTTGTATTAAGGCATGCTAATCTATTTTCTATCATGAAATCTGTTAGATGTTGACCATTCCTATTTGACGTGTTGTGGAGGCTGTATTTGTTGTTTCCGTTTTTCCCGATTTGGGCATTCATGTCTCCGCCAATGACTAATATGTTGTGTTTCGGGATGCTACGCACTAATGAGGATAACTCATCGTAGAAGGTGACTAGTTCAGTTTCTTCACTAACATTGGTGGGGCTGTAGCATGAGATGATTGTTGCTCTGGGGTTGCCGTTAAAAGTAGCTGCCATCATTCTAGGTTGTATTTTCTTAACGCTATTAAGCGTTTTTAATGCTCTAGGTCCTATAAGTAATCCTACCCTCCTACTGCGGCGTTGACAGAGTTTTTCCATGCGGATACAGTGACGAGCGACCAGCCCTTGCCAGTTTCGTGATATTTGATATCTTCGGTGTGCATGTATCTATGTTCTTGTATGCATATTATGTCTATCTTATGTTCTTCGGCCGATGCGATTAGCTCTGGTAGTTGTCCTATTCTATTTAAGGTTCTTACGTTAAATGTGGCTATTTGTAGTGTTTGCTTGCATTTTAGTAGTTTTGATTGTTTGAGCTCTGTAGCTGATTTTTCGAACACTGAGGCCAGGGCTCCAACCTCAGCTGGACGCGCCCCTTTTTTACCCGCGCGATGAGCGATGCGGTTTGTGTATGTGGTTTGAGTGTGGGTCATGGTTATCTTTCGATGGCTGTTTTATTCTCTTCCATAGAAGCCACTCTTATAGAGGAGCAGCAGTAGTTCCCCGATCGAACTAACGATCCTGAGCGTAAAGTCGTCAACCTCACGTCCAGGACCCGTTTAGGTATTGAGTTTGGTTGTCCATGGGTTTAATCAAATACCTTTACGTACATCATGCTGCTCCCCATGTGTACGTAAAAAAAAGGGGGGGAATTTTGATTTGAGTTTTCTTAAGTTTTAACTTAGTTCAACTCCAAGATAAAGGTACTTTCAGACTTTCACTGGTACTGTATTTTCGCTTTTTTTTGTGGCGGTATTGAGACTTTTCCTAGGCTTTTTATTTTTTTATTTTTATACTACAGTTGGGAACCTAGTAGGATTATAGAGCTTTAAAGTTTGTTTTTTTTGTGTTTTGGGCTTTTACTTTTTTCTTCGAAACTACTGTTAGGGCTTTCTTTACGAATTTTTAAATTATATTATAGAAGAGATTCAAAAACATTCTGCCTTGTTCGCTGACATTTGGAAAGAGACTTAACATCAGTTTGGCTTTATAGTAGAGTAAGCGTGTCTTTACATTTAAAACGCATAGTTTAAGCATTATTTCACAAACAAAATGCAGCATAACATTTTGTAAAATTCAGCATTTTAAATTGATAGGGCTTAAAGACATACTGACCAATATTGATATATTTCTTCCTGTTGGCTCCTGAGTTCAAATGCTTCTTCTTTGTTTTAACTTTTATTTACTACTGAATTTTAGGTAGTTTTGGGAGGCGGTCTACTGGGGGGAGGGGAATATTCATTTCATTTTTTTTTTGTTTTTTGTTTTTCCTTTCTCTTGGGGGGGGGCTTGTGGTAGCATTAGATGTTTTAGGCTTTTACTTCGAAACTACTCTTAGGGCTTTCTTTACGAATTTTAAAATTATATGATAGAAGAGATTCAAAAACATTCTGCCTTGTTCGCTGACATTTGGAAAGAGACTTAACATCAATTTGGCTTTATAGTAGAGTAAGCGTGTCTTTACAATTAAAACGCATAGTTTAAGCATTATTTCACAAACAAAATACAGCATATGTCTTTAAGCCCAATCAGAATACCCTACTTTGCCCAAAATAATCACTTACAAATCCCTATACTTCACCGTGAAGATTAGATATCAGTGAGTAGAGGTTTATTTAAACTGAATCCAAACGTGGACATATCTTGAGCGGGAATAAAAGCTTGAAACATGATTCGCTATTCTTCAATTGCTCCATTGAACAGCTCCAATGGTTATCACACCGTTTCAGAGATCCGTACGTTTAATGAGTGGTTTGGTAACTACAGCCTTACAATGGTAAAAAGATACATAATGTTCTTTACCAACAATTTTGGTCTATATCAAGTTGCTGTTGTTCATCTTTGCAACTATATGTTTTTGGTGTCATTTTAGGATTTTTAATAAATATATTTGAATGATCTGCAAACTCAGTCGCTTAATTTCATCTTCTATTTAGAGTTTTGATCATCGAAACTGAGTCTTTAGACTCAGTTTTCACATGCCAGCCGTAGTTTATTGTTCCTCAAGCAATGTTGCTCCATTCTACAGATTCTGAGACCGAGACTCCAACCATTCAGCTCCAAGAATTTACTTTTTGATTTGGTTAACTGATTTGAACGGCATATTGGTCCATCTAATATTCTTGTATGTCTACATTTTAGGGAATCGCCTACATTGTATGTTTATATTTACATTTCTTTATGTTGTTATTTCTTAAAAGGTTTTATCTTGTGTAATCCTTTCTAATATTAATAATTTATAAGCAATTCTTTTTGTTCAAGTTAGTATTTCCATTCATCAAAAATCATTTATTCACACACGGTTATATTGTTTTACGTTACTAATTAATCTTTCGTAAACAATTTTAGCTTCACATAACTATTCTTCATGCAATAATTTAGTTATATAGCATTAAGTATTTGCTATCAAATACAAATAATTTGTTTTGTTTCAAGAGTTTCGAATTAATACTCATAAATTATATATAAATTTATGATTTCAATAACTAATTTTTTTTAACATTAATTATTTCTTTGCAAACAGTTATATAGTGTCAAGTAAGTAACAATAATCGTAAGTAAACAAGTATTGCTTCAAACAATTATTCTTAATAAAAAAATATTTCAATAGTGTTATATTGTATCAAGTATAAGACTCAGAAAGTGGTATTTCATTCCGCCTTGCTTAACACTCAGCATTATAAGGTAAGGATCAAGGGTAAAGTGGCGCAATTCAGGGATTGAAGTAACGCCCTCGGTGTTGTAGCTATTGTAATGGGAGCCTTCGTGTCACCCTCAACTAAGATATCAAGTATTCTTATCTGATACAAATTATCAGAACACAGTTGTATGATTCAAGGGTTCCTATTTCATACTAATTATTTATAGACAAGTTCATGATTTCAAATATGAATTGCTATTCTATAATAAAGATTTGTTTGCACAGCTATATGGTTTCAAATAACAGATAATAATTCTTAGTAAAAAAATTGTTGCCTCGAGCAACTATTCTTATTTCCAATAATTTATACAGTTATCATATATCAAGTATTCCTATCAAATACAAGTAATTCTTAAACAGACCAATTTTACACGGCTCTAAAAGGAACTAACACTCTAAGTTAGAGTGGATCTGGGAGTAATAGCAATATAGAGATTCACCAGACTCCCCAAACTTCCAAAATTGTAGCTTTACTACTAGATGGAGTTTAGTATCTAAGCTAGAACCCCTTTCTGGAGAGGTTCTAACCATTTTTCGTCGGGGATACAGCCAGAGTATTCTAATCCCCACTTACTTCGAAATTGCAAAATATTCCTCGTTTTTCTCATAACTGTGACATAAAAGTAAGGTTAAGCATTTAGAAATTTAGAGACTTATATTTATTTTTAAATGAAATAATGTTGTTGTATATGTGAACATATCATTTGGAAAGGTTTGAAGTCTAATTTGGAAGATTTCATGCAAATCTAATAATTTCTGCTTTCAAAGTGAACCATTTCTTCCACTTTCAGCGGGAGTTTCGAGCAACCCACCACACACACACACGCGTGCACACACACACACACACACACACACACACACACACACACACACATATATATATATATATATATATATATATATTGACAGACATTGACAACAATAAGAAAAAGTAATATGCGAAACAAACGTTGCAAATAAAAAAAAATGTGCTCATATGTCAATAAGCAGAGCAGTGGAAAAAATAAAAGATTTCTCACTTTTTTCTTCTCCCTGTGACTAAAGATTTCGTGTGTTGTTTAACTCAATCGTCAGGCAAAGTGTTTTTTAACTCATGAAATTTTTAGTCACAGGAATGAAAAACAGTGTGTGATATTTTAGTATATATATATATATATATATATATATATATATATATATATATATATATATATATATATATATATATATATATGAGTGAGTATGAGTGTGTGTTTGGGTATGTGTGTGCATATTTTACTGAATCACAGTGGAGTCTATGTACAATAACAGCGTACCATTGTGTTTGTTCTACTGATATATAAACAATCTATTTTTCGAGATAAACAGTATTTTCAGTGCAAAGCAATATTAATAGCTGGGTATGAGACGAAGTGCTATTTTGTTTGTTGTTTCTTTATAAATGTCGAAGCCTCTGGGTGAGGGTCATATGCGATAACAGCCAAGTTGGCGTCAAAAGGGATCAATAGTAGAAAGATAATTAGTTAAAAAGACTTGATTTGTGCGAGTGGAAACTAATAATTCTTCGTAACACAGTTGGATAGAGCAGCCAGTGCGTTTAACCACGCTTCACCGAGTTTTTGTAATGGAAAAGATTTCAAAAATAACAATTGAGATGAAAATTAATGATTCCTTATTTCAAAAACTTAAATTACCTCTCCGGTATTACTTTACTTCCGTATTTTATTATTCTATACAATTGAGCCATGTTTTAGAACAATATGTTAAAAACACGTACATTATACCTATGCTCTTCTTAAAAAAACATTTTTTAAAATTTTAGCACCTTTTCTTTTATAATTATATAATGGATGACTATCCTATTTAGTCGTTATATGCAGATATCTGTATGATGTGGTGAACATGAGATAACATCGGAATCTTTAGGTGCAGAATACATGGAAGTGCAAAATACATATAAAAGTAAAAAAAAACGTTATAGGCAGCGTGTCATATGATAGAGGCTGGATAAACAAGACACAGAGAGAGACTTTTGCCTCTGACTGGGATACGTGTGAGGAAGGAGGAGTACAGTTATCACCCCAGTAAATGAATTGGGTGAACCTAGTTCAAATCCTAAACGGCACCGATATTTTTCTTACTTTTTCCCCAAGTCAGAATTGAAATGAAATAATTTTATAGTAAGAAGCCACGCAGGATCGGGGCTTATGGTGGGTTGTAATTGCAAAAAAAAAAAAAAAATACTTGATCGTACTGCCATTACCCCTTAAGAGGAACCTCAGACATCTATCAATAAACCAACCCTCGGCCCTTTTAGGGAGGGTGACTTGTACTGCCTATGGGGAAGGCCCTATCAGACCAAGCGAATAATATATATCTTTGTAAACATACCCGGCCGAGAATATGCTGTTTATGTTTCGTGTTGTGCTCATGACCTTCTACCTTTACCTATCAGTAAATAACTCACAATTGGTTTATTTAGCCTTTATTAGCCAACTAGACAAGGAGAATTCAAACCAGTTGTACTCCAGTTGTACTCCAGTTGAAAAAAGTGTTATATTCAATCCGTATAGGAATAGGATAAATACTGGCACGCGTGACGAGAACTTATCAGAGGTTTGGGAAGCAAAGAACTGCATTTATTTGGTATAGGCAACCGTCCGAAAATACTTATCCTAAAGGCCAGCTGGTAGACACTAAATAAAGAGGTAATATTGAGTGAAACATTTTTGTGTCCAGAATAAAATGGAGAGTTGTTACACAGTGATCCTTAATTTTTAATTCTTGGTCTGGAAGAAGTGAGAATAATCAACATGTGCCTGTTCGTCCGATTATAAAAAATGTGTGGAACATTTGAGACAAATAATTTTTTCCAATTGTAGAAACGCATTATTATTTTATAGTGAAAGTCGGTGTGCGTTATTTTGAGGCACATCAAAGAATCCAATAAATACATTGTTCACTGTTGCCAGGAATATTAATCTAATATTAACAGAGAATTTTTGATAGACGCAACAGTCAGCTTGAGTTTTACGTCTGATACTGTCTTCCCGTAAAGAAAATTGCATTTAGCATCATCAAAAGTCACATTGAAAACATTGAATAAGAAATAAACAATTGTCTAAAGTTGCTGAAACTGCAGACTGCTTTCCAACAAATATAACCAGTTAAACTACAAAACGAAACAAAATTTAATAAAGCCCGTAACATTAGAATATACATATATATATATATATATATATATATATATATATATATATACTCTAATAACACACACACACACACACACACACATATATATATGTGTGTGTGTGTGTGCGCACGCGCGTTTATTTATTTTTTTGTGTGTGTATGTGCTCTTTCTTTTCCATAAAATAGGGACTATAATGAGAAAGAGTAAAATAGAAAAAAACATCAATAAATTGTTCCAAAGAAGTTGCTTAGTCATAAAAGTCGGTAATGCAAAATAAAAAGAGGTAAGGAAAAAATCAACTCCAAATGCAGCATTTTATGATTTGTGCACGCAAAGGCCGGTCATGACGATATTTTCACACAGACAATAGTATCTGCTGTCACCTGACAAATCACATGCCTTCTCGTTAGACATAATCCTCTAAAATAAGATTAAAAAATATACAAATACATGTTGTTGTTTTTTGCGATATCCCTTTTTGTTTTTAATTTTTTTGTGATTAGTTTTCAGTAGGTAGAGAATGCTAACTGTTGTCAGAACTGGACGCAATAAACAGTCGCATATTGCATGCCTATCTCGTAATTTTTATTCGTTCCTTGTATGCAAATGATCAGACAACAATTTTATTACTTTTTACTCCGATTTTAAAACCCCATCAGAAAGGCTAAGACAATCTGAAGTGCCCCATGAGGCGAAGGGAAGATTCTTGTGTTGCCCTCCTCATTCACCAGGTAAAAGTTGTTCTCGGGGGCAACGAGGGTCGTAATCGATTTTAACGGCATTTTTTTTTTCTTTTTTTTTTCTTTTTACTAGATGGGTCTAGCAAAGATGAACCGTGATTGCATAGGGAGTTGTGAAACTGCGCAGCAATCACGAAAAAACTGAAGATAGGCTTCGGGTTAGACGAGGTGAGCATTTTGTGTGGGGCTAGTCGATCGAAAACAGGCGGCCTTGATTTGCGTATGAACGGATTCTAAACCATCAGGGTCAGGCATTTGATGGTTTTAGTACAATCGTTAAAAGGTCTTTGTGCGTGACCCTTCGAGGAAGATTTTATTAGTTCTTGGTTCTATGAATAGTTTTATTACCTTCCATATTGTATTTCTGATTAAATTGTTGTTTATATCCTAAGGAAACAGTGCAAACCGCGAACAGTTTTATGGAAAAAGTTAAATTGATGCAGTTGAGTGTACAAGCGTGTGTCGAAAGTAAAAGAAACATAATAAAAAAGAAGTCGAAGTATTCGTGTGTGGATAGGTATATATTACTTTATTATGAAGTAAATAATGTTTTTTTACCACGAATATATGCTGTAAGTGAGAATAGCATAATAGCTGGGTATGTTTAAGCACCAAGACATGTTTATTTCTAGACATATAATAAAAAAAAAAAGAAATGATTAGAAGTCCTCGTGGCGTAATAGCAAACATTGTTGACCATGCTATTATTGTGAGTTCGAGCTCTCGTCGGGCTATTACGTTCGCTTTCAGGCTGAAACCGTTTGACAATGTATGAAACACCTAATCCCGCTCAGCTATTGGTTAAATATCACTGCTACTATTATTCTATAAAAATTGTCTTTAGCATTGAATAACCCATGAATGTTAATAGGCCAAACCAAAGTAAACTGGGCACATCTACTTTTTCTATAAGATTAATTAATTTTAACGTCATGTCAATCAATCTAGGGTTATTTCATGCCTAGATATTAAGAGATTGCATTCATTATAAGTTCAGATGTATTTTTTTCTGAAATTATCTCTTAAAAGATTATTTCTTTTTGCATACATTCCAAAAGAAAACGAATATTTTTTATAAATCTATTTCACCTATAGATATGATTTTGTTTTGGTTTCGTGGGTTTTATGGCATATCAGTCTGGGTAGGTTATTTAACGCCAAATTCTGTTTATTCTAATAAAAGTGTATATGATTTTTAAGGAAGTAGATTGGTTTTGTTTTATGGCATTGTAGGTTATTTAATGCCAAATCGTTTTTATACATATATATTAAAAATATATGGTTTCTAAACACATTTTGAAGAAAACTTTTTTAAACAAGCCTGAGTTGATTTTTTTGCACACTGTTAAATAGTTTCACTTATTTTCAAACAATTCAGTTTAGCATAAGTACAGTCTTAGTCAAAGTTAAATGATTCCACTTATTGCTATGTATCATTAATAATTCAGATTAGCACAAGTACATTCTTTTGTTTTTCATACACTTAAATGTAAAAACAGTTAATTTCAAACAATTCAGTTTACCGTAATAACAGTTTAGTTTTATTTGATCCATTGAGAGGAGCCTATCAGACAATGATAATAAATGAGTACTTCTTATTCCTCAAAGCTCCAGCATTACGGAAGCATCACCATCAGATTGTTTAGTGTCATATCCAGGACACTCGTTGGGGGAGTCTTACCACTCTGTTAGTCGGTGTATTCTACTGACCAAACCGACTGGGCAATAGAGATATGACCATAAGAAGTCCGATAATTACGACTCAAAGTGGACCTCGGAGTAATTGGAATGAAAGTGTATTCTATACACCTCAGATCTCTTGAACAAGTTACTCACCATCAGATGCAATTTAGTGTCATAACTAGAAAACTATAGGTTCTAGGGATTCAGTGTTATTGAGAAATCTAATGCCAATCTCTCTCTCTCTCTCTCTCTCTCTCTCTCTCTCTCTCTCTATCTCTCTCTCTATCTCTCCACAGATACACACCGAGGAACATACACACACAAATAATCAACATTTTCATTTAATAGACTATGACAGTTATTTCATCTTCAATACAATTATTCAAATTCAGATTGTCTAATCTATTTAATTAATTGTAATGAACATGAAATGTTGGGTTGATGTCATTGACTATAAAATACGAGATATGAATTATACCAATTTACACTTTATGCGAATTTTTCACAACAGTTTTAACGGATGGTTTTCCCACAGGCGTCGAAATAACAGCAAATCTACTTTAATCTTCAGAACTCTACTAAGTATTCACACTAATAGTGCTTTAGCGTCGTGGGTGGGAAAGATGATCTATGAAAATTGTGTAAGTGATTCAAATTCGGCCAACGACCAAATGGTAAATGCATAAACCAGAATCTGTACAATAAAATAATGTAGGATTTTGAGAGATGATGGTATCTCCAAATCCTGAACAAAAGATCAAACCTAATGTTAATTAACAAGAAAAAATGATTTGTCATCTTTTAAAATATGCAGTTCTACCTGACCACAATGGAAATAAGATAAAGCAAAAAAATTGGCACATACTCTGATCCGAAAATTGTGAAACGTGAAACTGATGGTGTTGCAAATTCTTGTTGAAGCGCTATGAACAGTTCCCAAAGCCTTGTAAAGAGACTAGCGGAATGGTAAACCAGAGGAAGAATCGAGATCATATGTACCATATGGTCCACAGTATAGCTGAAATTGTCTTGAATACTTAGAATCATTCGGGGGATCTGAAGTTAACGCTGGTAGGAAAAAATAGGGAAAGTACCTTAGGGGAACGAAAAACTATTCGAAACCAAACAATAAAGCAGAAACCTCATCGAGAGAATAATCACTTGGGCAGTCCGACTCGTAAAATACTCGAGTCCATTCTTGAAGTGAACTTCAGCAAATGGACCAGAGAACAATAAAACTAATGACAATGTATAAAACCGTTCATCAAGACATGATACAGACAGAATATATGTATCAAGTAAAGAAATATGAAAAATACCAGCATTGAAGATGGCGTCCATGCGCCAATTCGACTACTTGAAGATTTTATAAAAAAGGGCAAAGAAAGACTAATTACAGCGACCAGAAATAGCACAAATAAGAGAGGAATCAACGGAACAAGAATAACTAGAAAACGAAAATGGGAAGAAAACCAATTGTATAGATATTTTAAGTGACAAACAAGTGAAATTTCTCACCAGAAAACTTGGATATGGCTAAGAAATGGAAGCCTTAAGACAGAAACTGAAGTTCTTCTACTATCAGCACAAATCAACATCTTAATGGACCAACTATGCTAAAGCAAAAATAGATAAGAAGCAACAAAATAGCAAATGTAGGTTACGTAGGACGGAGACGTAAAGATGAATTACATAATTAGTGAATTCAGCAAATTAGCGGAGAAAGAGTATTAGACTAGGGTTAACTAGGTGGGGAAGGTAATCTACTGGGAATTGGAAAAGAAACTGAAGTTTAACCGATCTCCCCAATGTTATATGCACAAACCAGAATCTGTCATAGAAAATGAGACATAACAAAATTCACTAGCTTCTTAAGACACAATTGGATCACCTGATCCCGACGAGGAGTTCATATCTTGTGATAATTACCAAAAAAGAGGATTTTGCTGTTTCACCGGACCACAGAGTAAAAATCAATGAAAGCAAAAAAACGAGCCAGTACTCGGACCTTGCCAAAGAACTAAGAAAGCTGTGGAACAAGAGGGTGAGAGTGATATCAATTCTGACTGGTGCACATGGAACAGTCCACAAAGAATTGGTAAAAAGAGTAGAATAACTGAAAATCGGAGCTCGAATCGAGACTATCCAGAGTACAGCCTTGCTAAAATCGGCCAGAATACTGAGAAGAATCCAGGAGACCTGAAGAGACTTGGTGTTGCTCCGAATAAAGTGAAATACCACCATCTGACTAACAATAATAATAATATTATATTTTCGAAGACGTTTTGGAATACTTTTTTTAAAGTGCTTATATCTCACAAAAATGAACATGTAGTAATTTACTAAGCCTTTCGCTTAAATGTGGCACAAGGTCGAGTGAATGAGGCATCCAATAAGACTCGAACTCACGCTTGCAGGTTTCCTAGGTAAGGTTGCTAACCATTCACAATCGGAGGGACTTGGCATAAACGTTTGTTAAATTGGAATTTATTCATATTTTACGTGTTTTGAGGTAAATCGATGACCACGTGGCGCTTATAGCTACACGTGTAAAGCAATATATATATATATATATATATATATATATATATATATATATATATATAAATTGAAGGAGAAAGAGACTGGACGCTACTTTTGGTAACTCAATTTGATTCTTGGTCGTCATATGTTATTTTTATCGGCAGATGTTCCTAATATGTTGTATATGTATCATACAACGCTTTCAACAAGCGATCTAAGTTCATAGACGTCGATACACTGGATTTTTGAGTCCATCATTTGTACTTATGCTGACTTTATTATGTGTCAGTTGCTGGCTTGCATCCCGTATTAATCTTATGATGCATTTCTATTCATAGAATTATGGATACTTTTTTTTTACTTGTTCTCTGTTTTGATTTAATCCCTATGCATGGTTGCCGACGTTTTTCTTGTAAATCTTGTCTTATCTTGTATTATCTCGTAAAAAAGACCTTGTTATACCGTATTGCTGAGCAAGATATTTCTTCTAAATATTACTGTATTCTCCTTCTCTTTGTCTATTTCGTTCGCATAATTCGCAGATGATACTGGGGAGATTTGGAACACTCAGGTTACTTTAATTGTATTGTTAGATATTAGGATGTGTGATAATGGGACGAGTATACCCGCAGCAATACGAATAATAGAGTAGTTTGGCATTTCATTGAGGTAGAGATTTCGGATGTGAGAAGATGTTTTGCCCTGGTGGACTTAGATGTTACACAATTGAGTCTTTGATACGAACGCTTGAGACGGCTAACGCAACTTGGGCGCTAGACGAAATAACTGAGACGACACGTATTAAGTAATTACCTTATGTGACCCATTAAATGTAGCCAGAGCAGGAAACGTGTCGCCTTGTTATCCCCAGGGTTTTCGGGTCCATAGAGTAAAACTTATTTATGTGAATCATGAGGGTAGACTGTAAGGACGGTGAAGAGACAATTTCACGTTCATCTTGGGAAAGTGACGCTGTCCCTTCTCTAATGGCGGTGATTTGAAAGGCTTTTATTCTATTAAATGACCCCTCTCTCCCTCTCTCTCTCTCTCTCTCTCTCTCTGTGTGTAGAGTCAGCATATTACATGATAGTCGTTATTTTTCAACTTTGTTTGAGAATCTCTCTCTCTCTCTCTCTCTCTCTCTCTCTCTCTCTCTCACCCGGTCTGTAGGACGTAGAATACGCTGGCTGTATCCCTTGTAAAGAAGTAAGCCCCAACTACAATAAAGGGGTGTCCGGTTTATGACACCAGATGGTGAAGCTCAATTTGTAGAGACCTGGGGACTGTGAAGTTCCTCTTTATTATCATTATTTCCATATCAACACTGAACCGGAGTGGTACTACTTTAAATGGTCCTGTTTATGCGTCAAATACTTTGTAATGTAAAGGAATACGTGAAACCATATTAGGTAAAAGTAAAGTTGGCGACTGTAGTCGAGGTTGACTAGAAGGCTCGCATTACAATAGCTACTACACCGAGGTGTAGGGGAAGGTGCTACTCTTTTCCCTGAATTGCTCCACTTTACTCTTGATACATACCTTATATTGCTGAGTGTTAAGCAAGGAGATATCAAGTACCATTTTTAAAGTCTTTGGTATGACTCGACCCGGTATTGAACCCAGGTCTCCCGGACCATTGGTGAACACTCTACCCACTAGGCTAATGAGCCGGTAGGAATACTTGATACTATATAACTGTGTGCAAAAAAATTATTATCATAGATGATTGAAAAAATCTTGTTAAAAGTAATTGCTGTGGAGTGTTTAGAATAAGAAAGTTGATTATAGTCAAATATTTAGAAAATAATCAAATTTAGCTAGAAATATCCCATTTGGAGTTGATATGCTACTAAACAAATAAACTAAACCGAACCTACTTATATTTTTGTTTACAAAGTTTTCATCCTATGAATTAATTTCAAATTATAATTCAATAGTGCAATTTTCTGTAAGAAATAATAAGATATCTATCCAATGATACTAATTTCAGATCTATTTGACTCAGCAATGGGACACATCCGAGACTACCACTTCGAGTCATACTCAGGACACATTTTTCTTTGAAGGTTGCTTACCCCCTCTGCAGTGGATACAATCAGCCTCACCAACAGGGTTGAGGAAGACTTTTCACAATAAACACAAGTTTATAAAAGTATTTCTTTAATCTTCAGGCCGAGGTTAAGAACGTGGGATACTGGCTATCGGACATGTTCATGCAATTTTGTTATCTTACTTATTTATTCATTTATTTATTTATTTTGTTATAGAAGCGTTTAAATCCTATTTTTGGTTAAAATTGTTCAATGCTTTCAATCTTAAAGGTAAGTAAGTTTGCGACCATAGTCGAGGGTGACCCGAAGGCTCTCTTTTCGATAGCTTACTACACCAAGGTATTGGGGAGGGGTCTACTCCTTTCCCTGGATTGCTCCACTTTACCCTTGTTCCGTACCTTATAATGCTGAGTGTTAAGCAAGGAGGCATCAAGTACCATTTTTTGACTCTATGGTATGACTCGACCAGGGATTGAACCCAGATCTCCTGGGCCATTGGCAAACACTCTAACCGCTAGGCCAATGTCGAATCTTAGTAGTAAATAATACCTAATACGGCAAAATATACAATGTATATGATCCACTTGTTTTTCAAATCGGGAAAAAATGTGTGAATTCTTTGAAAATCAGCAATCTTAAATCTCTCTCTCTCTCTCTCTCTCTCTCTCTCTCTCTCTTAGGATCGAACTTTTGCACGGAACCTGTGCAGCAACATAGAACTACTTTTTAATTCTTGTGGTCCCTAAGATTTAAAGCTGTGTTATCTCACATATCAAGTAATTGCCCCACGTGACCCGGAGCAGGACACACCACCAATGCTTTTGGATCCCTAGAGTAAAACTTGTTTATGTGAATCATTATTAACGTGCCAGTTACTCATGCAGGGCTTGATTTGGCTCAGATGCCGTCACTGATAAATGTTATGTGGTTACGTTGTTTTTGTGGGGATCTTGTTTGCATGCTAGAACCCTATGTGGTGAGCCTGCTTATGCGCCCATAGAGAGCAATTTCAAAAGTGACGAATATTTTGCACGCACGGCAAGGACAGAGGATGTGGTGAATGGACAGAGAATGGAGACTGGAAAGAGAGCGTGAAGAATAAGGCAAAGAGAATACCGTGTGTCGTTAATGCTTGTATCATTATCAAGTTGTGGTCAATGGCGGTATTGATGGCAGTAATAAAAACGTTGCAGAATAATTGAAGGAGTAAGAAAATGGGAAGAGGAAAATAATTTGCATTTTTCTATTGATGTATAAAGATAGGGATAGTAATCAATGCGGTGAATGTCATAGTAATGATAATAATGTAAATACATTAAATCAAATAAAGCTGATTTTGAGAAATATCTAAAGCATTTAAAAATGAAAACAGAGACGAAAAAATTCTATTACTTATTAACATCCTAGCGCTGAGAAACTGGAGACTGGGGTATCAAGTGGCTTTATAGATTCTTATTTACTTTTTGCCTGTACCATCTACGTTCTTCTAGTTTCTTTTTTAATGGCATATCAACCTTCGTGAGTTTTTTTTTTTTAATGACAAATGCATGCTTTGTAGAAGAACAGTAATGAGGGCGTTCAAAACTTTCTCAAGAGGATTAGTCTGAAAGTGAACGTAGTAATGCGACTGGAGTTCGAACTCGTTTACTACGATGTTGCAGTACATCAACCTCTACGCCACGGTAACTTCCTTCTCCAGATTAGATAATTATAAAGACGAATAAATATCAAGTTTTAGATATAAGCAGACTTTAACATAAACAGACTAAGAAAGAAAGAAAGAAAGAAAGAATGTTTAATTGACTGATTTGAAAAGACATATACACATGAGCAGTTTTAACTATTAACAAACTTAAAAGCAGATTGAGATTGAAAGCGAACGAGCGGGTTTCCCGAGAATTTGAGTTCGATTTTCACCGGAAGCTTAGTGTGTGTGTGTCTACACAAGGCATTCTATTCCTTTTTGTAATACATGAACAAACCGAATGAAAAGCAAGTCAGACTGGAAAGATGAAAAGAAAAAATTTAATGAATATATAAATTTTAAAAAATATACTTTTAACAGTTTTGGTGTCTAAAACAATAACAATGATATTGAATAGCTTCTTGGGCGTTATCTACATTTCTCTGATACTTAGCTGGCATTTCAGTGCTCACCTGACATTCACCACGAGTGGATGATTTAAAGTTAATCGCATAGTTTCGGGAGACCTTCCTCTGTGGCAGCACCTGCTCCCTAGTTTAAAAAGGAGCATAGATGAGATCATTGCCTGGTTAGTAAGATACCTCAGAAGTTAAATGTTGACGGGTCCATTCAGCATTTGTAAATGGGCACGCACGAAATCGAGTTTCGTGCGTGCTCCCCACAATAAAATTACATGTCAAATTTGACTTGGGAAGTCGGATAAATCCATACATTCCTGTGATATTATGCATACCCACGTAGCCAAATTGGTAAAGCTTGTAAGTAGAACCAGGTTTTGTTTGGTATTTTGGGTTTTATGGCATATCAACCTTTGTAGGTTATTTAATGCCAAATCCATTTTTATACAAATAATCAGTTCTATTCCTAATAATTCAAACTACACCATTTAATTATCAAAAACATTTCTATTTCAAGCTATTCAGTTGAGCATAAGTTCCTTGTTTAAATATCAAATCACTTATATTTCAAATATTTTAGTTTAGCATAAGTACGCAGATTAGTGCTATTTAACACATAGATAGGGCCCTGTCAGGTGCTACCCCTCCGGACCAGAGTGAACCTGGGAGCGATGACAATGAAGGGGTATTCAGTATTCTCCGTGGTTTTAGCATTACTGGAACCTCACCATTAAATTGTTTAGAGTCATATCCAGGATACTTTTTGGTTGTTCTAACCCCCTGAACCAGGTTTCTCTAACCTTCTACGAAATATAAGTCTTGAGCAATCTCGTTACTGCCTAGCTTCATTTAGCCAGCGGTAACTGATCCTTTTAGGATTTGGTTTGGTTTAGTTTTATGGCAGATCAATCTTTATAGATTATTTAATGCCAAATCCTGTTTATACAAATATATCAAATATATATGATTTGTATACACATTTTGTTGATGACATTTTTAAATGAGTCTGACTTATTTTTTTCATACAGTAAAATGGTTCAAACTATTACTCTTTACTATTAATTAATAATTTGTTTGCATACAATTCATCATCATCATCATATCGTGCTGGCAGCACGGATATCCCGGACCCTCTCTCGCCACTCTTCCCTATCGTTCATCGCCCTAGGCAGGTCTTCAGGACAACATCCTGTATCCTCACACAGCTGCTGAATGTACGTTCGTGCTGGTCGTCCTGCTTTTGCGCGGCCGTGTGTAGGGATCCAACAGTCACAATTTAACACCGGTCATTTTTTTGTACGCAGTTTGTTGGTGATTTCATATCGAAATGATTTAGAATAATTAATTCTAAATAATTTGTTTGCAAATCGTACAGCTATTCTATCTACACAGTTAAATGGTTTCAATTATAGCTATCTAACACATATAATTCTATTAAATATTACTCATTTATTTGCAAACGGTGAAGATGTATTGCTATTCAGCACTAATAATCCAATTTAACATTATTCCTTTGCTTGCTGTAGAATACAGTTTTGTCTAGTGTGTCTACGTTATTACCTATATGAGTACTGGTGGAAGTCCGTGTAGCCTACTGCCTAAGGTACTGGACTGTGGCTTCGAAGCGAATTTGAATTTAATTCAGGCTATTACGTTCATTTTCGAACAAATACTGTGGAGAAAGTTATGAACTTCCTTATCTACCTCAGAAATGGGTTTACTAATACCACTGCTGTCATCTATAAGGTTGACCTTGATATTAAATAACTCACAAAGGTTGACATGCCATTTAACAAAAAATCTAATCCGAACATTAAAGTACTGGTAAGATCATCGCTATTCAACTTCGGTGATCTTGCAGAAACTACATAAAATATAATGGAACAAGGAATGCGAATCTATAACTTTTAGGCATAAAATAACGCTAGCTTAGTGTGTACAATAATGGTGCCCGCTCAACATAATGCCTTATAGCTTTTCTTTTGATCTTATCTTCTTATTTAACCTTGTCTGCCTGTCTTGCTGGCTGGACCCTATTAACTTCTGCTTCGGTGTTCTTTGAGTTGACATTAGTTCATCTTGGTCAACATTTCAGTTTTTAATAAATGGACACAACTTAGTTTATTCTTTTAGACGACTTCATTTCCCGCAAGTCCTATACAGTCACGTAGCTGGAGAATTAGCCATTCCAAGCACCGTTTATTCTCATCGGTGCTGCTGCTAATCTGAAATACTCAATCCCACTTATCTGTTCCCATGACTGAACCTGCTACGCAGATAACTGCTAGAAGCGTTAGCTTTGGGTCACAATCTATCTGTCGCAACAATCTTTTTTTCCATGATTCTTCAAATTAACGAATTACCAGATAATTTTTAATCAAAAAATTTACACTACCTTACTAAATAAATAGTCAACCAATTCATTATGTAACAGGCTGCTCATGCCATTAAAATCAATATAGCAATTAATCAATAATTACGTATTAAAATGAAGACTGTTTTTCTTAAGATGATTGGTGGAGACACATATCTACAGAGATGCTAATGTGAGGTGATGTTAGGTTATTTGGTTTAATGGCGTATCAACCCTTCATGGTTATTTCAAAAATAGAATGTTTCATGAAAGCCAAAGCGCGTTAATATGTATGATTTGGAAATGAAAAGTTTGAACATAACTTTATTTTTTAAACGAGCTTCAGTTCATTTATTTGCAATCAGTTATATAGTTTCAACTTTTCCAATCTGATATTAATAATTATTTCCAATATTAATTATTTGTTTTCACACAGTTAAATGATTTCAAGTATTGCTATCTAATACACATAATTCTGTATGATATTAATCATTTGTTTGCACACAGTTAAGTTTCAATTATTGTTATCTAATAATTCAATTTAATATTAATCATTTGTTGCCATGCAGTTACATAATTTCAAGTATAGAAGATGATTAAATATTTCTATTCGACCCATCGATAGGGTTCTATCAAATGCTACCATTCCAGGTCAGAGTGGATCATAGAGTAATGATAATAAACGGATATTTTACATTTATCAAACTCAGAAACGAGAGCATCATCATCAGATTGTTTAACGTCATACCAAGGACATCTTAGGGGATCTTATTCCTCACAAAAGTTGTGTCGGCGGATCCTCTGCAAAGGTCTCGTCGGAGGATCCTCTACAAAGGTGCATTCGGCAGATCCTCTGCAAAACTGCTGTCAGCGGATCTTCTGCAAGGGTGCAGTCGGCAGATACTCTGCAAAATTCCAATCAGCGAATCCCACAGAACAAACCGAAAGTGTGGGATGTTGATTTTGCTCTATCGAAAAATTCTTGTGGTTTAATAAAGAAATATATTTTAGTTCTATTATTGACCGATCTAAAAATTGTCCGTTTAATCTTTTTTTTTCTTTTTTTATTCGAACGACCTTATGCATTTATATCATGACTTGTATATAAGGTATGGCAAGCCTGTTCAGAATTTAATATGTGGACCATTTTTTTATATACTTAATGCCTTAAAGATAGCAGATGTGCATAATTATAAGGTATTATTTTGTATTATTGAATTAGTATTACATCGCATCTATTTGTAATGGAAAGAGGAATAATCCAGTATTGATATGAGAATAAGTGTACTGGAAAATTATATTGTGTAACTATATTTACTCAAATGCATTTTTCCTTGCGCATAGACGCGCGAAAATATACGCTCACACACACACACACACACACACACACACACACACATATATATATATATATATGCACACACGCATATATACGTATGTATTTTCCAAATCTCTTCGTTAAGAGCAGCATATATCTTCGGCCTATTTTTCAGTAGAGTATAATTAATTCGAATTCAGAGTTTTGCTTTTCCTAGACTGATCGCTTCACCAAAGTTAAAGAATCCAGCCATCAAAAATCCTTAACTCATCCTTGAACAGAGCACCTCCTATGGTTGTAATGGTTAGCAAGTTAGACCAGCAAACTTTCATTATTGAGTTCAAGTCTTACTGGGTACCCCATTCATGTGGCCGCATACTACATCAAAGCAAAAAAAGTTAAGAACTAGAACTTATCCCTGAAGAGGACCCGTTGGATTCATGCTTTTCTGTGGTCTTAAACCTGAAGTAAAACACAAGTAACCTCGTCCCAGATTTTAATTTAAGTCGTAGACAACCTAGGAAGAATAGCAATCAATCAAAGGGTATTTCACACTTTCCTGTCATTAGCGGGAAGTAAACACATAGCCTTACCTAGGTTTTGAACTTTGGCCGGTGATTCCATTTCCAACAAGGATAACGCTTATTGTAAGCAAACGTCTGTCACATATATAAGTATTATTACACAAGAATATATATCATATATTTTAAATATATAGTTTTGTAATTTTACCATATATGACACTTATTACATAGCAATATACATTTGTGTGTGCGAGTGTGTTTATTCAATGTGCTATCAATACGTCACTAGTTTGAAGAGAAATTTATCAAAAATGAATGAAACATTCTAGTGCTTGAAAATGATATTTTTGGCACTCAACTCTATTCACTGAATTTATCCAAGCACCACCTTAATACTTGGTATATTGCCCAGTTAGCCGGGACTATAAAGTAGACCCCTAAATGAATGTCCTAGATATTACACAAAACAATCTGATGGTGAATTTCTAGTATGCTGGAACTTTGGGAAGTGCGAAGCACCCTTTCATTGCCATCGCTCGCTGGTCCACTCTCGCTCAGAATGGTAGCACCTGATCGGGCCCAATCTATGGGTTAAATAGAACTAAAGTGTGTAATTATCCTAAACACAATTGTTTGAATTAAAAAACTGTTTGATTAAATTGAATAGCTTGAAATAGAAAGATTTTTGACAATTAAACTGTATACTAACATTTAAACTGCGTACTTATGCTAAACTGAATTGTTTGAAATGAATGGGTTTTTGTCATTCAACGGTATATAAACAAGATCTGCACTTATACGAAACAGAATGTTTGAATTCGAACTGTTTGAATAAACTGAATAGCTTGAAAGAGAAATATTTTTGACAATTAAACTGTCTACTCATGCTAAACTGAATTGTTTGAAATACAACTGATTATTTGTATAAAAGTGGATTTCGCATATAATAACCGACAAATCCTGATATGCCGTAAAACCCAACAAACCAACAATAGTCAGTATGGAATCACATGTGGATAAACTGTTTAATGTTTTTTGGCCTGTAAAATAATGTTTGATCCTTCGAAAACTAAACCTTGGATGTTAGAAATTGGTGACTTCAAAACTATATCTTACGTTTACCTTTCATTTTACTTTTCCCCTTATTTTTATAAATTCTTTTTTATAAGCTTATCGCTAAACTAATAAAAGTTTAGCTACATCCATTTAGGTTTTATTCAATTTTCAATTTTATTTTTATTTTTAAAGGTTACATGTTTCTATTTTTAGTCATTAAAATTGTTATAAACTATTCAATATTTATTTACCCCTTGAATATTCATTTGGTGCAATGCTTATCATCGGAAAGAAATGGAAATGGGGATACAACTTCAAGTCTTGGACCAGAGTGTTTTTCACTTTGCACTAACGCCCTTTAATAAGTTATGAATCCATGTGTTCTCCCAACTTTGTGTCAATAGTATGGCAGGCTGGGTTCTCAAGCCTTGGTAGGGCAAATGGTATCATAGAAGGAAATTTCTGAATTCAACTAAGCTGTACCCTTTTGAAAAATAGATCGTAAGTTTTATTCGGCGCTGGTGGAGATTTTGATTCTCTAGATACAATAATAATAACTAAAAATGAGTTAATGATTTGTATTTTATTTTTGAAACTGCTATAAAAATGGTTTATATACGGCAAATCCCCTACGTGAAGTCATAATATGGAAAGATTTAGTCAGACTCTTAAGAACTACTGATATATATATATATATATATATATATATATATATATATATATATATATGCATGGTGAATTCAATAAGTTTCCAGACCTTTAGTATCTTTTATTGCTCCTACGTTGTCTCTAATGTCTGGCAAAATTTTAGACTTCACTTTTATAGATCAATATGTTTTTTCTTTTTGTAAATGTATATGTTGATAGACTGGTTATTTTGGGTTTATGCTGTTGGTTTTCTTGGCTATGTTATCAAAACTAATCTTCTTGTTAAGCCAATCTTACCGAATTTTTTTTTCCTTAAAGTGTTATTATTATTTCTAAAAATATATCAAAACCTTCTTCCATATGAAAGAAACTTGATAATCAAAATCAAAACCCGGAGGAGAAAGGAAATGTCTGAAGCACGTGTACTGCACAAGTATATGGAATAATTATTAAAAAAGCACTAAATCTCAAATCATTTGCGGACCTATGCATCTGAATATATACATTTTTTTTCTTAATTAAGATATTTATTTCTTTAAAATTCTCTTTTCACCGGAAGCAATGTAAACATGTCTACATTATAGTCAAATATGTAACTGTATTTCGTCCATCTGAAGAAGGTAATTTCATAGGGATGAAATAAACTTCTATTAAAGGTACAAATATGAACTTGTTTTTGTTTAATTTAATTTAATAAAAATGTTTTCGCTTTGCACGCGAGTTTAGATGTATTTCTATTTTGAAATTAATTGTACATTCGTTAGCCATTGATATTGAAGACTCAATTTGATATTCCTATTCTCCTTGGATTATTACATAATAGTATAATCCTTAGACTACTTTCTTCTGAATATATATATGTGTGTGTGTGTGTGTGTGTGTGTGTGTGTGTGTGTGTGTGTGTGTGTCTGTGTGTGTGTGTCTGTGTGTGAGTTTCACCTGTCTATGTTGCCGATATTGAATGGGATCAAATGAAGTTTATTTTTTAACATAATGCCTCTTGCTGATCTTATACTTCTTCAATCAATGCAACGCTGCTTGGATTCCATTCTCAAAAAGTCACCTACAACAGATATGAGGTCATCATATGACCTATTCAATCAGTGAACTTTTCAGGTCAGAGTCTCGCTTTCTCTCTCTCTCTCTCTCTCTCTCTCTGCATTTCTCTCTCTCAATCTCTCTTTATATATATATATATATATATATGTTAAAATGGCTTCCAAATACACTGACAAATTGTTATTTACATTACTACATTTATCTCTCTATATATAGTGGGGAAATAAATATTTCATCCCGTGCTGATTATCTGAGTTGGCCACCTTGCAAAAATATAAACGGTCTATGATTTTCAGGGTTGTTCCGCTTTGAAAGTGAGAGATAGAATATATAAAAGAAAATTTTAGATAATCACATTATGATAATTTTTGAAAATCTATTTGTTTTTTATTGAAAAAAATTCACCCCAATCAATCAGCAATAACACAGCACAACCCTCCAAACCGATTATGTGACCAGGTGGCATGTAGACTTGTCTTATAACAAAATTATTACTCTTAATCAAGTAATCATACCTGATTCAGATTCTAATCTCTCCACAATGGTCAAGACGAAAGTATTGTCTAAGGACATCCGGGAAAGAATTGTATACCTGCACAAGACTGGAATGAGCAACAAGACGTTTGGCAGGTGAGAATGAGTCAACTGCTGGTGCGGTAATAAGAAATTGGAAGAAACACCAATTGACTATCTATCTCCCTCGATTTGGAGGTCTAAGTAAGACCTCCCAACTTTGACTAAACCTGATGATTAGAAAGGTGTGGGAACAACCGAGAACTACGTGGCTAGAAACTGTTGATACTCTCAAGGCAGCTGGGACCAGGCACCAAGATGCCCATTAATAACATACAATGTCGTAGTGGGCTGAAATCATTTAGTGCCTACAAGGCCCCCTACTCAAGAAGGCTCGTCTCAAGTTTGTAAATTAGCACTTGGATTATTTAGAGAAGGGTTGGAAGAAAGTGCTGTGGTCAGATGAGACAAAAATTATTATAATGTGATTTTCTTGAAATTTTTATTTACTCTTTGTCTCTCTGTTTCTCTCTCTCACACACACACACACACGCACACAAACACACTTTCAAGAAGAACCAACCCTGAAAATTATAGACCGTTGATATTTTTGTCTGGTGGCAAACTTAGAAAATTAGCTGGGGATAAAATAATTATTTTCCCCAAAATATATATATATATATATATATATATATACAAAGTAAGTGTTTACTCAACCCTTTCAACACGAGCAGATGTCATACAAGGTCAATCTTTAGTGGGGGTGGGTTAGCTAGTTTGAATTTAAAGTTTCCTTTTTAGTAGACTGATTGCCCGTATTTTAGGTTTTTTCAAGTATTTTGGTTGTCATAGAATTTTCTTTTTGTGTGTCTTCTTTATGTTCTTGTTGATTTTGGCTTTGAAAATTGTGCATACTATTTGGTATTGGGTATGATAGGTTTAAGACATTGTATGGTGTTTGCTTTTATTATATATATATATATATATATATATATATATATATATATATATATATATATATTTCTCCACGTGAAAGTTTTCGTTTCCGCAAATTGCAAAAGATTATGAAATGAGTTTTAACAATCGACATAGCGCTTGATGGTATGGTACACCAAAAGAACAGATATGGCTCTAACTATGAATTAATGAACACCTCCGTGATTTAGAATAGAAACAAAATATATCCGGGTTAAGGTGCATAGAAAGCACGTTAATGTGCAAGACTATCACCATCCATTTACGTTCAGGTTTCGACAATACCTTAATTTGCTTTCGCTTAATTAATACTTACAGGATGTTGCACGATAAGATATAAACAACCAAAAATTCAAATAAATCAACTCATAAAATATTACAAAACTTAATTGATATAAAATTTAAAAGGAAACACACTTATTTCCTCTTACGGGCAAAGTGCATTTTTGCAAAATATCCTTTTTCTAATGCCGCTATCTGTACAGTGAGACATGTCAATTTAATTTTTCGTATTGTCTTCGTTTTCTCAAACCGTCTAATTGTATTGTGAACAATACACACACACACACACACACACACAAATATATATATATATATATATATATATATATACGTGTGTGTGTGAGTGAGTGGTTGGACGGCCGTCTTTTATTTAAGCATATTTGATTGAATAATAAAGACACATTTTATCAATATATTTTCATTAAAAAATTGTTTATTTAAAGAGTTTTTCAAAATTATTTTTTTGTTTTTTTTATAACATAACAAAATTACATAAACGCAGAATTATAAAAAATATAAAAAAAACTCTGTCAAAAACTCTTTATACAACAAAAAAAAATCTTTATACATGCAAGCAACTCCTGATGATGGCCTATGAAAGGTCCAAAAGCGCTCAGAACAATTTTGGTAAATTCATCCTCCAATTCCAACCTGAAACCAAGACGCTTATCAGGAAACTTAAAAGGATCTTAATAAAATTATATAGGAAAAAAATGTGTCTTTATTATCTAAGCAAACATATATACATATATATATATATATATATAGAGAGAGAGAGACAGACAGGCAGAGACATAGATAGATAGATAGATAGATAGATAGATAGATAGATAGATTCGAAAGAGAAAGCTACCAACAGAAATGGAATGTTTTCAGCCAACATGGACAATTTGCACCAAAGAAATAATCTCAGATAGAATAAGTAGAATGAAAGAAAATAAAATAAAAAAAATCTTCACTATGAAAGAAATTTAACGCTCAGACAAAATTCAAACGTCCCTTGTCTGCCTGCTGAGGAATTAAATGTCCAAAACATGTGTACCACAACAACATGGAATCATAATATTTAGAAAAATATATAAGTATACAGATAAATAAAAAGAAAACCAAATACGAAATTTGAAATCATTTGATGACCTATTCATTTTAATATATATATATATATATATATATATATATATATATATATATATATATATATATATGTATATATATATAGGGCCTGCGTGTAATATGATAATAGCAATTTATATCAATGCAGCTGCCCATATATGCATTATATTTTATGTCGGTTCTATAATAACGACTTGGGACAGCAAGAAAATGAACAATCTTCAGGGTAGATTTTACATTCTCTGAAAGTGAAACTCGAAATTGTCAAAGATAGGCTGACGCTTTAATCAGATCTTAAATCCCACCAGTTAACCGAATCTTGACAAACATAAACACCTCAAGTCCATTCCCTCCGTCATTCAACACAGTTGTCACTTAAACCGTTTACAAACGTCATTATATCACTGCCCTTCCGTCATTACAGTGGAAGCGAGGAAAGAAAAAATTAATAAAAGAGAAAAATTCATGGAAAAGTTTCGTTTTAGTGAATGGCTCTCCAGTTGCGTCTGATAACTAGCACTGTAGACTGACGGGCTATACATCAGAGGAGGGTGATTCTGGTCTGGGGTCTGGACGGAGGTCAGTCTTTGCAAATAGATAATTGTCGTTTGCTTCGTTGGCCAGCACGCAGGCTGTCGATTGATTCTGGACCATTCGCAGACTGGTCATTTTATATACGACGCCGGCCTCGACAAGATGACAGTCATTGAGTTTTACGTTTTTATTTTTCTGTCTTTTGTTGTCGAGATGGTTTCTTATTCGTAAAACTGTTTTGAAAGATTTATGTGTGGTTTGCTGGTAAAATCAGCCGTGATGCTGGTGTGAACGATACAGTTTGTTACATAGGGATTTGTGATGAGGATAATCGTTTGGTGGGGTATTTTTTTTCGTTTTAATTATCTCTTCCGATTTAACGTTTTCCTATTTACTTTGTGTCAGTTGGTTTTATCCAGACCCATTATTATCAGTACCAAGAATGATATCAGTTCTCTCTTTCTTTTTTCTTTTTCATTTTCCTTTCCTTCTTTCTTTTTCTTTCTGAAGTTGTCAGATCTCGTTGACTTACTTTTCAGAATGATATTGGAGAAGAATAACGTGTGTACGTAAATTAAATTTATGTACATGTCTAAAATAGGTTGGTTGGTTGGTTGGTTGGTTTACAGTCAACAACTGTTGCGTTATTTAACGGAAAATTTAGGCTTTTTCTGAGCATTTACATGGTTTCAAATTATGAATATTAATAATGCTTTGTGAACAATTAAAAATTCAAGAAACTTCAATACAAATAACTTAGATTGTATTATATGGTTTTCAGTATCATTATCTAATGAAAAATGCTTGTCCAGTCGGCTGGGAAAATCTGCAGAGGGGTAAGACCCCCCACCAACGAGTATCCTGTGTATGACGCTAAACAATCTGATTGTGAGGTTCCAGCAATGCTGGGGCTTTGGGGAATGCGGAGTACTCCTGCATCGCCATTGCTCCCAGCTCCACTCTGGCCCAGAGTGGAGGCACCTCATAGAGTCCTATCTATAGGTAAAATAGAACTAAATTGCGTACTTATACAAAAATGAATTACTTGAAATAAAACCGTTTTGACATCTAATTGTGTGTGGACAAAAAATGTAATTATACTAACTGAATCATTTGAATTAGAATTGTTTGACTAAACTGAATTGCTTGAAATAGAAACGTCTTGACAATCAAACTGTGTACTCATGCCAAACTGAATTGTTTGAAATAGAACTGATTATTTGTATAAAATGGATTTGGCGTTAAATAACCTACGAAAGTTGATATGTCATAAAACCCAAACATCCAAACGAAATTTGTATACATTAATATGAGTTCAAGTATTCCAATCTAACAATAATAATTGGTACAAAGTTAAATTGCTTAAAGTACCCGGCCTAATATCAATAACTAGCACTTGATTATATAAGTTGAAGCATTTCAAGCAATGGTTTCAAGTAAATAATAATAATAATAATAATAATAATAATAATAATACTTTCCGAAAAAATGCAAGTTCAAGTAACTAATATTTTAACAAAAAAATTACATAGTTATATATTCATATATTTCTAATACTAAGAATCTTCTAAGCGATTTGTTTGAACACTTGACAGGATCCTAATAGGTATTACCATTCCAGTCTGAGTGGACCTGGTAGTAATGACTCCACATTAATCAGAGGACCAGAATTGGAGCTTCACAACTGGAAGCAGTTTAGTACCATAACCAGAACAATCTTTTTTAGGAAGCTGGTACTCTTTTGCTGGTGATGCAATCAATATATTCTAGTTCTCGCTCACAAGACCCTTTAACACAGACACGCACACATACACACAAATATATTTATATATCAATGTAGAATTTTAGTTACTTTTTCTTTTTCGATTTTGATTTTTTAACTAAATGCACGAAGAATTAAAGAAATTCACTTCGAGTTGGTGCAATTAAACGTAATACTTTTGGTAAATCACAAGATTATGCAAGTGCAACACCTTCCGTAGTCAACAGAAAAATAGAAACAGAACAAATCTTTCTTGTTTGCCAAACAGAATATTAATTTGAAGAGTAAGATTTGAAAAGTTGGAGTATCTTAAAAGAAGTACAATAGCATAGCTTTACATCTAATCAGAATAGAAGAGTTGGAGGTTTCCACCAATATTGGAAACAAGTTGGAAAAAGAGTGAAAAATTACTTAAACTACTTCGGGATAATATCAGCGTTTTTTTGCTGTCACACTACGTATAATACATCTCTCTCTCTCTCTCTCTCTCTCTCTCTCTCTCACACACACACACACACACACACACACACACACATATATATATATATATATATAATATCAGGTAAAACTTAATAGATAAGATCCATAATAGAATATTTTTTATAATGGTTTTTTTAATTGTTTCTTCGGATGAAATACAAGGTTAGATGGATTTATTATCGCTTCATTTAGCTAAACATTTAGGTAATTATAAATCAACACACACACACACACACACACACACACACACACACACACACACATATATATACATATATATATATATATATATATATATATATATATATATATAACCCTTACTATACTAACAAAATATATTAATCCTGTTGATTATAAATTAGATATTGGCCCATCAATGTCTACTACACCGATATGTAGGGGCGAGCGCTACTCCTCTTCTTGGATTGCTCCACTTTACCATCAGAACATATCTTATAATTCCTTCCTTTAATGATTTATAGGAAAAACCTTCACAGATTGAAGCGTCAGAAAACAAAATAATGCATGATCGGGTGGGCGAGAGTGAGTTTGAAAACTCGGATGAAGATCAAATAATGCAAGAAGACAACCTTAATTACAGCTCAGTGTGTGACAGATCTAAATCTCTAAGAGAAAGTAATACATGATAGAGACAAGGAGAGCAAAGCAATCCCGAAAATGAAACAAATCACTAGAAGAAGTACAAGACCTACTATGAGCATAAGACCCTCACATTTCAGGGAGATGTAGTGATACTAGCAAATATCTGCCTAATTTGCATGAGTGTACGAGCGAACCGATAAAAGTCTCACTGAAAATAACTAAAAAGTTTGATCAGCTCCTGCTACGCGCAGAGGCGTTTCAGTAGACTGTCTGGCATTCGTGCCGGACAGTTAATTTTCATGAACCTCAAGGGGCCGTCTCGCTAGGCTTTTACTCTCCTTGGAGAGGTTAGGTTTATTGCCTGGCGCCTGAGGCTCCTCGTTTTAAAGGACTGCCGACCAGCCCCGAGGCATTTTTGGAGCCGCAGGACTTGTCTGGGTCACGGCCCTGCGAACGGTTCCGCTTAAAGAAGATCCTGTGCCACTCTCATCCGTCAGGTGGGACGTTCGTCAAATATCGCTTGATCAGCCACTGCTTCGTACAGAGGCTTTTCAGCAGACTATCGGTCGAAGTGCGCCTTGACCGGCATCCTCGAGCCTCAGGGGGCCGTCCCTCGAGGCTTTAAACCTCCTTCGAGGCATTAGCTTTATCGCCTGGCACCTGAGGTATCTTTTTTTAGGGTAATGCCGACGTGGTCCGAGGTATTTTGGGAGCCACTGGGCGTGTCTGGGCCACGGCTCTGCCCCTGGGCCTACCTAAAAAAGCCTTGTGCCACACTCCTCCATCTGGCCAGACGTTCGTCAAATATCACTTGATTAGCTCTTGTTTCATGCAGAAGCTTTTCAGCGGATTGTCTGGCATCCGTGCCTGACAGTCAGTTCATCGAGCCTCAGGGGGCCGTTTCCTCAGGGTTTAACCCTCCTTGTAGGGATTATGTTTATCGCCTGGCGCTTGGGGCGCCCTTTTTAGAGTAATGCCGACGGCGCGTTTTTGGAGCCGCCGGACGCGTTTGGGCCACGGCCCTTGGCCTGGACCCACCAAAAATTAGTGAAACGTTCGTCAAATATTACTTGATCAGCGACTGACTAGTGCTAACCTTGCACATCACAACAATTTTATTGGATAATTAATTTGAATAACGTTGTTTCGATAAAATTATTCAATAAAGTACGTCTGGCAATTCAGTTAAATAACGTTAAATAACGTTGGCCCGAAATTTCCGTTGCACTAAACATTCGCTCATCATTAACCATTCAACAAAATTTATGACTGGAAATCTGGACTGCACAATCAACAGAAAACACATTAGGATACTGGTTGTCGAATCAAAAGCAATTCATACACACTTCGTTATTATTTGTCTTTTTTAGTGGAACACGATACAAATTGAACATCTTTTTTATAATAAGAATAATATTTATTACTTTAAAGACACACCAATACCTTATGGGTCAATTAATTTTGAAATTTGATTGCTTCGTAAAAGTTTGATCGTTATTTTAAGTATATTTTCAATGTTCCATTGCATTTTTACGTTGCAAATCAATTAAAAATCTAAGTACTAATAAAAGATTACTCACCTGCTTTTGCGTTTAATAAGCTTTGCTAATTACGAAAAACAGTCATGTATTTGCTAAGTGTACTTGCTGTTCTAAAGTGGTTTTCTATTTCAAACTCGATAAAGCTTACTTCTACCTTACATCACTGATTTGACGGGAAAAGGTGAGTTCAGTTAGACTTGACCAGCTGTTCTAAAATTTGCGGGTAATTATTTGATATCAAGTATTCCTATCCTAAACTAATAATAAATACACAATTACATGGATTGATTTTCAATATAATGATTGTAATCATTTGTTAGGACACATACGGTTTCAACCGTTATTATAAATTACTGGTTTTCATACTAAAGTTAGAGCCCTGGTTGCTTTACTATTTACTCAGAACAGGAGGGAGAATAATTGCATTCAAACATTTCTAAAGTTTGTTAACGCTATGAGAAATGCATGTGTAGCATAATTAATTATTCTTATTTTTATGAGCGTCGATTGAAGCGGTTGTGCACATTTAAGTGATCTTCCAGTCGAGAACTTCCATATATCAATGCCTGATCGGCTTTTCAAACTCCTTGTTCAATTCCGGACAAGAATTTAGAAAGACAGACATACATTTTACTTGTTACTCACCCAATCCACACACACACACACACACACACACACGCACACACACACACACACACACACATATATATATATATATATATATATATATATATATATATATATATATATATATCCTACACAAGTTGCCATACTGAGTTTAAAGAGCCCTGTTTGCTCAACTATTTATCGAGAGCTGAAGGGAGACTAGGTGAATCTATACCTTTTCCAAGTGCATTAGCGTTATGTGAAATGCCACACCCTCTTAATGGATTTGAACTCAGATCACCGTGTTCATTTACGATACCACGAAGACAACCATAATATTTATATATATAGATATATAGAGAGAGAGTCAATTTTCTAATTACATTTTTTCGTGCATTAGTCGATGAACGTACAACGGGTATTCTTTTTCTCTGATAATTCTTATTGTGTAACTTACGAATATAACACTATTCTGTCCTTTTTCCAAAGATTTAACAACCTTTTCGGCCAACCATTTCACCAAAATCTTCCATTGTCTTATTGTCTACATATTGTCTTGTAAATCTCTGCTTGACAAGTTCCCTACGGTCGAGGATGCAAAAATATTCTCCGTTATCCTGATTTCAGATATTTTTTTGATAAAGAGGTACGTAAATGCTTATTGCACGAATGACAGACAAGTTCAAATATCCTCTATTGATTTGACTTATATAGAAGAGATTATTTCTCTACTTGCTTTTTTATTTTTATTTCATGGTACGATTTTCTGAATCATACATTCATTGTACTCTTTTCTTTGTACTGACTTGTCTACAACTCTTTTGGACAGTCTTTCCCTCCCACTTCCTTCAAATACCAGAGAAGACTGAATAGTTCTCAGCCTAACAAAGAAAGATCATTATTTTCTTTTTATCTAAATGTCAAAAAATAACGATATTCCAAGTGTATTAAAGAGCAGAATAAATATTCTTGCTGGGGACGAGGACATTTCTGCACCTATAGGTTCAACTTTTGAAATTTTTTTGAAAAAAACGTAATATCACCTCCTAATATTGCCCTGAAGACAGTCAAATATGACATATTATACCTATATGAATATATCCACCTTCTGAATATCTTCTGTTTTTGTTTATTTTCATATATATGTTTTTTTTTCATCATACAACGTGTGAAAGCACGTGCGATAACCTAGCCTCATCAGCCGCCAACCAGGGTGATAACACCTTCTGAATATCTTCTGTTTTTGTTTATTTTCATATATATATATATATATATATATATATATATATAATGGGACCCAAATAACAGGACAATGGGAAATGTTTGCAATGGCGTGTCTGTGTTTAGTTGCTTTTTTGGGTGTTATATGTGACACGAGGTCGTTTAAATTGGGAACCCATATAATGAATGCAAAAGAAAGAGAAACGATAGACAAATACCTGGGTCTTGATACAAAGCTGAAGAAGTGAAGCAGTTATGTGATGGACATACGAATAGTAGTTGGAGGCCTTGGAAAAGTTGCTAAATACCTAGTAAAGAGATTCCTAATACTTGGCTTCAAATGAGGAATTGAGACCATGCAACCACTAGACTGTTAAAATAGGCTAGGATCCATAGACAAGTCATGAAGAGCTGTGAAGACTTGAGAAGAAATTGCATGGAAAAAATGATTGCTTGTAAACAATTGTAGCTTCAAGTTGGGTGCTGTTATACGGCCTATTGACCCTTGTGGATTATCTAATCCCAAAATCTGTTTATATATATATATATATATATATATATATAGTGAGAGAGAGAAAGCTACTCCCCTACCCTCGTAAGGTTGAGTTCTCCAGCGAATTAAGTAATCGTGTTGCCATTAGCGTTTATTGCAAGCCTCTTCATATATGAATTGAGGTCTCGGTAGCCATTAAACGGATGTATGTAAACAATAGTAATTGTGATTCATAACCGTTTAAAATTTACTTCGATGCTACTAGCTCCTCGTGGCTGAAGGGTTAGAAGCCTTGATTGGCATTTGAGTCAACCGATATTCGATCCTAGCTACGGGAAGCTAATATGTCTAGCCACACTGATGAGTTCTGATAGAACGAAACAGATCTGTCTGTGGATGACTATATATATAAATTGTTAGCAAATAGTTTGTTGAAGTTTATTTTTAAATGGCTCAAAGCTCGTTCGTTTGCATACAGTTAAGTGTTTTTCAATCATTGTTATTCAATATTAGTAATTCTATTGATAATGTATTCATATGTAATATAGATGGATTTCACTGCTGTATGGTTCCAAATAACTAAAAGTTATCCTTAGAAAATGATTGAATAGTTCAATTTGACCTATTGATGAAACTCTCACAGGTTCTATAAACCTGGGTCATCATGAACTTCGGAGTAAAGCGAGGTTCTCCACATTTTCCTAACCTCAGAATAACAGTCTATCCATCAGATGCAGTTTAGTGTCATACACAGAATGCCAGTCGACCTATTCTACAGCCCTGGCTGATATGGTAATTAAAGATTTAAGTAAGTCTTCTTAATACAACTAATTTGCACAGTTATGAGGTTTCAAGTATTCATTTACCTGAACCCTTTCTCACGGGCAGGAAACAAAACAAGATCAATTTTAAAATTAAGTAAAGCTGGTTTGACTATAAAGATTTCGTTCTTCGATATTCTTTGTCAAACCAAGAGTAAAGAATCCAAGTCTACCACACTATTTTCCTAAATCTAACAATATCGACTTTGGTGTTCATTAGGTGCAACTTTTACTCGGTTTGTAAGCAAGATCGATTCACACAAGATGTCTCTTCCTTTTGGTCTGGTGCCAAACTAAACTAAGCTTAATAAGTGACTACTTTTCAATTTCTTTCCTCTTTTATTTACCTTCCCTCTTTCTTTTCATGTTTGTCCAAACTACCCCTCATTTTTTCAAGTCACTTTGTCCTGATCTCGCCGTTTCCCTTATTCTCGTTCCTATTGCTCTTTAAATATGATGCATTTTACAACGTTCAATATTTCTTCATTTCATGTCACTTAAGAATAATTCTTTTACTTCCGGTCATTTTATCCTTACAATTAATGTTAAGCTTATGATCATGATTTGCGTAATTGACGATGATAGTATGAATAGCGGTAAAATTGAATGGCCTTCGAGATAATAAAGGTGATGAGGACATTTTGCTTAGCCGAAGGAAGCGTCTACAATGATAAAACAAGCATAAAACTTTAAGTCCAAGATGTAATGGTGATTGAGTCTAAAAGTGCTATAATTATGGCAGATGCTTCAAAACTGAGATCGTTTGGATATTATAAGTCCAATAATAATATCGAAATTCGCTGACCGGGGAAAGCGAAATTCTAAGGGGAAAAAAAGAAGAGATGTTGAAAAGTTCTCGGCTTTACCAAGAAAAGAAAGATCTTTTGTTGAATGATAATTTACTTATTTACTTACTTTTGAAAGGACTAAATAGACTTCGGAAATAATGTGTCAAATGACTTGAAAAGCGAGATAAAACTTGGGAAATAGCATGTTCCTTCATGTATGATTCAGAAAATCTTAATCTGGCTGAGGAATTTTCAGGACTCAATTGACTTTTTAAATGGCTAAAGAAACTTTAGAAACAGTGTATTTTGAACAGTCGGTAAAACTTATAGATTAGAATGAAGGCATCTACTACGAATCAGAAAACCGTATTGCTAAATGAAAAACAAATGTAAGTGGGATAGTATTTAAAGTAATTATTTGTTTTTTTTTATTCTAATGGAATTTTTATAATGAAGTTATATACAAAACTATTGTATGTGTATGAATATAAAGAATAACACAGAACATTTATTTCTCTAAACCTACTTTTTAAAATCATTTTGCAGATTATACATCCAATGAGATTGGTTAGTAAACATAATACACCATCTGAAGAGAGGTCTCTAACGCACTGGACTGTGACATCGTAGTAAGCGAGTTCGAAATCCAGTCGCGGAATTATCTCCAGATGAGATATAATATACGGTATTCTCTCATCTCTAGGTTAAATTGTACTACTACTATCCTTCTAAAAGATGACTCTGACATTAAATAACCCATGAAGTTTTATTTGTCATTAAACAAAGAAACGAAATACATTCCAAATTGCTCGTGTGTATTAACGATTTAACACGAGGAAGGGCATTTTGATGTTATCAGGGAGGCGCGGAAATTTTAATTTATTTGTATTGACTGTTGCAATAGATATGGATTTGTTTAGCGATGAGATATGAAAAAGCGGGAGAAAGAGTCTTGAAAATAGTATGATGATTTCAGCCATTTTCCTTCAAATCCTTCGGCAGCAATATTCAAACCGTAGTAACCCTTTCCATGCCCTTAAACAAAATATATCGGAAATTATCCGTGTACCATGAGACATTTCTAAGGCATTGTTGTTGTTGTAGTTGTTAGTTTTTCACACGAGCGTTAGCCTGTGGACTTTTAGGGGGAACTGAGTGATCCAGGTCTCCAGGTCTTTTGTGAGCATTTTAGCCGAGCATGATAATGCTGTGTTCCGGTTGGTCTTTATTCTCTATGGCCGCTTTAAACGACTAATAAACAACATTTCACACCAGAAAACCTGGACCCGGCTAAGAAAAGGAAACCTTAAGAGAGAAACGGAATCTCTCCTACTAGCAGCGAAGGACAACTCTATAAGGATCAATCATATCAAAGCGAGGATAGATAAGACGCAACAAAATAGCAACTTAGCACAGAAGAAGTATAAGGCGAGACACCACTGGGTCGGCAAGGTGCAAGAAATTAAAATTTGAACATACTAACAAATGGTTTATGCACAACCCAGCACATGTCCTAGAAAATGACACACATTAACTCCTATGGGACTTTAACATAAAAACGGATCACCTAATCTCGACCAGAAGACCAGACCTTATAATAATCAAGAGAAAAAAAAAAAGAATTTGCAAAATTGTCGACTTTGCTGTCCCGGCAGACGACAGAATAAATCTGAAGGAATGTGAAATGAAGGATAAGTACGTCGACCTTACTAGAGAATTAAAAAAGCTGTGGAACATGAAAGTGGCGATTGTACCAATTGTGAGTGGTGCTTTTTGCACAATAACTAAAAGATTATTAAAAGGCCTGGAGGGCTTGGAAGTTGGCGGACGGGTAGAGACTATCCAAATGACAGCATTGCTGAGAATGGCTAGAATCCTGAGACGACTCCTGGAGACTTGAGGAGACTTGCTGTGACTCAAACTCCAGTAAAAACCATCAGCTAACACTGATGTGAAAAACTCTAAAGGCGTAAATAATAATAATAATAATAATAGCAATTATTATTATTATTATTATTATTATTATTATTATTTATTTTTACAACAGCTAACGCTGATGTTCTTTCACTGAAGTTTGAGTGACAGCAAGTGTCCAGAACTTTATTCAGTATTCTGGCTGATCTCAATAATCTAGTTGTTTGGATGGTTTCCACTCGTCCTCTTATTTCCATATCCTCCTGTATCTTTAATAATCCTTCGATAACTGTACCAAGAGCACCAATTATAATTGGCATAAACCCCATTTTCATGTTCCACAGTTTTACCAATTCTTTCGTAAGGTCAACGTATTTATCCTTTTTTTTTTTTTTTTTCATTTTCTTTCAATTTCACTCGATGGTCAACCAGGACAAAAAAATTCTCAATTTTGCAAGTTCTCTTTTTTTGTTGATTATTGTTCGGCATCTTCGTCTGGCTAAGATTAGGTGATCCATTTGTATGTCAAAATCCCATAGGAGTTTATGTGTCTCATTCTCCAAGACATATGCTAGGTTGTGCATATTCCATTTGTTCGTATGGTTATTGCAAGTTTTATACACCAGCTTTAGCTGATGGTCTTACAGAGTAGTCTGAATGACATTAAGTCACTTAAAGTCTCCAGGAATTTTCTCAGTATTTTGGTCGATATTGACAATGTTTGGAATGTCCCTGCTAGACCACTTTTTTCCAACTCTTCCAACTCCTTTACCAAGACTTTGTAAATCGTTTCCCGTGCTCCAGTTACCATTGGTATCACTGTCAACTTCATCTTCCATAGTTTATTATTATATTATATCTTTACAAGTTTTTCACACCAGCATTAGCTGATGTTTATTTCTATTATTTTACTCGTTTGAGAGTTTTTCACACCAGTGATAACTGATGGTTTTCCACTGGTATCTGAGTGAGCAGAAACTCTCTTCAACTCTCCAGAAATTTCCTCATTATTCTGGTCGATCTCGATAATGCTATAATTTGGATGATCTCCACTCGTCCTCCTATTTCCAAGGCCCCCTGTCCATGTATCAATCTTTAGTGTCTGTACCGAGCGCCCCAAATACAATTCGTATCACCGTCACTTTCATGTTTCAAAGATTTTTTTAAAATTCTCTATCCCAGGTCTTTATCTCACTTTGAGCATTCCACCACTTTTATTGGTGGTCAGCTAGAACAGTAAAGACCACAATACATGTACTCATTTTTTTCTTTTTTGTTGACAATTTCTAGATCTGGTTGTCTGCGTCTCATTTTCAAGGACGAATTTTCCATTGTGCATATACCATTTGCTCGAATGATCAAATTCAAACATCTTGCACGATTCCCAGTGGATCACCTGGCCTACCTAGTCGTGTCTAGTCTTCTACTCTTTCTGTGCTAATTTACTGCATTCGCTTATTATGAGATTGATCGTTTCGTCTCTATCACTACATATGCAATTTATTGCGTCTTGTCTATTCTCGCTTTGAAATAGTGCTTATGGCGTTGTTTTGTGCTGCTATCGGAAGAGATTCAGTTTCTCTCTAAAGATTTCCCTTTCTTAGCCAAGTCAAAATCTTCTCGTGTGATACTTCGCTTATTTGTCTCTTGAAATGTCCATAGAGTAGTTTTTCTTCCTTTTTTTTGTGTTTCTGGTGGCTGTAATCAATGTTCCACCGGCTTTTTATGTAGTCTTCTAGTCGATGTATCGATGTATCGATGCTATCTTGAATGCTGGGAAGTCCGCCTCATCCTCCTTTTCTTGGCCTATACAGTCTGTCTACGTCATCTGTGGGATGTAAAGCCTTATGTATCGTCATGAGTTTTCTTGTGCTCTGCTCCATTTGCTGGAGTTCTTCCCAAATCTACTTTAAGAATGGTCCCGAGTATCTTACAAGGCGGGGCAGCCCAGGTATTTATTCCTTTGATAAGATTGCCGCAATATAGTTTTGTCTCAAGTAGCTTTTTCGTTCTCCTGAGATACAATTTCTTAAATTTTTCTTTCATCTCCACTTGTTTGATGGTGTCAGCTTCCATTATTTCCAAGTATATGTAGGTTTCCTTTTCTCCGACCTTTCTATTTTTTTTTAATTTATTAGTTCCATTCCGTCCATCATGTATCATTTTCTGCCTTTTATTACTGGCATATCACATTTTTCAATGCCAAATTCCATCCGAATGTCCTGACTGTATATTCTCACTGCGTGTATTAAAGTTTTGGCAAACAATTTGATGTGGTCCATTTACATTAGGTGATTGATTTTTCCTGCAATTTGCTAAGTTTGTAACCAGCATTACATTTTCCGTGTATGTGGTTGAGTGGTAACATCACTATTACAAATAGTAATGGTGATAGATCGTCTTCCTTGATTATACCTCTCTAGATCTTCGCTTCTGCTAAGCTTTTCTCTGCTGCTGTCAATTCCCCTTTCCGGGTTTTCATGCTTTTCTCGATAAAGTTTATGACTTCGTCTGATATCATGTGCATTTTGTGGCAGTTTATTATCCAGCTTTTCAGGACCATACGATACGTCTTTTTATAGTCAATCCACGCCATACCTACGAGAATCATTAAATAAGTTTCCAGACATTTTTCGTATGGGCACTTTTATTGATAATACACACATGAAACTCAAGTCCCCTTCGATGTAATCTCCTCCGGCGGCAATGTACTTGTTGTACCGTTCGAACAACTTCTTGAAGACCCCATGGAAGTCCTCTCATGTGAGCGTGTCAATGACCTACGCCACAGCCTCTTTCATCTCCTCAATTGTCTCATAACGACAGCCTATGAGCTTAGGGAATAAGCAAAAGTCACAGGGAGCAAGGTCACGACTATAGGGAGGCTGAGGAACTGTCTTGATTCCCACCTTTGTCAAATAGTCTGTGAAGAGGACGGAGTTGTGGACTGGTGTATTGTCCTGGTGGAAATGTCACTGACTTGATTTGAAGAGTGCTGGCCTCTTCCGACGGAATCTCTTCCTGAACTCCCTTAAAACCTCAACATAGTAACCTTAACCCTAACCCTAACGCTTTGGCCAATCAACTCTGGTATATTGACCTTCTTACTCCTCCCACACCTTTCCTCACAGACTTCCTGCCATCCTTGAACCTCTTATGCCACACAAAAACTGATGCTCGATTCATGCAAGATGCTCTAAAAGCAGTCTGAAGCATTCCATATGTTTCTGTGGCATTTTTTCCAAGTTTAAAACATAATTTTATTGCATATCGTTCTTCTAAAGAGTCCTCACGTCCATATAGAATTTTTGAAATTCACCAGCTGTGGCAATCGGGTGTAGGGTGTATTCCAATTGCTGCTGTAGCTGCTCATTTGAACGTGAAATCATAAAAATTGGTCAGTCATCTCATAAGATGTATAGCAATAACATAGTGAATTTTCAAGAGTCTACAACAATTTTAAATGCCTGTACAAAAAAAGTCTGGAAACTTATTGAATAAACCACGTATATTTTCTGTCTCGTCTTGCTCTCGTTGAGGATGTGTTTATCAATGTAGAGCAGTTCTCCTGAGCCCTTAGTCAACTTATTATTATTGTTATTGATATCATCATTATTCCTTAAGCATCGCTGCTTCTTACTATCTTCTTATATCAATACAAAAACAAAGATAAATTAAAAAAGAAAAAGAATCTTTGAAAGAACGTATCTATTATTAATACATTATCTGTATATAAATTAAATCATATCATGTAATTCATTCATCAGCTCTCAGAAATACCCGCTTAAATTATTTTTCTTACCATTATTTCTGAAATAATATTACTTACTCTAACACAGTTGCTATTTTTTATTTGTTTCGGTAATTTGATCTAAAAAATACGTCACTCTATTAGTAAACAATTCCAATTGATTAGCTTACTTCTTTTTAAATATCTTTATTGACTATATTTCCAGCTCAAGGAGAAATAACGAAAAAAATGTCAACCATTAGTTATTTAGAAAGTATCAATTATTTCAAGTAAAGTAGTTAATGCTAATTTCTCCTATATATCTGACTGTAATTTTCTTCTCTGTTTTATCATTTTTGTCTCTCTTCTTTTTATGCTCTCCAGCCTCAATATTATACTCCAGTTTTCATATCTTCATACGAGAGCCAAGGCCTGAGTACAATATTCTACCGGATACTTTTTCAGTAGTAGTCTAAATTTCTGAGACGAAGCTTCTTGATTTTTAACTTTAAGGGTTTTCGGACTATTGTCTTCATCTTTATTTCCACAACGTTCCGGCCTTCTTCGGGTGTTTGTCGAACTCGAGAACTTTCACGGAACTTCGAACTACGTCCTTTATATATCCGCGGAGGTCGCATGTTCTGATTCCGTTAGCGATAACCGGGTACAAGTGTTAAGTATTGCTATATTGTCACTCGTCTGTAGTCAGGATTGAACCTGCAACCTCCAGATGATTGTCTCCGTAGAAGCTTAAGGAACCAACGCCTGTAACCGTTACGCCATGTATCCTGCTGGAAAATTCAGAGTGAATTTTTGGGAGTTATAAACTTAATGTTCTTACCTGACTAGAATTACTACTATTATGTAGGAAATTTTTTACAGAATTCACAAGTGGTTCAGCTCTCCGGAGGTATCTCTTCCGGGTCAAGCCATCAACGGAATTCAACATGACTAAGAACTGTGTTTACTCCATCCCTTGCAGTTATGATAAAATATATAAAGGTGAGACAGGTCGCCCTCTAAAAGTAAGGCTAGAAGAACATGGCGTAACGGTTATAGGCGTTGGTTACCTAAGCTTCTAAGGAGACAATCATCTGGAGGTTGAATGTTCAATCCTGACCACAGGCGAGTAACAATACCGGAATAATCAACACTTGTATCCGGTTATGGCTAACGGAATCAGAACAGGCGACCCCTGTGGATTCAATAAAGAACGTAGTTCTAAGTTCCACGAAGGTTCCCGAGTTCGAGAAACACCTGAAGAAGGCTGGAGGACATATCGGCCGAAACGTTGTGGATAACCATAAAGATGAAGACAATAGTCCGAAAAATCTTAATGATAAAAAAGGTTTTTTTCATTCTTTTGTAAATTAAAAGAAAACACTGTCTGGATCCCGGGAGATCAAGTAATTTCATATAATATAAATAATTTTCAAGTAGCAGTATAGTTTCTAATAACTAAAAAAAATAATCTTAATAAATGATTGACCCGTTATATTTGATGTGGACCTAACAGGTTACTAGTCTGGGTCAGAGTAGAACAGGGACTAATGGCAATGAAAGGGTATTCCACATTCCCCAAAAGCAGGACTGAAGTCTCAGCATCAGACGCAATTTAGCATAATTTCCACAGTAATTATTGGTGGGGCATACTCCTTTACAGAGTTGCAGCATTGCATTCTACAGCCTTAACCGACAAGACGGCATTTTATGTTGGGTTGTCGAAATTTGACCCATACTCGAATGTATAGAAATTCTACTCACCCAGGCTTTCATTTTCATTTCTCGTTCTATTTACATCACGAATTACAGGCCACGTGATTTTCACCGAACTATCTTTTTCCCGTCTGTTTCCCATACATACGTCCCTATAACACCCTGTCACAAAATCTTTCTCTCTCTCTCTCTCTCTCTCTCTAACAATACTTGCTCCCTACCTTATCAAAACCCTTCCGCTTCGATATTATAACCTTTAAAAACTATTCAAACTCTCTCATTTACCCCCTACTCTCTAGCTCCCCTCAAACTTCACTTCTTCTCACTCTCTTTCTGATCCATTCCCAGTATCTCTATAAACTTCTCTCTCTCTCTCTCTCTCTCTTTCTCTCTTTCTCTCTTTTTCACTCTATTTCTCTCTCGAACTAAATCACTATGCTTCATCTCTCTTTTACTACCTCCCGTGCCAGCACATTATCTTCCGGATATTTATTTATCTTTCAAATAGATTATTCCATTCAATGAATTGTGATATTGTTCTCAATTTATGTTGATTTTACTTAGCAACTCGGAAGATGTCGATCGACGAAATCTGCATCGCCCGAGAAAGATCGACGGGAACCAAAGAAGAGCATTTGCTGTGGAGACGGGACGTGTTTTTGTTAACTGTTCAACGAGACACGATCTTCGGAAAGGCAACTGCAAGTAGATGAAGCACATTATTTTTAAGGCAATAAGCATACGTTTCAGAGAGACCACCACGGAAAACGAGGGCCGCTGAGAGTAAAGGATGCTTTACTTTTCAGGCAGAAAATCTCTAAGGAAATAAAGATGGAATCGGAAATGTGGGAATGGGGTAGACGAAACCAGGTTCGAAAATGATTAGTCGATTGAATATAATGCGGAATAATGGATACACAAGTGTCTAGCTGAGCATATATATATATGTATATGTGTGTGTGTCTGTTTGTGTGTGTGTGTTTGTGTGTGTGTGTGTATCTGTGGTTGTTTGTTATCTGTCTCTCTTTCTCTCCCTCTCTCTCAATACATATATATTTTCATAAAGACAGAGAGATTGGGAGAGATACTTACCCACCCACATGTACGTATATATATATATGTATATATATTGTGTGTGCATGCGTGTGTGTGTGTGTGTGTGAGTGGGTGTGCATAGATTTATTTATGCAGCAAATTTTCGAGTACCCATATTTTATTAAACATTTCTCTGTCATCTTTCATTATATATATATATATATATATATATTGGTCAATAATTCAATAACTGGAAACTTTTTTTTTCAATTCTGCTAAAGATTTTTTTCCTATTAATATGAACTCTCTACGGATGGGAAATGTTTTATAGCAAAAATTATATTGCATAAATATTTGTTTTCAAGCTATTCAGAATGGTGGTCTATCAAACAGAAAGTTACAGGTTTGAACAAAGGTCTCCATCAAATTTTTGATTCAAACCATACGAAAATTTACGGAAGAATTTTTGATGCGTTGGTCGAAACATGTTTTAGTCTAAAGATGTATACAAATGTGCAAAACACGAGCTCGTCATTATGAACCTGAGTTGAAAAAACATCTATGGAGTGAAAGCACACTGATTGTCCGTTAACGAAGAACTTCCAGGTGACCCGTCAATAAAGAAAGTCATACTTGAAGACGAGTGAACATATCACAATTGATATCCTTAAAAAAGGGTAATCTGTAAACAGTGCTTCCAATTGGCAACTCCTGAGGAAAAATCATTTAATTATTGAATTGTCCTCGAAAATATGATGAATAAATGGAAAATATATTTCTTTAAAAGATAGAGTGATATTCTTTCCACTATCTATGATTATATATATATATATATATATGTGTGTGTGTGTGTGTGTGTGTGTGTGTGCAATTATTGAATATAAACTACCTTATATATATATATGAACTTAATAGTCATTTTACAGAGTTCTCAGTGCTATTGAGGAAGAAGGGCCGTACATGATTTTTTTTTTATTGTGCCAGCATCCAACCACTTCTGACAAAACAAAAAACAAATTCAGCAGTATTCACCTATGCTCTTTTAAACACTCCTGATAGATAGATAGATAGATAGATACCAGAACATTATTCAAACCATACACAATGTGATATATATATATATATATATATATATATATATATATATATATATATATTCTAAGAGAGACAGCTACAGACAAATATCAGACACCAGATCGACCGATACATACATACATACATACATACAACTATATTAGTTGGAGCACATCAAGGGTATCATTTTTCGTTCTGGATTGTAATTTTCTATAACGGTAATTTGATGGAAAGAATTTTTAAAGCAGTCTTTGTAATTGTTGCAATGCTTGTCTAGAATTATCCATCTGAGACCAAATCGTAATCGTTGCCATCAGAAATCTCGTGCAATTCTAAATAACGACTTTAATTAATTAATTAATTAATTAAGATAGATAGATAGATCAGGGTATTTAAAATCTCCTGAAACAATAATACCCGTTCTTTATGAATAAACAAAAGTCTCTAAAGGGAAATAATCAACCAATGGCTCGCCCAGTAGATATGAACGTGTCATCTCCTAATCGATATATATATATATATATATATATATTCAAGGCCATTGAAGTTTGTCTGCGACCTTAGGTTTCATAAAAGTTTACAAACAACAATCATCAGGCAGATAACGAAATGAAAGGTAGACATCGATAAAATCGAAAAATACTGTCAAAAACTGTTGGAATTGTGTACAGATCTTCCTGTGTGCTTGTGTGCCGGTGCAAGGTTCACGATTATATATACGCAATATATCACCAACACATTATATCCAATACAAATTATCATTGTAATCTCACTCAAACCTCATCCCAAAATAAAACACCAATATAGCACAATATCCTGTAGTATATTACAATACAAGATATCCCTCCACCATGATATTTACTGTTATTCTGGCCTACCATACTACACTTGTCTATTTATGTTTACAAATTTTATTTCATTTTCTTCAAAATTCACTGATGATGCTTTGTTCCTTAGTTATGATCACCTGCACATATAGAAATAAATAAATATTTTTTCTCTGCTCTATTGTAACAAAGTTTGTTACAGCTGCATCCTCCTATCCGGTAAACAACCTCTAGTTTATTGCGCTGCGTGTGTATCTTCACATACACATTCACTAAATATCACTTACACATCCACACATAATAATACCCAACCATAACCCACACAAACAGATACACACACACACACAAGCACACAAAGATTTGTACTCAATTCCAACGGTTTTTGACAGCATTTTCGATTTTTTCGATTTCTTCCTTTCATTTCATTATCTGCCTGATGATTGTTGATTGTAAAACTTCATGAAACCTAAGGTCACAGACAAACTTCCATGGCATTAAATATATAAATCTAATATATATTTATTTATTATCATTATATAATAGTTCTATCTTAGATATTGGGCACTCTCCAAATTTTTATCACACTTGGTTCCCCACAAACCCACAAAGTGAATTAGTGACAACCAACACTGTTACACTGTGTGTAAACATTATTTGGAGATTGTCTTAAGTTAGTCATAGATGTTTTAATTAAGCTATTTGCTTTCAAAAAGTATCGAGACTGAACCAATTTTTACCAATTGAACAATGAAGGAAACGTTAATTTTCTTTAAAATTCGAGTTTTTACAAGTATCTTGGCGAAATATATATATATATAGAGAGAGAGAGAGAGAGTGAGGGAGAGAGTGAGAGAGAGGCTGGAGCAAACACCAAGAGGGATTGGGCTCTATGTGAATTCTTATTCAACATTTCATGTCTTTTAGCCAAAATGGCATCATCTCGTCATGGTAGATTCTGAAATTACAAGATCAGTTCGGTAGCAATATCTCGTCTATTGAAAGCTATGTCAGCATACGCATGAACTGCTATTGATAGATTATCGACCATATGGACATCTGATCTCTCAAATGAAACAGAAATCCTTCCAAGTTTGTGTCAGTATTATTGTATAGTTGCACCAGGTGGACGCCAAGGAAATGCTCGAAGAAAAAGCTAGAGTAAAACTACGTATAGATTATACAACCTGTTTTAAACAAACCTTTGAAGAAGTACCCTACAAAGCAGGATGTGTACGATCATTTACATCCTATCTTGCAAATCATCAAAATAAGATGTTAGGTGTTTTGCTGCTGAAGTAAAGACGAACATATGAACATACTAGTGTTGACCGACAGTGTAAAATAATGCATTCCTACGTTTTATGCAGATACTGGATGTAATTGTTACCAAAGAGCAATGTCTGATAGAGACGGATAGAGAGATTCAAAGATTAATACTTTTAAAAATACAACTAAATAAAAAAACATAGACAAATAAAATGCTTCTATTTCTTATGATCTCACTAATTCCTGTTTTCTGATCAGATACCTATCGTAGTTTTTGAGATTGAGTTTTACGACATGTCAATCTTTCTCGGATTTATTTGTGTCAAAGTTCTATCTTGGACATAGGTCTTTAGATATTACAAGACATTTTCGAGTTGGTCAGTTTGAGAAAAAAATTCATTCTACTCCACCTGAGAAAAATGCAATAAATATGCAGACTCTCATTTGATTTGCCTGGTTTTTGACGTTGAAAATGATCGGTGAGGAATTGATCCACTGATTTTCAGTCAGGGTTGCCATCCTGATAATAAAGGTATTTCAGTGCTTTCGAGACACGATCTATACGAATTTTCTGTCAAAACGAATAATTATGCAATCTTATAGCCACGTTATTCTTCTGATATAAGACTTTGATTATGTCTACACTGTGGTCGATGCTGAGAATGATCACTATTTGTTATAGATATGTAATTGGGCAAAATAAACCAGACTGAGTGCAGTATCAGGTGAAGACTTGAAATGTTTTAAAGTAATGCTATTTAACATTAACATTCAATTTAACAGTCATTTGCTTTCACTCAGTTGAATGGTTAAATAGTTCTATTTGACTCATTGATAGAATCATAAGAAATAGTGGGATTCAGAGTCAGAGTGGACCTGGAAGTCATGGCAATTATGAAGTATTAAACATTCTTTAAAGCTCCAGGATTAAGCAACACCATCAGATGGTTTAGGGTCATATCGAGGACAATAATTTTAGAATCATACCCCTCTGTAGAGATGCAGTCAGCGTATTCTCTTGTTCCAACCAACTAGGCTAAATTAATTTGATAGGGTTTCAATAAAAAAATCATCTTGCTAATGGACTGGTCTTGTATGAGGTGACTGAAAATTAACTTAATTCAAAATAATATTACATTATGTCTTGAGAAAATTATAGTTAAGATATAAATGATAAAATATATGAAATAAGGGGTTACTTTTCAGTTACCCTGTATATATATGAGAGTGTGTGAATATGTGTACATCTACATGTGCGTATGTGCGTGCGTGTGTGTTAGCTTCTAAGATCATTGTTAATAATACTGAAATTTTAATAACGACATTTCCGAATATATTTTTTACTAATTATCCCACATAAGACCCAATTCTATATGGGTGTGTGTAAGTCCATAAACATACACTATTTCCCATAAATAAGTACGCACCAAAAATTATCTAATAAAAAGTTTATATTATTCCAAACCAAGTGGTATAGTCCCTGTGGTGTTGTGGCTAATGTGCTGGATTATGACATCGTAGTAAGCGAGTTCGAACTCTAGGCGAGCTATTACGTTCATTTCCTGATTAATACCTTTGGGAAAGATATGAAGTTCCTTAACCCCCACTAAACAATGGGTTGAATAACATCATTACTGTTCTTCTACAAGGATACCTTTGGCATTGAATAACCCACCAAGAGTGATAAGCTATTAAACAAAGAAATCAAAACCAACTGTTTGATGGCATGTAAACCTTTATATGTTATTCAATGCCAAAGCAATCTTTGTAGAAGAATAATAGTTGTATTATTTAATCCATATCAAAGTCTATAGGTTTTTTTACCTTTCCGAAAAGTATGTGTGAAAATAAACGTAATTGCATGACAGAAGTTTGAACTCTCTTACATCGTAGCTACAGTCTAGACATTATGCCACGATGACTCCACCCGTTTTTAGTTGATTATTACACTGTCAAAGCTAAAATAATTAAGTATAATTTACTAGTAAATATTCTAACCGAAAATAAATTTGCAACACTTCTCAAAAAAAACAAATCGCTCGCGCACACACAGACACACACACACACACAAATACATATATATATATATATATATATATATATATGAATTATATCTTTGTCCAACGAGGGAAAAATGAATATTTTAAAATGAGTACTTCGCAAAATGAATAGTTTCAAGGGTAAAGTGGAGCAATCCAGGGAAAGGAGTAGTGCTCCTCCCCCTACATATAGGTGTAGTAGCTATTGAAAACGGAACCTTCGGGTCGCCCTCGATAACGGTCACTAACTTTACTATTATACACACACACACACACACACACACACACACACACACACATATATATATATATATATATATATATATATATATATAGTTACAAGCCTTCTACAAATGCTGCATTTAACATAAGATCATAAGTTTTTTGTTCACTAAGACCAGGTGCCCTACCAAAGTTAAAGAGCCCAGTTTGCATTACTATTTACTCATATCGAGAGAAGAAATAGTTGGATTCATAGCTTTCCCAAAGCTTTCCCATAGCTTTCCCAAATCCTGTCAGAATTTTAAGTCGAGTCATTGAGTGCATTTTCTACCATTACATTTCTACCATTTCTACCATTACTGTACAAATATACAAACATATGTAAGATTTCCGTTGACTTTTACGTCGCTGTAAAAAAATAATTTTTGTTTACATTGTTTCAAAACATTAGAGGAATAATTGATACCTCATCCGTTTATAATAATAAAATCCCGCTATTTTGGTTTAAAAAGAAAATTTTATAAATTGTTAGTGGTGTATTTATTTGTGGACAATACCGTATAGTCTGGTGTGAAAATATTACTCCCAATCATCAGTCGATGATAATGGTGTTTTCTTGTTTATTTCTATTTATGTTCACTTTGTAAACTTTATGTTCACTTTGTAAACTTGGATGAATAATTTACATTAATAATTAATATTCATAACATTTTCATCCTTTCTTGCGTTCTTCGATAATAGGCATTTGCAAAAGCTGAAGAGAATTGAACTTGAAGTATTTGCAAAAGCTGAAGAGAATTGAACTTGAAGTTGGGCAAAATTTAAAGTTTACGCATGCGCATGCCATTGGCATTGAATATTTTATATCCCTTTGATCGTAAAATGATTCATCTTCCAACATTAGATATTATCTAATAGAGGCTTATGTAAGAAAATACAGAACAACTGAGACATGAATTTCTTAACAAAATTTTAAGTATTCGTTTTCTTATTGAAATAATAGCAAACCGTTCTCTTTAGAGAGAAATTGGTTGTTAGTAAGATAAATCGATAAGTACTCAAAACATTTAAGTTTGGGGTGAAATTTCTGTTAGGCCATTTTAAAACTGGACAACCAAGGTTCAGTATATATATATATATATATATATATATATATATATATATATATATATATATATATATAATGAAACTAAAAAATTGAATTCTTTTTCGTTTAATCTTATAATACATATATATATGTGTATAAACGGAGAGAGACACGTAGAGATAGATAGATGCATAGATAGATAGAGAGGGAGAGAGAGAGAGTCTCATAACTAAAGAGTTTCATGTAGTTCTTTATTATGCAATGCGACAATATGAGAATATAAGTAAGCATTCCATTATTTATCGTTCCCAACTAACCAGTTTTGAGCACTTTTTGGTTAATGAAGTAAAATTATTTCTATATTCCACTTGTATGTGTATATATATATATATATATATATATTCACAGACTGATTGTTTCTTTGCATCACAACTCTTCAGTATGGAAGCCATGTAGGACGTTTCAAGCTGGGATCGAAACCCATCTAACTTTACGCTAGACATGATATCTAACCACTCAGCCATTTTGGTGACATACGTCAGCTCAGGAATTATATGTATTGGCTTCTGTTTGTTTATATTTTGCGCTGTCTGATACCAGAGCGCTAAATATGTTAGAAAAGCTTTGTATCACGCGAGTGGTAGCCGTTCATTCCTTTGACAGAGTGCTCAACCCCCGGGGAGGAAGTATATATATATATATATATATATATGTTTTTACAACACATAACCTTTTCTATACATCAACACCATATTTGTTTATTATCAGCCTAAACTACGTCCTTCGAACATAAATAGGTCAAATGAAAAATGGATTTAGAATAACAAAACCAAGAAGCAAACGATATCTAGCAGAAACTATAACAGACGCAGACTATACCGATGATCAAGAGCTTCTTGCAAATATGCATCCCAAGTCGAATTCATACTGAATTGCCGAGAGCAAGAGGCACGAGCCATTGGGCTCTTCGTGAAAGCAAAATAAGATTTCATGCGTTTTATATGAAATGGAGCTATCTCTGTTTTAGGTGGCCAACCTCTAAGATTAGTAGACAAGTTTACTTACCTCGTGAGCAACATCTCCTCTAAAGAAAACTATGTCAGTATCCGCTTTTTCACACAGTCTTATCGAATACGAATGATTTTCAAATAGATTTAATAGACCCATAGATTTTATCCAAACAGGTACGAACACTTTCGTTAGGGTGGACCCAAATGTAACAGCGATAAAAGGGCATGAGCCCACACCAGTATCTCCAAAAGTGAAGTCTGACCATCAAATGCTGTTTAGTGTCGTAGCAAGGACGCGATAAATATTGTCCAAACGTTTGGAATACAACGCTTTCAATCTATATTTGTACTTAACTCTTTATATATATATATATATATATATATATAAAGGTCGTTCCAAAAGTTCTATTTCCGATATATATATAT
>OY757914.1:69360621-69600182 GCA_963585895.1 Sepioteuthis lessoniana
AATACACATACGTCTGCAAGAACACGCGCACACACACACACACACACACACACACACACACTCATGTGCACACACACACACAAACATTCACACACACACATGCACGTATCCGACAAAATATGGATATAATAGTAGAGCAGGCTGATTTCTTGTAGCTGGGTATGGCCAGCGGTCAAGGAGAAGGAAACCTCAGAATTCAAACCTGTTAAACACCACTAAAAATTGACCTTCCGTTGCATTCTGCTCATCTAGAGGAGTGGGTATATATGCACACACACACACACACACACACACATATATATATATATATATATATATAGATGCAAGGGGTGTGGATACTCACTTGCACATAGATGAGTGCGTTTTTTGAACATGTCTTTGTTAATGCATGTTTGGTTATGGAAAAAATGACGCGGAAGATTGCATACATTTGTAAAAATGTTCTGATATATATATATATATATATATATATATATATATATATATATATCAGCTCATACGGGTTTTTTTCTCAACGTGATTCGGAAAAAGAATCCAAAGCTCAATTACTTCAGTGAGAGTATCCAATAATATTTCATAGTATAATTAATGACTCCCTACTTATGATAAATTTCAATTAAACCAGATAGATAGATAGGTAGATGTAACACTATTTTGGAATTCGATATACGAAAAATATACTATAAAATAAATGAGAGTGTAAGGCAAATACCACAAAATTAAAAATATAGAATGAGGAAAAAATTCACGACTGCGTTTAACAAATATTAGTTACCTTTTAATATATATATATATATATATATATATATATACGCGCGCGCGAGTGTGTGTGTGTGTGTGTGTATTACCTCTTAAATAGAATTGGATGGGTTTCATTTGAAATATGGATTAAAAATTCGCCAAATATTTTGTACTCTCTTTCTGTCTGTCTGTATTCAGTATATCAATATCCAAATATATTGTTTGTTAAAAAATTTCAAAGCTTCATCCGGAAACAAGATCTATTGCTGTATATGTTTCTTGCTGTGGCACTTTACCACTTCTTATAAAACTAGAAAAACTATTTCACACTTCTTTCTTAATTACTGCGCTGGTGAGGTGAAAGGTGTACGAAAAATTAAATATCTGTTTGAAGCTTAGAACTTTTTGAAGAACCCTTCGATCTAACTATATTTTTCAATCAATACATATAAGGCTATCTTTTTCACAGGGTTCATATATCTATCTATCTATCTCTCTATACATATTCGTCAAAGTCGTGAATTCCCTTATCACAAGGAAATGGGAAAATATTATCATTGCAGTTCTTCAAGTAGGATTTTGGCATTAAAAATCACACAGAGTTTCATTTGCCATTAAACAAAGAGACCAATCTATCTTAGTCTATTCATATCAATTTATCTATGTGTCTATCTTTTTATATAGTTTTCGACTTAAGTCTCTCTCTCTCTCTCTCTCTCTCTCTCTCTCTCTCTCTCTCTCTCTCTCTCTCTCTCTCTCTCTCTCGTTCTATTCATATATACATATATGTATATATATAGATATAGCGGTAGTATATATATATATATATATATATATATATATATATATATATATGTATATATATTGACTATATATATATATATATATATATATATATACTCCCCTACCCCCATGTTGCCATTACCGTCTATTGCAAGCCTCTTCGTAGATGAATTGAGGTCTCGGCAACCGTCAAACAGATGTATGTAAACAATAGTAATTGTGATTCATAACCGTTTCGCAGCTAATATCTCCTCGTGACTGAATGGTTTGAAGCTTTGGCTTGGCATTTGAGTCAACCGGGTTTCGATCCCAGCTACGGGAAGATACTGTCTAGCCACACTGATGAGTTCTGATAGAACGAAACAGATCTGTCTGTGGATGACTATATATATATATATATATATATATATATATACCACCGTTAACTGACACTTATGGTTAGCTCACCAACCCAGGATACTTCATTTGCTGGGTCAAAGATGGAGCAAATGTACTTTTGGAAATCTTAACGAGAAGAAAGTCTTTTTCAAGACAAGTAAATACATCCGATATATCATCACATTTATGCGAGAAAAGGCGCTCGGAGTATTATGCTTATCGATGTAGGAAATTGACACGGTGGACAGTGTTAAAAATCCTGAATAAGTCTGCTTGCATTTCACTTAGCTGTAATACACCTGATAAAGAAATGCCTCTAACTATTTTCCTACCGGCAATGGATATATAGTTGGGCAGACAGTGTTCTTTAATCTTGTTATGTCCACCGGTATAGGAAAAGGAAAACTTGTAATTCAACTCTCTTAAAATTCACTTAAAATTGACTCAGTGTCCTATCTTGCTCTTGCAGTAGGGTAGGTGAAAACTGATATATATACACACACAAAATAGGTATCTTATCGAATGATGTGTTCTTGTGTGTAAGAGCTTGCGATATTTGCTGGCAATTAATAGTGGGTTTGGTTCTCACTATGTGATGAATACCTTTGGCCTTGCGCCCTAAGTAAACAAAGCTTAATTGATAACTTGGAGGAATGTTTATCACGTTTGTGATTTTATGCCCTACAATGAATAGATAAATAAAAAAGTTAGCTGACCATACTCAAGGGTACACAAAGGTTCCCTTTTCAATAGCTACTTAGCCGAGTTATATATATATATATATATATATATATATATATATATATATATATATATATATATATATATATATATATAAGAGTATACATCAAAGAAATAGTACGTAAAAACTATTGAATAGCGTATTTCAATCTGTTGCCATAATAGTGGGTTCGCCTATAGCCTGGAGACCGGGGTTCAATCTGAGGTTGTGTCATACCAAATACTCAAAAATGATATTTGGTCCCTCCTTTCTTAACACTCAGTATTATAAGGTATAGGTCAAAAGTAAGTGGAGCACTCCAAGGAAAGGAGTAACACCCTCCCATACACCTCAGTGTAGTAGCTATTGAAAAGGGGTTCTTCTAGTCACCCTCGACAACAGTCTGAAAAATTATATATATATATATATGTATATATAGTCATATATAGTCAATCCTCTTGTATATATATATATATATATATATAAAAGATGAGTACAAATGTGACTATTTCGGTTTTTGTTTTCTTTTCTTTTTTTCAAATCAGTAACTTTTTTTACAATATATATATATATATATATATATATATATATATATTCTTATCAATAATATGGTGGGACAGTGATAGAGAAAGTGAGAGAGAGAGAACGAATTCCTGGATGAGGCTGTGTTTGCATTTCACATAGCGCCATTATCTTGTGAAACATATGCATCCTCATATGCATCCTTGTGTAATGGTTCAAGCGCTGTACTACGGAATCGTAATAATCGAGGTCGAACTCCAGTCGGGCTTTTACGTTCACTTACGGACAAATATCCTTGGGAAAGAGTGAACCGCCTTATCGTCCTAGCTATGGGTTAAATAGTACCACAACTGTTCTTCTGCACAGATGGTTTTGGCATTAAATAACTCACGAACTTTGATATGCTATTACAAAAAGAAACCAAACCATACATTCTCTCTCCTGCTCTACATAACTAGTAGAATAGACCAGTCTCTTTAACCTTGATATTGAAACCATTAAAAAAAAAACTGAATTCAAACCTCTCTTGCGCTACTTTAAAGTGGACTTCATGTCGCATCCTGCTCATGCAGCTGGCTTGTGTAAATACCTATACTCTTCATCACATACGTCACTTCTTTCTTCCCTCTTTATTTCCTTCTTTCTTTTTTTTTTTAAAACCCTTTTCTTTCTTTTTCTTTTCCTTCCGACCTTCTTTTTCCTGCCTTTTCTTCTTTCAATTCGTCTTCCTTTCTTCGTACGTCACTTCCTTTATTTCTTCATTCCCACCTCTATTATTTTGGTTTTTTCTTTCTTTGTTTCCTCTTTATTTCCCACCTTACTTCCAAACTTAATGTCATCATCCTTTCACATCATTTTTCTTTCTTTTTCTTTCTTTCTGCATACCTTCTTCTCTTTCTTCCTTTTCTATTTTTCCGTCTTTAATTCGTTCATTACTTTCATTTCTTCCTTTCTTTCTTTCTTTCTTTTTTTTTTTTTTTTTTTTTGCTATTCTTCCAACCTGTTCATTTGTTTATATTTCTGTTCTCTTTGATATTCTTAGTTATTTATTTTTTAATTTTCTTCCTGTTCAATAAAAAAATATTTCTTTTTTGACTTTCTTTCACATTTACCACCTCACTTCTAGTCCTTTTCTACTTTTCTTTTAAAACTTTTTCTTTCTTTTTTACTTTCGTTTTGGCTCTTTCCTCCACCTTCATTTCATTTTCTGTATTTACTGGCCTTTTTCTTTCTTCTTTCATTACTTCCTTTCTTTGCCAATATAAAATCTTTAAACCATTGTATCTACGACCAATTCGGAATTGGCTGCAAGGGCTAATAGCGAACGATTCATTCACCCAACCATTCATCTATGGATGACTGACAATAACATCTCTGGAAACTGGTGTCGCTGAAATGCGAAAAAAATAACACAGAACCCTAGCAAACCTTAGGGGTCACCAGGTGCAGAGGGAACATTCTATTGATTGGGATCTTTCATTCTACAAATGTACGTTCAACATCTGCTCACTAAACAAACCTGACAAAAAAAAAAAGCGGAAAGGTTCACTCATCAAACACGGACTTCTGCATGTACAAGAACAAAAGATTCGAAATATATACAATCCGTAAAGAGCATTTATATAGATCTTTAATTGTTTGTTTCTGACAATGCATGAATGATTGTGCAGACTTGCATGTCACCGTATGCTTCAATGTATATATGTGCAGAAGTTTAAATGCTTGAAAAAAGATAATGTACTGCAGTGAACTTGACAAAGGAGCAGATATTAAGGTTTCTAATAAATAAAAAAGCAATGAATTAAAAAGCAGGTGAATTAATCTTAAATGACGCACACACACACACACACACACACACACACACACACACACACACTTATATATATATATATATATAGAGAGAGAGAGAGAGAGTGAGAGAGAGAGCTGTAAATCTTACAATTGAGAAGTATTTCTGCAGAAAGCCTTTCTCTTGTGTATGACTTTAAAGTGTATTCGGTGGTGAGGATCCTGTTCTGTAGCTCTGAGGAATGTGAAATTGCCAATACTTTAAGATCCACACTTACTCAGAGTAAATACTAACAGTCTTATCTCTGTATCAAATAGCTCTGTTTAAAAATTATTTGTATTTGATAAGATTACTTAAAACCATGTATCTATTTAAAAAATTATTATCATTAAATAGGAATATTTAATTGAAACCATAAACATGCATAAATATGTTAGTATTAGATAAAAATACTGCTAGTAAATGCTTTGTATCATGTAAGAGTTCTTGATACAATATATGAGTAAACAAATGATTATAAAAAATAAAATTAAAACAAAAAGAAATCATTATCATTAATATGATACAATATAGAATTATTATCAATAATATAATACAATATATGATAAAAACTAATTATTATCATTAAATAGGAATAGTTTCTTGAAACCCTAAATATGTTGGAATTAGATAGGAATACTTGAAGCCATAAAACTGAGGAAATTATTTATATCATATAAGAGTTCTTGATACAATAAAACAGTGTGTAAACAAATAATAAAAAGTATGATTAAAAATGACAGCAATTAAATATTAAAAGTATGAACATTTATAAAAAAAAGTAAAGTTGGTGACATTAGTCGAGGTGACACAGAGGCTACCTTTTCAGTAGCTACAGCACAGGTGTAAGGTAGGGCGCATCCCTATTCCCTGGTTTGCTCCACTTTACCGTTGATCCACACCTTATAATGCTGAGTGTTGTGCGAGGCGGTATCAAGTAGAGTTTTTTGAGTTTTTGTTATGACTCAACCTGGGATTGAACTTCGGTCTCCCGGACCATTGGCGAACACTTTACCCATTAGACCAATGGCCCAACTTTACATTTATAGTTACAATCAAACATTTACAATTGACCTAAATTAAAGTACGTGTTAGGTAAAAAAGTTCTGGTTTGGTTTGGTTTGGTTTCTTTGATTAAAGGTATATCAACTTTGGTGAGTTATTTAATGCCAAATCCAACCTTCTAGAAGAACTGTAGTAGTAGTATTTATTTTTAACATATAACTGCGAAAAAACGGGATTCATTCCCAAAAGTCTAAAAGTGAACTTAATTGCCCAAACTTGTTTTCTACACTATCGAAGCACAGTATACTAGCCACTTCCACAAGCATTTCCCTCGAAAAGTTCAATTTGAAAATTATTCTTATTTGATACCGTATAACTATGTTGAAATTATTTGTATAAAGAATGGTTACTTGAAGTTCGAGGGTGAGGAAGGCTAATTAAGAATATTCAACTATAATAATACACGGCTGTATAATAATTTTGTTTATAAAACAAGATTAGTTTTAGATTTCAAAAATAAACTACAAAATAAAAAGATAGACAAAAAACCGTAAATTTACTCAATATGGCCACAACTTTTTCAATTATTTTATCAACACACCTTCGAAACAATTTGCATGCCGTCAAAATAAATTTTTCAGACATTCTATTCTATTTCTCTTCAACGGCTGTCTTAAGTGAATCAATATTTGGATAGGAAGTTATATGTTTTGTTTTCTAAAACGCTTCATATAGAATAATCAAGGGTTTAAGATCTGGGCTTAAATCTTGTTTAATTGCTGTCCTCATATCTATTATGTGAACTTTCAATTCATCAGCATGCTTTCTTATTGACGTCGTGAGGTCCTTTTTAATCGCCGTATTGAGAGCAGTTAAAATGCCTTCTTTCTGTTTTTTGTTCAGTCCTCCAATCCCCCTTTTTCTTAAAAGCTCTTTTTCGCTGTTTATACTGTAGACAAAGAAACTTTGGCTTAGCTTTGGCGTTGAGATAGTTTATTTGTGTAAGTAGCTGATTATTATTGATAATCATTTGGCCTAATGAGTAGAGTGTTCGCCAATGGTCCGGGGGACCTGGGTTCACTCCTAGGTCGAGTCATACCAAAGACTCAAAAATCGTACTTTAAGCTAGCTTGCAAAGCACTCAGCTTTGTAAAGAACGTATCAAGGATAAAGTGGAGCAATCCTGGGAAAGGAGTAGCGCACTTCCTTACACCTCGGTGTAGTAGCTGTTGAAAAGGGAGCCTTTGAGTTACCTTCGACTGCGGTCGCCAACAACAACATTATTACTTAGAATATTCTGACTACTGACTTCATATCTATTGTTATAATCACAACATTTCGACTAATATATCCTTTGGCCTTCTTAAGGTGTATCATGTCAAACTTGAGAGTCCACACAAAATGTCAAACTGAACCCTTTATTTGAACATCAGGAGTCATCATCATCATCATCATCATGTCGTGCCGCTAGCACAGATATCCCTGACCCTCTATCGCCACTTCTCCCTATCGTTCATCGCCTCCGGCACGTCTTCAGAGCTACATCCCGTATCCTCACAAAGCTGCTGTATGTATGTTCGAGCTGGTCGTCCTGCTTTTGCTCGGCTATATGTGGGGCCCCATAGGAGTACTTCACTTATGAGCTCGTCCCTGCTTCTCCAGAAGTGTCCTGCGTGTCTGGTTCGTATAACTTGGATAGTTTTCGTGATGGGAGGCCGATGGCCGTATAGTTGTTGCCTTGTGCGGTGTTGCCGCCTGGACTTGTTCAATAGTAGACTGTTCCAAATATGTTAACTATGATTGGGTACAAAGGTTAAGTTATTGTAATTATTCCTTGATAGTCTTACCGGTTGTTGGGATTGAACCTGCAACCTTCAGATGATTTCAATACGAGGTATCTTCCAACCAAACACCTAACGTGATCTGGGCAGACAATTCAGTGTGAATTTTCAGGACTTATAAACCTAATGTTTCCTTCGTGTTTGTTCTTATTTTTGTTGTTTCAAATGTTGTTTCAAATGTAATAAAGAAAAGTGCTTGAATAAGAGAGCTAATCATGAAAATTTAGATAATTTGCATTTTTTTGTTTTTCAAAAACTTGACTAATCAGACAAAAAAAAAAAAAAGAAAAACAACTTATTCCATATTTTGCTTCCGCTATTTTTAGTCACTTGAAACCATTTAAGCGTTTACAAACTAATGATTATCATTAGATATGAATAGTTACTTGATAATTTTTTTGAATTGTGTGTGTATGTGTATGTATGTGTGATTAATTTATAGCACTTAATTTTATTACTTCTATTGAAATCATAGTAATTAAGCAACTAATGATACTTTAAACAAAAATGCTATTTTTTCAGTAGCTATCTTACTAAGCTATGATTCAAAACTAAGATTGATATATATAAACCAATTCAAGTAAAGATCTTCTTTATAAGTAAAGGTATAATTATAATATACCTGATAGATGCTACCCTTATCAAAATGATAACAAATGATTTCCTGAATTTACAAAAGTGACACTGTTCAGATTGTAAATGACAATGATACGCTGAATCATTTTATCTAATTTGAGCTTATAAAAGCAAAACATTCTTTCTTCTCCCCCAGTTTATAAACGTGGTTGTAAAATCTGCAATATCTGTATGAAGTGTCTAAACTTAAATGATCTTAATCTGTCATATTCAATGACATGATTAATTTGAATTTTGAATCTTATCTTCAATTAGCCATCTTGATTTTTGAAGAACCTCGCACATCATTCTCATTACTACATTTTTGCACTTTTAACAATACTATCAGCTGTTAATAAATTAACTGCAAGCGATTGTTTTATTTTTACTTAAATCAAAAGATGTAGTATTACTTTTATTTGAAAAGTTTTAATTTCATTTTGAGAGTATTGCTTCTTATATTAAGGAACAACTTCAACAAAAACGTATTGTTCTTAATAAAGAGTGAGTTAGTCAAGAACCCAGTTGATTTAAACTATAACTACATGTTTATTAGCATTTTTATTTATTTATCCTTTTTCATAGATCATATTTATTTAAACTCGATCAGGATTTACGCTACAAATGTGTGTTTACTATAGCTCAATCTGATGCTCAGACCCCACCACAGACCAGATGGTCAACTTTAATTCAGTTTCCTTTCTCCTAGACTTGTTACCACACCAAGATTTAATAGCCCAGTCAGTTCAAAAATTTATCCCTAGCTGAACGAACAATGGTTGGATTTATACTTTTCACAAGGGTATTAGTGCTATGTTGAATTCAAACAGCCTTGTTTATTCAGGATTTGAACTTGAGTCGCCGATATCACTTCAAAAGGTGATGACCATGAAGCCCTTAAATGTGTGTAAATATTTACCTAACTCCTCACCCATTGGGCAAGGTTTGGCTCTGAGTCAATTTTCAAGAAGAATCCAGCTTATTTGAATTCAGAGTTTTCCTTCTCTTAGAGTGATTGTCTTAGTAAGGCCAAAGGACCCAGTATTCTTTACTAACTATCCATAGATGGGTGAAATCCTTTTCTAGGGCTACTAGTACAAAGTTAAACTCAAATAGCCACATCGAAGATTCGAACACGGCTCGCCAATTTTATTTCCTACGACGATAACTGTTAAACTAAGTGCTACACAATCTATATATGTGGTGAGGATGATTGCTAGACACGTGAAAATGTGATATGGCTTATCAAAAGGTAGACCAATGTTACTGCAGCCATCTGTCACACATATTCTAGGGTGAAATCCAAGATTTTGATAAAGCATCGGTTTTGGGAAAAAAAAGCACTCTGCTATGAAAAGGGGTTGGAAGCATACCTATCGTTAGTTGCTACAGCTCCGGAGGATATTAAAGTTGACTGAGTCCTTTAGCCTCGGTTAGGCAACCAGTCACGGAGATAAAAAAAAAAAAAGGGATTTCAGATCAGATTTACTCCACTCAAAAATTGACCTGTGGGGGGTTAAGTAAATAAACCCTCTGATATAAAATTTAATAGAGAAACCATAGCTTTTTCTCAAAACATCCATCTAGGAGAAGCACACTTTGAAAAGAAATTAGCGGGTTCAATAACATTCTATCATTTTAGGCTGGCTTTTCTTTTCGGATACATCTTGTTGAAGTTTAGTGAATCTCAGTGCATTGGCTTTCCCCACTAAAAAAAAGCTGCAGGCACACGTATTGTTTGATATCTGGATTGCATGTGATGGCCATACTTAAATTCGATGTCAGCCATCATGTATGTATGTACGTATTTATGTATGAATGTATGTTCAATTGTTTGTGTTAGCGTGTCGATATGTGTGTGTATATCTATGTTATCTATGCATTTGTTTACAGGCATGTGACTGAGGATGCTGGTCAGGATGCGTAGATCTATTTGATAACGATGTGAATGCTTCCTCCAAAACTAATATTCGCTCAATTAGGTAAATTATAGTGTAAAGAACTTGTGCAACAAGCCTCGATTCTCTCGAGTCTTTCCGCTGAGAAGTAAACACTCTGATGACCAGTGATTGCAAAGGCCCTCAGGAAACTTTACTTCACGCTATTCCCAGGTGCATTTGTGCGTACAAAATAACAAGCAAAATCAAAGCCTGTTTATTAGCTCCGCGTAATAGTATGTTTTTGCTGGTATCTTTTGAATTCCTTTCTCCATAGTTATGGAGGCGTTAAATGATACCCCGAATCCCAGGACGTAAGATCGAACAATCAGTTACCCAAACCGACATTTGACAATTACGAGGTACGTCTAAAATATAATGAGACAAGGGTTATATCGAGTAAAGGCCTGACAGATACGAAACTTTGAATCTTCGGCTAGAGGTAAGAATCAATAACAACTAATCTACAATTCTTAATTTTTTTTTATGATTGATTGATTTAAACGCCTAGTCAACCAGTCAAGGTCTATTTTATGCGGAGAGGTTAGGGAATATCGTTCATTTTAAGTTGTTTGTTGGTTGTTTAGGTTTATTGCATATCAACCTTTGTAGGCTATTTAATGCCAAATCCATTTTTATACAAATAATCACTTCTATTCCAATCAATTCAGTTTACCATGAGTACTGTTTAATTGTCAAAGATATTTCTATTTTAAGCAATTTAGTTAAGTCAAACAGTTCTAATTTTTAAAATTCAGTTTAGTATAAGTATAGTTTTTGTCTATTCAGTTAAATGTAAAAACTGTTTAGCTTAAATATAGTTTCAATGTCAAAACAATTGTATTTCCTGAAACTAGCTTTTCTAAATATACTGAAATGTTACTTTTTAATGTGACAGGCGTGTTACATAAAAATATTGTCCCAGGGAGGAGGAACTATTTAATGATATAATCTTTTTTTTATTGATATAGGTAAGGAGATATTCTGAAAGAAAAATAATACGGTAATTTTAAAATTCTGCAGAATAACTGTTCAGTCGGAGATTTTTTGTTGTTCTTATTCTTCAGTAAATAATGTGTGCAAAAGTTTAACTTTAAAAAGGATTTTATAAAAGAATTTCCTATATTATCAAAATTACTGTTTTTCTTAGAATCATCAAAAATTAGCCGTGCAGTATTTTCATGCTACAATAATGAATAAGTTTGGTTCGTTTATTTAAGGTATATCAAACTTCATGGGTTATTTAATGCGAAAGTCATCCTTGTAGAATACACATATACGGTGGGATAAGAGGATTTATATTGGCGACTGGAGATCCAACTCGTTTACTACAATGTTGCAGTCCATACGTTAGCCACGACTATTGCGACTCATCCGAACATAAATTCACCCCTTATATATATATATATATATATGATGCAGAAGCAAAATATGGAATCATTTTAAAAACTTTTTTTTTTAGTCTGATTTGTCCAGTTTTGGAAAAAAAACGCGATAAATCTAAATTTTCATGATTATCTCTTCTTCATTAGTACGTTTCATTAAAATTTAGCCCAATATGAGTTAGCAAAAAGAAACGACAAAGAATCTATGATTTGCTTCATACCGAAACCAAGGTAAAAAAATTTCCGAAATGATTGGAGTTCCTTTATGGCCTCCATCAAGTTCAGACCTTAACCCTCTTAATCGCGCTATATGGTGTGTGGAAAACAAAACAAATGAAATATCACATCAACATATTGGTTCGCTTCAGACTGCAATTGAGAATAAATGGAATATAATGTCTGAAGACTTTATTTTGAAGGCATGCAAATCGTTTCGAAGGCGTGTTGATACAATAACTCAAAAAAAAAAAAAGACGGCCATATTGAGTAAATCTTTGTCACCCTTCTTATTTTGTTGTATATTTTTAATTAGAGTTAATCTTATTTTATATTAGAGTGACATATTAATCTTCGTGGATTATTTAATGCCGAAGAGATCCTTCAAGAAAGAGAATTTTCATGTTCTTTAACCTATTGTTTAGGAAATAAGGGTTTGGCTTGGTTTGGTTTTATGCCAAATCAACCAGTGCGGGTTATTTAAAGTCAAATCCATTTTTATACATATAAACAGTTCTATTCAAAATAATTCTTTTTAGTATAAATACCGAGTTTAAATGTAAAAACTGTTCTATTTCAAACAATTCAGTTGAGTATAAATACATAGTTTATTTCTATTTGACGCATAGATAGGACCCTATCAGGAGCTACCAATCTCGGCCAGAGTGGAGCTGGGAGCGATGGTAATAAAGGGGTACTCTGCATGCCCTAAAGCTCCAGCGTAACTGAAGCCTCACTATAAGATAGTTTAGTATCATATCCATGACACGCGTGGTGCGGAGTTTTACCCCCCTGCAGAGATGCAGTTGGTGTATTCTGTTGAATGGGAGTTCATACGTTGTCTATCGCTATTTGCGAAAGTGAACGTTCTAACGCGACTAGGGTTCGAACTCGCTGACTATCATGTCGCAGTCGCTCAAGTAAGACATAACAATGCATAATTGCATTTTTAATTCTACAACTGTTTTTTTTTTAATCGGGCAATGTAAAATGAAACTGTTATATACAATTTCATTTAGATAGAATGCCGAAAATATGCACATCAACATATAGAAAATTCTTAAGATGTATATTTACCAACACCCCAATACGATTATAATACGAATAGTCGCTGGATTCGGATATAATTCCAAGCCACTCATTCAATTTGTCAAATCTCAACCGGATCAAATTAGAATCTTCACCTTTTTTCCTCAATTCATGAAATGGCAAACCACTAGAATAGGTAAGTTGGTCGGTTGTATTTTAAGGGATACAAACCCTTCTAGGTTATTCAGTGTTAAATCCTGTTAATATATATATATATATATATATATATATATATATTGTCATCCACAGACAGGCTGTTTCGTTGTATCACAACTCAATTCATTCAAAGATCTTTGCATTACGTGAGTGCCAGCCGATGATTCCTTCGCCAGGGAGCTCAACTCTCGGCGGGGGAACGTATATATTGTCATCCACAGTTTCGTTGTATCATAAAACTTCAGTGTGGCTAGACCCGTAGGACGGTTCAAAGTGGGATCACCCCCGCCCCAAACTTTACGTAAGACTTAGTATTATACCGCTCAGCCACAGTCGACATATGTCAGCTCAGGAATTATAAGGCATTATGTAGTAGCTTTCACTTGTTTACATTTTGCCTTTCCCGATACCAGAGTGCTCAATTCATGCAAAGAGCTTTACATTACGCGAGTGGCTGCCGTTAATTCCTTCGCCAGAGTGCTCAAACCCCGGTGTCGGTGCGTATATATATGTATATATATATATGATTTTTAAATGAATAGTTAGTTGGTAATTTTACTCGAGCCTGGGATCATTTCTTTGCGCAGGTTTCAAGTATTGCTAACTCTAATAGTTCTTTTTTTCACACAGTTAAATGTTTTCAAGTATCGCGATCAAACAATAATACTTTCATTTACACAGTTAAACAGTTTCATTTATTGACTTCGATTTCTTACAATTAAATGATTTAAAGTATATTAAATGATTAAATAGTTCAATTTGACCAATAGAAGAAACCCTAATAGATACTATCACTTTGGAGAAGAAATGACCTGGGATGAATGCCGATTAATGCGTACACCGAATTCCCCAAGCTCCAGGACAAAAACCTCACATTCAGCTGCAGTTATATTTAGGACACTCGATAGTGGTGGTGGGGGTCTTACCCCGCTGCAGAAATGTCATTGGCATTTACTGTAACTCCAGCCGACTGGGCTCATCGGCAATCAAGTTAATACGTGAACTCCAGAAAAAATACTTGCGTCGTCTAATAAAAAAATACGCAATTTACAGGATGCATCGTTGGATCATTTGTTGTGGAATACAGTTGTCCTTCTCCTAGACGGGTTGCAGACCCAATCTGCCTTAATATCTGCCCATTAACACAAAATGAACAGCATTATCAAGTATTTGAAATTGAGTCACGGATTCCATTTCCCACGAAGATAATTGTTGCTGAAAGCGCGCCTCTGAATCGCAAAGGATACTTTATCTGCCTGTATTCTCGCTCACAAGGATATAGTAGATACTACTTAGAATTGACCTATTGGTGAGGTTTAGAAAACGCTGGTTGCATTCCCTGCTCAGGGGTAAAACCTTCACCCAAAAAACACTGTAGGCATAAAATAACCCTGATGAGTTGACATGCCTTTAAAATCATTTACTATTTTACTCATTATTCAAAATTAACCAGCTTTATATGAATACTGAGAGGCCGAAATGAAGTAAACTCTTTTTCTAGTTTTCACAGAAATACTGATTTGCTTATTTTAATATATTTTTGTTAAATGTGGGCGAAGTGTGTTTTAAATTAGCAGTACCTGTATTGGTCAGACACTTAAATTAGTATAGGTTTGCTCTGGTTTTCCTGTGTCGACCGAAAAATAAAAGATTATATATATATATTTAATTCATGGAACTTAGACTGCGACAGTCTAAATTCCTTTAATTAAATATATATATCTAATATAGATTTATTCATTATTATTATTTTACTCTTTTAGAGTTTTTCACATCAGAGTTAGCCGATGGTTTGTCACTGGAGTTTGAGTGACAGCAAGTCTCCTCAAGTCTCCAGGACTCGCCTCAGGATTCTGGCCGTTCTTAGCAATGCTGTCGTTTGGATAGTCTCTACCTGTCCACCAACTTTTAAGTCCTCCAGGCCTTTTAATAACCCTTTAGTAATTGTGCCTAACGCACCAATCACAATTGGTACAATCGTTACTTTCATGTTCCACAGTTTTTTCAATTCTCTTGCAAGGTCGAGGTTCTTATCCTTCTTTTCAAGTTCATTATTATTATTATTATTATTATTATTATTATTATTATTATTATTATTATTATTATTATATCTCTATCCTAGATATTGAGCCCTCTCCATATATTCCACTTGGTTCGACACAAGCCAAAAAAGTGATTTAGTAAAAACCAACATTCTTTTATATATATATATATATATATATATATATATGTGTGTGTGTGTGTGTGTGTGTGTGTGTGTGTGTGTGTGTGTGTGTGCGTGCGAAAAAAGATGAAAGGATAAATAGGAATATCTTCTTGCTATTTATCTATTTATTCATTATTCTGAACTAGTGTTGACCTTAGGTCATCATCGGGAGAAAATCATTGGGAACAAATTTTCCTTTCAAAATAGCTTTTTAAATAAGTGATACATATCACTTATTTAGAAAGCTACAAAAGAGACAAAAGCGAACTCGAAACGTAGCATATCGATTTGTTGAAAGAAAATTAGTTTTTGGTATCCGAGTGTCTTCAACTGACAATTTTATAATCTCTGCTATCGTAGACACTAGGCACTAAGCTCTCCATTTGGAAGATATTTGTAAAAGATGGTTTGGTCGTGCTTCAAATTTGCTGTAAATGTTTTAATAATATATTTATCTCAGAAGATTTTTATTTAGATGTTTATGTGTGAGCCCATGTAGGTCTATTCTTCTTCTAAGGGGTAGTTTGGGGATGGTTTAGTTTAAAGTTTCAATTATTTGGGGTCTTGTTTGTAGAAATGTCATTTATTTTTCTCTGTATGTTTTTATTTTCATCGTAATGCTGTCCCATGCATTTTTTCAGAATTATAATTAGAAGAATTATCGTTTTTATGCAAAATCTTAACATTCAAAAAGCCATATGACCAGGACCATATGTCCAACAATGTATGAAAAAAAGATTTAAAAAAAAAACTTCAAGCATGTTAAAAATATGGTCATTATATCCATCTTGTAAAATGCATAATGACATAAAATCATACAGTAATTATTTACCTAAGCCCTCCGCTACATGCAGGATATATCGCTAGATTATTTTTTAAGGAAGTTAGAGTTTTCCTTCTTCTAAACTGGTTGCAGACCCAGTCCGCTTAATATTTACTCATTAGCTTAAATTGAAACGCAAAAAGCATTGTCGAGTATTTGAAATCAGGTAACCGATTCCATTTTCTACGAAGATAACCGTTACGCTGAGTGAGCCTCTGAATCCCATAGTGTACTTCTTTATCTGCCTGTATAAGAGCTCACAAGGATATAGTGCATACTACTTTGTTTAAACAATATTTTTCGTGGTCAAACCTACACACACACACACACACACACACACACACACACATATATATATATATATATATATATATATATATATATATATATATATCTGTGTGTATAAAAGTTTACTGATCTATATTGTTTGGTTGGGTTTGATTTCTTTGTTTAATTGTCTATCAACCTTTGTGGGTTATTCAATGCCAAAGTCGTCCCTGTAAAAGAACTTTGTATTTTACCCATATTGAAGAGAGAAGCTGATTCATACCTTACCCAAAAGAATTAATCAAAAAATAAAGTAACAGCGTGATTGGTGTTCGAACTCGATTACTTTGACATTGCAATCCATTGAGCTTGTCAGCCACTACGCCACGAGGACTGAACGATGTATATTGTAATTTATTAATTGTTCTGTCACTGTTACATTATATTAATGTCCTAGTGTGCTGAGAATGTCTTCCCGATGAGTAAGACTGCTTGATCATTTCAGGGAATTCTCTTGCGCCAAATCCCCTGACGTCATGACACAATGTGACTCACCTGTTCGCCTGTCTCCGACTGCAACAGGCGTTTCCCGTTGTTTTCTTCATAGCAACCCATCAGATATTATAATTAGAGATGGGACGGTGCGTGTGTCCGCGCACTTCGTCAATGAGGTTCTTGCTTTATTAATTTATCTACGAAAATAGCCTGTGAATTTATTTTCTTTGTTATATCTGCATGTTCACATTAATGTGTTTCTCGCGGTCCCTCATTCGCTCTCAATTGCTCTTTGTGTAAGCGCGTGCGTGTGGGTGTATGCTTATCTGAGTATTATTGCTATTATATATGTATATCTGGAAATATGCTCTGGAAAACCGGGTATAATCAGTAGTTTATATATCTATATATCTATATATATATATATAGTTTAGGAATCTAACAGCAGCAATATATATATATATATATATATAGCTGCTATTAGATTCCAAAGCTGGTAGCTGATCAACACTAACTTGGTCACCCTTGTTAAGGTGTATGATGTTCAGAGACTCGAAACACCCAATGATCTTGTTAAGAATATTATTGTCGATGTGGTCAGAGACCCTTAGTGTGTCTTCCTTGAATATATATATATATATATATATATATATATATATATATATATATATATCATTTCAAATATAAAATTTACTGAACTATATGTGGTGATTGGGCTCGAGCTCTAGAGCTCTGGAAAGCGTTGAGTGCATCTTCATTGCCTTGACTCTCAGGTTCACTTAGACCCGGAGGGTTAGTACCTATTATGCTCCAATCCATGAATGAAATAGATTTGCTAGCATCTTCTTTCTTTTAAATATGCATGCTTGATCGGAATACTTGACAACCGAGTACAACAAAAAAAAGCGTAAGAGACTAAATCTTATTGAAAATACGCAATTCCCAAACTTCTGGACATAAAATAACCTCATTGATGTTGACATACCGCTAAAATCCATGAATCAATCCATCAATCAATCGAACTACTATTAAAATTGATTTAAAACTCATGACTGAGTTTCACGCCAACGATTTTCAGCTGTTCTAAAAGTCATTCACACATGTCAGTGCCTGAAGAAGGAGTACATAAAACTCACTGATTTTTTTATCTCGTTTTATTTTGATTTATAGTCGAAATATCATTATATTAGTTGTCTAAATTTCTGAGACGAAGCTCGTTTATATTTATCATTAAGGGTTTTCGGACTATTGTCTTCATAGAAGAGGCGACCACCGTGGTTTCAATAAAGGACGTAGTTTGAAGTTCCGTGAAGGTTCCCGAGTTCGACAAACACCCGAAGAAGGCAGGAGGACATATCGGCAGAAACGTTGTGGGGATAACAATAAAGATGAAGACAATAGTCCGAAAACCCTTAATGATAAATATATTATGATATTGTTTTGATTTTTTTGCGTAGAGAAATGCATTTTTTCAAACAAACACTGTGCTATATTTAAATCATTATATATATATATATATATATATATATATATATATATATATATATATCCCAAGAGATTTGAGCACTCTGTCTCAGGAATTTACGGCTGCCAAACGCATAATACAGAAGCTCTTCCAGTGAATTGAGCACTCTAGTGACCGGTAAGGTAAAAATGTAAACAAACGAAAGCTGCTTCATAATGCCTTATAATTCCTGAGCTGCTGTGATTCGCTTGCTAGCTGAGCGATATGAAACTAAGTCTAACGTTAAGATATGCGGGTTTCGATCCCAGCTTCAAGCGTCGTACGTGTCTAGCCCTACTAAAGTGTTGTGATAGAACGAAACAGTCTCTCTGTGGATATATATATATATATATATATATATATATATATATATATATGTACGTATGTGTGTACATATAATTGCTCAACATAAGTACTACCTAAATATAGAATAAAATAAATTCATATATGTTATATATATATATATATATATATATATATGTGTGTGTGTGTGTGTGTGTGTGTGTGTGTGTGTGTGTGTGTGTGAATATCTAATTACTCCATAAAATTACTATATGAAATTAGTTGTAATTTTAGTTATGATTCAATTTGATAATTATTCAATTCAACAATTAAAATATAATCAAGATTATTCTTAGTAATTAATATTCGGAGGTAATAATACTCCAAGCAGAATCATGTGGTATTTATAGAATGCATTATGCAGTCAAGTGCATAAAAATAAATTTTTCGGGGGGATGCTCTCTATTATTAGAATTAGAAAATTATATCCTTTGAGAAATTATGCTGCATTTTGAATTTTCAATGGGTTTATTTTCTAGTTTGGAACTGTTTAAAGCTCTGGTGCAAACATAAAATCTCGGTAATATGTTTTGGTGAAAAAAAAAAAAAATCTGTTTATACTTTCAATTCGTTTACGCTTTCTTTCGTTTTTTTTTTTTTTTTTTTTTTTTTTTTTTTTGGCGTGCGAACGATTTTTTGGTATGGATGTCCGTATGTTCTCAAAATATACTGTTTAGCGAGCCGAATCATTTCGATAATAAAATGCTTGACATTCTTACTTATTCTGCTTCAAAATAATTGCCTGTGTACATTTCTTTGTGCAGGTCTTCAGTTTGTTTGTTTGTTCTTGCGTCGAATACATTCTTTTTTTTAGTTTAATTAAGAATATAAACCGTTTAGTTAACAGAAAAATGAAACAAGACAGAAAAAGTATGCATGATGCATTTCTTTTTGATTGCTATAGATAATAAGTTGGATTTAATATCGTTGACACAGAGTCAACGGTATATGGTGATTGTCAGTTTCTGGCCGATATGATTATCAAATCATGAGGCTTCCAAGTAGAGGGTATCACTTTATTTACTGTAGTATGAGGATTATGGGAAGGGTAATCTTGTTTTGGTGCATTCAGAGAAGATTGTTCCGACTAAACCACGGGAACAACAAGAATAAAAAGAACCACAATAATAATAATAATAATAATGATAATAATAATATCTATGACGAACAGAAAGGATACTGAAAAGGATCCAGAGGCACAGCAGAGTGGCTTTACATAGATCAACACATCCTAAATGAAAGCAAGACCAGATGGAAAAACCTAGCTATGGCCTGGATCGACTACAAAAAGGCATATGGTATGATTCCGAAAAGCTGGATAGTAAACTGTCTCAAAATGTCCAAAATATCACACGAAATCATAAACTTCTTCGAAAAAAACATGAAAACCAGGAGAGTTGAATTGACAGCAGGAGGAAAAAGCTTAGCTGAAACAAAGATCCAAAGAGGCATTTTCCAAGGAGATGCACTATCACCCTCACAATTCATAATTACCATGATGCCACTTAACTACATACTCAGAAAATGCACAGCCAAATACAAACTTAGTAGATCGCAAGAAAAGATCAATCACCTAATGTACATGGATGATATAAAACTATTTGCAAAAAAGGAAAAAGAACTGGAAACCCTAATACACACAGTTAGAATATACAGTCAAGACATAGGAATGGAATTTGGCAGAGAAAAATGTGTCATGCTCGTAATGAAAAGTGGCAAACGACATATGACTGACAGAATGGAACTACGAAATAAAGACATCTTGGAGGCTGATACGATCAAACAAGTGGAAATGAAATTTAAATTAGACGATACCAATAAGTGGTTTATGCACAAACCACCACCTGTCCTAGAAAATAACATACATAAACTCCTGTGGAACTTTGACATAAAAACGGATCACCTAATCTCGACCAGAAGACCAGACCTTATAATAATTAACCAAAAAAAAAAAAAAAAAGAAAATTTGCAAAATTGTCGACTTTGCTATCCCGGCTGACCACAGAATAAAACTGAAAGAATGAGAAAAGAGGGATAAGTACCTCTTTAATTGCGAATTGAAAAAAAACTATGGAACATAAACATCATGATTGTACCAATTGTGATTGGTGCTCTTGGCACAGTAACTAAAGGATAATTAAAGCGCCTGGAGGATTTGGAAGTTGGCGGTCGAGTGGAGACCATCCAAACAACAGCATTATTGAAGACGGCCAGAATACTGGGAAGAGTCAAGGAGACTCGAGTAATATTAATATTAATAATAATGATATTGTCATAATGCCACTTAACCACCTTCTCAGAAAAAGTACAGGCGGATACAAACTTAGTAGATCGCAAGAAAAGATCAATCACCTGATGAACATGGATGACATCGAACTATTTGCTAACAAATAAAAAAGAACTGGAAACTCTAATGCACGCAGTTAGGATATATAGTCAGGATATAGGAATGGAATTTGGCATAGAAAAATGTGCTATGCTTGTAATGAAAAGTGGCAAACGACATATGATTGAAAGAATAGAACTACCAAATCAAGACAAGATTAGAACGCTCGGAGAAAACGAAACCTACAAATACTAAGCTGTCTTGGAGGCTGACACTATCAAACAAATGGAAATGAGAGACAAAATTCAAAAAGAATATCTCTGGAGAACTAGAAAACTACACGAAACAAAACTCACCAGCAGAAACCTTATCAAAGGAATAAATGCTTGGGCTGTATCCCTCGTTAGATATTTGGGAGCCTTTCTCTAGTGGACTACAGATGAACTTTAATAAATTGGCCAAAGAACAACAAAACTAATGACGATTCACCAGGCATTACATACCACAGACGATGTTGACAGGCTATAAGTATCAAGAAAAGAGGGATGATGTGGACCCAAAGTTGGTATCACAGAAGGAAAACACGAAACATGGGTTAGAGGTAAGAAAGATATATTAACGTAAGTTACATAGGATAGTGTCCAATATTGGTAGATGTACTTCTTGTACGACTGTTACTGGTGTTACGATACTACAATCCGATTAGGATATTACTGCGCTAGTAATATAGTGCTGGAAGAGTCTATGATGCGGGTAAGTTTAGGTCTCACAACAAGGGAGGAAGAGGACTTCCCAGAATCAAAGACAGCGTTTATGCATCGATACAACGACTCGAAGATTACATAGGAATACACGAACGCTGATGTGAAAAGCTCTAAAGGAGTAAATAATAATGATAATCCAAACGACAGCATTGCTAAGAACGGCCAGAATCCTGAGACGGCCAGAATCCTGCTGTCTCTCAAACTCCAGTGAAAAACCATCAGTTAACACTGATGTGAAAAACTCTAAAAGAGTAAATAATAATAATTATAATATTAATGATAAAACTGAATCTCTTTAATTGCAGCTTAAAACAATGCAATAAAAATCAATCACATGAAAGCATGAATAGATAAGAAGCAACAAAACAGCATATATTTGTTATGTGCCGATAGAGAGGAAATGATCAATCATATAATAAGTGAATGCAGCAAATTAGCACAGAAAAACTATAAGACTAAACACGACAGGGTGAGGAAAGGTAATCCACTGGAAATTGTGTCAAAAAATAAAATTTTACCATACGAACAAATGGTATATGCACAACTCAGAATCTGTCCTGGACAAAGAGACGCACTAACACCTCTGGGATTTGGGGACATAAACGGTTTACCAAATCTCCACCACTAATAATTAACAAAAAAGAAAACTTGCTGAATTGTTGACTTTGCTGTCCTGACTGGTCCCAGAAAAAAAATCGAAAGAAAGTAAAAAGAAAGATAAGTAACTGGATCTTGCTACGGAATCGAAAAACACTATGGAACATGGTGTGGCTTTCCCTAACACATGTCGTCTATAACTCCAACTGATCTCTAACTGTCTTGACAGAGTTATATAATCGCCCACTTAATCTTTGGAATGGCATGTTTGATTGTCATCAAGTGGAAATAACTGTCATGCAGTTCACAGGTCACTCTCTTCCGGTGCATCACTCTGAAGTGGGACCTTTACCTTGTCCCATATTATCAGCCGAGCTCACCTGCGCAATTTCCTCTTATAACTGCCATTGGAATGTGTCACTTCCTTCCGGTGCATCACTTTGAATGGCATTTTTGGCTTGGTCGAAGGTCAAAATACAAAAGCTTATGGGTTGTTTTACTTAAAGACTACTTGGTCATATCTGTAACACAAACGCAGTTTTCAAACGACACTTCGGTCTGGTATATCCACAATAACTACACATGATAAAATGTCAAACCAAAACATAAAAAAAAAACGTGGGGCCCGGACAACAGGTCAAGGTGTCATTTTCGGCATGTGCTCCTTTGATAGCCAACATATGGGACCCGTTTGGCATCCTACAAATGTTGGCTATTCTTATTACAGGTACACAAACCCAGACCTAAGTGACCAAAAAGATAGACACCAACACATAGAATAGACCAGGGAAGACAACAAACTTACACTTCACTTATTTTTGGAGCTACTCTACACAGAGAGGGTAGAAAAAAGAATGACAGAAATATAGGAAGAAGGTGATAGATTTCTTACACCAAGCCAAATACTTGCTGATTTGCTGTTTAGATTTGGACGATAATAAAGAAAGGTTGGTGTTCTGAACTTGAGATATTAGAATGACATTAAAAAATAAATAAAGAATCAAAGCAACAAGACCCTAATACAATAATTGATATATCACATTCTGAAAGACAAATGCAATCTAATTGAAATGAACCGCAAAGTATTTAACAATCGAAACACCACACACCCACACCACACAGAACAAAAAACAACTCAAAAATAAGAAATGATGATAAAAAATTTAAAGAGAATTATGTCTGGGAAGAAGACTAGGTTGTCATCGCTTAGAAGCCCAAACTGGAAAACATTTAAGACAGAGAGTGAAAAAAATAAACGAATTATTGACATATATCTCAACGAAAAATATCACAGAATTAAACGAACTAATTTACGTAGGAGGGAAATTAATCTGTAATAAAATAGTTATTCACCTAAAGAACACGGACAGAAACTTAAAACCTGGATGGGCAATTTGACAGGAAAGGCAGATATGAAACCAAATACAATAACCAAAAAAGATAAGACAGGGGTAAAACTCTTGAACATGATTAGACGAAAAAAAAAAGCAACTCAACATGTTAAACAAACAATACAACTCGAGAAAATAAACCAGAAAGTACTGGCAAAATACGGAATTCTAAAAAGATATTGAGACAGGATAAAATAATACAAACCAAACAGGACAAACCAAAACAACGAATGAAATTCCGTCAGCGAGAAGAGGGTGAATACATCAACACAATCCTACAATTGAGTGACCAGGAAAAAAAACAATTTTGGAGCAAAATATGGCAACGTAGAGAAGATGACAGAAATGCCAAATGGATAAACAAAGTGGGAAGAAGAGTTAGAAGATCTCCAAGAAAGACCGTTGGCGAAAATACACCAAGACTCAGAGCAACCCTCAAAGAAGTACCACATTGAAAAACTCCAAGACGTGATGCCATACATGGAAACTTGTTTGAAAAATGCAATTAGTAGGGTGTATTCCAATTCCTACTGTAACAGTTTATTTGAACCTGAAATCATAAAAATTGGCTAGTCATTTCATAAGATGTATAGCAATAACATACTGAATTTTCAAGAGTCTACGACAATTTTAAATACCTGTACAAAAAAGTGTAGAAACTTATTGAAAGCACCACGTACTTGCATCAGGCCAAAGGTGTGAAAAACCAGTGGTACATGCAAGTGTCTGAGATGTCACATGGTTGAGGTCTTTGAAACGCTCCCCAAAGCCCTAGAAAAAACACAGTGGGAACAGGAGATACAAGGAAGAATCCAGACCATCAAGAACAATGCATATTGCAGAACACAGACCACACTTCAAATAATCTTGGAGACCTGAGAAGACTTGACATCATTAAGACTCTAGTGAAACATCATTCCGTTAACATGTTTGAAAAAGTCGCATAATAATAATAATAATAATATTAATAATAATGATAATAATAATAATACATCCTTGTTATTAAGTCGCACTGCCAGCACGGATTTCCTTGATTCTCACTCTTCATCCGTCGCTATCATCCCTCGCTTCAAGCAGGTCTTCCGACTACATCCTGTGTTCACAGAGAGCTGTTGTAGCTAAGTTATATATAAATATATTGATGATATAGTTTAGTATATTTATAAATATACGGTGCTCAAAATAATTGACAAGCTGTATACATTTACATTTGGATAGCGTAGAAATTATAATCATTACATATTTTGACACAATGCCACATGATTTAGAATCTTAGTGTGGATAGAACATATGTCACTGCAATAAGCTGCAATGTCAAATTGCTCTACAGCAGGCTTCCACTGAGTCGTTGCTTAAAACGGATCATTAGAGACAAGTGTATGTACGTGTTTACATATGATTTGGTCAATATTTGTAGGTGAATGTGATTGCATACGTCCGGATTTCTGTTCAATTAGTGGGGGAGGAAGTGCTTGTAAACCCCTCTATGAGCGTGTTTCGCACACGTTCAACACAGCATGAAAAAAAACGTTCATGGAAAAGCGTGTAATTAGGCATGTCTTTTGGCGTTCGTGTCATGCAGCGGGTCCTAGATTGCGCACTGTTCCGAATTAATTTACCGGCATTTCGTTAATATTAATTTTCTTTTATCTGTTCTTTTTTATTTATTTAATTTTCCTTTTTCTTTTCTTTCTTTTGTTTTTATTTTTGTCTTGGTCGTTTGCATCATTGATTCTCGAGCAGGAAGCATATCATCATAATTAACACCAACGTTATTAGATTAATCAGCAAAATATTGTCTTCTTTCCATAGCTATATTAATTAGTTTTAAACTGGTGTTTCAACTACCAATAATTTGGATCTTCTCTTTTTAAACTTCTTTCTTCCCACCTGTTCTCCATATAACAGTAAAATGCACCCCATGGTGAGGTTCAGATCTAGAGCTCTGAGAAATGTCGAGTACCCCTTTTTTACCATAACTCCCAGGTCTATTCTGACTCGATGCGGTTGGAACTCTTAGGGTCCAGTCAATTGGCAAAACAAATCTGTTTGAAAATCCATTAGCAATGGATTAGAATACTTAAATCCATTTAACCTTGATAAATTGTTTTTGAGAACAGTTACTTTAAGCTATAATTGTTTACAAAGGATTATTATTTCTGTTGTTGTTATTGTTTTTACTCCTTGAGAGTATTTCATACCTGCGTTATCTAGTCGTCTTTTATTGAAGTTTGAGTTACGGCAAGTAAACTAAAGTCTCGAGGACTCTTCTCAGTAATCTGAACGATCATAATAATACTGAAGTCTACATGATCTCTACATGACCTTTGATTTCTAAGTTTTCTTGTCCCTTTACCAAACCTTTAATGATTGTTCCAAGAGCACCTTTTACAATTGGTATCATCATCTACATCATGTTTTATAGTTTTTTTAAAATTCTCTCGCAAGGTCTAGATGCTTATCTCTTTTTCACTTTCATTCTTTTTATTATTATTATTATTGTTGCTGCTGTTGTTTCAGTTTTAGTTTCGGTTTCTTTCAAAAATTCATGGAGTCATTAACCAACTCCTACGGTGAGGAAATAAAGTTATTCTTCGTACTCTATATAATTATGCTTTTTGCTGCAACTTTTAGATAATATTTTTCTGTCACATTGATATTACTCTCCCAGAGAGATAAGCAGTTGTGCCAAGAGCAATTTTTTGCATTCCATATTGTCAGGGAATTCAGGCGCCTCTGGTGGTGTAATGGTTAGCAAGCTCGGCTAGCAAACCTACACGAGTGAGTTCGAGTCTCATTGGGTGCCCCTTTCATATGGCCTTGTGCCACATCTAAGCAAAAAGCTTAGTAAATTTCCATATTGTCAGGGAATTCATTGTATTTTGTTGATATGTTTATCTGTCCCTTTCTTGATCATACCTTGGACTCTCGTTATTACTAGTACCGCAGTAGTTTTATGGGAATTTCTTTAGATTTCTGCCCGTTTGCTTTTGTTGGGTTACTTTTTTTATGCCTCACAGTTCACAGGGCTATTTATTGACTTCTTGTTTATGAATATATCATCTAGCAAGGCTTTAGTGTTATTTGGGAAGGTGTGGATCCCGAGTTTTCTTTTTTTCTTTCTTTTACTTTTTTTTTTTTGGCTTTAAATTTAGTGTTGGGGCATAAAAGACTGATCTCGAGTAAAAAATTGCCATGTTTATTTGGCAAGTTTTATGAGCCAGCTTTATTATCAATATCTTTGCCTATTTGAACGTACATGTGGTCACCAAAAATAAGACCGTTGTGTTTGGAAGTGCGTCAAACAAGGGAAAATAGCCTGTCGTAGATTTTTGTAATACTAGATTCATCATTGGCATTGTTGCAACTGTAGCTAGTGACGATCGTTGTGAAGGGACTTGCCATCAAATGTAGCACACATAATTCATATTTGTCTTCTTTGGAGGCAATTTATTGATTTTAAGGCACTAGGACTAAGAATTATTCCAAACATCTAAAGCGGCCCTGACAGTTTTTTCAGGCAAAGTATAACCATTACAGGTATCACAGCATTTAACTCTAGTTCACTGTTGTAATATCAGTGTTCTTACATGCATATAATGGTGCTCAACTGCAGATACTATAAGCTGGGGTTGTTGGTTTATTGCATTTAATGTCCTAAAATTAAAAGTTGCTATGTTAAGGAAGCTTTTGCATCTAAGTAGATTAGGTTTGTTTTGGGGCTCCATCGCTGATGTTCGAACAGTAGAATCAGAGCTCCACCGTCAGCTGAACGCACCCCCTTCTTTACTCGCATGAAGGGTAACGTGGTTTGGATGTACGGTTTTGATTAGAGTCACGGTAATCTTTAGTTGGCTGTTTTTTGTTTCTTCTGTATGGACGTCACCCTAAGAAATGAGTTGCTGTAAATACGCGACTGAACTATTTGATACAGGCCGTTGACCGATCAGGTTCTTCCAACCAACATCTGGTGATGCATGCCGTTGACCCAGCATTGGATTCATCTGCTATACTTCACATCCGCCATACTGTATCCCATTTTCCTTTGCAATAAGCTTGTGTGGATTATAAAATACCCTCCTTCCTCAGAGTCTTTTATCCAGTGACAAGCTGGGGCAAGGATATCGGAGTGGCTATCGAAGCGAAAAATTTTCCCCTTTCAATTTCTTAAGTTTTATCTTAGTAATAGTTGAACTATCCTATCTTGTCTAGATCAGACAAATGTGGGATTATCTGTTATATCATGCTTACTCAAAGTTATTCTAGAGAAATGTATTCTTTGTTTTCTGATTCAATGGATATATTCAAATTTGGTGGGGAGGTCTTCAGAACACGCAAAGACACGCATTTAATGTCTATTTTCCCTTTATTCAAAAATGGCCTCATGAAAGAAAATAATTGTTCACCAAGCCTTTTCACTAGATAGAAACAACTCATATTCTCAGAATAAAGGAATATGTTTCACTTCCATTGGTTCGTATGGTCGAAGTAAATGTTGATACATTTTAAGCGATCCTGAACTCATTTCTTTAACACACTAAATATTTTTACCACACACAAATATTTCTACTTACTATTAATCGTTTGTTTGCACACAGTTAAAAGGTTTCAAGTATTAAGCTGTAACAGTTACAATATAATACCAATTATCAATTGTGTGTAGTGGTTACAAGAACAGCTATTTAAGATTAATTTTTCTATTCAACATTATTCATTCGTTTGGACAAAGTTAAATGGTTCCAAGTATTGCTATGTATCACTTATAATTCACTTAAACATCAGTCATTTGTTTACAAACAGTTAAATGATCAAATAATTATATTTTGAGAATTCAGTTAAGCATAAATCATTTGTTTGAAATCTGTTTAAATGGCGAACAGTTCTTTTTGACTCAAAGATAGGACACTCTCAGGTACTACCGCCCCTGGCTAAAGTGGAACAGGGAGCGATAGCAATGAAGGAATACTCTGCATTTTTCAAAGCTTCAGAATTATTGGAGCCTCACTATCAGATTGTTTTGTGTCATATCTTGGTCACTCTTTGGAGAGGGTCTTACCCCTCTGCTTAGATGTAATCGGTGCATTCTACATCACCAACCGACTGGGCTATGCCGATGAGGCTTACAATACACTGTCTGTATCCCTTGGATATGATATCAAACTATATTAGCTGGCGAGACTACATTTCTGGAGATCTGGTGGAGTGGATCCCCACTTCATTATAATTATTCACTGGTACCCTCAGATCTGGAGTGGAAGTAACTCTTATGTTCTCCTGTATGGTCAAATAGATCTGTTTAATAACCATTCGTATTTAACAATGACGTGCGGGAAAAAAAATCAAATATACAAAAAAAAAAAAAACGCATGCAAATAGAAACGTAAAGTGAATGTTATTATCTAAGCTCTTTATATAAAATAACCCAAAAATATGTCACATATCGTTGGACTTAATCTATCAAACATATCAGTTATTTAATACCGAAATATCATTCATTTGTCAATGTTTGATTACAATGAGAATTATGTATATTCCCATCGCTAAACAGCGATCATTTTAATCACACTTTTTTTACAATAAGAGAGCAAGACTATACGAAAAAACATATATATGGTGGGGATTGACAACAAAAAGCATAGGATATGATTCCGAAAAGCTGGATATTAGATTGTCTCAAAATATACAAGATACCTAGCAAAGTCATAAAGTTGATAGAAAATACCATGGAAAACTGGAGAGTCGAATTGACGGTTAGGGGAGAAAGCTTAACAGTGGTAAAAATCCATAGAGGGATCTCCCAAGGAGATTGTGCTATTACTATTACTTTTTGTTATAGTGATGATGTCACTCAATCATATTTAGGAAATGCACTGGCGGATACAAACTTACGTAATAGCAAGAAAAATCAACGACCTAATTTCCCAAAGCTCTAGCATTACTGGAGCCTCCCCATCGGATTGTTTAGTGTCATATCCAGGACACTCATTGGAGAAGTCCTATCTCTCTACAGTGATTCAGTCACGTTATACTACAGTCTCAGCAAACTGGGTGATAGAAAAAGAGATGCAGAAAATTCTCTGTGATACATACAGGTCATCTAATCTCCACGAGATAAATAGTCCATGTGATAGTCAACAAAAACAAGAGAACCTCATGAGTAGTGGACTTTGCTGTTCCGACTGACCACATAGTAAAAATGAAGGAGATCGAAAAGAGGGATAAATACCGAGACTTTGCTGGAGTACAAAAAAAAAAAACTATGGAACTCGAAATTAATGGTGACACCAATTGCTATTGGCGAGCTCAGTATAGTCACGAAAGGATTGGTAAAGGGACAGGAAGTCTTGGAAATTAAAGGACGAGGGGAGGCCATCCAAACTACAGCATTGGTGAGATTAGCCAGAATACTGAGAAAAGTCCAACAGATTTTAGGAGACATACTGTAACTCAGACTCCAGTAGAAAACCACTTGCTTATATCTGTGTGAAAAACTTTCAAATGAGTAAATAATAATAATAATAATAATGGAAATAAATGTAAATTCAAACAGATCTCTTAATGTCTGCCAAAAGACCAGATCTGTTGCTAATTCATAAATAAAACGAAGGAGATAGATAGAGACGGAGAAAGAAAGAAAGAGATGCCATCTATTGGATTTTGACCATGGAGTAAAACTAAAAAAAAAAAAAAAAAGCAAAAAGAGAGACAAATACTTGGATCTTACCAGAAAGCTAAAAAGAAACTCTCAGGAACATGAGAGTGACGGTGAAATTAATTGCAGTTGATTTGCTTGGAACGATCCTCAAAGGTTTGGAAAAAAGACTGAAGGAACAGGAAATCAGAGAAATCGACATCATTAATGTTTAGGTTGGCAAGAATATTTGGAAGAATCTCGGATTCCTGAGGAGATATGCTGACCTTCTAATTCCAATGAAAGACCATAAACCAAACAAAGCATGAAAACTTCTAATGAGTGAAATAATCCGCTAACGTTGCTGCGAAAAAATAAAAAAGAGCAAATAATAATTATAGAAAAACTGGAGATTGGACTTGGTTGAAGAAGTTTAACTAAGGTGAAAATCCAGTGAGGTATATTCCGGGGAGATGCACAATCGCCATTACTATTAAACTGATGAGAAAAAAAACCAGCGAAGAGAAAAAATTTTAAAAATATTTGAAATCTTCATACAGGTTATGAATATATACTGTCAGGAAATAAGAATGGACTTCGGGAGAGAAAAATATGAGATGCTAATACTGAAATGCGGTAAACGACAAAAGATGGAAGGAACAGAACTACCAAATCAAGAAAAATTAGAACTCTCGGAGAAATTGAAATTTACAAATACTTGGGAATATTGGAAGCGGACACCATTAAACATACGGAAATGAAAGAAAAAAAATTAAAAAGAAAACCTCTGGAGAACGAGAAAACTACTCAAAACCAAACTATACATCAGAAATCTCATCAAAGTGGTAGATACCTGGGCTGCCCTCCTGGTAAGATACTCGGGACGATTCTTAAAGAGGACCAAAGGAGAGCACCAGCAAATTGACCAGAGAACAAGAAAACTCATGTCATGTCTGGAATGTAAGACCTTATGCATAAGGCCCTATATTCCAGAGATGACGTAGACAGACGAGATGTTTCATGAAACGAAGGAGGAAAATGACTCACCAGGTTTGAAGATAACCTCGATGCATCGATAAGACGAGTTAGAGACTACATAACAAAGAACAAAGAAAAGCTATTTTCTACAGCCAGAAACAACACAAAAAAAAAACATAAAGATCAACCGAATAACAATAACTAGAAAACAAAAATAGGAATAAAATCAATTATATGGATATTTCAAGCGGCGAGCAAGAGAAGTCTTACATGATAAGACTTGGGCTACAAAAGAGAAACCTTAAGAGAGAAAGCCAATCTTTTTTAATAGCAGCACAAAACAACACCGTAAGGACAAACTATGATAAAGTAAAAATAGATACGACACACCAAAATCGCAAATGTAGGTAATGTGGTGATAGAGAAAAATTGATCCATCATACAATAAGTGAATTCAGTAAGAAATAGTATAAAACTAGACATGAATGGGTAGGGTGGGTAATCCACTGTGAATTATGCAAGAAATTAAAATGCACAACCCAGAATCTGTCCTATAGAATGAGACGCACAAAGGTGTCTGGGTTTTTGAGAAACACCTAATCTCAACCAGGCGAACATTGCTAAAGATTATTAACAAAAAAGAGAACCTCCTGAATAGTGGATTTTACTGTCTCGGCAGACTTCAGAGTAAAATTTAAAAAAAGCAAAATTTATATAAGAACTGAGGCTTTGCTAGAGAACTAAGAAAAACTATGAAACATGAAGGCGATGGTGACACAAACTGTAATTGGTGCACTTTGAACAATCCCCAAAAGGTTAGTTAAAGGACTGGAAGATTTCAAAATTAGAGGACAAGTGGAGACCATCCACTCTACAGCATGATTAACATCGACTAGAATACTGAGAAGAGTACTGGAGACTTAAGGAAATTTGCTGTAACTCCAGCGAGAAACCATCAACTAACTTTAGAGTGAAAATCTCTCAACAATAAAATAATAAAAACAGATTCTCTAATCATCTAATCGCGGCCAGATTACAGGACCTAGTTTTTATAAACTAAAACCAAATAATTTTTTCTGTTAGATTTTTTATTGGAACGGTCACAAAAGGCTTTGAAAGAGTCGGAGAATGAACGGAGACAATACAGCCGACGGTATTTTTGAGATCTGCTTGAATATTGAGAAGAGTTCTTGAAATCTAAGGACACTTTCTGTCATTCAGACTACAGTGAAATCCCACAACCAATCCTGGTATGACAAACTCTGAATAATGTAGAGCAGAGGGAACTAAAAATAAAATTAAATTAAAAATAAAAATAAAAATATCAATAAATAAATAAAAATACCTTTCCCCTTCACCCCCAAAAATGGAAATTATTTTAGAAGCGTTCATTATCGAAACAGAAATGAAACGGTTAATCACATAATAATCGATTGCCGCAAATATTTGACCACACAACCAAATGATATTTGCACAAAGTAGAATCCATCCTTAAAAATGAGTTGCTTAAAATTCTCTCGTATTTCAAGAGAGAAACCTATCACCTAATTCTGCCCAGAAGATTAAACCTAGTGTTAATTACCAAGAAAAAAATTGCTTTCAAAAGGATTTTGCCGTTTAGGAGGACCACAGTGTAAAGCTAAAAAGAAAGGAAAATACAGAAAAATAATTGATTCTTGACAGAGAACTGACAAAAACTATGGAACATGACGGTGATACCAACTGTCAATGGTGCCCTAAGAGCGGTCCCTCAAGATTCTAAACGACAGCACTGTTACTATTGGCTAGAACACTTAGAGGAAACCACGAGACTTGTGGAAAAATTCTCCAACTCAGACTACAATGAAAGACCACCCATTAAAACTGGCGAGAAAAAACTCACGAAGAGAAAAATAACAGTAGTAATTGATTTGCATTAAATATGACACCAAATATTTCAATCTTAGAGTAATAATTTATAAACATTTGTATGGTTTCAAGTTACTATTTCTATTAGATAAAAATACTTATTTTGCATAGAGATATATAGTTTCAAGGATTCCCATAAAATACCAATAATTTGCAAGCAAGTTTCAAGTGAACCTTATCATTATTATTATTATTATTATTATTATTATTTTCATTATTATTATTATCACTTACCCCTTGAGAGTTTTTCACATCAGCGTTAGCTGATAGTTTTTCACTGGTGTTTGAGTGACAGCAAGTCTCCTCAATTCTCCAGGACTCTTCTCAGTATTCTGGCCGTTCTCAATAAATGCAGTCGTTTGGATCCAGGCCCTTTAATAATCCTTTAGTCACTGTGCGAAAAGCACTAATCACATTATTATTATTATTATTATTATTATTATTATTTACTCATTAGAGTTTTTCACATCAGCGTTAGCTGATGGTCTTTCACTGGAATTTGAGTGACAGCAAGTCTCCTCAAGTCTCCAAGATTCTTCTCAGTACTAAAATCGTGTTTTGTTCTTTGTTATTTGCATGTTGCTCGTGTCTACGTTTTTGGCTGTTTAGACATATAAAAGCGAATACAGTTAATATCGTGTTTAACATGTTCCTATTAAAGCAATTAATCATTATGGAATAATATGGAAGAGCTAAATGTATAACTCAGAGCCTCTAATTGCTCTTGTACTCGACAGTTGGAAAAATAGTGAGTAGCTAACTAAATTAAAACTTAACAAATAAAAAAAAATCACTGAATACACATTACTTGATGCCATGGGAAGCAACATGATGAATAAAAAGTAAGGTGGATGAATCCAAAGTTGGGTCAACGGCGAGCCTCACCAGATGTTGGGCTGAAGGTTCATAGGGTCAAATATTTCAGTCAATAAACTATTGCTACTCATCGATAAGGTTGGTGTCTATATATGAAGAAAAAACAACCAAACTGATTTGTTTTTACCTGCTTAAAATTCTCTTACTTAAAGAGTAATTGGTCATATATGTGGCAGGTGCGCAGATTTTAAACAACTCCAGGACCTGGAATAGCCACTATATACTACTCATGATAAAATTTACAAATTGAAACGTAGCACAACATGGAACCTAGACAACGGGTCAAAGTGTCATGATCGGAAAGTACTCCTCTGGTAACCAAAGAGGGGGGACCTATTCGGAATACTGCAAATGTTGTCTGTTCTTTTTTTCAGGTACACTAAGGACGACCTAAGTAACCACACAAACTAGAGACATCAAAACTTAGAATGGACTAGGGAAGAAAACAGACTCGCACTTCTCTGTCATTTTAGGAGCAACCCTATATAAAGAGGAGATATGAAAAGAATGATAAAAATCGGGGAATACTGCGCAAGATTTCAGAAGCACAAACTAAAATTGAAAGAAAGAGAAAAGAGAGATAAGTAACACGAAATTGCTAGCGAACTGAAAAGACTATGATCTATGAAAATGACTGTGATACTAATTTTAATTGGCGCGCTCGGTACAGTCACCAAAGGATTGGTAAAGGGACTGGAAGACCTAGAAATTAGAGGGTGTATGACGACCTTCAAAACTACGGCATTATCATGACAGGCCATAATACTGAGAAGAGTCCTGGAGATTTGAGGAGACTAACTCAAACACCAGTAGAAAATTATCAGCTAACGGTATTTGTCGCAATGCCCCACCAATCGGACGAGTGTGGCACAGGGCATTTTTTAAGGTTGGTCCGGGCGCAGGGTCGTAGTCCAGACACGCCCGGCATTCCCGAAAATACCTCGAGCCCCATCAGGGTTCCCCAAAATAGGGCACCCCAGGCACCAGGCGATAAACCTTGTCCCTCCGAGAAGGGTTAGAGCCTCGAGGTATGTCAGTCCAGAGACGTGACAATCAGTTAACGTTAGTGTGAAAAACTCTCAAAGGAGTATATGATCATGATAATAATAAAAAGAAACAAAGAAAACAAAGGTACTTGGTTGTCACTTATTGCTAATACTAAAAATTTTTAATCCAACACGAACTTCTACTAAGGATAAAAGTGGATCTGGGAGTAATAAAAACAAACACCATTTTTTCGAAACTAGAGCTTTAACACTGATTGGTGGAATATTCAAGACACTTCTTTATGTGGAGAGGGGTCTTACCACCGTGCAGGGTCGTTGTGTTCTACACCCCAATAACAAACCTGAATAGTGGTTGATGTGATGAAGTTATAACGAGTTATAAAAATTACAATTGGAGACTGGCTAATGAGAGGGTCATGTAGTAAGGCTATTATACGTTCTTTTTGTTTCCCCGTCATTTTTTCTTTCAAAACACAAATGTTTATTGAATGTTTTTTCTTTTGTTTGATGTGTATGTCTGCGCATGCGCGCAAGTGTGTATATGTGCATGGCTTTTTTTTTTTCTTTCTTTTTGAACAATTTATCGATTGCACAAAATCATTATATATTTACTTGGGCATCTTTTTTTCTCGTTGCAATACGGATTCATTTTAAATGCCTATCCATTTAGCTTGTCACTTGCAGGTAGTCTTATCCATTATACGAAATTGGCTCGGTTATACTCATTTAGTCAAAAGAACGAGAAGAAAAAGAAAGCATAAAAGTAAGATGGGAAAAAAGAAATGAAAACTATGCACAACAGAGTAAGAGAGAAAACAAAGAAGGAAGAAAATGAAATTAAAATTAGGACAGCTTAAAGCAATCAAAGTAAAATTATAAGAATATATATATATATATATATAATCTGATGGAAGGAAGAAGAAAGTATTTTGGAAAATGATATGTTTCACTTGTGGTATAACGTCACCAGAATGAAAATAAATTCCTTAAGAATTCTAATTCAAGAAGTGTAGCTTCAAATTTTGTTGGCTTTTTTGTTTAACGGCAGATCAACACTTTATGGATTATTCAATGCTGAAATTCGGTTGTAATCGACATTTTTTGTTGCTAAAAACGAATCATGAGGCGAAGGGAAAATATATGGTACTTGTTTGTTTTCTTTGTTTAATAGCATATCAATCTTTGTCGGTTATTTAATGCCAAAGCCATCCTTTGGGAACAGTTGTGGTACTATTTAAGCCATTGCTAGGAGGATAAGGTGGTTCACACCTTTCCTAAGGGTATTTGTCCTAAAAAAAAGCAATAGCGAAACTGGAGTTCAAAATCGCTTGCTACGATTCAGCAGTTCATCAGTTTAACCATTACACCACGAGGATATCCCTACCTGTTATTTGAAAATTCATGTGGAGAGAATAATCGGCAAACAGAAATATGAGAAAAATGGGCTTACCCACCGTATTCCTGGGGTTAAGTATTTGTTACATGGTGAGATGCTAGTTCACATACTTTTTTATATTAATATCAACTGAAAGTCCTGGCATACCGCTGAAAAGGAACCAAACAGATACAACGCTTAATTCTTTTCGACGACAGTATTTTTTCTGACGAATGAATGTTTGCGCCCAGAAATGAACAAAAACAAAAACAAGAACAAAAATTAAGTCTTGAACAGTGACAATTGCCACTCAAGTTTCGGACGACTACGATTTTTTTGGAGTAGCTTTATGTAACAAAATTACAATACTTCTTAATTTTTTCGTTGATCTTTATCCAAAGGCATTTAGCAGTGACACGTCACGCTTAAAAATGAGAACGCAAATGGCATACAACGATTTGTTAGACATTATCACTGTAGTCAGGCAAGAAGATACATCAGCACTATATTTGTTAATACTCTGCACTGCATACTTAAAATGCCCAAAGATTTAATTAAAGCAAAAGGTTTCACATTAAAAAGCAAAGGACATGCCGCAGAAACTATGAGAGATAGAGACTACGCAGGTACTATTTACCAACCCCTCCGCTCGGGCAGGATATGACACAAGGTCAATTTTTAAGCGGAGTTTAACAGGTTTGAATTCAGAGTTTTCCTTTTTCTAGACTAGTTGCCTCACCAAGGCTGAAGAACCTAGTCCGTCCTACTATTTACCCATAGCTGGAGGGAGAATAAGGGGATTCATACCTTTCCCAAGGGTATTTGCCCGAAAGTGAACGTAATAGCGCGACTGGAGTACGAACTCGCGTACTACGATTCTGCAGTTCATCGCTTTAACCATTACACCACGAGGACACCCCAGAGTATTAGAATCCAAGCGTAGAGACTACGCAGGTGATGTAGCTCTTTCCACAAGTACACCCGCCCAAAGAGAGAATAGAACTTAATAAAAAAGGAGCTTTCTCCACTCTAAGCGGTGGGCCTCTCAAATTCGTAGACACGTTTACATACCTCGTCAGAAACATCTCATCTACTTAAAGTGATATCAGCATACGCCTAGCAAAGGCTATCGAACAAGATTTATGCTACACTGCTGGAGAAGCAAGGATGAAGTCATAATTGACGTTCTCTCATGGATCACAACACATAGACGAGCCAGAGTTGGCTGACTAGCAAGTACTTACATAAATCGGCTGTGTGCAAACGCTCGATGCAGTTGAGAAGACCTTCCAAAATCGATGGATAGAGATGGATGGCGAGAGAGTCAGGGAAATTTCTGCTGTCATCCCGACTTGCTGCAAATGATATATATATATATATATATGTGTGTGTGTGTGTGTGTGGGTGTGTTTGTGTTGAGAGAGAGAGAGAGAGAGGGAGAGAGAAAGAGATAGGAGAATAGATACTTCACCGTAATCTCAGTTCGAAAAACTTTATAAATTCTCTTATTACTTCTTAAATACGTAAAGAATAGCAAGTGCTAAGATTTTCCCATTTGATAACCCAGGGGATATAGCAATTTCATACGAATTTCCTATGGGTTGTTTCATGTGGAAATTTTATTCTTTTCTGAGATGTATTTTTTCTGAGATGTATTTTTCCGAGGGGGCCCTCGGAAAACCCCCGATGGAGTGGACCCCAACATCAGGAGAAGAAGAAAGACACAACGTGACGGTCATAACAGTGGGGTCAAAATATGAAGTTTATGTACGGTCTACAGCATCCTCTCACATGCAAACCTTGAACAACCCTTTCGAACCTTACAAATAAAGTGAGAGGTAAATATGTTGTTAAAGAAGTCTTCCTGCGTCTTCCTTCCTGCGTCTTTATTATTGAGTCGTTATGATAAGGCAAATGAGTATATAACAACACACACACACACACACACATATATATATATGTGATTTGAAAGGCAATATTTTTTAGGTAGTGTTATTTTAATACGAGCGTGAGCTCCTGTGCTTTCACACATTATCATGGTTTTAATCAGCGTTTGTAATATACTGACTTTGTTGGCGACGTGGATGAACTTAGCAGATTCAATGTGATGAAAGAGAAAATAAAGAAGGATGACAAAGAATATAATTAATTGCCTACGGATAGAATGACAGATATTTCCATTCGCCGGTAAGATCAACAAATTACCGAAAAAAAAAGGAATTATATAAGTTCCGATAACATGCCATAAACAGAAAAATACGCGGTAATTTACTAAGCTTTTTGCTTAGATGTGGCACAAGGCCATATGAAAGGGGCACCCAATGAGACTCGAACTCACTCGTGTAGGTTTGCTAGTCAAGCTTGCTAAAAACAGAAAAATATGTGAGCGAAGAGGATATTCATATATCCTCATGGGACTTGAAAAGACAATATAAAGTCTGTAATTTTGGACTGAAGGCAGAGATTCGCTGGTCGCTCAAACGAAGGGGAGATATCCACTAGTCTCTCAAGCGAAGGGAGAGACCAGCGGGTCACTTAAGCCAACATGTCGTGCGTGTTATCCGGCCGTCGCACTACTTCATAAAAAGGGTGCCCGCCACAGAAGAAGGATATGTGCGAACTCTCTCTGACTGTATTCCTACTACACTCAATCGTCGCCGTCGAAGAATAAAAATATAAATCATATTTTTATATATCTACGAGTTTTTTCTTGTTTGTCCAGCGGTCCAATATACGACACGGTATCCAAAACTAACACTCTTCTGATTATCAATTATTTGTTTGCACTGAGTTGAATTCTTTGAAGTATTGTTATCTAACACTAATTATTCTATTTGAACAGAAGTTAAATGGTTTCAAGTATTGCTAACACTGTTCAGTGTGCACTCAGTTGAATATTTAAGTGTTACGATTTTTTAACCATTAGTTTTCCCATAATTAAATGTTTTCAAGTTTTATTATTTATTGTGTGCACAAAGTCACATGTTTTCACGTATTGTCATTTAACTCAAATAATTCTATTTGATTTTAATAAGAATACATACTAAAAGACTAACAGTGTTATGTATACTACCACTCCGTATCAGAGTGAACCTGGGAGTAATGATAGTGAACGGGTACTCAACATTATCCAACGACTCACGACTGGAGAATCACCATCAAATGGTTGAGTGTTATATCCAGGATATTTACTGGAAGGGATCTTACTCCAGTGCAGAAATACAGTCGGTATAATCTACAGCCCTAGTTGACTGGTCACTAAACTGTTTCATGCTCCTATTTCTATTCAATAATAATATGTTTGCACACAGTTATATAGTTTCAGTATTCTCAGCCAATAATACTAATTTTTAAATAGATCAGCGTTTACGTAGATGTAATGGCAAAGAAGGAGTTCTCCGCATAGCATGACCACCTTATAAGTTTAGCGTCGTGAACCACGATATTATAAGTGAACTGATTAATTTCCTAATAATTAAGCCAAGCTTAAAAAAATAAATGCTCTTCTTGATCGTTTTCTATTCATTACTTAATTCCTTTATTTAGATACACAATTTTAATAAGGGCGTATTTTCGACTATATGTACCCCAACACAGACATGATCATTATCCTTTGCTCATTGTTCATTTTAAAATAAAAGATTCAGGGGCGATTTCCTTCATGATGTGTTTCATAGCATGGGGTCATTTACTTTACAGTCCAGTAAAAAAAAAGGGTTACAGTCCAATAGAGCAATAAATTTGAAATGACAAAAGCCGGTGTCTGACAAGTAATCCTGGAAATGGGTGTCCCACTGCGAATACTAGAAATGAATAAGCTTTATCTGTCAAATGAATCAGAATGATAAAGTAACACTGGGAAGTGCCCAGCTGAGAAGTTGAGGGTTTCAGGTTTGAGGAAGGACAATCATTGATTTTTTTTTTCTTTTAGAAGAATATATACATATATATATATATATATATATATGTGTGTGTGTGTGTGTGTGTGGTCATCATCAGACAGTTTCATTGTATCAAAACTCCTTTGTGGCTAGACACGCAGGCAGGGATCGAAACCCACCTAACATTACGCTAGGCATGGTATCAAACCACTCAGCCATTTCGATGCCATACGTCAACTCAAGATTTCTGACGCATACGTAGTAGCTTTTGTTTGTTTATATTTTGCGCCATCGGATGCCTGAGTGCTCAATTCGTTGGAAGATCTTTGCATTACGCGGGTGGCAGCCGTTAATTGCTTCGTCAGGGTGCTTTACCCACAGGGAAGGGAGCGTATATATTGTCATCCAGAGACATACTGTTTCATTGTATCACACTGTAACCGCTACGCCACGAGGAATCCCCCCATAAACTAGGATGAGTCAAAAGTTTTGAAATATTTTGGTGACATAAGGTACAATTTGGACCACGGATACTTCTGCCAGGGTGGCTAAAATGAGAAACCACACGTGACTGTGAATGCCAAGCTCGCCTGAAACTCCCCGAATGCTAATCGCCAGGTTTACCTCTGTTGCTTCGTGAACGACATAGGAATCCACGGTTTTAACTCTACCAGACCTTACCTGATCGTCAAGGTTCTTGTACCATGAGCGAAATCTCTTGATACATCTGGGTACTATACTGCGCCTTCACCTTTAACACAAAAAATTATTTGTTGCTTGGACAGGGTTATGGCCCAGTTCCAACTCGTAGAGAATAAGTGATTGGATTAGACTTTGTTGCACGCTCATATGTGCAGCTTTTAAATCGCATTGAGAATGAAGCCATGCTCAACTTTTCAGCACAGCAAGTGTCCTGATACAATTAACCTCAGCGTAGTCTTTGCACGGCTTGATCTGCTTCGATCACGTGGTGTACACTCCACAAACTAACACGTATAAAAATATTGCAAAACTGTAACCTGACCCTATTATTTCACTCAGGAAATTTTAATTTAGATGTCTATACGTCAGTTCATATCATACAGTTTGCTAATACTATATTGTAAAAAGTGCTCATTATCGGTTATATATATATATGTATATATGAGAGCAGATGAAATTGAAATCAACCTAAAAAAATAAAAGACATATTGAATATTTCTCTATCCCTATTCGTGGCTTTGGAAATGGTTTATTTCAAATAAATCACAAGGGTCGCCGTGCAAAGCTGAGGATCTTTAATGCGGATTTTTAAGGCAAGAATACATGTCTTAATTAAAGCCCTCATCTTGGGTAATATTCATAATTACCCATTTAACTTTGTATTTAACGAAATAATAAAGAACTATTACTGCACTTGTCTATAAGTTACCCTTAGTGTAACGGTTCTTGTAATAGGGAATGGAATCGGTGACCCGAGTTCAGATACTCTACGAGAATTTTTGCGTTTCCATTCATTAGAGTGACCTTAGAAAAGACGTGAATCCATTTATTTTCCAATAAGCTGTGGGTAAATAGTAGTGTAGACTGAGTTCTTTATCTTTGGTGTAGGAAAAGTAAAAATCTGAATTCACACCTGTTTCACTGCACTTACAACTTGGCTGTGAATCGAAGGGGTTGGGTAAATACACTCGACGCTTGTCTATGTCTTTACCTACCCAACTACAATAAGGGTAAGTTACGATTTCAATCATTAATATACATGGAGCATCGGGAGAATTACATTTTTTAACAAAATCTCTGAGTAAAAAGCGAACGAGAAAGTGAGCGACAGACAGAGAGAGAGAGACAGAGAGAAAGAGAGAGAGAGAGAGAGATGTTTTCAGTATGATAAGATGTATAGAAAGAAGGTGTGGGAGGAAGAAACTTGGATGGAGCGAAAGAGCAGTTTGGGAAAAATGACATGAGATGGTGAATAAACTGTACAAAGATTAGATTTATTTAAACCTATTTTGTAATCGTATCAAACGTCAAGAATTTCTTTCCATTATTCAGGCTGATATTCATCTCAATATCTCAGTGCACCAGTAGCTGATAATAGAATTTTATAGCTGTTACAAGAATACGGTATCAAAAGTGAATATATTCGTCGCGTTTTATGATTTATATATTATTTAGCAAACTAAACAAGGAATAAGATTTTTTTTTAAACTCATGCAAACTTATCAAACATTACGAATACTTTCCGTTATTTGAATAGATATCTGATTATTTGTTTGGTAAATATTGAATTATCTAGATTATAGACGTCAGTTGATAAGATTAGCTTTTAATGTAGAAATTTATTTAGGTATTTTTTGCATTGGGTACAAAGTAAAGTTTCAGCATATAGTTTAAAAATCCTTAGTGTAAAATTTCGTTGAAAGGATTGGTCAGTTGGTTTCTTTGAGAGAATATGGTTTCTTTTATTTGATGCTGTTCATTGCATGATAACTGTTCAAGAGTAGGGTACACTCAATATATTTATCCAGATTTTGTGATGACACTTGATTTAATTACTTATACAGTATCACTTATAAGTACACCCGCTATAATTCTTTCTTGTTAAAAGTTAATGTTCTCCAAACCAAAGTTAACAATCAACTAAATTGAATTCCTAAAACCATTTCTATGTTACTGACTATGTAGTGTGGAAAAAGTGTTCTCCTGGCATCGTAAAAGACTAATGCCATGAAGGTGTGCTTGGTCTTCACCGATGTTGAGGAAGGTGGTACCTACAAAATGGTAAAAAACAAAAATGATTGACTCAGTATTAGATCGGTTGATTATTTGGTTGTGAGTTGTGGCATATCAACCCTTTTAGGTTATTTAATGCCAAATCCTGGTGATACATATTGAATATATAATTTGAAAACAGTATGTTGGTAACATTTTTTTAAACGAACCAATGATCATTTCTTTGCACAAAGTTAAATGATTTCAATTATTCCGATCAAACACAAATAATTCTTCTCAACATTCTTAATTCGTTTGCGCACAGTTAAATGGTTTTAAGTATTGATATTTAGCACGAATAATTCTATGAAGAATTAATAATTTGTTTGCACACAATCAAGTTATTTCAGTATAGTTATCTAACAGTAATGATTCTCTTCAATATTATTTCTTAGAATTCTGTTTATATATATATATATATATATATATATATATATATATAGTTTGAAGATAACGTTTTAAAACTAGCCAGAGCTGATTTGCTTGTTCACAGTTTAATGGTTCCAAGCGTTTCAATCGAACAATAATACTTCTCTTTTGTATTAATCATTTGTTTGGGTATAGTTAACTTACAAGTTTAGCTATGAAACGTTAGCAATTTAAAATAACATCAGTCATTCTTTTGCACACAGTTAAACGGTTATACATATAATTTCAAAACGATTACATTGTTGGTTACCTTTTTTTTTAATTTAAAGGTAATTAGATATTGCTCTTGTTTGCACACAGTTGAATAGTTTCAAGAATTGCTATCAAACACTAACAATTCTATTTGATATTGATAATTTGTTCACTTAAAGTGTATGGTTATAAGTATAGCTATTTAACTGAAATAATTGCCTTCATTACGATTTATTCATTCATTTGCATTCGGTTAAATGGTTCCATGTATTGGTATGTAACACAAACAGTTCAATCTAACATCAGTCTCTTTTTGCACACAGCTAAATGTGACCCTATCAGGTACAACCTCTCGGGGTCAGAGTAGACTTGGGAGTAATGGCAATGAAACTGTCCTTCAGATTTTCCAAAGCTCCAGGACGGAAAACTCACCATCAGATCCAGTTTAGTATCATATACAGAGCACTCGTTGATAGGTATTATCCCTCTGCAGAAGTGCAGTTCGGGTATTCTCGAGCCCCAGCTGACTAAAGTGTTAAATGATACAATAGCTAAATGTATAATTTGAGAGTTAAAGTAGAATTTTAAATAGCAAATTAGAAATCGTCTTCAAAGATGTCGAGTCAGCTGAGTAAAAATGATACAGTATGACCCCCATGATCAGTTTGACAGCCTGATGAGAATGGGATAGTCTCAATGTTTTTAAAAGTCCTAGAAAATAGAAAAATAACTTAGAATTTATCCTGTCGGTTCCTGATGAAATCCTATTTTTACATTAATGGACCTGAGATTCAATCACCAAAGTAGTCGAATCAAACATAAGTCCCAAGATATCTGACATAAGAAAGAAATAAAAATAAATGTGCACACAAAAAGTTTCTTGATATTCATTCTTCCTTATTGCATATGTGTGAGTATTCCTCGCAACGAAACAACGTGCAGCCCACAACAAAAAGTATGGGCCAGTTTGTGAGTCCTAGCGATCATCATCATTGTCCACGGAAGATAACAAAATTATATTTAATAACAGAAACCGATATTCCCCTGCAGAATGAAACTGAAACCACCATAATGTCTCACAATGTGGTCCCTTTTACTTTATCGAAAGTGAGATTAATTGAATCAGGTTAGATTCCTCTGGAGACACAAAATCCAGTTCCGATGCTCAGGTACAATATCAGCCATAAATATGTACTTCTCAACCATTTTTTAAAAAATAAAACGATAATTTCCTGCGAAACCCAACTTAGCAATAAATACGATAGAATTCATGCAAATCATCTTCATGCCGCAGAGAAAGATAAAGGTCGTACGACATAAAATAGAAATACATCTAATAAAAATCATTTTTAAGTATGATAAAATAAATCATATAATACTAAAAAATAATTTCAACGATAAAGTAAATAAAAAAGTAATGCTATTTACCTCATGTTAGACTTTTAGTTAATAAACCTAGTTCAGCAGACACCTCGTCGGTGGTACCAATATTACACCAACTGCATTCTTAACATAGGGATGTCATTATAAATGATGACCTGGACATGAGACTAAACTGAGTTATATGGTTTCACGTAACGGTTTGTATGTGGTGATAGAGACGAAACGATAAATCGCATGATAAGCCAAAGCAGCAAATTAGGACAGAAAGAGTATAAGACTAGACATGACTGGGCCGGAAAGATGATTCATTGGGAATTGTTCAAGAAATTTTAATTTGACCATACAAACAAAAAATACAACCCCTAATCTGTCTTGGAGAATGAGACGCACAAACCCCTTTTGAGATTCAAACGGATCACCTAATTTCGGCTAAAAGACCAGACTTTGTAAAAATCAATAAAAAAAGACAACTAACCGAATTGTAAACTTTGCGATCATGGTTGACCATTGAGTAAAATTGAAAGAAAGCGAAAAGAAAGATAAGTACCCGGACCTTGCTTGGGAAATGGAAAACTGTGTACCATGCAAGTGACGGTGATATCAATTGTAATTCGAGCTCTCGTTAGAGTCAGCTAAGGATTGATTAAGGGACTGGAAGACTTTTAAAAAAGAGGCGAGTTGAGACCATCCAAACCACAGCATAATTAAGATCGACCACAATACTGAGAAGAGTCTTGGAGACTTGAGGAGACTTGCCCGTACTCAAACTCCAGTAAGAAACCATCAGCTACTGTTGATGTGAAAAACTCTCAAAAGAGTAAAATAATAATAATAACCATAACTTACAGTTATACGATTTCAAGTGATAATAATGATTTTCAAACAGATCACTTTGATCTATATATATATATATATAGGATTTTAAAACCTACAAGTTATAGTATAGCAAATATTCCTAATATAAACAAATAACATTAAACAACTTTATTTGACAAATGCATCGGATCGTAAGAGGTATTACATCTTCAGGTCTGAGTTGTCGACGGAGTAACGGAAACGAAGAGTTACTCACGCGTTCCAAAGCTTCAAAACAGGAGCCTCACCACCGAATGCACTTGTAATACAGAGGAAACCTGTTGGTAGATGTTACACTTCTACAGTGGAAGTAGCTGGCGTATTGTACGCCCTAGCTGACAGGGCACTGCTACAGGTTTTTAGCAGCAAGTTTGAAAAAGCAGGCACGTGATATTTGCTTTGGCTTAAACACATCTCAAAGTCATTGAGCCTAGTTTATTGATGTTTTATTGATCAATGGTATATATACAATTCAACGATAAAAGACAAAACAGAACAGAGAAAGGCGGTGAAAAATGAAGAATCAATTGAACTGAAAGAATCAGTAGACGAGAACTGTCTAGAAAATAATTATACTTCTTTTTTACTATTTTTGAGGTTGGCAACCTTTATTAAAGATTAACTGCAAAATATTTAGCTTGCAAAACATTCACTTCAAGTCTGCTACTCAGTATATACGCCCCGCTGAGGTTTGTTTTTTTCCTTTATTCTTTTTTCTTTTTCTTAATCTTCGTGGGTTATTTAAAGCCAAAACCATCTTTGGAGAAGAGTCGCGGTGCGATTTAACCCATAGCTTGGAGTATAAGGGAGTTCATAACTACCCGAGAGTACTGGTCCGAAAATGAAAGTTTGAACTCACTACAATGTCTCAGCTCAGTACATTATCTAGTGCTCCATGGGAACAACACTGGTTTGGGCAAAAGGGTGAAAACATGTCTTCAATATACACATTGTCATATACTAGCAAACGTCAAGAAAATGGAACGTCTATTTCCTATGAATAGCCAATCCTCGAACGAGAGAGATTAAAAAGCCACATGGATTTGAGCTTCTGTTTGTGCCCGCACCCTACCACATTAAAAAAGGCCACGTGCTACACTCAGTCTTGGTGAGGAAAAAAACAAATACAGCAAGCCTCGATACTCGTTGTACGCTTGCCGTGTTTCTCGTTGCGCTGATTGGTTGGTGTGGCTTAGTCGCATGGTCATATACACGTCTGTCAAGGTCATTTGACATCCATGCCAAAGAAGCTGAGCACTTGTGTAGATTCGCCAACTTCCTTGGCCTTAGGGAACCGTCTTCACATATTTTCGCCCATTTCAGCAGGGTCAGATTTATCGTCTAGCGCACGAGGCGTCACTTTTGGGGTAATGCCGACAGGGTTCAAGATATTTTGGGAACCGGTCGAGCATTTTAGCTTCAGCAAGGGCCCTTCACCACAAAAACACTACCATTAAAACAGGTAAGTGCCATATTTAAACATGGCGGGATGTTGATTAAATACAGCGAGACTTGCGAATCTGGTCACTCTCCGGTCATAATTCTCGTTGCCCGGGTCGGTTCTTTTGGCTTGGTTGCTTGTCTTCGCCACGTCGGTCAAGGCAACTTGAAACGTATGCTGGGGAAGTCACGAATGTGTTTCACATGGCTAAGCCCTCAGGAGGCCATCTTCCCCCAAGCTCTCAACTGTTTCGGCAGGGCACGGTTAATCGCCTGACACCTAAGGCGCCCCTTTTTAGAGGGAAGCCGACGGGGACCAAGGTATGTTTGTAGCCACCTGGCGTGGCTGGACTATTGCCTTGCGCCTGACTAGCTCGTTAAAAAGGCCTTATGCTACACTTTGGCGTGGTGGCATACCAAACAAATAACATGGAGACTTGTGAATGCCACCTGTCAAATACTGATTGTTCGTTGACTCTATCTCGTGTAATAAAACATATTTTCTTATCGAACTAATTGATTTTTCTTTTCTCGTTAACTCGCATATAGGAGTTAAAACACATGTATCTAGCGTACAATTGAGAGGCGTTTAAATTACGTAAAAAAACAGCACTACCTAACTTAATCAGATATATTTACCAAAATTTCATAAAAATATCTTGAAATACCATAGATGAAATTTATTCAAAGGAATCACAGTTAGATTCTACCATGACCTCCAGACAACTCCGGATTCTCCTACATGCCTTTCCGACGGTCACCTTCTTTAAATTTCTGAATGTTGTCGTCATCTTTGCCATCAGTCGATCCTTGGTGTTGCACTGAGTTTTGGGGGTTTATTCCTCAACTGCACCCTAAACGAAATAATCATTTAGAATTTTCAATATATGGCTCAATTCTGGTCTCTGTCTTGAGTCTGACACACATCCCTTGTAACAACTCCAGATAATCCGATGTGGATTAGGTGCTTGCTTTCATCAATTCTGAATATGAATCTGTCCTCATATTGACACTCAAACACTGCGTATTGGCTCTTCCGTCGTAAATGCCACACAGTACGGCCTACTTTTTCTAAATTTCGGGTGGAGTGAATGGAGTCATTGTTTTTCTTTCCTCTGGGACAGTGCCAAAATGACATTAGATTGCTTCACAATAGACAAAATTTGGAATAAACAAAGCACTTGAGCGAAATTATTAGATAAAAATGACAATAATTTACCTCTCACAACCTCTAGTTCCAGCAATTATAATGAAAATCGCAAAACTGCGAGGCCTAGGTAAAAATGGCGTATGATATTATCAGGAAGAAGTTAAAAACCAATTTTTTAAAGAACAAAACGGATGAAGGTGTAAAGTGAATCGAGCAGAATAGGATGAAAAAGCTGTGAAAAGAATAGCGATGTCTAATTCAAAAGCCGAAATGGATAGATTAAAAATTAGAAAATAAATTATCAAAGGAATTTGATTATAGAGAATGTGTTTCCTAAAAACAAATACATGAAAGGGGCGTTTGATTTGTCATTAATTTGGCTCTTTGAGCAGTCGCTCGGTGTAGATGTATTGACGTCAGAAATGTTAAAAAATAAATGCGTCATTGTTGGTTAAGAACTTAAAGACGATCACTATATATATATATATATATATATATATATGAGAATACGTTACACTTTAAAATAAATTTGTAACACTAATTACGTCACAATAAATGCTAAACGGAAATAGAATGCTAAAAGCTTTCTCATTTTTTCGTTTCGTTTTAGACTTAGAGATAATTCAGAAGATACATCACATATTTTCTGACCTGATGATATTTTATAGAAATAACCGAAACGTCTAACATTGGCAAATAATTCAATTTAAATTAGATCATCCTCTGAATACCTCATTTTTTTCAAATTCATATATATATATATACATACATATATATATATATATATATATATATATATATATATATATATATATATATATATATATATATATATATATATAATGTCTTGGGTATAGCACTAAACTGCATCTAGTTTTCTGGAGCTCTGTTGAGTATGGATACACACCTTCATTGCTATTATTCTACAGTCTGACCCTGGGTAGTATTACGTATTAGGACGTTGTGGATTAAATAGATCTGTTTGAATATTAATATCGTATTAAAAAATCTAGAATATGAATCCATATACTTCGCAAAGTAATACTTAGTGGCTGCAATAATTCACTACAAATAATATTTATTAGTAACTTGAAAACGTACAAATGCTGGCAGAAAGGATTTTGACATCGAACAACTCAAAAATATTGATAAGCAAAACACACACACACACACACACACACACACACACGAACACGCACCCATACATACACACTTCCATACTCATAAGATAAATAGATAGATAGATAGATAGATCTGAATAGAATGAAATAGTCCCATTTGGGTTTTATGTTGGAGGCACCGAACGGAGTAGAGAAAGACGTATCTCTACCTCAATTAAAGGAAAAAAACAACTTAAATCATGCTATCTCCTTTAGTTTTTGTTGTTACTTTTTTAAGGGACTTTACCATTTTTATATGAGGTTCTTGTGGTGTAACGGTTGTTTACGAATAAATGGACATGGTGACTTGAGTTCCAATCCTGCACGAGGATGTTTTCATTTCATGTAGAGCTATTACTCTTGGGAAAATTATGCATCCAACACTTTCGATGGACAAATAGTATGGCTAAATGAGCACTTTAACCTAGTAATTGTAACCGGTCTAAAAGAAGTAAAACTCTGAATTCAAACCCGTTCAACTCCACATCTAATGTCTTTGTGTCGTATCCAGATCATTCGAAAGGGTTCATTAAATAAATAGTTACGCTTTTGAAAGGGTATACAAAGCCTCACCAACGGTTTGATGAATATACTTATGTATAGGTCAATCAGAACTAAAAACAAAATACTAAGAAGGGTATAAAAAATTGCAAAGAACTCCATGTCATTGAAAAATAGAAAGCTTTTAAAGAAACTATAATAGATTAACTCAAATAGGGCAAAGAAAGAAAGAGAGAGAGAGAGAGAGAGAGAAAGAGAGAGAGAGAGAGGACAAAGATAAAATAAAAATAGATTTAAAAGTGAGAAACACTGAATAAGGGAAGGAGAATGAAAAAGCCCCCGAGATCGGGTAGATTTCAGTATAAAAGAAGGCGTTGAAGGGAAAGTTTATTGACTGGCAGCTATCGATAAAAAGAACTGAAAACTGACTAAATACAAAGTCAATATTTCACCATGATTAACGACTGAGACAAGAAAGATAACAAGAGAAAAGTAGAGAAAAGAAACTTTATATTTCTGGAAAGAAATTGAAAGTTTCGCCATCCGAGCACTGATAGATTGAGGACAACGTTGCATCTTGGCTAAAACACAAAGACGGGTAAAATGTCTGAGTAATTAAATGATCGATCGGTTCCTTTTATGATTTATTGATTTGATGAATGACAAAACAAGAAGAAAGATAATAAAAAAACAGAGAAACGAACAACAGAAACCCCCCCCACCAAACTCTTTATAAAAAAAAGAACCGTATTAGTATTGCGACAAGACTATAAAGAAGACGCCATCATATCGTATTGGTTGAAACCAGTTTACGCCCAAGAGAAATCATGTGGAAACTAAGTGTGGTTTTTAAATAATAATTGCTGTCTCTACGCGAGGGTTTGTCTCTCTGTGACTTTTGTGTGTGTGGTGTGTGTATGAGTATGTGTGTGTTTATATGAGCATGATCCTCTGCGTAAGCGTGGGTGTGAATCCGTATGTATTTCTGAGAGGTTTTCGTAATAATTCGCGGTAAATTCATCAGTTTTTTGACACTGATTTGTATTTTTCATTGCCAAGATATTTTCAGTCAGCTTAGTGCAGGTGAACGCGAGAAAAGTTTTTTGTGCAAAAACAGAAGCTACCTCATGCTTAAAAGTAATATTTAAGCTCAAGTGATAATGCATGTTCTTTCTATTCCCAGAATGAATGAAAACATTACATTTTCAAGACTATCTGTATGTATGTGTATGTGTGTGTGTGTGTGCGTGTTTTTTGTTTTTGTTTTGTTTTGTTTTCTTTTATTTATTTATTTCCTTGGGCACCAGTTTTAAATGCTTCATAACAAATCAAACTCAGAATACCTAATGCGCATTTGTCAGAAAGAAAACCGACTCAATTTCCTAACATTTGTGTTCATAATCTTCCTATCCTAATTTCCCTTCTATACATATTGACCTTGTGATACGCTGAGCGTATAAGATTAATGCTGTGCTTCACTAAGTAAATAATATTAACAATTTGCTGAAATAAGCGCATAATATTAACATATTGCTGCACTAAACTCATAATATCTACATTTTTTCGCCCTAAAATACTTATCCAGATGTTAGATTTGTCGTATCCCTCTCACCTTTGTATGAAAACAGGGAATAAGACACAAATCTGAATGATTTTTTTTTATTAGAAATGAAAGTGCGTTGCCACAAAAAATAATCATCTCTACCTATTCTTTCTGGGTTAGGCTTAGAACTTTCCGAATGACCCTCTTATTAGAGGTTTACTGAATTAACTGTATAATATTCATAATTTGCTTACCTGAGGTAATAACCTTTTCATTTTTTAGCACTAAGTTTGCTGAACTAAGCCTTTAGTACTGCCTTTTGTTTGAATGAAACGTTTGGAATTAACATTTTCTTTCGACAAGTGTATATCCCTATTTTCGTTGACCTATACGCATACAGTCAAAGATTTGCTGTACAAAACTCATATTACTTAAATTTTTGTGTAATTTTGCTGTGCAAAGCGTAAATTTACAATTTACGGAACTAAGTGAATAATACAGAAATTTTATTGAACAAAGAGTATAAAAATAAACGTTTTTCTTCATTAAGCATATGATATCGCATTTTTTGCTGAACTAAACCCATAATATTGATAATTTGCTGAACTAAACAGATAACATTGACATATTGATGTACCAAACTTATAATATTTATATCTTCTAAACTAAATGCATTGTACTGACATTTTGCTGAACTGAATATGAAATTAATTTTTTTTTTCAATCAACATATGATATTTTTTCCTTAACTATGCACATAATATAAAAAGAATTAATGAGTTAAGCGCTTAATATGTACATCTTGCTGCATAAAGCTCATGATATTTACATTTTGCTATAGTAAGCTTACATAAACAGTTTGCTGAACAAAGCGTAAAGCACTGATATTTACTGAACAAAATGTAAGAAAGAAACATTTTGCTTCAATAAGCGTATAATACGAGTATTTTTGCTGAATTAATGCATAATGTTGACATTGTGCTGGATTAGATAGATAGCTTTGAAATTATGCTAGAATAAGTTTACGACATTAATATTTTGCTTCTAATCAATCATTTCCAGAAACATTTATGTAGAAATTAATGGAGTGGTCAACATTAATACTCATGCACGAATATAATGATGTGTTCTTCCTTCAAGAAGCTTTGAGACTACCATTACAGAAATTTGACAGAGAATTTCAATACTAAATTTAAAACAGCATTCATCTAAGATGTATATTCTACTTACTGGGTCATTTAAAAATAAGGGAATCTGGCAAGAAAAATTTCCAAAGTATGATTGCTTTAATTTTCAACATAATCATAATTCTTTAATGCACATTTTTCTGGTGGCCTAACCGAGGCTAAAAACCTTTTATACCCGACTAGGTACCCATAGCTGGAGGAAAACAGATGGAATTATGCATTTCTTAAGTGCATTAGCGCAAAGATGAAACACAAACAGCCTCGTCCTCGATTTGAACTCTGGTCGCATATTCCATTTCCAACAACCTTTATGCTAAACAAGCTGTGGAAACATGCAAAGGCTGTTAAAAACTCTAATACATATCTATATATCAATAAATATGATCAACATATATATATATATATATATATATATATATTTATATATATATATATATATATATATATATATATATATATATATATATATATATATACTTATATATATATATCATATTTTTCCATCGAAATACAAGCTTTTGTCTTCTTTCAGCATTAAAAGATTTGAACTGAGATTTTAGCCATTTGCTCATGGTGCTGATCTCTTCATAATCACTTGTCAATTTTGTTACTCGCAAAAGTTCTTTGCGGAACTAAACAAATTAAAATAAGACCGGGTGAGATGTGGATTATGAGGAGGATATGGCTGCTGTTTCCAAACGAACTAATATATGGTTTCCACTGTTCTTGCTGATGTATGAGGTTTTGCATTGTCTTCACGTTAAATAAGCCCGGAAAATGGAAAGTGTCTTAGTTTGTTCTTTAAGTCGTTTTCCCTTACTTAAAAGTTTGTCAATAGTAAGAATTCCTTGCAGTACCTTTTTCATGTCCCAGGAGACTCAGTGCATGACTTTGTTCACTGATTTTTGCTCTCGGTACTATTTTTTTACTGGAGATTAACTGTCTTTCCACTCCATGGACTGTATAGTGGGAAACCCATGTTTCATCACATGTGATTATTTTTTAGGAAAGCCTTCCTATCGTCTACAAAGTGAGAGACACAGAACTGGGAAGACTGAACTCTCATCTATTAGTGCTCTGCTGTAAACATTTTTGGAAATCGACGACAAATTAACTAAAAAAGACAAGCTCATTATGCACCATTTTGTGCGCTGTACCCGAAGAAATTCCTAGTTGCTAAGAAATATCTCTATCTTAACAAAATTGTGTGCATAAACTTAGTACACCACTTCATGTGTGTACGCCATTCTGAGTCTGACTGGCCTGTCTTTATCTTGAACACTTTTTCGACCTTCATTTAACAATTTAGCCCAAATTTATTTTCTTTATTTAAATATATTTCTTCGTATATGTGACAGTCTTCAGTGAATTTTACATGGTTTGCACTTCTCTGCCACCAAAACTTTCATGACAGACCTCTGTTCAAGTCACGAGCATTAAGTTTGAATTGCCACCATCTGAATATTTTCAAAATAATTATTCTTACGAGATTGACAATAGTTTCGCTATTAACCGATTCCAAACAATGCAGAGTTTACATTCACTATAAAAAAAGGAATATCTTAAAAACAATTTTAAAAAAATGCACCGTGATTGAATATTTTTTGAACATACGCGAAAGAAAAGGTCATGATGTTACATATATTTTTCCTGTATTTCAACAAACCTGGAATATTGTTTCCCAAGATTCAGTAGGAATTAGAATTCTCAGAATGTATCACTTGCAGAGAGAAGTAATCCACGAAAAAAGCTGTATTTTTAGTATGAGACAAAAGTGAATTCGAAGGTGGAAATTTTGTGAGTCACTTCTTCATTTCCATAACTCCCAAGTTCATTCTCATTGTACTTGCTAGGGCTCCATATTTGACACAACTTGATCTGTCAGATTTTATATTAAAAACATGGTGTAGATGGTTTCGGAAATGGAACCTCACATTTCCGAGCTCTCAGTCTCTCGGTAAAAGCTGGTGAATTGAACCACTATCAGCCATATTTCATATCAAATATATATATATATATATATATATATATATATATATATATATATGATGCGTGAAGCCTTATGTGTTTATTAGTCGGTAGAATAGAAATAAATTAATGTCAGATTTGTTTCTCTCTCAAATATAAAACCCGTCAGAAATCCAGTAATGCATTTTAATAGACATGCAAAGAATGTGTTTATTCTCTTCAGATACGAGATGTTGAACTAACATTCAGAAGATATTTAGCCAAAATGATAGCAAAACATGCTGTACTTTCAGACAATTATATGAACAATAGCATGTACACAGATGTACATATGAGGTGTGTTAAAAAATAACGAGGCTGAAGTTGTACAGGGTATCTCAAAATAGATTCAATATATTAATATGATAATGATTTATTACTGAGACAAGCGCAATGGCAGTCATTCGGAACATGTCAGGTAAAAAAGGCATCCTTTTTGCTAGAGACATATGTTTTAATTGATATTATATCAGCTTCTTGGACATGCGATCTTTTTTTGAGTTTTCTTGTTTCAGTAATAAATCATTACACTTGTTTACAAAGAAATTGAGGCAAGCACAAAAATACCCGTTTTTACCTAATTTGGGGGGTTCTGAATACAAATTTGAAATCCGTTTTTACTCATGACCTCTAGTTTTTTATGTATACATAGTGTGCATTTTGTGCATATACGGTACATAAAGGCGTATATGAATTCAGGGTTAATTCTAATATTCTGAGACTTATGGCTTATGTTTTAGTAATTATGCACTAAATGTAAGGGATAGCATTACATTATATATATATATATATATATATATATATATATATACTTATATATCAAGACGGATTTTGACAGTTAAGGCAGCAGGTCTCAATCCACACTCTGGCAGTCATTGGAAGATGTTGTCTCGCAGGCGGCGTAGGAGGTTGGTGTCTCTCAACTATCGTGTTACACATCTTTTGGGTTACTAAATATTAGTATTACATTTTCAAATGCACATTTAGTCTTCAACTTTGCTTTCAACTTTGCAGTCCCGATGGTTTGGAGAGAGCCGCGAAACCACTCAGATGATTGTTATTTTTGTTTAACTAATATAACTGGTTTCAATGCATTTTCTATGAAAAAGATCAAATATCCCAACCTTCGATCTGCTATGAGACCCGTTCCCCATTCAGATGATCTTCCTGTACCCACACCTCCAGTAAATAAGGATTTTCTTTCCTCATCAGTTGAAGAAATGCCTTCAAGGGAGGATTCTGCCGAGTCAATATCTTTGGAAGATATTGAGTCTACATATTTAGGAACAAGTGGCAATGAGCCACACTGGATCACACTAGAAGAACTGAATGATCTTGCTCGTAATTTGTATCTGTCAAAACAGCAGTCAGAGCTCTTGGCTTTTCGGCTGAAACCTTGCTTCCTTTTTCGCCATGAAAAACAAGTTGTGCTACTGCACAAACATACCTGGCTTGTTTACGTCCCTTGTTTTGCCACATAATCCTTCAGATTGGCGTCTTTTCGTAGACTCTTCCAAGCGAAGTCTCAAGGGTGTTCTTCTGCACAACGAGAATAAATATCCCAGCTTTCCCATTGCACACTCTGTCCAACTAAAGGAGTCCTATGGCAATATGGAACTTCTTTTAGAAGCTATTAAATACAGCGAGTACCAATGGAGTCGGTGTGGGGAACTCAAGGTCATTGGTCTTCTTATGGGTATGCAAGCAGGCTTCATAAAGTACTGTTGTTTTCTCTGTCTCTAAGATAGTCGAGCTGTATCCCAGCATTACAAGCTGAAAGACTGAGGGTCTAGAAGCACTTTTGTTCCTGGCGAACACAGCCTCAAGGAGAATCCTCTGGTAGACATGAATAAGGTGATTCTTCCTCCTCTTCACATCAACCTTGGTTTGATGAAGAATTTCGTGAAGGCGTTGCACAATAATCGTGCTGCCTTCCAACACTTGTCTACTGTGTTCCCAGGTCTTAGTGCTGCTAAGCTCAAAGAGGGTATATTTGTCGGACCTCAGATCCGAGAAGTGCTGAAGGATACTGATTTTGAGGAGCTTCTTAACTTAAAGGAACTGAGAGCATGGGAAGCATTCATGTTAGTCTGTAGTGGCTTCCTTGTTAACACACGCGTACCAGATTATCAAGCCTGTATTGAGAAGTTGCTAAAGCCTTACGAGGATATGGGTTGCCGAATGTCACTCAAGATTGTTTTTCTCCATTCCCACATCAACTTCTTCCCTCCAAACCTTGGGGCAGTGAGTGATGAGCATGGAGAAAGATTCCACCAAGACATTACGAAGATGGAGAGCAACTATCAAGGCAAATGGAACCCCAGCATGATGGGAGACTTTTGCTGGATGGTCTTGCGTGTCATCCCGGAGGCAAAATACACCAGATCTTCTAAGAAAACACACTTTTGCCTTTCTGTGGTATTATGAATCGTGTAATTGTGTCATCCAAGTATATTGATTCAATGACTGTTCTTTATCTATCCTGTTTTATTTGTTATAAGCTGCTGCAACTCTTGAAATATGCACATATATTCTGTTTATACTAAAATGAGACTATTTAAAAGCCAGAAAACTAGAAGTGATAGAGCAAAACTATTTATAAATTTGAATTCAGCAAACAAGCTATCTGTTCTCAGTAACCTGACTCGGGTGACATATAGTAGCCCTAACGAATCGCCCGACAGGGGAAGGAAGAAGGTAGAAGCTAAATGATTGGCCAGGACCCTAAAACGGAAGTAGCACCTTCTTTCCGTTAGCGGAAATAGGAAATAAGAAAATTAGTCTGGGATCAGACATCATCGTGACTAAATGGGGTGAAGCGCATGCCAAGGCTCGGGAAAAGAAAGACGGAAATATCTTGGACAAAAAGAAAAAGGAACCCTACCTTCAAGCCAGACTCCAAAAATAAAATAAATGCCGTCAACCCTAGAATAAAGAAAAAAAAGAGAAAGAAAAATGCTCTCCAAAGGAAAGTCGTTGTAAAGATAAGTAGACTTTAAAACTGTTTCTCCCTATACCCAATTAAATATCCTCTCACTTTCTCTCTCTCTCTCAAGTTGAAGAAAGACTAAAGACGAAAGAAAAGAAAAGAAGAAAGACATTTATGTTTCTGTACTATCGATTTATAATATAACTGACACTTTGAAGATGTGTATCTATGTGTAGTAAAATGACCGATATATTTTAATGTTCCCACGTGCTCGAGTCGTTCTTTGTGTCGTCTACTACCAAGCTGTTATTTTATGTTTCTGTTTCAGCTTCTATTCGCCTTATGTTATGCTTGCTTAAAATTGTCCTATAAATTCCTTTAAAATTCTTATACGGGAAACCGTAGTTGTCGACTACTATAATTAATATTATTACGTATAAACCTAGAGGTCCATATCTTCCATTGCTCTAGGGGTAGGAAGACCAGAGGCGTTGATGGGTGTGTGAGTAGTGTGAAATTTGGAAACCCCTTGCCAACGGCGGTCAGTCTAGCCATAAATTAATCCCCACATAATATGCCAGTTCCTACATGCCCGAGAAAAGACTCTGAACAAGGACTTATTCTACAAGGGATCAAGTGCCAGTCTGCCCCGTCTTCACACGTGCGAAAAATAAAGTGCGTTTGGGGATTCTAGTTAATTTGCCATCACAGTAGGGTTATTAGTAGTCACATGATTCACATGTATAATGAGACACCCTGTATTTAGCGAGACAATATTGAACAATTAGAGAAACGTTATTCTATAACATAATTAGTCCAAGTTATTTTCCATTCGTCGAGGCAACTTGGACCCCCCCCAAATTTGAACGTGCTGCTGACTAAAAGTAAGTAATCTACTTTATATATATATATATATATATATATATATATATATATATATATATATATATGGGGGGTGGATAGATAATACTATAAGTAAATGCTATATAAATACAATATAAATACTAATATATATATATATATATATATATATATATATATATATAAATTCTATATGAATAGTAATATATATATATATTATATATGTATACTAGGCTGAATTAAAAGTTTTGTAACATTTTAGTGTATAATACTTTGTAGCGCGTATATCACAGGACCAAAGCAGTTCAAGCCGTTGTAGGTAACCAGTGTGATTTGTAGTATTGAAGTATTTGTTACGCTGACTCGTTGTGAATTGCTTGTGAGATTTGAAAGTCGATCAGATGAATGTGGAATGTAGTCTAATTCAGGACATTTGGCTTTACGAATTTAAACAGAGCCGAAGCAGCTAAAACTTTGGTTGAGCGAAAACTGAAGACGCATTTGATCACAATAAAATGACCAGATTGTGATATAAAATTTCACATCGACTGCGATAACGTCGACGATCTGGTAAAGTTAGGTAAACCTAGAACTGGATTCTGAGGCCGATCTCCAAGCCATTGGAACAAATCTGGCAAATATCACTCGAAGAATATCTGAGAAGTATCTTAAAGTCCAGTGAGGTTCATCAACTTCACGACCTCAACAAAGGCATCTATAGATGACGAATTGTGGTTCTCGTTAACAGAATATGGTAAAGCTTTTGACTTAACCTCGTATATATCATTGTCATATTTACGAAACCCACCGCACGAGCACGAGTGACAAAAAACAATTCTAGAATAGATTTAACAGGTTTGAATCCAGAATTTTAGTTTTTCTTGATTAGATGTCGCACTATGATTAAAGAGCTTAGACTGCTGTATTATTTACCCAGATCACGAAGGAGGATAGTTGGATGCATATATTTCCAAAGATGGAAATGCAAAAAGCTGGCAGACACCATGCAAATATGTTTTGTAAAATGTAAGTGGCTTCGTCCAAGATTTCTAAATTTCTTACGAAGACAACAATAACATTATATATATATATATATATATATATATATATATATATATATGCATATACATATATATATAGAATTTTTGGTGTTATTAATTCATATCAATACTCATAACAGGATGGAAATAAATCTATAATCCTAATGTGAATGATTTTTGGTTTTCTTAAAGGAATTATTGCTCCGTTATGTCTGTTACATTGAGCTCTTTACCAGGAAAATTTAAATGTTCATAGTTGAATGATTTTATTGTCCTGACGGAATTATTCCCGACTCCGGTTTAACTGGACTGAATATATATATATATATATATATATATATATATATATATATATATATATATATCATAGCTTGGCTTCGTGAAACAAATATCAAGATGTCCAAGTAGTCAAAGCCGACTGCAGGGACTTTCAAGGTTGATAAGGCCGACGCGGAGAGAGCATTCACGGTCACAGCGGCAGCAGATGAAGTTCTAGTCTGGGCTTGATAGCGTAGTGATGAAGTTACTCCCTCTGTGACTTTAGTTCTTATGAGCAACTATGAGTGTATTTTTAAATGAGGGGACAGGACAGTTGTTGATGAGACGCCAAACATCACGTTTCTCAGCAAGGTTGGACCATCGATGACTAGAGTGTTCGCACCGAAGGATTTTTTCAAGCAGTCCTTGAATCACTATTTGGTGCGCCCCGCTGTCGCTATAGTGTGTGGAAACCTCATCGTGCAGTATGCTATATATATATATATATATATATATATATATATATATATATATATATGTGTGTGGGTATGTGTGTGTACGTGTTTTAAAAATGTGTTTAATTAAATATATTCGTAATTTTTTAAATGTCTCAAGGTTTATTTATTTTGTTTATAGTACTTCAATGCTGCAAAGTTTGGTAATAAGTAAGTATTAGTGACACCCGTTTTTGTTGTATTGGTCTAGTGACTAGAGTGTTTGCAAATCGCCTGGGAGACCTGGTGTTCAGTCCAAGGTCAAGACATACCAAAGACTCAAAAAATAGTACTTGATATATCCTAGCTTAACATTCAGCATTATAAGGTACAAATCAAGGGTAAAGTGGAGCAATCCAGGAAAAGAAATAGTACCCTCCCCTACATCTCAGTGTAGTAGCTATTGAAAAGAAAGCTTTCGGGTAACCCTCAACTACGGTTGCCAAATTTACTCTTACTTTTATATATAATAAAGCCTAAGTAATTGTTTTAAGAAAAACAACATTCTATGAAAATTTCATTAATAGGTGATAATGTTTATGTATATAAATATGTGTGTATGTACGTGAGTGTACGTCTTTGTATCTGTCAACTTATTTACTTCTTAAATGAAGTAGAGAGATGGGCTTACGTTCAAATCAAGCTAAAAGCACTGGTTTCCGACTAATCATTGATGTCAAATAGCGATTAGTCTGTATATAATTAACGGTATACTCTCTTTTGTCAATCCTTTAATCGACCTTTGTTTTGTGTTGCATTCAAAATGTTTTCTTTTTTCCTTCAAATTAATGAACCGAACTTAATTATTTGACTTTTATTTCCCTTCAAAGAACAATGTATATATATATATATATATATATATATATATATATATATATAAATATATATATGTATATATATATATATTTATATATATATTGTCAAACAGTCTTTATTATTGCCCGCTATTTTGAACAATTTCTAAGATTCAATCTGTCTAGTTTTTTTTTTTTTTTTGCAAACGATTCGAATAAGCTCCGCCTTCTTCTTGTCTGTCTAGACAATTTTATCTTATTTTCTTTATGTTTATTTGGTTTAATTAAGTAGGACACAGGGACAATGTATGTAAAACAAGAACGCATGGGGGCGAGTACTCTTACAGGAAAATCAGTATTGAAAATTAAGGTTTTATAAACCCACAGAATACCATGTGATAAGAAAAAAACGTCGAAGTTTTATTCAGTCTAATGTTTTAAATAAATAAAAAGAAAAGTTTGGTAGTCAAGCAAAAATGAAAAATAATTATTGTTGCATTTTGATAAGACAATTACCATGAAAGGATTCAGGATTTTTTGCTCGGTACCCACTTACTTTAACTTTACTTCATAGGAGCTGAATCTTACTCTCGTACTTTTAGCTAAAAAATAATCCTATTTCCGTAGAAAATGGTCGGGAATTGATTTATTAAATTGTATTTCTTATTTTCTAATTAATACATTCTCATCACACTTCTTTATTCAGTCTCCATGTAGATTGGAAATCAAAAATGAAAGGCATTGTCAATGGTCAGGAATTAGTGCAAGTGTTACAGGCAGAATGTGTGTTTGAATTCTTGTTTAATACTCTCGGCTTGTTTAATCTTAAAGCCATCCTTGTAGAAGGAATGTAGTTGTGCTATTTAACTCGTGGCTGTGGAATAATGGAGTTCATATCTTTCCTAAGGGTATTAGTCTGAAAATGAACATAGTAACACACTTAAAGTTTGAACTCTTTTACTAAGACGTCTCAGTGAAGCAAATTATCCACTACACCATGGGGACCCTCCCCCGATAATTCCAGTATTGGATGTATAATTTCAATGCATTTGGGATGGTTTTACAATAAAAAGGCATTAAGATCAGTCAAAAGATATTGCTATTGGTCAGAAATCGATACAATTCTTACTGACTGAATGATAACAATGCATGTTTAATGTAAATACTTTGTGAATATGTTTTACCATAGAAATTCAATAAAATCAGTTATAATGTATGGTCACTGGTCAGGAATCTCTGTAAGGCTTATCGGCAGAAAGAGGTTATTTGATGTATACTGTAAATGCATTGAGAGTTGTTTTACAACAGAAATGTATTGAAAATACGTAAAAATGATTTTCAGTCGAAGAAAATAAACTGAAAGCTCACTAACAGAATAAAACTATCAAATATATAATAAAGAATTAATAATGATTATTTTACTATCGACGAAATTGTAAATAATTTTTGTGAGTAAATGGTTTGTAAATATTAACACGACAAAAATGTGCTGACAAGAATTAAAAATTTATGGTCAGGAAACTCCAATGTGTTCAAACGTTACTGAATTAATATTGCAAGTATAGGCCGAAAATATTTTCAATACTATCATTGGTAGAAATAACGGAATTTACTAAATTAAAGGATGTCCACTTTGGGTTTTTGTTTATCTAGCAGTCAATAAACTTAAAACATATAAAATACAAAAATTTAAATCCAATTGACAATTTATGGAGGACATTTTCAAAAAAGGTTTCATGAGAAGGCTCCATCAACCAAAGAATATCAATTGATAAGCATTCGATAAAATTTGGAAACATTTTAATTAAGAACATTGCATTAAATAAGTGAAATCTATGCTCGAAAGGATTAAGGCAGCAATAAAAGCTGGAAGAGGAGTAACTAAGTTTCAATTCAATTTGTCTTGTTATAGAATAGCCGAGGGATTTCGGTTCATGCCTTTAAGTTTAGTTTGGCTGAGAACCTTTCGGCTCAGCACATGGGTTGGTTGGGTGTAACATTGAAGCAGGTGTTAACTCGGGTGCACGCGGGCGGATGGAGGTGTCACTCAGATGTCATAATAGTCCGAGACGATACTTGGTGAGAGGGTGCGGGTGACGTCACGCACCGGGAACGCGCAGAGGTTGTGTGAGAAGTTGAAGAGAGAAAGAGTCGGGTTCTAGACGCCAAACGAAGAGATTCGACTTCTGGAGCTCGCAGACACGAGGCGAACTTGGGCCCTATTGGGGCCGCAAGAGTCGGGTACTAGACGCCAAACAAGAAGGATCGACTTTTGGAGCTCGCAGGCGCGAGGCGAACTTGCGCCCTATGGGGGGCCGCTCGAGTTGGGGGCCAATGAATAAGACAGCATAGAAGATTGTGTCTCTCCTCCTTACGTCGAAACCTTTAACTCAAAGTTAATAAAAAGGTTTCGTACCTGAACAAGAAGTCGTTACGTGTTTTCGAATTCCGAGATTCCTATTTTTTTTATATATTCTATAGTAATGAACATTATATGTCCATTTTGCACATAGCGTTAATTGTGAATATGGTACAGTATTTTGCCAAAGAATTCCATAATTTTTTTCATAATTTTCCCCAAAATTGTGTTAATCCATATTTACCAGCGCATGGTTTAAAAAAAACACACCATTAATTTAAAGAATTTTATCTAATTTCTTTGAGGTATATATTATGAAGCAAGAATGTTCAGCTATTAAAAAAATGTTATGTGTCTTAACTGATATTAAGTCATTTAATGTTACATATCTGGGGAAAATACATTACATAGATACATCATTTTAACCAACAATTCAACTACAAATATTATTTAAAAAATCTTAGAATTAAAATAGACAAAGACTCTTCAAAAACAATTAGGAATTTAATAATTCATAAAACTAATAACAACATCGAATTCCGAGCAGAGGTTTATGAAATCCCATACTGGACTGTAATAAAACTGCGTTGGTGAAACTTGCCGTTGTCTTAATGAACGAAGTTATGAGCAAAAAGGAGATTGCTAACGAGCAGACAGACAAAACGGTTAGGTCAAACATAATTTAGAGACTAAGCACAACTTTTAATTCTAAATATTCCAAGTTGTTTACATTTTAAAAAATTGGAGAATCTGGTATGATTTCAAATGATAATACTGTCAAACAGAAACCGTTTGTTTTTAGTTGTCTAAATTTCTGAGACGAAGCTTGGTGATTTTGTGTATTGTTACTTGCCTGCAGTCAAGATTGAACCTGCGACCTCCAGATGATTGTCTCCTTAGGGAACCAACGCCATTAACCGTTACGCCATGAGTCCTGCTGGACAATTCAGAGTGAATCTTTGGGACATATAAACTTAATGTTCTTACTTGACCAAAATTACTACGATTATGTATGATTTTTTTACCTGTGCTCATATTCATATTTTTTCCTCTAGCCTTCTTAATTATCAGTTCCCATATTGTAATCAATTCCATACTTGGTCTACTCAGCAGGTCATTGTAGCCCAACATATGTGCTGAATCCTTAAGGCGTCTAGTCCTCCAATGTTCAGCCCTATCAATTATTTCAACTTTATCCCATAAGAGCAGATGGTTTCCCTTTCCCTTCCACATATGGTCCGCCATACCCGATATCTATATGGTAGTTAATACGAATATGGTCCATGTTCTATGATTAGTCAGCTTCCATCTCCTCGCTTTTCTTCTGTTCGTTCTTTCTTTCTCTTCGTCAATTCTGCAGTTTGTTGTCTTGTCTTATCTCTTCTCTCGTTCGGATGTTTCCTTCATGTTGCAATTCTTGATCTTGTTAGATTTGTTTTTTTATATGTCTCTTTATTTTGTCTGATTCGTGTTGCAAAGTGACAAAATCCCTTTATCTAAAATAATTCGACTTCACTATTTACATATCTATTTACAAAGAGAGATAGATAAACAGATAGTTTACTTAAACAAAGATAGAAAGAACATAAAAAGGGATGAAGACGGATAGATATATCATGGAATGTTAACACTGGATAGATACGAACTAAATGATATAGACATTAACATAGATAGATAGATTGTATGATAGATAGATATGGATTTTTTGATAAATTTTGGAACGCTAATTGCATCACAAATTATAAACTAACCACAATAAGCAGAAGTAAATTTTTAAAAAAATATTAACTTACACGCCCTGTCGAAAGTCTAACAACTGAAACATTTAACGTTGGCAGATATTTCTATGAATAAAATTAGTCCCTAATGACCATGTGTTTTTCCGTCTTTGTGCATTTTCATAATTAAAAAAATGGAGTTGAATAAACGAGGTCAGTATCCTCCAAGTGTGCTTATTCCATTATTTTGAAAGATATTTTAATGATCATTGCAATTATTGACGGTACAAAAGTATTTTGAAAATCATTTTTCTATAGAAATGGAAAAAGAACTTAGAGTTTGCCATACGACAAACATTTCAATCTCAATGAGCCTAGTATATGCGTAGTGTATGAACCATGCTTAGTATCTAGTCATTTGTTGTCATTTGTAGTTACATTTTAGACCGGTGAGATCATTTTTGGTATGTAGTGTAACAGATTTTAAGTAAACTGTTAAACGTAGAAAGAAACAAGAGTCAACTAGTTTGGTGGATTGCCTTTGAACGCCGAATCAATCTAAGACGACGGCCATCATCGGCTAGTTTTAGACATGTGACCAAAAACGGTGCTGGAATTAGAATAAGTTAGTCTGTTAGTGAGAATCACCCGAACTGAACAGTCAGATGCTCCCTCTTGCACTCTAACTCCCCGTTTAGGCTGACTGGGTAATGAAGGAAGTCACCAAGAAATAAAAAGTAAACTGTGTACATGAATCGTGTGGTTATTCTTCGTCAACTAACAAGATCAAGAATTGCAAAAGGAAAGAAACATTCGAACGAGTGAAGAGATAAGACAAGACAACAAACTGCAGAAGGGATAAAGAGAAAGAAAGGACGAACTGAAGAAAAGCGACGAGATGGAAGCTGACTAATTATAGAACAAGGCCCATATTTGTATTAACTACCATAGAGATATAAAATTGCAAGATCATGGTGCAAAATAGATCGTTGAGTAAGGATCATATGCAACATGATTTACGAAACGTATCAGGGAAAGAAATAGCCCAAAGTAGCCCATCCACCTCAACAGGTTTAAGTTCAGATTCATCTTTATCCTAGAACAGTTGCCATATCAGGGATAAAGAGTCGAGTTTTCCCCACACTTTTTCCACTGATGAAACTGGAATGTTTTCATTCGTACCTTTACTAAGGATATTAGTGCGGCGTGAAATGCAAATAGATTTGATCAAGATTTGAACTCGGGCAACTGAGTTTACTTATTCCAAAGATAACCGTTACATCATGAGCGCCTCTGATGCATAACTATTTATTTTTTTAGATAATAGTTTTTTTCCCGATTGTCTTTATTATTGACAGTTAAGTGAGAGTTATTTTTTTTATCTTTGATTTTGTTGCATTTATTTAGTTCCTTTGTTAATCTCTTAAGGTGTTACCAACATTGTTTTAATTACAGAATAGCTATGCCAATTTAATCAGCTGGAGCTTCTTTAAAATATTGGCGCTGCACAATCTTATCCACCTCACCAATTAAACCTCGTGCCACCCACAGTTAACTGTAACGACAGTCAATCTTTCTGCAACTGAAAACAAATCGATCGGTATAACAACACTATTTTGCAATCGTTTACCAAATTATCTCCCTTGGTGATTCATTGCCTGTGTTTCTTTCTTTCTCTCTTTCTCTACCTTGTATCTCGTCGATATATTTTATTCAAGTGCTTCTGCGCTATTTTCTCTAAAACACTTTTAGTTCACGCCCTTTTCTTATCATTCTTGGCATTCATTGTTTAAATCAGGGATTTTATTTTAGCTGATCTCAATCGAAGAATAGAGACACGGCATTAATCGAAAGGAAAGATAAAAATGCATCTTCGTTTTCGAGTTGCCGTATGAAAATGTCGTTCTTATCTGCCCAGGTTTCGAACCTGATTACCAAAATAAAGAGGAATAAAAAAAATGAAAATAAAAACAAAGAAAGAAAATAAAGAAAAAGGGTGTCCATTTTTTTCCTTAGAAATACTTCTTCTCGTGGTCGTTTGATTTTTACAATATGGAAAATTTCGTTTGATTTTTACAATATGGCAAATTTCGTTAATTAACATAATGCCGAAGTCAGTCTCTTTTTTGAAAGCAATTTTAGGGTTTTTCCTAATTAATACAAGTGATTTGCACATAGTTTTATGGTTTCAAATATCCCTTTCTAATACTAATAATTTGCATGCAATTATCGGCTTTTAAGTATACCTAATACTAAAAATTTGCACAGAATTTTATTGTTTCTGAAATTCGACATAATTCTAAAAGGAAATTCTATGTAATCCTATGTAATACTAAAAGTAGATTCTATGCAATCCGATGTGATTCTGAAAGAAAATTCCATCTATTTCTTCTCAATGCGTGATCCTTCCAGTACTATTATGGTTGATTTTTACAGCGGAACAATTCTTGTCATCTTTCTCAGTGCGGAAGCCAGTCTTCTTTAGTAAGAAATTACATAGTTTCAACTAACTAATAATAATAATCTTTTGTAAATTATTATAGCTTCATGTACTTATTTTCGAACTAATAATTTGCATTTTTTTTTAATGAAGTATTTCAAATATTAATAATTTAGACAGTCTTAAGCCTTGGAGTATTCCTATTATCTAATGTTAATAATTTGAACACAGTGCTGTTTAGAATTTCCTTCTTGTATGTTTATGTTTCTGACTAGATCATAAAAAGAGGTAAGAAAAAATGTATACATTTTTCTCAGTTGGTACTTCTTTTAGTATTGTAATAGTTATTTAGTTTGTTTTTAGGATATGATAAAATTTATTGAGTTATTCAAAGTCGAAGAGAGGTTTTCTTTTGTACGCAACTCCATGACTTTGAATAACAAATAATAATAGTATTTGTGAACATAACTTCAAGTAACAATTCTTAATGCTATAAATTCAAGCATAGTTCTTTACAAGATGTCTCTATTATTTGGTTTGGTTTCAAACGTGATTATCAAAAGAAAAACCGTAATCATTTTTCGCAATATAAACCACTTGTGTCGTAATTGTTAGTTGGTTGGTTGGTTGGTTGGTTAGTTGATATTTGGGTGATTTTCACAACATTCAACTTTTTGTTGACTTATTAAACACTGAAGTCACATGTTTTCAAAAAACTAATTATGATGATCATTCATAAAAATCATTGTTTCAAGTGACTATTCTCATTTTAATGATTTGCATATATTGTTTTATGGTTTCAAGGATACATGTGTAATAATTCGCCCACAGTTCTGTCTTACTCATAGGTGGGATAATGATAGGATTCTAGCTGGTGGTGAGACTCCAGTTCTCGTGCTTTGAGGAGTGTAGATCACTCTCTCATTGTCCTTATTTCCAGATTTACTCAAACCCGGAATGGTAGTACCTATTGTTTTGGTCACATCTAAGGGTAAAACGGATATTTTTCTAAATTATTGGGGAAATAATGATTAATAGTTTAAAAATACCACTTGAAACTATATAACTCTGCTCAAACAAATGGTTATTATAATTAAATAGGAATATTTAATTAATTGTTGCCCACTCGGCTGGAGCAGTAGAATGCACTGACTACATCTCAGTAGATTGGTAAGACTCCCCCAATGAGTGTTCTGGATATGACACTAAACACTGAGATGGTGAGATTTCAGTAATGCTGGAGCTTTAAAGAATGTGGAGTACCCCTTTATGGCCGTCGCTCCCAATCTACTCAGGCCCAGAGTTATAGCACCTGATAGGGTCCTATCTATGTGTCAAATAGAACTATACTGCGTACTTATGCTAAATTTCATTGTTTGTAATAGTAATGTTTATATGTATAAAATAGATTAAGGATTATTAACCTACAATGGTTAATGTGCCGGAAAACCAAACCTAACCTTAATTGTGTATGAATTATTAGTTAGATAAGAATACATGAAAACATACACTTATGCCAAAATTATTTGTTTTATGTTGGAATATTTTATATCATTCTATTAGTTTGTTTCTTTTGAGTTCTTTGATTAATGGCATATCAACCTTCTTGGGCTTTTTGATGCCCAAGTCCTTCTTGTAGAAGAAAAGTAGTGGTATCATTTAAACCATATCTTGGTATGATAAGGGAGTTCATACCTTTTCCAAGGATATTTGTCCCAAAATGAACGATTGAAGTTCGAACTTGCTTACTACAAGGTTGCAGTCTAGCACGTTAGCCACTACGCTACAGAAGTTCCCTTCACTCAACTGTGCGAACACGAATGATTATAGACAAATAAAAATGATTAAGAAATTAAATGGAAAATTGAAAATGATTATGATTACAATAAAACATTTCCATTTGACATTAAATAAAAGTTAATATGACGTAAATAAGTAAACTAAAACAACGCGTGTGCCTCAGGTGGTGTAATGATTATGGTCTGTTTAGTTTCTTTGTTTAATGGCCTATCAACCTTTGAAGTTTATTTAATGCCAAAGCCATCATTCTAGAAGAACAGTAGTGGTACTATTATTTAACCCATAACTGGGAGGATAAAGAGTGTCATACCTTTCCCAAAGTATTAGTTCGAAAGTGAATGTAATAGCGCGCCTGGAGTTTGAACTCACTTACAACGATTCTTCAGTCAATCGCTTTAACCATTACATCACGAGAGCGCCCCCTGGTGTAATGGTTAGCAAGCTAAACGAGAAAAACTTCGCAAGTTAATTTGAGTCTCATTGGGGCTCCATTCATATGGCCTTATGCTATATCTAAGCACAAAGCGTTGTGAATAATTAAAATGGCCTAATGCTACGATAGTACAATCAACCCTCTTTGGGAAGGCAAGTATTTTTGCTCTCTGGTTGGTTTAGGAAATATCGACCCGTTGTTGTTTAGTCTTATTTATTTATTTATTTATCTTTGTGAATCTCGCTGTCTGGAAGTGATTCAGTTGCTTTTTTTTTTTCAAGGCAATAACGGAAAGATAGAATCAGGAGATCGGAAGACAACGAAGAGGGAAAGAGCGATATACATTTAATCAGGTCTATAAAATATTCACGAATGTCTGTTCTTAAACAGAATTACATTAATATAAACAAAGTGAGAAAAGTCAGAAAGGAAGTACCATCCATAAAAACACAATACTGACATAAAAAAAGGATGATAAGTATTGATATTTTCTAATCTTCTCGTGTAGCCACATAGTTGTTGGCTAGCCTATCTTTTAAACAAATGCTACTGGAACAAGTGTGGTCCAGCTTTCAGGACCAACATTAAGGGTTTTTGTAGTAAAAAAAAAACTCAGTTGATTTTAGCTCGACTCCTTACCAAAAAAGGTCTACAGTTTCTGTATGAATAAAGTTAGTTTTTCTTCCGCAGTAATGAGCATCTTTTTATATGACTGAATAATTGATTTAACGGCATTTCAACCAATCAAGAGTTATTTTATGCCCAGAGATTCGGGAATTGTGTTTATGTTTACATTTTCAGTCTCATTATTTCGAAAGAATGATTTTTGAATAGATCTATTTAACCGATGGGATCCTATCTAGGATTACCACTACAGGTCAGAGTGGACCCGTTTGCAACGATGTAGAGGAGGTACTCCACATTCTCCAGAGCTCCAGACGCAGAATCTAACAATTAGATGAAATTAAGTGTCATACTCCCTTTATATGGTAGGGGGTCCCACACCTCCGTTGGAAATACAGTTAATGTTTTCGAAGCCCCAACGACAGGAAGAATGCATTTTTCAGTTTATTTTTTCTCTAATACGCTTTTCCAGTTGGAGCATTTTTGTATTCTATTTTCCTATTCGTAAAAAATGGCGATAAAAAAGAATTGGTCTTACTTGTAAATTGTTTCAAGTTAAAATTAGACACAGCTCTGTTCAAGAGAACTCATAATCTGATTATTTTTCATACGGTCTAATCGTTGTCCCAATTTTCCAAATTCTTTGTTTTTTCCACATTCTTTGGATTATACCCTGTGGCGTTGTGTATAACATACTGGACACATCATAAGCAATTTTTAACTCCAATCGTGCTATGGCATTTACTTTCGGATTATTACCCTCGGAAATGGTATAAATTCCCTTATCTCTACAGCAATGTGTTAAATAGTACCACTAACATTCTTCTACAAGAATGAATTTAACATTAAATAACACACAAATACAATTTAAGAAATCAAAGAAATTAATTTTCTCAGATTCAACGCATATTTTCGATAAAGAAGTTGTTTTAATAGTACCCTCTAATCATAGACTGATATAAAGCCTAAGCGTTGTGATAAAAAGCAATAATAAGAGGAAATATAAGCTGATCAAAATTAATATTTCATCTTGGATAATCTGAAAAAATAAACTTATGATTCATATTCCTAGTGCTAGTATTAAATGAACGAAATGGCGAGGAGAATATTAAAGGAAAAGATTGAACGACAGCCAAAATCGGCCGAAAATAAATACTCTTCAAATTGTTTTTTGTGTTTTTTTTTTTTTTTTGTAAAAAGTTTATTTTTTCTTAAACAAAGATACCATCTAAGAGAACAGAATTGTACGACTGCTTTTTGAGGGACTTGAAAGAATTTACATCAAGACGAAAAATAGTTGTAAATCTAAAGACACCGAAATGAAATATTGATTTGTAACATGTTCATTTGAAGGGGTGTACCGATTTTTGGACTGTGTCATATCCATATTTTTGTGACTGAGCTGCAATGCTGTTATGGTTTTTTTTTCTTTGCTTTGGTCTATTCAACGGCATATCCACAGTTTATGGGTTATTTATTTTCGAAATGTAGTTCTTTTCCATACCGTAGCTATGAAAGTATGGTTGCAAAACTTGAAATCTAATCCTAGTCAGCAAGGACTGAAGAATACGCCGACTGAGTCTTACTTGTCAAATGCCCTGTATATGTCACTAAACTGCCTGATGATCAAGATCCATTCCAGGAGGTTTGGGGAATGTGCGGTACTCTTTCATTGCCATTATTCCGAGGTCTACCTTGACTCGGAGTAATAGTACCTGTTAGAGTCATATCTATGGTTCAAATAGAAATATCTAAGTATTTTCAGTACTTGAAACCGTTTAACTGAAAGCAAATAAATGAGAGTTTTGAATTATTAGTTCTACATAGGAATACTTGGAACCAATTAACCGTGTGCAAAAGAATAAGTAATGTTAGGAAGAATTAATTGTTTGCAAATAAAACTATAATATCAACTAGCAATACTTGAAAGAGTTGAACTGTGTACAAACAAATGAGCTCTGGTTCGTTTAAGAATTATGTTGTCTCCAAAATACTATTCTACAAAGAATACATATTTGTTATTTATGTATAAACAAGATTTGACGTTAAGTTACTGAAAAAGATTCAAATGTCATAAAACATAACCAAACAACCAAATAACCTTTAACTCAAAAGGCTCAAAGGAAAAGCTAGATGGGAACTGCAAAAAAAAGTACAATATGACGTTTTGAACCAAGCCGAGAAGCAATACCCAGCAACGCAGCATCAGTATGGCCATTAATCTACCATCACATAAACCACCCAAGAAAAGTAAGCAAAATATGTTGGAAACCGCTGATGAAGTAAGGCCAAACTTATAAGCGACATTCTCTAAAGAAATCCTACACACTGACTACGCAGTGTTGGTCAACTCACAGAATCTTCCATTCGTCAAATTTGTGAAGACATTGTATGCCATCTAGAGTACTTACAAAGAGCAAAAACCGATATATTATACTAATAATTTGCATATATGGCATTAGGTAATCATGTAATATAATATACCACCCTCTCATTCCTCAGCTACTTAACCTTCCGATGCATAAAACTTATTCAGCAAGTAGTAACATTGTTTTATTTATGATACAAGATATATTGAGGAGAGATAAGACGATGGATAATTTATTGAATCCGTGTTCTAAATAAGAAATACATGCTTACCTTGAAAATCATGATTCAGAATAAAAGGTTTTACATGAACTTGATTATCAGCTGCTTAAATCGGTAGCAAATACGTAACCAACCCACTGGGAAATCCTAATTTATTGAATAGATATTTCATAATTTTCATCCGTAAAATTGTTTGATGCCCAGTGAGTAATGAATTCACAACGGTGGTGATGATTAGCCATACTGAATTGCATAATACAGCACAAAATCCAGATGCAATAGGTGTACCATTACCTTAAATAAAGGGCTCTTTTAAATAAAAGGTATATATATATATATATATATATATTGTCATCCACAGACAGACTGTTTTGTTGTATCTCAACTCCTCAGTGTGGCTAAACACCTGATACGCTCCGAGCCGGGATAGAAACACGCCTAACTTTACGTCAGGCTGACCCTTAGGCCAAGCCTGTGACTCAACGTCAACCCGGAAATTTACGGATATGAATTAAGTTTCGTTTGTTTACATTTTGAGCTATCGGAGCTTTGCATTACTATTTGGCAAATATCATATCTATATATATATATATATATATATATATATATATATATATATATATATATATACACGAAGTATAATTTACAAGCACTGAGACTGAAGATTAATTATTTTAAAATTATTTTTTAATTCTTTTATAAATTTCAAATTCAACTGAAAAATGTGTGGGTAAGTGAAGCACTTATGTTGCGCTACTATTCTTAAACTTTGTCGTGATATTTTGACAGATTTGAGATTAATCACAGCCATCTCTTGTTACATTCTGGTGAACTTCTTTTTCCAGTGGAGCTACCTCTGGGCGATTTTTTTTCTTTCCAAAACGTAAATTTTATCTCAAGTGAAAGATTTTTACAGACATGATATACATTAATAAGCAACACGGCTCAACATCAAACCATATTAAAAGTTTCAGGAATGCTTGGCTCAGTGGGAAATTCGCAGTATTTAGGACTTCGAACATCGAGGGCAATAATTTGAATAAAATTAATATGTTATTCCTTCATCATTTCTACCTTTATAAATATAGTTTCTGTCTCGATTTCTTATGAACACGCCTCGTGTATATATATATATATATATATATATATATATATATATATATATATATATATGTAGTTTTTCCTAGGTCCAAAGAGAGAAAAAAACTTCATACTTTAAAATGAATAGGTCTACAAGTGAATTTACCTTTAGGTTATTCATTTTTCTCCAACACGTGTTTCAGACGCTTAAAGTCCTCTTCAGGTAGTTAATGGTTGATTTGTGAGTTTTTATAGTGATGACAATTTTGACTGGGTTATGGTTCTTTTTAATTCTAGGATTTGTGTCTGCGAATATCCAGTTCAATTTAATTGTTCGTGACAAAGTTTGGTCTTAGCAAATACTGTTTCTCTCTATCTTTTTTTTTTACAAGAGTATATTTTATGTGTCTTCGTGGTATTCTTTTCCAGCTGAGTGTATATACTTTCGTTTATTTTCTTTATTATTCTTTTTCCCCTAAATAATCTGTGATAGTTTATTTCGGTTATTTTAATCTGATAAATATCATGCTCAATACAAAAGTTCAGATCTATATCTTAATATTTTCAACTATAAAATAAGTTAGAACAGGCTACAATAAACCTCTGACTCGGAGATTCACGTGACCAATCTTTAGGTCAGTTTGTGTTGATAATAGTGCAAGCTCACCTAAAGATCGTAAAACTTAGGATCGTGAGTTTTTACTCAGTTATATATATATATATATATATATAATCAAGTAAACTTTATTGAAAGTTATGCTTGAGTGCAAATCAAAGAACGGCATCTTTAGTATGTTTTTGAATTTATTCAAGATTAAACATTCGGGTAAAATAATGTAATATAGTAAATGATTACATAAGCAAGTCAATAGACGCGCAAGTTCTAACAATAGCTGTGTATCAACAATATGCAGACCCCAAGACATGCTGTAACTAATAGAAAATATACATGGCACATTTAGAGTGCTGCATTTTGTTTTCTGTCAATACATTAACAGATTTATTCAGTTGTTCTGTCGTCTTGAAAAAGAAAAAAAGAAAAAGAATTATGATTTCATCTTACAAGAGCTTTTTTCTTTCTGAGCAAAGAACTGCACTAGGTGTCTTTTTCAGTCTTTCAGGTAATTAATTTTGGTATGGTATCATAAAGAGCATTGTCTAAAGACCGGAACAAATCAACAATATTTGGTGGATATGGCGCCTTTGTGAAAGTTTGGTTGTAAGAAATTGTTGCATGGTCATTAAAGAATTATGAAGTCCATTATTATTCTGGTAGAATATTACGCTCTTTTCGTCAACTTTTCTTTTTTTTCTGTAGGTCAAATGGAAGTAAATCTTGTTCTAATCGATTTTTTGGTTCTTCAAAATAGAAGAGTACCTTCTTATATCATATAATCGGTATCACCTTTGTATGAAGACAGAGTTTTGGTAAGAAAATGCCAGTACATATGGCTTGTCAGCTTTCTTTGTTGTTAAATATCCACGTTTATTCGCTAATCAAAATATATTTTTAAAAAACTGATCATGGAATTGTGTTCATGTTTTTTTTTTCATTTCACTTTTGGAAAGTATTTCATAGGGAAACCACAAGCGAAACGAATGTATCATAGAGTACACATTGATTACTGTGAAGGACTATCCACCAATTAGTGAAATTTTTCTCTCGTGTATTTTAAATTTAGTGGAGAATGTGACTACCAAGAATGTAGTTTTCTTGTTCTGTTTGGATGTCAGACGGAATCTAAATCTGGGTATATCCAAACATCGGAAGTCACAGAATATTTGTATTTAGAAATGAAATACGTTCCTCTGCTATTTCAACAAAATATAAATTTTTAAAAAGATTGCCGAAGACTTTTTAGCATTTCTTATGTTTTGATGTTAACTTTAAATTGACATCACGTTTAAAAGAAGCATTCAGTAGGAAAATTTTTATTTTCCTGTGATTAATAATGCTTTTAATGAGTTCGGTAAAAAAAACAATAAAGCCAAAAAACTGTTACTGAAAAAATTGCTTTGAAATAATTCTGGCGGTTTTGTGTCAGATAGATAGATAAACGAAACGACTCCAGTTTTAACAATACATTCAAGTGTTGCATAATATCCTTATGAACAACGTTCGTACGCTTATACATCCAATATTAATAGCAATAAAAAGTGAATACAAACATCGAGGAATAGCAGACAAAAGATGTTTAAAAACGTTCAAAGTTTTACTTATGATTGATTGTTTCATTTGAACGGCATGCCAATCTGTCCTAAACTATTTTATGCCTACTGGTTAGGGAATTGCGTTTATTATACACTTGTATCACCATTATTTTTTACTTAAGAGTTTATTTTCCTACAGTATACGAAACCAAATATTTCTACCCGATACACGTGATTTGTTTACACGCTGTTGTATAGTTTAAAGTATTTATAGATAATACTATTTATCATGTGGTTTCAAGCTCATTGGTGTAGTGCGTAGAGTGTTCGCCAATGGCCTGGGAGACCGGTTTTCAATCCCAGGTTGAGTCATACCAAAGACTTAAAAAATGGTACTTGATACCTCCTTGCTTAACATTCAGCATTATAAGGTACGTATCAAGGGTAAAGTGGAGCAATCCAGGGGAAGGAGTAGCGTCCTCCCCTACATCTCGGTGTAGTATCTATTGAAAAGGGAGCCTTCGTTTTGCCCTCGACTACAGGCGCCAACATTACATTTTTACTTTATTTCTACATAATTATATGGTTTCAAGTAACTAATAATGATTCCTAGTAAAAATATTATCATCGTCATCAACGAAGTCATGCTGATAAAACGATTTTTTTAATGCTCTCTCGCCATCAGTCTCTATTTTGCATCACTCTTGTTCGGTACACTAGCCGGCATCCAGTATCCACATAGAGCTAATGAATACAAGTATTTGCTTGTCAGCTAAAATTGGTATGCCCATGCGTGGGAATCCAGAAGCGGAGCTCCCTCATGAGTTTGTTCCTGATTCTCCTGGCACGCCCAACATATCTTGCTCGTCTTATTTAGATGGTTAGTGAAATGGAAAGTAAGCTGTCGTACATCAGCTGCTTTGTTAGGTAGTACTTTCAAGTTTTTTTTTTCAAAAGAGACTGCAGTATTTTTATGTTGTTCCAGTCTTGATTTTTCTCTAATGGCTTCGTTAAATCCAGATTTTGCAGCTACACAATTTTACTTACATGGCTGTTTCTTGGAAATTTTTCTGATTTATTTTATCACAGAAAATAGATTTTCATATTGCCGATAACTTTCTCAGCGTATGTTTACATCGCTTTCAGTAGATAAGATATCAATACTTATATATGTGAAATTGTTTTCTAATTTCAGAGACTGGTCATTTAAGGTGAAGATTGCCCTATCTGGTTAAAAGACATGGACTCTATTTTTCTGGGTTAACGTACAAACCATTGACTCGTGGTGCATATTCTTTATATACAGGTTATACAGCAGACATTCGGATTGCGCAGGTGTATATGCGAGAAGCACCAGATCGTCTGCGTATTCTGAATCCATGAAAGTTTCTGCGAAATATCGTATGTTTCTTACCTTTTTAAGGGAGGCCATTTTCATTTGTTGTCAATCGGCTTTTTAAGTACGAAAGGTTCAAGTATATATTCTTAATAAAAATAATTTACAGTTATGTCGTATCATGCATTCCAATCTAAAACGAATAATTTGCTAAAAATAGGTTGGTTGAATGGTTGTATTTTAGGGTACATCAAAATTTGGAGTATACGTGGTGCATTCAATAAGTTTCCAGACATTTTTTACAGGCATTTAGAATTGTCGTAGACTCTTGAAAATTCAGTATGTTATTGCTATATATCTTATAAGATGACTGACTAATTTTTATGATTTCAGATTCAAATGAACAGCTACAGCAGGAATTGGAATAACCCTACTAAAGCCTGACTGTCACAGCTGGTGAATTTCAAAAATGCTATCTGGACATGAAGACACTTTAGAAGAACGATATGTAATAAAATTGTGTTTTAAACTTGGAAAAAATGCAACAGAAACGTATAGAATACTTCAGACTGCTTTTTGACAATCTTGCATGAATCGAGCATCAATTTTGGAGTAGCATAAGAGATTCAAGGAAGGCAGGGAGTCGGTGAGAGATGATGAGAGGTGTGGGAGGAGTAAGGAAGCCAATACACCACAGTTGATTGGCCAAAGGGTTAGGGTTAGGGTTACTATGTTGAGGTTTTAAGGGAGTTCAGAAAGAGATTCCGACGGAAGAGGGCAGCACTCTTCAAACCGGGTCAGTGGCATTTCCACCAGGACAATGCACCAGTCCACAACTCCATCCTTGTCACAGACTATTTGACCAAGATGGGCTTCAAGACAGTTCCTCAGCCTCCCTAGAGTCCTGACCTTGCTCCCTGTGACGTTTGGTTATTTCCTAAGCTAAGAGTCTGTTGTTATGAGACAATTGAGGAGATGAAAAAGGACGTGACGAAGGTCATTGAGACGCTCAAACAAGAAGACTTCAATGGGGCCTACCAGAATTTGTTGGAACGGTACAACAAGTGCATTGCAACCGGAGGAGATTACTTCGAAGAGGACTACAGTTTCATGTATGTACTATCAATAAAAGTGCCCATACGAAAAATGTCTGGAAACTTATTTAATGATCCTCGTATTTCAAACCAAAGCTTGTTTATACATATATACTGAATACATAGGATTTGTTACTCAATAGTTCGTAGGTAACAATTTTTAAACGACCCAGAGCTCATTAAATAGTTTCGAGTATTGCTATCAAACACTAATAGTTTTATTTTCACTCAGTTAAATAGTTTCAAGAATTTCTTTTTAACACTAATAATATTATTCAACATTATTTATTTTTTGCACTCAATTAATTGGTTCAATGTATAGCTATTTAATAGTAATAAATCAATATAACAGTCGTTTGTTTACTCTCAGTTAAATGGTTTCTGGTAGAGAAAAGGATTAAATATTTCTTTTTGGCTCATTGATATGACCCTAATAAGTTCTAAAAAAGTGAATGGAGGCTTAATAGCAATTCAAAGAGCCCCAGAACTTGAACTTTACCATCAGATGCAATTCTTGTTTCCCTTTTGTTAAAATTTTATCGTAATTTAAAAAAAAAATGAATGTTTACACGGCCTCCAAATAACACAAAGTTCGAAAATTTGCATAGAGTATATCTTGGAGTTTATGCAAGGCAACATAACAACAACAAAGATCCCTTTGAATAAAGATGTTTAAATTTAAACTTAAGGCTCTTAATGACCTTTAATGAGAAAGCCAGAACAATCATTTTGTCCAAACTAAGCGTATTATTTAAAAAGTAAAAAAAAAAAAAAAAAACTTGGATAAATTTGATAACTTCATTGTGATGAGATGACTGAGTTGTTTTAGTCTTTAAAAAACAACTACGATAAAACAGAGACAAAAGAGATATTTCTTTTAAGAGATTAAGCAAAATAACAACAAACTACTTCCGCATCTAATATCATTGGGTACAAAAGAAAAAAGAAATCTGAGAGAAAAAAGAAATAGAAAGAAATAATTGGAGGATATAAACATAGTAAAATGAACAAAAAGAAAAGATGCGAACATAGAATTAAGGAAAAGATGAAAAGACCAAAAAGGTGAAAGGACAATATTATCGCAAACAAAATATATTTATTGGATTTTTTTTTCTTTTTGACCATCGTCAGAAAAATTCGCGACTCTCATGAAACATTATTCGTTCTCTATGCGACAACAAGATATTTTGGCAGTAATAATGGGAAGATGCGAGTGAGTTGAAAGGTCCATGGGTTTAAAAGTTCATACAATGACGTCACATCCACAGTTGCTTGTATTTATACCAATGGGATCCAAGCATTGCACACAGACGGAAGATGTGTGTGGACCGTTAGGGGAGCTATATTGAAAAGCCTCATTTGGTCATATTCCATGATAATATCCTAGTCAGCCTACTTACTTTTCTATCGACTTTGTATCATTGGTGTGGGTTTGGTTTCTTTGTTTGAGAGTATTTCAACCTTTGAGGGTTATTTAATGCCAAAACCAGCAGTGTAGAACAGGAGTAGTAATATTTAACCCATAGCTGATGGGGGGTAAGGGAGTTCATACTTTTCCTAAAGGTATTAGTCCGAAAGTGAACGTAGTAGCGCAACTGGAGCTCGAACTGATTTACTACGATTTCGCAGTACAGTCCGATAGCCACTAAGACACTAGGAGTCACTTTCGTATTATCGAAAAAAAGAGTTGCCAAGAAGAAAGAAAAGTACACGAGACAATACTAGGGTTCCAGTTATTTAGATTTAAGTCAATCCAGAACAGAATTGACTGATTCATGGATTATATTGATTTTAATGACATGTCAAACTGTATAAAGTTATTTTATGCCCAGAAGTTAAAGAATGACATTTATATTTACATTTTTTGTGAAATTATTTAGGTTTCATTTTGGAGACACCGTCCCATCGAATATGAATCATATTAAAACAAATTAATTTGATCCATGCATGGGACCCTAACAGGTACTACCATTCCAATTTAAAGTAGATCTGGAAGAAATGGCAATGAATGGGTGCTTCAAACTCCATAATTCGCTGGTTGGTTGGTTGGTTGGTTGGTTGGTTGACTTTTCGGTATATCAACCTTTGCGGGTTATTTTACGCCAAATATTGTTTATGAATATTGTAAATATAGATAATTTGTAAAATAGTTTGCAGGTAACATTTTTAAAGGGATCAAAGCTCATTTTCATTGTACACCGCGAAATATTTCTAAGTATTTCAATCTAACACGAATAATTCTATTCAGTATCAATCATTTGTTTGCATAGTTAAATGCTTTCAAGGCTGGAATCCAGTTTATACAAACTTTATATATATATATATATATATATATATATATATATATATTGAATATATGATTTTTAAACGCATACTTTGCCAATATTATTTTAAAAGAGCCAGTTGGTTGGTTAGTTGGTTGGTTGGTTTTTGATGGTTGTTTTTTTTAAGACATATCAACCCTTATGTAGGTTAGTAAATGCCAAATCCTCTTTATACTCTTATATTGAATATATATGATTTAGTTGGGTTGGGTTTTATGGTATATCAACCATTGTACGGTATTTAATACCAAATCCTCTTTTTACATTTATATTAAAAATATATGAGTTGTAAACGAATAGTTCGCAGATAACATTTTTAAACGAGCCAGTGCTCATTTGCATACAGTTAAATGATTTCAAGTATTGCTAACACTAACTATTTTCAACATCAGTCATTTCTTGACAAACAGTTACACCGAAAAGTTTGTAGGTAATCTCGTTTTTAAATGATTTACAGCTAATTTGTTTGCAGACAATATTGCGATTGTTTTCACACCATTAAATGGCTTCAAGTATTGTTTTCTAACACTAATAATTCTATTCAACACTATTCATTCGGTCATTTGCTCACAGTTAAATGGTTCAAAGTATTATATAATGCTAATAATTTTATTTTTGCAAGTTAAATCGTTTCAAGTATTCCTAACATGAATAATTCTATTTAATATCAATCATCTGTTTGCCCACACTTAAATGACTTTAGATATTGCTATTTAACACAATAGTTTTATTTGCACACGGTTAAATGATTTCACGCATCGGAAGGTCACACTAACAATTAAATTTAACATCAGTCATCAGCCATTTGTTTGCACATACTTAAATAGTTTAACAGTTCTATCTGATCCGTAGATAGGACTCTAACATGTATCTCTACGTTATGTTTGAGTGGACCAGGGAGTAATGTCAATGAAAAGGTGCTCCACGTTCTCCAAAGCTTCAGAACAAGAGCCAGTCAAGTGTCATATCAAGGACACATGTTGTGAGGGTCTTATATATCTGAGGTGACACTGTCTGAGGAGACAATCCCAGTCGACTGGGCTGATACTCACCAGATCTTCAGAACTCGAACCTTATGATCAGTTTGTTCAATTTTATACTCTAGAAACCAATTCATATATGTCTAACTCCTCTGCAGTAGAAAGTCAACTTATTCGAAGCCCTGACCACAGAGTGATATAGAACAGTCGTCTTGTGAATATGTTTAGGAGGTGGCCATGGTGTAATGGTTATCGTCGTAGGAAATGGACACGGCGAAACGATTTAAATCCTAGACGAGACTGATTGCATTTCACATAGCACTTATACCCTTGGGAAAGGTATGAATCCAATAATCCTCCCTCCAGCTATGGGTAAATAGTAGGGCAGACTAGGTTCTTCAGCCTTGGTGAGGCAACTAGTCTAGGAGAAGGAAAACTCTGAATTCAAACCAGTTAAACTCCGCTTAAAATTGACCTTGTGTCATAACCTGCTCGAGCTTAGGGGTTGGTAAATGTGAATATCTTTGCTTCGAGACTAATTTAACAAAGAAATAAACTTTGGTTGGTTGTTTGGTTTGTGATATGTCAACCAATGCTGTGTTCTTGCATGCTGTTTTTTTATTTAATGATTATAATCTCCATTTAATTCATATTCGCGATTGTTTTAAACGCTTCAGACGTTGTAGGGAAGCCCGGAATAAGATAACCGATGAGATGAATGGCGATATGGTAGTGAGCAAGTTTCATTTCCAGTTCTGTGATTGCGTTCTCTTTAAGACGAATGCCCTTCGAATGGGTATGAACTGTCTTATCCCTCCAAGCTATGGATTAAAGAGGACCTCTTATATGTTTCTACCAGAATGAATTTAGCATTAATTAACTAATACTAAAAAACATAAAGTTGGCGACCATAGTCGAGGGCGATCAGAAGGCTCCCTTTTCAATAGCTACTACACAGAGTTGTAGGGAAAGGTGCTATTCCTTTCCGTGGATTGCTCCACTTTACCCATGATACGTACCTTATATTGCTGAGTGTTAAGCAAAGAGATATCAAGTACCATTTTTAAAGTCTTTGGCATAACTCGACCTGGGATTGATCCCAGGTATCCAGGACCATTGGCAACCACTATACCCACTAGGCAAAATAAATGCCAAAAAAACAAGCAAAATTTCATATTTAGTTGCAAAATCAATGATTTAAAATTCAATGAATTAAAATAGATAGAGACATTTTAGAGATGATCTCAAAAAGATCTATTTGACTCAAAGGTGGGACTCTAAAAGGGTCCAGAGTAGATCTTTTAAGTGTAGACATTAAAAATGATTGAACCTACAAACGTATGTCACATATATATAGATATAAAAGTTGGTCGACCATAGTCGAGGATGACCCGAAGACTCCCTTTTCAATATCTACTTCACAGAGGTGTAGTGGAGGGCGCTACTCTTTTCCCTGGATTGCTCTACACCCTTGACCCATACCTTATAATGCTGAGTGTAAAGCAAGGAGGCTTCAAGTACCATTTTTTAGTTTCTCAATCTGGGATTGAACCCTAGTCTTCCGGACCATTGCCGAAGACTCTAACCATTATGCTGGTATATATATATATATATATATAAGACGTGTCAGCGGTGACTGTTGAATATGCAAACTGAGCCCCTAAGAGGTGTAAGACCATCTCCAGCAAGTCCACCTGACGACCGCGGGTGGTGGCCCGTAATGCTTGAAGACGGGATGCTGGTGGATGAATAAACTGTTAACCACCGGCATCAAAGCTGTCACACGACTTGCAACACTTCACTGCTGCCTTTATCTAAATGGGCGGTCGAATATGCACGATTAGATCAATCTACTAGTCGTGTCAGACCCTTGCAACTACACGATTATCTTGACTGTAAACTTCAGCTAATTCAGTGTATTATAAGTACAAATTTTGTCTATACGCAGTTAAATGTCAAAGCAGTTCTATATTAAACTATTCAGTTTAGTGTAATTACAATTTCAATGTCAAAAACAGTTACATTACAAGCAATTCAGTTGAACATAAACACGCAGTTTAAATGTTAGTACAGTTTAATCGTCAAAAACATTTCTATTTTAAGCTATTCAGTTTTGCCAAACAGTTCTAATCCAAACAATTCAGTTTAGCATAAGTATGCTATTAGTTCTATCCAACCCATAGATAGGATCCTATCAGGTGATACAACTTCGTGCTAGAGTGAACTTGGGAGCAATGGCAATGAAGGAGTGCTCCGCATTCCTCAAAGCGCAGCATCACTGGAGCCTCACCATCAGATTGTTTAATGTCATATAAGGACACTCATTGGCGGGTCTTACCCCTCTGCTGAGGTGCAGTCGGTGTATTCTACAGCCCTAGCCGACAAAGCAAAAACGTTCCTGGATTTAAAAATCGCGACAGAGTCCACGTATCTAGTTTTAGTTGAGAGACCATTATCTTCGTGGTAAGTAGTTTGGTTTGGTTTGGTTTGGTTTGGATTGTCAGCTTTGTTGGAGTATTTAATGCCGAAATCCATATTTCTTTGAAGCAATTATATGATTTCACTCAATAATAACTGTTATTTGAAAAGAATATCCACTTCAGGTAACTATTCTTAAGAAAACTAATTTAAACACAGTTATAGGGTATTATTTAAATCTACATAATACTCATAGTTTTCAAATAACTTTTTAGCGGGGTTGTTTTGTAGCATTTCAAACTTTGTAGTGTTCTTCGGGCCTAAGTCAATTTAAAATTTATTAAGGATCTTAAACTGATGGCCATATCATTATTACTTGGGTTTTCAATATTCTAAAATACCTCGAACCTACAGTGATTTAGCATTTATTGATTTTCAGTCGACTGTGATATAGAGAGTTGGTTACATTGATGTTTTTGCGGCATATCAACCATACTTGGTGTGTCGGGTGTTGAATACAGTTTAACAATTCAACTTATGGGTTGATAGATAGATAGATTGATTGATAGATATGTTAATAAATATAAATGAAGATATTGAGATATGTAGATAGATATGAATAGACTGAAATTTTATGTAGATACATATTAATAAACTGATATATATATATCTATATATATATATATATATATATATATATATGTATATATATATATATATATATATATATGTATGTGTGTGTGTGTGTGTGTGTGTGTAATTCTAGACTGAGTTAGATATATCGATACATGAATTAGTGTCTTCATACACATCTACACATCGCAATGGATATATATCAACGTAACTATCTCTCTCTATGTATATCGACCTCAGCCTATATATATATATGTATCTATCTATCTATATATATATATATGATAGAAATATGTGGAAAGTTGGATAAATCAGACATTTAACTCAAATTTAGATTTGTGATGATTCATTCTGCCTCATTTCATCTCGAACTCCTTCAGGGTGAGTTTTGAGTTGAAATAAAGCCGAACGAATATCACACATCCAAATTTGAGTTTAGTGTTTGATTTATCCAAATTTCCACATATTTCTTTCATACTGTCCGATTCACTACAAATCTATCTTTTCAACATTATATATATATATATATATATATATATATATATTCATATATATAATGTGGACCCAAAGTCGGTACACAGAAGAAAAACACGGAACACGGTTTAGAGGTAAGAAAGATATATTAACAAAAGTTACAAAGGATAGTGTCCGATATTGGTTGTCGTACTTCCAGTACTCTTGTACAACTGTTACCGTAAGCTCTGTATTAGGATAATTCTACGCTAGTAATATAGTGTTGGAAGAGTCCATGATGCAGTTAAGTTTCGGTATCACCACGCCCCCTTTCCATGAATTTTGTTTATTTTTTCTTGGAAAAAAATAAAACTATTGATATTTCCTCCTCTTTGGATTTACGTCGAGTGGTTGCGTAAATTTTCCTTTTCTTCCCAAGCATCGTACTTCCGGAGAGACTTGAGGCGTGTCGAGATCGAAATGATCGAATATTGCGTCAATCGGCTCTTCGTGGGTATTTTGTGGTAATTCCTCAGATTCATTCAAACAGCATTTCCTGAGATGGTTCATATGGCGTTTGTGGGTGTTTTTTGTTCCCTGGACAATATTAAACAGTTCGCCAATCCTTTGTTTGATGGTGCCTACTTCCCAGAATGTAATGTTTTTGTAGGACTTGAAAGGAACTTTATCGCTAGGATAGAAATGTTTCTTATGGGGCGAGACGGTTTTCTTGAACTTCGCTTGCCGTAGAATGAGTTTATCAAAGACGGACTTGACTTTTCTTGCGAACATTGTTTCTGATTTCGCAAATTCGTCTTTAGAGTTGCAATAATGGAATCTTCAAAGACTTCCGTATTTTTGGAAATGAGTCGCGATAAGTGGTCCGCGTGGCAAATATTTTTAGATTTTAGGAACTCGATCTTGAAGTTGTAGTTTAAGAGAATCGTTCCCCAACGAAGTAGTCTATTTGCAGTATAGACAGGCAGACCTTTCTTGGACCCAAAGATTGTTATTAAGAGTTTATGGTGCGTTTGTAGTATGAACCGTCTTCCATGTAGGTATCTGTGGAACATTGTGACGCTGAATATTATCCCTAGAGCCTCTTTCTCTATTTGGGAATATTACTTCTCAGCTGATAGCCGGGAATTAGAAGCGTGTGCCACAGCTTTTCGCGAACCATCTGGAAGTTTATGGAGAATGCAAGCACCGATGCCGTATGAGCTTGCATCATTTGCGACTAGGATGTCGAGGATAGGGCCGTAGTAGGTGAGGGAGAGATCCGAAGTAAGAGTTTTCTTGATCTTTTCGAATGACTCTTGGAATCCAGGGGTTTCTTGATCTTTACAAATGACTCTTGACATTCAGGGGTCCATAACCATGGTTTGTCCTTTTTTAAGAGTTCGTTGAGAGGCCCTCTCTAATTCTGCATGTACTTAATGTTTAGTTTATTGAAAATTTCCACAGGGGTTGTAGAGGATAGTGGTGATCCTGCAAGGCATCGTTTAACCCTGCGGAGAAATCGGCGCAGATTCATATTTGGCTGGAATTCTTTTTTACATGGACCGTAGGTGCTGCCCATTCGGTAAAGTCTGTTTTTGAAAGAATACCTGCTTGTTCAAGTCTACCTGATTCTTTGTTGATTTGCTCCGGAGCAGCGAAAGGGACATTCCGTTTCTTCTGGAATACCGGTTGTGCACCCTCCTTCACCTTGAGCTTAGCTTTTAATTTAGAACATTTCCCAAAGCCGCGAGAAAAAAACCTGGGGAAATCACTGTTCGAGTTCTTTTTTTAGATTTACCGAATTGGACGTTGTACTTTCTATTTTGCGACAAAATGTACTCATTGGGCAATCCCATAGATTGAAATTTTCTATCCAGTCTGTTCCGAACAAATTGTCCGAATTTTTTAGTACGTACGCTTTCAGATTTTTTTGTAACTCCATTCATTACCTCGCCTAAGATGTTAATAATCGCGCCAGTTACGGATTTTGCTGTTTTATCCGTCTTCAGTAAGGACAGCTCGTTTAATTTTCGCCAAATACGTCAATTGATGATTGAGATATCAGAACCCGAGTCTAACTGGAATTAAATGGAGTTATTGAAAATATCAACCGTCACATATTTCTTTAAAGTCCTATTTACTATCTCGTCTGATTGAGCTTGCCTAGTTTTACTCTTAGGTTTTCCCGTTATGTTGGCGTACCAGCACTGAGTTTTATTGCAATTTTTGCAATATTTTTTCTTCTTGGCTGGACAGAATTCCATCCAATGCCATTTACCACAATAGCAACATGGTCCGGTTTGTTTCTTTAACCTATTTGTGTTTTGTTTATTGCGGGATTTAGAACATGAGATTTGCCTTTTGTCTTTTTGAGGGGAATAGACGGTTGACTTGCTTCCGCTTTTTCTAATCTGAGCCACACCTGATTCCTCGATTGTTTTTGAGTCATACTTGAGAGATGTTACTTTTTGACAGTCCACTGCCAATTTTTGGAGAGACAATCCTTGTTCGTTTTCAATCTTGGTCAGCACCCACCGTCTGACTTCGGCGTCTTCTGCTGACACTAGACCCTGTGCAAATACTAAGCACCTTAAATCATTGGCAGTCAGCTCGGCTAGTTTGAAGTTTTTCAGGACTTGTTCACCGATGCTGCAAACGTTGGGAAATCTTGCTGGTTATCCCTGACTGTGTTCAGGCATTTCCAACGTTTGTGGAACAAGGTTGTGTTAGGCCCGAATAGTTTCGAGAGTAGCTTAATAGTCACTGAAATGTCCATGTCTCTGGTAATATGCAGTCGACGAACCTATTATGTTCGGTTGTTCCCAGTTTTCTTAACCGTAGACGTACATTTTTTTTACTCGGCCATTGTTCACAGTCTAGGTTGAAAATATCTTCATAGCGCCTCGAACGCTTCGTCGTTCTCTGGTACGTATTCGAATGTTTCAATCGAGTTATAGATTGACCTCTGGGAAAATATCATCTTTTTCAGAATTTTTTTAGCCATTTATTGAATTTACGTGTAATTCCTAAAGTTATTTTTGCTGTAGTTCAGTTTTCTGCAGTGTAAATTCTTGGAATTCTAAGTGTTGTTTATGTAACTCCATGACCAATTTTTCCTGTCTTTCTTCGAATTTTTGTTGCTGATCCAAGTTAGCCTTTAGTAATTTAACGATAGTTTTTTTGAAATTCTTCCGTAATAGGGGATTAACAAGGCAAAAAAATTACAGCAAAATACTGTTGCTTTGAAAATCCGTGTACTGGGAAAGTACACAAGAATTTAGACAGATTTTTTTGTTTGCAAGAAAAAAGGAATTGAACTACTTAGTGATTTAGCTTCTTTCTAAATACCGTTGTTCCGTTAAATTTGGTCATTTAAATTTCCTCCACACTAATAAATATTTTTTGTTAGCCAAAAATGTTTTAGCAAGGAATAAAATAAAGAAAAATCATTTCTTGGAGGGCGCCCAGCAGGTTCATTTGCATAAGTGTTTGCAAGTAAGCAGGGTTTTTTTTTCTTGTTCTTAGCGGGGGGGGTTGTAATTGTAGACAAACTCTTTTTAGAAGTGTGGGGAGGAGAGAAGAAAAAATTATCCTTCAGACAGAAGTAAAAAATGCTTTGGATTTTTTTTGAGTGGGAACTTGCTTTCTTTTTCTTTTTTTTTTTTTAGAAAAGAAAAAAGCTCGTCTCACTGAATTTGGTGAATATTTTTTTTTAAAGTTTGAGTTTGTCAGTTTGTGTTGTGAACAAATTGGCTTTTTTTTCGTGTAAGCAATCGTTCTCGATACTGGTTGACCGTTATTTATTTGGACAGACTTTAATAATCTTAGATATTCCGTAGTTATCGAATCTCTAGTTCGTCACTGATGTTAGTCGGCGGAATATTTGTATGTGTCGCTGATGTAGTGATGCCAGCTTAAGTTTTCTCGTTCGACACAGCTGTGTGATTGAGCGGGTCCTCTGATGTGTGGAGGACGAAATTCTCGAATCTTTCTGTCGCTATTGATGTGGGACTGGTAAGGCTTTCGGCGTGAGTGCTTTTCTCGAACCGTACGTCGCCACTGATGTGGACCCAAAGTCGGTACACAGAAGGAAAACAAGAAACACGGTTTAGAGGTAAGAAAGATATGTTGACAAAAGTTACAAAGCATAGTGTCCAATATCGGTAGTCGTACTTCTAGTACTCTTGTACAACTGTTACCGTATGCTCTGTTTATATCCTTGTTATTATAAGGTAGGCACAAGGCCTTAAGTTTTTGTGGGGGAAGGGAAGAGAGCAGTGATGCATTAACTATATGTTCAAAGGGGATTAGCTAGCAACATTCGCCGACCCATTCAACAGTACAATATATAACCATTCATCCATCACCATGCGAGCAGCAACCACCAAAATACCTAATTTGCTCTATAAAAAAGGCCTACTTAGAACTCCAAATGTTATTTATGATTTTATTAAAAATTTATGATTTATTTTCAATGAATGTCATATGATGGGAATGGGGGAAAAATCCAAATACAACAAAACGATACCAAGGAAAAGATTTTCCCCGTTTTGTTGCCCTTCCATCCCCCCGTCTACGAAATGGAGGCCGGCTGGTTTTCGGTGTTTTCGGACACCGGAAAACAGTCGGACCTAAACTAGGTGGGAGAGGGATGCTAGCCAAATTGGGCAAAAAACAATACAGGGTTGGGTGTGGTATAGGCAGTTAAATTACAGATAATATGAATTATATACACGTGAAATTCCAAGATCTTCAGCAAAAGCGGGCCGGAGTGAGGGTTGAGGTACAAAAATAATGGGGATGGGGATGATCTTGGAGACTGGTCAGTAGATGACGGGGACAATGACTTAAAACATACTGCTAACTGGGCTTCAAGGGGAGAAAAAGGTTTTACCTACTTACCCGAGGCGGAGACCCGAAGTACCCGTACCGTAGACGCCATGGACAGACAGAGGAGGGTGGGATGACTCCAACATTGCCTCCTTTCTTACGACCAGGCTCGCTGCATTCCCCCGCCTTTTGTCGAATGTTATGCGATCCAAGTGTTTTCTATCGCATCTGATTTTGACCCTAAGCTGATGCCTAAAATACAAAACCAGATCACTATCAGAAAAGTTTAGATCGTCCTACAATCCCTTCTTTCGCGTCGTCCAAATCACCATTCAAGCTACAGCTATGATTGCGAGAAACACCACGCGTCTCTCACCCTGAAACGGAGGAAGAATGTTGTCCACAACGTAACCAACGTCGAGCAGCATGAGCTGCTTGGGTTCGATGCGAGCCGTCCACACCTTGACGTGATCTCTGAACGCAGGGAGCACAATTGGACATGTCTGCCAGGCTCACTCTGAAGTTCAAGCCGAGAAGGGGTAACGAATTCCGTGCAAGTCGCCAGGTGAGCAAGAATCGGAGTTGTTCAAGAAGCTCGATCCTGGCGCCCAATTCCAGTGGGAGTGGATCTCCCCTGCCGTCCAGCCACGCCGCTCGCTATGAGGGTCCGAAGCGGAACGCACCACTAGCTCCCGATGCAGCTCTTTCCAAGGCCGTGAGGTTACGAAGGGCTGCTCGGCAAACAGTGCTTCGCCCATCGGCTTACGTTGACCTTCAGCCTTTGGGTCTGACTGGAGGCGAGGAAAAGTTCGACTCGCTTTTCGTCTTCACACTGCGTCCCCCGTCAAGGATCGGCCCAGGTATGCAAGTCTTTCAGCTAGCCAGTGGTTCTCCAGATCAGGCATACCCAGACCCCCGTTGCGCGTACATTGGATGCAGACCTGTCTACGGACAATCAGCCTTCGGCCTCCTCATACCAATCTGGAGAGGAATTATTGAAGCCCCAGCCGACGTGCCTTAGGCAGAGGAAGTTACAGCCAATCGGTAAAGAATCAAGGGGAAGACATGCACGGCGTACGCCTCCGCTCTGCCCTTTAAGGACAACCTCCTTGAAAGCCAGGTTCCCACCTGAGCCTTCACCTTATCTTGTACTTCCGACCAATTTCGCTGCAGTTGGAGGTCGGGCCCTAGCGACACCCTGAGGATTCGGATGGGTCTGCCACTCCAGTGGAAGGATATCGCTACCCCTCCAAGCACTGAGCCGCAAACCTTCACTTTTGTCAAAATTGACCTTGGCTCCTGCTATCTGCTCGTACTCGCTAACCGCCTTCTTCAAAGCCTTTATATTCAGGCGGTGGGATACAAACACTGTGATATCATCGGCGAACGCGGAAACCCTTACCGTAAGAGGACCAGGAAAAGTTGGCACCGTGCATCCTTAAGCCTACGGAGCAGGGGCTCCAAAGCTAGGACATAGAGAAGAGGAGACAGTGGACAGCCGAACGCTCGATCGCGAAAGCCCTCGAACGCCTTCCGTTCACCTGCACCACTGCCTAAGGGTTGTGGTACATCATGCTAATCCATCTGCGAAACTCCGGTAGGAATCCGGCAGTCTCCAAAACAGTCGCCAAAATCTGATGGTCAACCCTATCGAAGGCCTTGGACTGATCTAAACTGATCAGCGCGGCTTCCGTGCCGTCTTCTATCCCCTCTAGGACCTCGCGAATCAAGTGCAGATTGTCCTGGATCGATCTTCCCTTCACCGGTTAGGTCTGCTCAGGGGCGATCAGATCACTAATGACAAGCTGTAAACAATTCGCTGAGACCCGGGCCAAAATCTTTAAATCTGTGTTAAGCAGAGTTATTGGCCTGTAATCCTCTAAACCCTCCCAAACATGCCTGCCACCTTTCTTCAGCAATGTGATCACGCCCTTGATAACGCTACCAGGGAGGGTTCCCTGGGCAAACCAATGGTTTAACATATCCGTCAGAATAGGCACAAACATGTGCGGCAGCTCAAGTATACTTCGTAGGGCAAACCATCAAGTCTTGGTGACTTGTTGAGGCAGACCTGCTTCAACGCATCACGAACTTCGCATTCAGTAATCACACCCTCGCAACTAGCTGCTTCAGCCGCCCCAAGGCGGTGGAAGATGGCAAGATAGCTGCGAAACTCCTGAAGTGGGAGATCAGGACAGTCGGCAAAGCGCCCGAAGCGCACTTTCGTGATCACTTTGCGCGTATCACGTATCTCGCGATTCGCTCGCAGCACGCGCCCATCCGGGGACTTGACGGAATCGATATACCAATCGAGAAAACTTTGCACTTCTTCTTCACGCGCAGTTGCGTTCATTTTCACAGCTTCGTTGAGAACTCTTTTTAACCAAGATCTAACTATGAATCCCTTGTAGAGCTCGCCACTCTCACGCTCATGGTCCCTTCTTGCTAGCTCTACGGTTAGGGAGTCCTCCCGCCCAGCCACAACCCGGGAAAACCTATCTTCTATAGATTTTGCCTCTTTGGCCCTATCTAGGTTGAGCTGTCGACCGTACCTGGTGGCAAAATCTCTAATCCTATGTTTAAGAGAAAGCCACCATCTATTCCCGGTAACCGTCCCCACTAACGCCCGCTTAATTAGGGATTCTAGCCGGTCCTAGAAGTCCCATATCTTCAGTAAGGAGGTATTAAACTCCCAGTAGCCGGCCAGATTAGGCCTTTTAGCTAACAGCAGACTGACCGTAACAAGTTTATGGTCAGTCCACGCTATCAAATGGAACGTGGGACAATTAACGCAGTTGCTATCATCTCTTCTTACTAAAACTCTGTCCAAGTAGGAACCTACTTTGGCAGAGGGTGAGCTATCTAGCCACGTCCACATCTCCCACCCTGGGTGATCCAGACGAAACCTGTCAACCAAGTCATGGCAAGTCATAAGGCCGACAAGGCTGCTTTCACACCTTCCCATCTATCTACCTCCTCGCCCGACCTTATCTATCTTGGGATCAAGGATCGCATTCCAATCACCCATTAAGACTAGCTGCTTCGAATTGTCCAGGAACGGCGCTAACCGACGAAAAAAAGCAATCCTCTCTGCAACAACATTGGGCGCATAAACCACAACCAGCCGTAACTTGAAACTTTTATCGGCAACATTGGCCACAACCAGACGGCCCCCGTCACCTCCAAAAAACAGCGTCAACATCAGCACCAAGGCTGCCTCCAACTAGCAAAGAGACCCCAGCGCTACTGCAGCTACCGTATGCTGAGAAAACATTAAAATCATTCTCCAGCACCCGAGAGTCCACAGCGCAAATCAAGTGAGTCTCTTGCGCTGCAGCAACTTCTACTCTGAGGTTCGAGAGTTCACCAAGCAAGCGTGCACCCTTGCTGGAATCGCTCAGTCCCCTCACATTCAACATGGCAAGGATTAAAACCATCAGACCCAATTACCTTACTCACTGTCGACTACGGGCGGGAAATCTTCCGGGGTGAGGATGCCGACGGCTTGACGCAGGGAGCCGAAGCCGAGTTCATTGGTAACTCGGCTGTCCCTGGAAATTTCCCCGGCATCTATGAGGTACTGCAAATTTAGGGCCCTATAAAATGACGGGTGAACGTAAATCGGGACCCTGCCTATGCATTAGAGTAATATTTTATTGAGCCAGGGGTGCTCCAACTCCACCAGCCTTATGTCCGTCCGACTAGCCTCCTCAAGGAATCGCCACAGTTTCCTTGTACGGCTGACAGCCGACCGAACAAAGGTGGTCACTATGGGTGCACCCCTGAACAAATACGGATTGGTCACGTCCTTTTCTTTTATTTTTTTTAAATTGATTAGTGGGTTTTTCAGATGAACATCGAATGTGGTTGGGTATAATATGTCAGCGCGAAAGTAAAATCCGGTAAACACTTGCCGAGTCTCATTTGAGACTGACTCGTTCTGTTTCCTTGTGGATAATGCTAGTGATGGTACTGGTTCACTGATTTCCAAATGAGATCGGGAGAACATCTTGGGGGTTGATACGGGGGATAGGGAATGTAATGTTGGGGAATGGGGGGTCAGTGACTTGGGTATTTGCTTGTTTTTGTTGTTGTTGTGGGGGAGGAATGAATCGAGCTGTTTGCTGGGGTTGTGTTTTTGTCTTGTTTTTCTTTTCTTGGGTTGTGGCTGAGAGGGAATCAGACTTTTGTTGCTGGGATAGTTTTGGGGGTGGCTTTTTATGGTGTTTTCCCCACCTCCTCTGCTAGTGATTCCTAGCTATCCCTTTTCCTTTTTAGGTTATAAGCAATGTCCATTGTTTCTTGTTGTTCCTTTTCCTTTTTTTGTTATACTTTTGTTGTTGTTGTTGCTGCTGCTACTGCTGCTGCTGATGATGATGATGATGATGATTTTTCTTTCTTCGCAGTTGTAGTAGTAATAGTAGCAATGTTGACAGTTGATGTTTTGTTTTGCTGTTTTTCTTGTGTTTGTTTCTGATCCCGTGTCTTTAAAGGGGACTTTTTCTTATTGCCCCGAATTACTTGGGTCCACCTATCTTCTTTACTTGTGCTGTTCCTAGTTTCAGTCTTAGGGTCTTCTTCAGGCGATGTGGTAATTGCTGTTGTCGTTGTTGTTGTAGTCGATGTCGATGATATCGGTTTGGTGGTTTTTCAGGGCAAGTTCTGGAAAAGTGCCCCAGCTGTTTACAATTCCAGCATTGGGGATTTTTGCCCTCGACAACCACCATCATCGTTTGATTTTTGTATTCGAGGGTCTGTGGGATCGATCGGAACCCCGTTCTGTTTAGGCACATGGTGAAATAATGGTCACCCTGTGCCGTCCCATTCGTAGATTTCGCTTTTGCTACGTCCTCTACGTCTCCATATTCTGTAAGGTATGCAGCTATCACGTCTTCACGGAGTGGAATTGAGACGTTGCATACGGTGAGCTTAATTTGGGTACGCCCCATGTACTCGGGCTGAAGCCGGAAGTGTTTTGATGTAATGTTATTACTGGCCAGCTTGACAGCCAGTTCTTCTGATGGCAGTAGGACATCCCAGGTAGCAAAGCTACGTCTACAAAAATATTTGGCTGGGATCCCTGCTGCCCTTAGTAACTCCTCGAAAGTTTCCTTCCTAATACTTGGCAGTCTCCTTGTCTTGATGTCGGTTATAATCAAAGACAGGGTTTTGGTTTCTACTTCTTTAATTAATTCCGGAATCGGCAAAATGCGATTTCCTTGAAAGTACTGGACATACTTTGTGCTGTCTCTTGCATAGTCCTCAGGGGACTTTTTGTGTGTTTGGGCTACCCAGGAAACCGGCATAGATGGTACCATTTGGGCAGGTTAAATTGAGCTGGCCGATGATGATTGTGATAAATCTTCCGGCTCTGAGAGGGGTTCCAAATCGTTAAAAATGTCGTCTTGGAATTTTAAAAAAGTCGTTTGTGAGTTACGAGACGGTTCCTCCATAGTTGCCTTTGAAAAGCAACCAGGAGGGAAGAGTGGCCGAATGTTATGTTTTAGAAACAAATGGTGATGCAAAAAAATATCAAATGGCAAAGTGAAAAAAATGGTCCTCGTTTTTTTTTTAAATTAAAGTAAAGAAAATGAGTCGAGTTTGAGCCCCTCCCCAAAACTAAACAACAATAACAATTGTTTGAGGGGGGTCACGGAGAAATAGCAAATACAATTCAACAATAACAATAACAGTAATAATAACAATTGTTTTCACTTGTCCACTCCAAAAAATGACAAGTACACGAGTAACAGATTTCTGCGAGAGTATACTCAGTTTATTTGTCGCTTCCTCCCACCAGACACGACTTGACACATGGTCAAAAGCCCGAAGGCCGATTAAAGTGGGGATAAAGGGGAGGGGAAGGTTGGGAACGAGCCGAGATTCGAACCCTGCTGGTCTATGCTGCTCATCGGCTCACTTGGTGCAATGTGAGCCTGATGAGGCAAGCAGTTTCACGAACCCAAATGTGGGTCCGGGCACGTATGCCGGGTTATGGCTTGAACTAGACAGCAGGGTCTAGTGCCATACGTAGGTTTCGAGAAAGTCCGCCGGGAACTCTGAGCGTATGCCCTGTATTAATATATTACTACGCTAGTAATATAGTGCTGGAAGAGTCCATGATGCAAGTAAGTTTCGGTCTCACAACAATATATATATCCTGCAGGTGAAAATTTGGTAGATTACTTCTGGCTCTTTAGGTATTCTAAATTCGCTCTACTTAGTGTTACGCTTCAGTGTAGGTAATTCTGTTAGTATTTTTTTTTTAGTGATTTTCTTATATTATTCGTAAGCGAACAGATTGTAGTTAATAATTTTAAAACGAACTATGACATTTCTTTGCACATTGTTAAATGGCTTCCAGTATGGCTTTTATGATTATTAATTCTATTAAAGCTTTTCTTTCGTTTGCACATCGTTAAATGGCTTCAAGAATGGCTCTTTATCACTAGTAATTCTATTTAAACGTTTCCTTCGTTTGCACATAGTTAAAGTATAGAAAATGATTAGATATTTAGATTTTCTCATTACAAGAAATACCACTCCTAGTCTAAGAGGACAAGCAAGTAAGAGCAACGAAGGAATACTCTAAGACGAACGCCTCAGCATCAGAGAGTATAGTGTTATATCAATGACACTCGTCGGAGGTTCTTTCACCTTTGCAGAGGTGATGCTACATGCGTATTCTACCATCGCAGCAAACTGGGCTAGTGTATAGACACATAAGCATAGTTTAGAATATATATATATATATATATATGTGTGTGTGTGTGTGTGTGTGTGTGCCATAGTTTAGGATATGTGTGTCATAGTTTAGGATATATATATATATATATATATATATATAATCTTATAATTATTAGATAACAGGTCTCTCACAGCAGATATTGATCACTCTACGAATTATGTAGCATTTGGTGTGCCACAGACCTACTAAGTGAGATACTGACAACCAACACTGTTATGATATATATATATATATATATATATTGAGATATCTAGATAGACAGTAAGGAACAGACTATGTACATTGATAAATATGAATACCCTCAGATATGCAGATGTGATAAGACTGTCATAGATAGATAGATATATTGTATTAGGTTTGTAAATAGATTGATCTACCTAACGGGTATCAGCGCAAAATGTAAACAAACGGAAGCTAATACAAAATGTGTTATAATTCCCAAGCTGAGTAGGTCACCGAAATAGCCTGGCAGGAAGTCTAGCAGAAAGTTTGTTGGGTTTCTATCCCAGCTTGAAGCAGCCTGCGTGTCTAGCCACACAGAAGAGTAGGGATACAACGAAATAGTCTGTGGATGACAATATATATATATGTATATATATATGTAAAGATTTGAATAGACTGTGATAGATTAATAGATAGATCGATAGATAGATTGACTGAGATATGTAGTTAGAAATGAATAGACATACGTAGATAGAAATTGGGATATGAATAGACAGTGGTAGATAGATAGGTAGATAGATAGATACTGATTAATGAATTAAATTACTGAATTATCTTCGAGTAGCAATAAACATAGAACGACCAGTTAATCGAACTCAGCACGATGGCGAATTGAGCCATGACACAAGTTTATTACCCACTGAGCCACGGTATGCTTGCTGAGGGGCAATCATTTAAGCATGCACATATATGGGGGAAAAATGATTTACCCGAATAAGGATTTAAAGACGAAAAAACGTTTTCCTTTTGAAAAAAAAAACACAATGCTTGTCATGTGTTATTTCATTTCCGAAAAGAAAGTGGGATAAAGAAGAAATGAGAAACAAAATGGCGCCTTTATTTCCTGTTTCTCTACGGAACACAAAAGCCAAGCGATGAAACTGTAGACATGAAGGCCGACAATTTTATTCTTTCAATTAAATATATTCACGAATGTGATAAGAAAAAAAAACAAGAAAATGTTTTGTTGCCAAGGAAAACACGACGAAACTGATTCACAGATATTGAAATTCATAAATATCTATTATGTGCCATATATATATATATATATATAAATAACTTTGTTTGCAACAATTATATAAGAACTTTTGTATGCAATAAATAAATATGCACTTTTCTATTCGGTAAGTTCAAATATGAAATTTTTTAACTGTAAGTACATATGCATTTTTTAACTGTAAGTACATATGCATTTTGTTTACAGTAAGTATATATACGTAAAACAGTATGTGAAATTTCTTAAACTGAAAACTTTTGAGTTTGAGTTATGTTAGTGTCTTTTTGATACTGTTGTTTTATTTATCATGCTTGATGTGCGTGACGATGTTGTAAAAGTTTTTAATTTTTTTTTTTTAAACAGATTTTAAAACTAAAAGATTTTTGAACTGAAATATTTTGTTCATTACAAGAATTTCATCAATAAAATATCTCTCTAAAACGCGTAATGTGAAAACATATACAGATAACATCACGACATGCTCACATATGATAAATAGAATAAAACCTTCTGGATCTTTTTTTTTTCTATAGTGTTTCAAAATTTTTCCAACTGTGACTGAAAATCTTCGTATGATGAATAGCGAATTTTTGCACGGAAAATAGAGAAATTTTAACACTTAAAGCTCTGAAAATTTCACTTTGTCAAGTCCTATTTTTTAACATTTTTTCGGGCATTTTATATAGTACAATGATCCTATATCTGCTTTCTGAATTCCAGGGATCGTTGCTTCATGTGTTCTGCTGGACAATGCAGAGTGAAATTTATGTATGATTCTTTAACTGAGTTTTTATTACGATGTTCTTTTTAATCTAACCTTTTGATTATTGTATTGTAATCTTCTCTATACTTGCTCCACTCAACTGGTTACAACAGGTTGATAGAGGAAAACACTGGAGAATTAGACGTTTTAAAGAATCAGCCCAATTGTTGGGCTAGGGTGTCCTGTTGAGTAGACCAAGATAGAGAAGAATACAATATGGAAAACCGTAATCAAAAAGATTAGATTTTAAAAATTCTAACATGAGTGAAGTAAAAAAAATCATACATAGTAGAAGTAATACATAGTATTGCAAGAACATTAGGTTTATAAGTCCCCAAAAATTCACTCTGTATGGTCCGGCTGGATACATGGCGTAACGGTTATAGGCGTGGGTTCTCTTAATAACATTCATCTGAATGTTGTGGGTTCTCTTGATAACATTCATCTGAATGTTGTAGGTTCAATCCTAAGTGCAAGGGAGTAATAATACAGGAAGACTAACACTTGTGGCCGTTTATGGTTCACTGAATCGCAACAAGAGTCCCTGTGAATGAAAAAAAAATCATGGTTCGAAGTTCCATGTAGGCTCCCGTGTTGTGTAGTTACGAATATCTCTTGGAACATGCTGGTTGACTCAAGCCTCAAGACGGTGGGAAGTATGCCCTATATAAGCGGCATTACAGCAACATTGAAATTTATAAATTAAATTGCTTTATTAAAAGATAGGGAGAACATCCTTATGAATAGAGCGAAATGCAGCTCAAGTTGTAAAGATGGTTCAAACCATAGCTGCATTATAACAGCGTGTAAAAGAGGAAGAAACCCTATCGGCAATCAACTGGCTACCGATGAGGGTTTTGTGGCTTTGCATAGAGCCAGGAAAAAAACAACATTTAATTGTTCTTCCAATTGTTTTACTTTGAAAAAGGAGTCCTGGGGGTCAGTTAGCTTTCTTAAATCAGACCTAACCGATAAAATGAAACGCAGTTTCTTCCAGGCAGGTTGTGTCGATACTGCTATATGGATGCACTACATGGACGCTAAATAAACGGCTGGAGAAAAAAACTAGACGGAAATTACACAAGAATGTTGAGAGCAGTATTGAACAAGTCCTGGCGACAACACCCCACGAGACACCAACTATACGGACACTTGCTCCCCATCACGAAAACTATACAAGTTAGACGAACCAGACATGCGGGACACTGCTGGAGAAGCAAGGACGAGCTCATAAGCGATGTACTCCTGTGGACCACCACATATGGATGTGCAAAAGCAGGACGACCAGCACGAACTTACATACAGCAACTATGTGAGGACACAGGATGTAACCCTGAAGACCTGCCGGAGGCGATGAATGATAGGGAGAAGTGGCGAGAGAGGGTCAGGGATATCCGTGCTGGCGGCACTACATGATGATGATATATATATATATATATATATATGAAAGAGAGAGAGAGAGAGAGGGAGAGAGAGAAAGAGAGAAGAAAAACCTGTAAATTATTAAATAAATCATTTTTCTACAAATTTGATAAATTTTATTTCTTTGTTTGTATGGTTTGGTTTTATGTCACATCAACCCTTGTAGGTTATCAATCCCAAATCCATTTTTAAACATATAAACAGTTCTATTTCAAACAATTCAGTCTAGCATACAAAAACAGTTCTATTTCAAGCAATTCAATTTGGTGCAAGTACGAAATTTAGTTCTATTTGGCCCATAGACATGACCCTCTTAGGTGCTATAACTCCGGGCCAGAGTGGACCTGGAAGCGATGACAATGATGGGGTGCTCTATGTTCTCCAAAGCTCCAGCATCACTGGAACCTCACCATCAGATTGTTTAGTGCCACATCTAGTACACTTTTTGAGGGAGTCTTACCCCTCCGCAGAGATGCAGTCAGTGTATACTACAGCTCCAGCCGACTGGTCCAGAAACTTTTTGAGGGAGTCTTACCCCACTACAGTGTATTTTACAGCCCCACCATTTTTTAAAACTTGCTTGAAAAATTTGTTGATAAACAACAAAAGTTACAGAATCTTTTCTTGTAAGAAAAGAAAAGATTAGTTAAAGTGTTGATATGCTGCAATATGGTTTTAACAAGAATTTTAAAAGCAGATGAAAATAAACAGTCGTTTAAAAAGCGTTTTATGAACCAAAAGTGTTTCTATGTTGGCCAGCTGACTAGCATAAAAACTAAAAGTAATTTCGATTTCACCTTCTTACATTTATCACATTAGTAAACGTTTCATGTGTTTTTTTAAAGAAAAGAGAATCATCAGATGACACATTTTTTTAAGAAATGGATGATAGAATAAATCATAAATACGAAAGATCGAATCGTAAAATAAATTACTAGACGGCGAAGGAACGGAAGTTGAGAGGCAAAGGATGAGAAATATTTTCCCTGAAGAGTATTATTAGAAGTAAATCATTGGAGAATACTAAAGTTATTAAATGTTTGATTCTTGAATAAGACAAGAAGGGCCAATATAAGCACACAGGTAAAGATTTTACTATTTTACACATATTTACTTCTCATGAAATTCTTCCGGAAAATATTTCTCTTCTTTCTCCACTATACTTCTGTTCCTGCACCATGTAGTGATTTATTTTACGGTAAGAGCTTATATATATATGATTGTGTGTGTGTGTAGGACTGTGTATTTACGTGTGTTTTCTTTTTTATGTAACAAGTAATAATATGTTCTCGAATGTAATATATATATATATATATATATATATATATATATATATATGTATGTGTGTGTGTGCATGCGTGTGTGTGTGTGTTTATGTATGCGTGATTGTGCTCGTCTATGCTTTTGTATGCAATAAACATTAATATGTTCTTGTATGTAATGAGTAAATATATATAAATAAATAAATAGATAAGTATGTGTGTGTGTGTGAGAGAGAGAGAGAGAGAGAGAGAGAGAGAGAGAGAGAGAGAGAGAGAGAGAGAGAGAGAGAAAGAGAGACTTCAGTACGTGTATATATTGTCGTGGATGTGTTTATTGTGTATTATCATAAACAATAATATGAATTCGTCTTTTGTAATTCATATTTCTATGTAAGTAATTTTTGTGTCACTTTCCTAATTCAATTTCTACTCGATTACGTTCTTACCAGCACATTTCCCATATTCGTTTTACTCTCTCTCTCTCTCTCTCTCTCTATCTATCTATCTATATATATGTATATATATATATATATTTTACAGCCGCTCCCCTCAATGCTCAATTGTAAGATTGCTTTTTATTTCCGTTATTTCCAAGTCCCAATTGGATATTAAGAGTAATGCTAAATTAATCAAACCTTACATTTGTGAGATCTAGCTATGAAAAAAAATGATATCGACTATTTACTTGTTGACAAATAATAGGATTTCGACAGTGATAGAAGTCTAATAAATAAATTACAATATCTTTCCCACTAGCTCATCAGACTGTGAATAATATGGTCGAGAGATGGATAGAAGAATGGCATTAAGGAATAAAACACAACCTGGACGACTGGTAAAAAGGAACAGTTAAAAGAGAATCATCAAATATTATCGTTCAACTGTTAAAAATCTTGAACGAAGAGTTACAAGAAATAAACCAATCATCGTTGATGCCTATAAGAAGACAATATTGAATTAGACCAAAGAGTTTTCCCAAGAAGAAAATGATTTTTACTCATCAATAACATGGTCTGATGGAAGCAAATTCTGTCAAGTTTATAATTCAAGATTGATTAATTATTGGAGAAAAAAAATGAATCATTGATCAAGGATTTCATATTATCTCCAGGGAATGATCAAACATGGAAGAATATGATTCATCTTTTGCGGTGCAATTTGGACAAGAGGAAGATTATGCCAAATTGCTATGAGCACTGTCCAAATGACCGTAACCAAAGGTTATGTTAACTACAGACATCGCACCCACATAAGCGTAGTTGTAGTGTAACGGTTATCGTCGTAGGAAATAGAATTGGAGAACCAAGTTCAAATACTGAACGACACTGAGTGCATTCACTTCACGCTAATCCCCTTGGGAAATGTGCCAATCGATCTTTTCTCTTCGTGTTTCTTCAAAATAAATCAACTGTATTTTAACGCTCATTCAGGTGAATTTTTTTATTGGACAAAAGCACTTCTGAAATTTCCCTTTTGATATAGAGTTAAACCAAGGTCCTTCATGTCTTTACATATTCTTCACACTCAATAAAAAGTGGAGTTTCAGAGATTCTTCGACAAAAGAAAACTAGCTACTATAATTATGTTGAAAGCCAAAGGTCCTATGTTAAAGAAAACAAAAGTTTTATTAATTCTTCCATATGTAACGAGATAAATACAACCCTAATGCCGATAATTTTTGAAAATACCACATATATTTTACGTTTGAATTTTGGTATTTGTTATATCCGATGTTCTTCCGCCTTCTTCAATCCTCATTCAGCTATCTACACCTCGATCGTTGCTCGCTTTCTTCTGAGGTTCAGTGACCTCTCTGATTAATTCAAATGCTAAGGCTGTTCTCCGACTGTAGTTTATCATGAATTTATTATAAAATATCTTCTTACATTTGATGATGTAATCTGTAGATATCTCATTATTATTTTATTGCGTAATATTCTGACCAAAATACAATCTCAATATATATTTACTTTGGGATTATATAAGTTATCAAACGAAATGACCCATCGGAACAATAGCTTTCTCAAAACGTACCATAGTAACATTCGTATCAGAACATTTCGTTCCCTTAGGTAATTTCATATATAAGGACTAACTTTCTAAACTATCTTATAAAAGCATGAGTATAAAATATATACTCCGCTCCAAATCATATATTTTAGAATATACATTCTGTCAAATGATATTCATCTCTCTATCAATCAAGGTATGTATAACTTTAGTTAACATTTATATTTTGTACATTTTCATTGTTTTACTTGTTTATTTGTCATTTCTTAAGTTGTTACTAATTTGCCTTCTACCTCTGTCTCAGTCTCTCTCCCTATATATATATATATATATCCAAAGAAGATGAGTTGTGGATGATTCTATTAAAGAATATTTAAGAGTATTCTTTTAAATATCCAAGAGGGCCCCATGTATGATAATATACAAAATTCTAACTGAGCAAATTTCTATATAAGAGAAAACCTCAGCAAACCCTCATTTGGCTATTATAAGTTTATTTAATTTAAATTGATTTTGTTTTATTTAGTCGTGTAAAAAATTTCAGATGCGTAAAGGTACATAACACCAGACAATAACATTACATCCGTTTTGACATCAACTTCTGGCCCATGTCTTTTTGCCCCTCCGCCACTCTTCAATTTCTTTTTGAACGAGTAAAAGGTCATTAAAACTATTCTAATTTTTTTCCTACGTTGTGTGATGGCTACCTGAAGAAGTTAGTTACTGATTTAGTTGCCAGCTTAAATGTATTTATAATACCCAAATGACAGTTTGTTGATTTTTTTCAATTTTATATATATATAGTCATCCATATATATAGTCGTTCTATCAGAACTCTTCAGTGTGGCTAGACACGTAGGACGTTCAAAGCCAGGATCGAAACCCATCCAACTTTTCGTTAGACCAAGTCCCAGACCGATCGGCCAACAAGCGTACCACGTTTGCCTTAGGGAATTGTTAAGGTATTTATGTAGCAACAGCAGCAGCCGTTTGTTTACATTTTTATACCCTGTCGGCTACCAGAGTGCTCAATTCTTTCGAAGAGCTTTGCATTATGCGAGCGGCGGCCGAAAATCCTTCACCAGAGTGCTCAACACCCCTGGGGGAGCGTATATATATATATATATATATATATATATATATATATATATATATATATATATATATATATATATATATATCAAGTCAGTGTCTGAAGACAATGCATGTGGATTATTCACGTATAGAACATATTACAAATAAATCTATGGGGGTGCTCGATTTATGGCTATTGTAATATATTCTCTATCAAGTTTTATATAACAAAATTCACATACAGAGCGTATATACAATGAGAGTATACTAGACGAATAATAAAACTCACATACAGAGCGTATACATTGAGCGTATACTAGACGAATTAAATATGAATAGTGGGGGACCTGATGAGGAGTCCTGTAACTGTAGAAGAAAACGAGAATGCCCCTTGGGCGGACGATGCAACTCGAAGTAGGCATTTCCCCCATGGGATATGATAATGATGGAGAGAGAGAGAGTCTATATTGGTATCTCCGCAGGGAATTCGAAACAAGGACTGTATAACGACATACATTCTTTCTCCTAACCGTGATTAGAAGCCTAAGCGCTCAATCTAAATATTTTGGAAACTTAAGGATCAGGGGCTAAACCACTAAATAAAGTGGAAAATAATCTTCAGCCACGAATAGCTTCGTAAAGATCGTAGATTACTGCTGAATGAACGTAAAGAACATATTTTTAAAGGTAGACATAAAATTAAACTTAAATTATCCTGATTGGGGGCGACCGAATCTCCAACTCTAGACAATAGCAAGGATATTGATGTTGGATGAGTTTTATAGGAAATAATAACATTTATTTGAGTAGTTACTAGTATTATATGACCGGGGGATTTACGTAGAGAAGGACATATTTGAATTTAAGATATTAATTCAAAATTAGGTTTTTTAATTTCTGGAGTTGTTAATTCCCTTTGACTCGTTTTGGGGGCAATTAAAGGTACCTGGTGGCTGCCGAAAAGGTTTTTTTTGTTTTGTTTTTTTAAAGAAAGAATATGACTCCCATCAGCTGAGGGACTTAACATATGTAAAAGAAGTAAACAGAAAAATATGGAAGATAATCGTTTAGTTCATAAGCTTAAATTATTAATAAAATTCCGCCTGCTACGAAAAATCTAGCATATGCCCCAAATTAGAATAGTTTAATTTACGTGAACACCCGTATCCTGGTTTCTTAATTTTTCTGATACTTCATTGTTTTAACACATTTACTTTCGCCCGAGAATTTAAATTTATATTTTTATACACATATTTAGATTGTTATCCATATTTACAGTTTTTCAACCTCAAATTAAACGTGTGGGGCTCCATCTGATGAGACAAAGCGAATAATGATATTCTTTGCCAAAATAAATTCATGATGACGATTTAACCAGGTTTGAGTTTTCTTCTAATTACATTATATATATATATATATATATATATATATATATATATATATATTGCCATCCACAGACAGACTGTTCCGTTTTATCACAACTCTTAAGTGTGGCTAGACACGTAGGACGCTTGAACCTGGGCTCGAAACCCGCCCAACTTTAAGTTAGAGTTAGTATCATACCACTCAAACAACGAGCGAACCACGTCAGCTCGGAAATTATAAGGCATTAAGAAGTAGTTTTCGTTTGTTTACATATATACCTTACCGGATACCAGTTTGCTCAGTTCGCTCAAAGAGCTTTGCATTATGTGAGTGGCGGCCGTGTTTTGGGCATATAATGACCCAAACTTTATGGCATTTTGTATAGTGCTCGATGCTTTTATTAAGTAAAACTTATTTAAATCTAAAATATTAAAATGCTCACACAACCAAACCGAGGCCATACCTCTAAGTTCCACATGCAATAGGCTCATTGAGCATATTTATTTATAGGAGCTACAATGTTATTAATATATTTATTTATAGTGTATATGAAAAGTATAGAAACTGAATAGCGTATTCAGCAAGACAAACATTATGGAATTATGAATGAAACGTTTTCTATGATAATTGAATATACACATATGTATTATTTATAACGAAACTCGACAGCATTAAAACTCTATAAAATGTGTACATTTTACCTGATATTATACACCCCCATATATATATATATATAGATAGATAGACACACACACACACACACACACACATATATATATATATATATAACCTAAATCCCTATCTATCTATCTATGTATCTATCTCAAATCATCCTAACTGTATTTCCTTGCATCATACTCTAAAACACATGTACCTTCTCCTTTTTTCTTTTACTTTTTCTTGCAACCACTTTCTTTTACCTTTCTATTCTACTTTCTTTTATTAAGGAAATCCACCCTACTCCTCTTCTTCTTGGTCTGTCTTGACTTCTTTCGATTGACACCTTGGGAAATGGCCAATGAACACCCTGGTATTAAAACATGGCGTGTATCACAGAACATCAATCTTAAGTAGAAGCATCGAAAAGAATTGTCCCGGTCTGTGCCACGGAAAATGTCACCATCTTCATTCTGATCCTCATCTTCTTCACCACGTTTAACTTAGCGCAGCCATCTATTATTTCCCTTCTAACCGCGCTTTCGTGTGTACTGGCCAAGAATGCCGATTTTTTATTGATGATGGTAAAAGGAGGGGAAGTGGGAAGGAGCTTTGGAGGTCAATCTGTTTGTACTCGTAAGGAGAGTACGTGTAAACTCTGAATTCGATCTGGGAACTTTGAACAATCTGATCGCTTAATTATCAAGCCTTCAGGCTTGATGCATTTCCTTATATGGAAGACGATACATAACAGAAAATGCTGGCGTCGGAATGCGCAACAAAAACGATGAAAAAAGGCCTAAATATAGACTTTGAATAAAATTGTCTGCACGCACAGATACACACTCTTCAAATAAAAACACAAAGAGATAGATTTTTTTAAAAATAAATTAGGGATACCTACGATGCTTTGTTTATGATATAACAAGAAAATGTTTCTGGATAAATATGTACATGATTGATTGATTGATTGATTTTAACAGCATGTAAACGTGTCTATGGCTATTTTATATCAAGAGGTTAGAGAATCACGTTCATTCCAGTTAAAAATTGTTTGAGACTCTGTTTTGACATTAGGACAACTAAAATTGCTACTAGCTACAAACAAACAAGAAAAAAAGATGGAAAGAAAACCTAGTTAAAAATTAATACTCAAAACTATGAATTTTATTAGAAATATGAAAAACTAAAAACTAGCATGCCTTGTTGTAATATAAGTACATAAGTAACAAAAAGAAAATAAAAATGAAAGACAAAAAAAAGCTTATTCAACGTTATTCATTACATTGACTGATTGATTTTTAATGGCATGTCATGCAGTCTAGAACTAACTTGAAGTTAGAGAATCACATTCATTCGATGTTCATTATTACCTCTTTATCGATTCACTTATTTTTTGTTGCTGTTTCCTTAGAAATTTCTTTTGCACACGGTCATATATCAGGTAATCTAATTCTAAACAGATCTACTTTACCAATAGATGGGACCCAAATAGGTACTATCACACCGGGTCAAAGTGAAATTAAGAGTAGTATTAAAGATGGGGTACTCCATACTCCTAGATTCTCCAGAACTGGAGCCTCAATATCAAATACGATTTAGTGTCATACCTTTTTGTTGAGGGTGTTAATTCACTACAAGAGTCAATGTCAGTGCTGCTCATAAATACGTTCATCCGTCTTTTATGAAAAACTGAAAATCATGTCAAAATCAAAATATATCAAAATTTCATTATTTCTAGTAAGATTTTATATACTAAAAACGAATGTGATAATGTATTATTTGATACCTAATCAGATTGCATAAAATCTCAGTCACCTAAAATACTTATGTGCAACGGTCAAAAAATAAATTAATTCATTGAATATATATCAATGCAATTCAAAAAATTCTTTTCAACAATAAATTATTTTTTTTAATAAGTATTATATAATTATTAATTTCATGTAACATACATATTATGGAACTAATTGATTATTTTGAAATATATATTTGGATTGATTCATTTAAAGTATCAATGTATTTAGATCATTTTAATGTATATGATGCAAATACTTTTTTTTAAATACCAATCATAGAATTAATTCATTCATTTAGAATGCATATGATATTAATTAATTTGAAAATATTCATTATGCAATTGATTTGTTTTAAAACATATCATGCAAATAATTAATTCCTTTAAAACATATATTATGCAATTAATTTATTTAAGGATATATATTATATAATTACTTCGTTTGAAAATATTTATTATCCAATCATTTTCTTTAAAAAATATATATTATTCAGTAATTCATTTGAAATACATATTATGTAAACACTTATTTCTTTTAAAAAGATATACCGATTTAATGTTTAACAAAATACCAATATCTATTTTGATTGCATAATATTCAATTTTGATGGAGAATTTACGCAATCTTTTTATGTCTAATGAAATATAGCTAGTTAACTATGAATCATTCTTTTTAGTGCTGACATTTCACTTGCACATTTCAAATTTTTCATACTAAACTTTATTTAAATTAGCTCTAAAAAATTCCTTTCATTCATTTTGCGCTAAAAGTATAACATGGCCATATATACCTTCCTCTGCCATGTCGACTACATCTACTACAGTAGTATAAGACCATTCCCTCGAAAAAGTCGCCCTTGGTATGATACTAACCGACATCGAGTGGGCAGAACAGAAACACTTCATCATTGCCAATCCTTCAAAGTCTACTCTGATTTCAAGTGGTAGTATCTTTTAGGGTCCAATCAATGGTTCAAATAAATATGCTCTGTATTAAATGGAAATACTTAATTCCATATAACTTCGTGCAAATTATTTGTTGGCTGGTTGGTGGTGTTTTATGCCAATTCGATTCTTGTAGTTTTTAAACCCAAATCCTGTGCATATACGCTCATATAAGTAGGTTTTAATGCCAAATCATTCACATATATACATATTCATATATATATATATATATATGTGTGTGTGTGTGTGTGTGTGTGTGTGTGTGTGTGTGTGTGTGTGGTGGGTGATTCATAAACGATTATGTTTTTAGATAACGTTATCTTTAATCGAACCCAAACTCATTTGTTTGCACACAGATAGTTTCAAGTATTGCTATTTATTGTTTGCACTTAAATGGTTTCAAATATTGCTATCTAACAGAAATAATTCTATGTAACATTATTTTATTGCATCCATACAGTCAAATGGTTTCAAAGTAAACCAGGGAACAATGGTAATAAAGGGATACCCCAAATTCCTCAAAGCTCCAAGACCGAAACCCAACTGTCCGTGTCATATCCTGGGCACGCGTTGAGTGAAGGGGTTTGCCTATTTGAAAATATATAATTGGTATATTCATCATCTATAGCCTACTGAGCTGGCCATTTATTAATTTTAAGAATAATTACTTGAACCTATAGTAGTTTATTTATTATTGTTATTTTTATTATTTACTCAGAGTTTTTCACATCAGCGTTAGTTCATGGTCTTTCACTGGAGTTTGAGAGACAGCAAGTCTCCTCAAGTCTCCAGGAATCTTCTCAATATTCAGGCTGTTCTCAATAATGGGTGGTCTCCACTCGTCCGCCAACTTCCAAGTCGTCCAGTCCCTTTCATAATCCTTTAGTTTCTGTACCAAAAGCACTAATCACAATTGGCATAATTGTCACCTTCATGTTCTATAGTTTTTTCAATTCCCTTTGCAAAGTCGAGGTACTTATCCTTCTTTTCATATTCTTTCAGTTTTATTCGGTGGTCAGCCGGGACAGCAAAGTCGACAATTTTGCAAATTCTCTCTTTTTTTTTTTTTTGTTGATTATTATAAGGTCTGGTCATCTGGCCGAGATTAGGTGATCCGTCTGTGTGTCAAAGTCCTATAGGAGTTTATGTGTATAATTTTCTAGGACAAACACTGGGTTGTGAATATACCTTTTGTTTGTATTATTATTATTATTATTATTTACTCCTGGAGAGTTGTTCACATCGGTGTTAGCTGATGGTCTTTCACCGATGTTTGAGTTACAGCAAGTTTCCTCAAGTCTCCGGGACTCTTCTCACTATTCTAGCCAGTTTCAATATTGCAGTAGTTTGGATGGTCTCAACGCGTCCTCTTATTTCCAAGTCCTCCAGTCCCTTTATTAATCCCTTAGTGACTGTACCAAAGAGCACCAATTATAATTGCCTAGTCGGCTGGGGCTGTAGAATACACCAACTGCAACTCTGCAGACGGTCAAGACCCCACACACCAAACGAGTGTTTTGGATATGACACTAAATAGAATTAAACAGTGGTTTCTAGAGTTAACTGTTTTTTGCATTTAAAAAGCGTATTTATGCTAAACTGAATTGATCAAAATAGAATTGTGTGAAATCTAAACTGTGTATTTATGCTAAATTGAATTATCTGAAATAAAACTGTTTTGACATTTAACTCTGTATTGCCCAGTTGGCTGGGGCTGTAGAATACACCGACTGCACCTCTGCAGAGGGGTAAGACCCCCTCGAATGAGCGTCCTGTATATGACCTTAAACAATCTGATGGTACGCTAGGGCTTTGTTGAATGCAGAGCACCTCTTCATTGCCATTGCTTCCACGTCTACTCTAGCCCAGAATGGTAGCAGCTGATAGGACCCTATCTGTGGGTTGAATAGAACTAAACTGTATACTTATGCTGAACTGTATTGTTTGAATTAGAACGAGCCGCCGCAGTCATTAGCCTCCAAGTCAATGCACACAAAACTGAATATATCTGCTATAATCAAACAGGCGACATTTCCACACTAGACGGAACCTCTCTGAAACTGGTAGACAAATTCACCTACCTAGGAAGCAGTGTCTCATCAACCGAAAAAGACATCGACACGCGGCTAACATAGGCATGGACAGCTAACGATAGACTATCGATCATATGGAAATCAGACCTGACCGATAAAATGAAACGCAGTTTCTTCCAGGCAGCGGTCGTATGGATGCACTACTTGCAGAAGAAGCTAGACGGCAATCACACAAGAATGTTGCGAGCAATATTGAACAAGACCTGGCGGCAACACCCCACAAGGCACCAACTATACGGCCACCTGCCTCCCATCACGAAAATTATCCAAGTTAGACAAACCAGACATGCAGCACACTCCTGGGGAAGCAAGGACAAGCTCATAAATGATTTACTCCAATGGACCCCCACATATGGCCGAGCAAAAGTGGGACGACCTACATGAACATACATACAGCAGCTATGTGAGGATACAGGATGTAGTCCTGAAGACCTGCTGGAGGCGATGAACGATAGGGAGAAGTAACGAGAGAGGGTCAGGGATATCCGTGCTAGTGGCACGACATGATATATATATATATATATATATGTAATATATACATAAATGTAATATATATATATATATATGATCTGAAAGCACATACGTTTTAGTTGACTTTTTTAAACGAGTTTTTAGAGCTCAGTTGTTTGCGCATTGTCAAATGTCTTCAAGTATCCCGATCAAACACTTCTAATTCTATCGAATATTAGACAATTGTTTTCACATAGTTGAATTATTTAAAGTATTCCTATCAAATACTAATATCTTTTTAAATACTAACCATTTCATTACACACATATTTTATAGTTTCAAGCATTGCTGTCAAACATGTGTACTTTTAGATAGAAATAATTGATAAATATCAATTATTTCTATCTAATAAAAATAGTCTGCACACGCCTGTAAATTTTCCAAAAACTAATAATAATTCTTAGTAAATGATTTAACCGTTTAATTTGGCCCATAGATGGGACCCTAATCTGATTCAGAGTGAACCTAGGTGGGTGTAATGGCAATGAAAGGATTACTCCACAGTCCCCAAAGCCTCGCGAGCAGATTTTACTTTAAGGTCACACCAGGATACTCGTTGGAGTTTATAACTCTGTATAGGTGCAGTGTCAACAGCCCCAGCAGACAGGGTGGAGGTATTTGGATATAGATGTTTGCCACACTTTGCGTTTATTCTGAGAACTAAATTATCATATATATATATATATATGTGTGTGTGTGTGTGTGTGTGTGTGTGTGTGTGTGTGTGCGAAAGAAAGAGAGAGAGAGAGAGAGAGAGAGAGAGAGAGAGAGAGTTTGTGTGTATATGTGTATGTGTTTTCATAGATACTGACTGAAAATTACAACTAAAAGGAGGATTTTCAGCTTGCTACATAAACCTACTGAAAATATTGAAGTTGCCATCTACGAAAGTAAAAAAGAAAACATAAGAAAAAATATTGATCATATCTCTATAGTTAATTGTTTCTCAAGGTATTGTTTTTCTTTTTAATGGGGTTTGGTTGTTTTCTTTTACGGTGTATCAACCCTTTACGGGTCATTTAATGTCGAATTAAATTTCAAACTATTCAGTTTAGTATAAAAGTAGTTTTTGTTTACAGTTAAAAGTCAAAGCAGTTCTATTTCAAAAAATTCAGTTAAGAATAAGCAAACACTTTACTCCTATTTCAACCAGTTCAGTTTAGCATAAGTACCCTGTTTCAATCTCAGAAAAAGTTATATTTCAAACAACTTAGTTTAGCATAAGTACCCAGTTTAGTTCTATTTTAACCATAGATATGACCCTCTCTGTGCCAGAGTTGTCCTGGAAGTGATGGCAATGAAGGGATACTCTACATTCTCCCAAAGCTCCATCATTACTAGAGCCACATGATCAGATTGTTTATTATCATATAAAGGACACTCATTGGAGTGGGTATTACGCCTCTGCAGAGAAGCAGTCAGTGTATTATTCAACCCCAGTTGACTGAGCAATTTAAATAAGTGTGGACTTGTACATTAATTAAGATTCTGTGGTACGCTTTATATATCAATAAGGTAAGATCCAAGAGAAGATAACTTTAACATGACTTCATAAATCCAAGAGCCTATGAGAAAATGTGTGCGGAAAAAGAGACAGCAACGTTTGTGGGCCAAGGCTATCTTCGGTTGATACATTTTTTAATTCATTTTTTAAATATATATAAGAAAAATGGTCAATTACTCTTATTAACTTTGGGCTCACCTGCTTACATTTCAGAGCGCAATATTGTGCCTGCACGCATCTGTTAAGAAACAAGTCTATCATCATATCCAAGTAAACGACAAGGTAAAAGGAAAACCCATTACCACAATAGGACTACATCAGAAAATGTATTTTCTGCATTTGGTTGGATATGAAGGATGTTTTATATAATGAAGTGCTAAACCAAAATGAAACAGTTAATGCGGAGAAGTATTGCAGAAAGCCCTCATCATTTTAAAATCCTGAAGGTGGGTTGTTCTTAAACAAGACCACATATTGCTTCAGTCACCCAAGAAAAGATTATGGTTTTCACTGATCCTCCTTAATTTCCTACTATTGTTCCCTCTATAATGCTTTCTTTGGGTTATGTTTTTTAGATTATTGCAAAATTTTTAGAGGGAAAATGCCTTAATCATGAATAAGTTAAAATTGATATCGAGTATTTCCTTGCATAGAAACCTGAAACATCCTACACCCTAAATAGATGGAATCATGCAATCGATAATGAGGGGAATATTTTTCTTGATTAGATATGTCGGTCATGGCTATTTGTCGGATCGGTAGTAAATAATAGAAAAATAAAACTTGTTTTAGTTTTTTGAATTTTTCGTTGTTAAATTCTGTCCGTGATACCGTGGAAGTTGGAACAAATGAACAACGGACATCAGATGGTAGCTCCTTTGTTATTCTCTGTACAGGACTCTTTTCGTATTTTTTAATAGTCTCACGTTCTCCGTTCACATCAAATGTGTGTCTTCTCTCTCCCCATTCGCAAAATAGAAAAAGAAGCGAAGAACCAACTCTGCAAGATACATATATATATATATATATATATATATATGTGTGTGTGTGTGTGTGTGTGTGTGTGTGTGTGTGTGTGGAGGTATTATGAGGCTTCCAGAACACCTAACACCAACCTCGACCTTAAATGGGTTACACGTTGAAATGGTAACCAAGCAAGAGCGGTCACGGAGTGCTTGATAGAGCCTATCAGGATACTGATAGCACAGTAAAAGAGCGATTAAACTCCGTCAGCTAGTAACCCACTATTTATCCGTTTATAATATTGCAATTTAAGAAGTATTTGTTTTTTGGGTTTTTTTATATTTAATAAGATGGAACTTTCTTTGCCTTTTTTTCATTTATGTTCAAAACGCGCTGAACCAGGTATATAAACCCATCATAATAAGTGTACTATTTATAAACTGAGGTAGCACAATATTCCTCTCTGTATTTAACTCTGTAACAAAAGTGATTATTTTTATTAGTTATTTCCTGTGAACTAGGCATTGAGAAAATGAAACGAGCTATGTTTTATCAAGGATTTATAAGTCGTTTAAGACAAACTTAACTAAGTTTGATACAGGGACTAAAATATGAAGCATAAAGTGAGAATCGACCTACCTAACATGGGTCTAATCATCTAACTTGCTTACCATAAGACCACGCGAGGCGCCTCCAGAAGATTTACAAGTTGATAAAAGAATTTTGCTTCCAATACAAAGTTTAACACAATCACTATATTTTAAAATATACAAGTCATAACTTTGGTTTCTCATATCACGAAAGAAGTGAGAGAATATGAAGAAGAGAGAGAAGGACAGACGTAGAGAAAAATGTAAAGAAAGAGATATGTAAGGAATAAAAAAAAATGGAGAAAGGCAACAACAGAGAGAAAGCGAAATATTCATATTCCACTAAGTTTTAAATGAGAGATATTTACTGAAACCAACAAACAAATAGAAACAGCAACTATTGCAAAATATTTATTCACACAACCCTTCGACAAGAGCAGGATGCAACTCAAGATTTGTTTTCAAGTCGGAGTTTTACTGCTTTGAATTCACAGTTTTCCTTCTTGATCGGTTGCCATACCAAGTTTTAAAAAGCCAGCCTTCACTACTTTTTACCCATAGCTGGAAGGGAGAATATTTGGATGCATATTTTTTTCAACAAGTTATTAGCACTCTGTGACATGGATAAATTTGGATTTTGTTCGACATGTCCGTTTCCTACGACGATGACTGTGACACCAGCAATTGAAAAATGTTGGTACTACAGATAAACACACGCATAGATAGGTCGATAGATATAAACAGACTGAGATTGACGTTAACAGCGTAAGCAAAGTAAATTCTTTTTTTCGTTTGGTTATCAACCATCGGTTACTTAATTCCAAATCCATTTTTATTCATAAAAATGGTTCTATTTCAAACAATTCACTTTAGCATAAGTACTCTTTACTTCTATTTAACCCATAGATAGGACCCTATCAGGTGCCACCACTCGGAAGCAGAATGAACCTGGGAGCGATGGCAACGAAGGGTTTATCTACAATCCCCAAAGCCCAAGCATTACTGGAACCTCACCATCGGATTGTTTAGTGTCATATAAGGACTCTCGTTTGGGAAGTCTAACCCCTCTGCAGATACAGTCGGTGTATTCAGCAGCCAGAGCCTACTGGGCCATCAAAATAGAGTAGAATAAAGAGAATGTATATATATATATATATATATATATATATATATATATATATATATATATATTAGCGAAGAATTAAAAAGTAATTAATTAAAAAGAAAAATTTCTGCGTTTAATCGATTCTGATCATCACACACATACACAACTATATGTGTGTGTGGGAATGGGGGGATAGAGAGAGAGAAAGAAAGAAAGAAAGAAAGACAAACAGAAAGAAAAACAGAAAGAAAGAAAGAAGAGAGAGATAATCATGCATACATACGTATATACATATTTACTAACGGAGAGATACATTGGAAGATTTGGAGAGAAGGATTACTTGTATTGAGAATGATAAACTGATAGATAAACAAGGATAGTGTCAGAGAAGTTGGTTGTGATGAATAGAAATATATATGATACATATATAAACGTGTATATATATGTATGTGTATGTTTGTGTCTAAGTGGACATAGATAGATAGATAGATAGATAGATAGATAGATACCGATTACAGACAGACTCGAAGATTTCCAAATATAGAGAAAAAGGAATACGGAGAGTCAGTTTTGGAAAGGTACAGTTATCTTGATGCGAGCGAAATTCACGGAGAATAAACAGCCACTATGAAATATTCTTCAATCCTCTAGATAGATATGTAGATATAAAGATAAATCCAAACAATAGAACTAGGTGGTTTGACTGATTTCAAGAAGTGAAAATCAAGTGCAGATAGATAGATACTACTTCTACCACCTGATTTACTTACATTGACAGATAAGAAGTTACAGTATATATCTATGATTTAATAGATTCACACACACACACACACACACACACACACACACACACACACATATATATATATAAATATATATATATATATATATGTGTGTGTGTGTAGACGAGGGTCGATTGAAAAGTTTGTTGCCTGACCAAGATACTCCCATATAATGTGAAAAATAAGGTTTATTTTTTAAAAAATGTCCCCCCTTACGGTCCATACATTTGTTCCATTGCTTTTGCAGTGCTTGGATCCCATTGATAACAATGTCATCAATAGCTGATAGGACGTCATCTTATGATATTTTCAGTTAAAGACCTTTTCAGCCCACCGATAAATATACATACATACATACATACATACATACATATATATATATATATATATGTGTGTGTGTGTGTGTGTGTGTGTGTGTGTGTGTGTGTGTGTGTGTGTGTGTGTGTGTTAGAATACTAAAAAGTAAATACAAAGAAATATTCATCATTTTCTTATCGCTTATGCGCATCATTTATATACGTGTATATATATATATATATATATATATATATATAGAAAGAGCGAGAGCGAGAGAAGGAGAGATGGACACGAACAGACCCAAAGAGACAAGAGTCTGATTTAAAGAGATAGATATATTACAATTGAAATAGCTTGATAAATAGATTGATATGAGCACACTGAACTGGATAATAAGTAGTTAAGGAACGCAGACAAATAAAAATCTAAACAGAAATAAAGAATGGAGTCGGCGTGAACTGCGAATCTCTACCGACCTACATCTTCGTTGGAAGACTGATCCACAAGTAAAATAGATAGCAAGTCATCTGAGGACTCAGGCAAGTGGATAGATCGAATGATTTGATGAATGTGTTTATCTGGTTCTTAGACTCTTCAAGGCGCATCAGTTGCCTCGTAAAACAACGTCAGGTATCGGAAAGTTTTGCGTCAATTTCAGATTAAGCGACAGGGAAAGCTATTTCCGTCTCTGTTTGATGGATGTGTGTGAATTGAGCGCTGGACGCACGGCCGGCCGAAGCGTAAGTGAAAATAAAGGAGATTGTGAACATGAGGGTGAAGAGAGAGAGAGAGAGAGAGAGAGAGAGAGAGAGAGAGAGAGGGGGAGTGAGAGAGATTGAGAAATCCCAGGGAAAAACCGGTTTTGTGTTGTAGTTAAACGAGATAGCCGGTGTACAAGATTGGAATCCGCTGGTTTACTTGCCTGAGATAATACTCATCTTTATATTTTTATGTGATAGGTAGATACAAGAATAGATATATACGCATGCGCGCAGACATAGAGAGAAGAGTAGCAGATAAAGAGCTATTCGGCTTTAACAAAACAAAAAAATATAAGAGCTAGGTTAATAGAAAGTCCTGAATGAGTAGATAGCAAAGACAAAAAAGAATTAAGAACAATGAGATACACATGAATCACCCTGTTTGCAGTCTCATAATGACTGTGAAAAGAAGTGAAAAAGCTATATAAGCCAGTGTGATTACCGGAATCAGAACGTAGCAAGCTCGTTTCGAAGACCAATATAGAGGTCTCGATACTTACAGAATACTTGAGTTTTCTTGTCTAGTACCAGCCTGTTAAATTTAATGAAATAAAACGAGCGCATTAATTTCCAAAACTATATGTTAATCCGCTGTACCAAATTCCCTTAACTTATTTTCGGCTAACATCAAAACATACGTCCCACATTTCCTATCGGTGGGGCTTGCAATAAACCATTCCCTCCAGAGAGATATAATTTATCACCTCAGAAAGGTTGGGTTGGGTTTGGTCTGGTTTTATGGCATATAAACCATTGTAGGTCATTAAATGTCAAATTCTTTTTATACATATATATTAAGTATATGATTTCTATGTACATTTTGTTGATAACTTTTTTAAACGAACCTGAGCTCATTTTTCCATACAGTTAAATTGTTTCACTTATTTCTATCTTATACGAATAATTTTATTTACTATCAATCCTTTATTTGCACACAGTTAAATGGCTCCAATATTGCTGCGTTTCACTAACAATTCAATTAAACATCAGTCATTTGTTGACACACAATTCAATTTGAAAACAGTTTTATTTCAAACAATTCAGTTTAGCATAAGTGCACAGTTTAAATGTCAAATAGTTCAATTCGACCGATAGATAGGACCCTGTCAGGTGTTATTACTCCGCGCCAGAGTGGACCTAGAAGTGATGGCAATGAAGGGTTACTCAGCATTCTCCAAAGCTCCAGCATTACTTGTACCTCACCATCAGATTGCTTAATGACATATCAGGACACTCGTTGAAGGAGGGGTCTTACCCCTCGGCAAATATACACTCGGTGTATTCTACAGGTCCAGCCGACTGGGTTACCACAAAAAGAGGCGCCATAAGAATTAAACTAAACTGTCTACAGAGATCAGGCGCCCCTACTGGAGCTTAGAAATCGGTTCATATCTATCTATCTATCTATCTATCTATCTACAGTAGTCTTAAGCGAATCAATATTTGGATGGGAAGTTGCATTTGTCTTGTTTTCTAAAACGCCGTACAGCGTAATCAAGGGAGTTTAAATCTTTTTTAATTGCTGTCCTCAGTTTTCTCGTGAACTTTTAATTCATTAGGGTGCTTTCTTATTGACGGTGTTGGGTCCTTCTTAATGTAATATAATAGTCGAGGGATTTCGTTTTATGCCTTTGGGTTTAGTTAGGCTGAGAACCTTTCGGTTCAGTGCATGGGTTACTTAGGTGCAACATTAACGCGGGCGGAGCGGACGTGTCACTCAGAGATGTCACAATAGCCCAGATGGAAAACGGGACTAGCAAGTGCAAATGACGTCACGAACCGGAAGTGCGCGAAGGATTTTGGGAATTTTGAAGAAAGTTAGTTGAGTTGAGAACTAGACACCGAACGAGAAGGGTTGACTTTCGCTTGCTCGCGGAGGCCTTGAGCAGGTGTTGCACGAGATGGGAGGGGACATGAAAAAGCCAGAATAGAAAGAATGTGTATCTCCCTTCTTATGTCGAAGAACCTTTAAACTCAAAGGTAATAAAAAGTTTCGTAACTGAACTAAGAAGTCGTAAGTATTTTTCGTGTTACGAGATTCCTATGTTCTATGTATATATATATGGGCATTATATGTCCATTTCCCATATCCGTATCTGGCTATGGTACATTAATAGCCAGAGCAGTTAAAAAGCCTTTTTTTCAGTTTTTGTTCAATCCTTCCCTCCCCTTTATCCTTCCAAAGCTATTTTTCGGGAAAACATTAATTTCCTTTGTATACGGTAGACAAAGAAACTTTGGCTTGGTTTCGGCGTTATGCAAATCATAGAATTTTTGTCGTTTCTTTTATAGCTCACTCATATTGAACAGAAATCTAATTTTAAAAAAGGTGCTTGAATAATAGAGCTAAGCATGAAAATTAGATTTATCAGCTTTTTATTCAAAATTAGACTAACCAGACTAAAAATGATGTTTTAAAAATTATTTCATAGATAGATAGATTGATAGGAACGGATGGAGATAGATACATAGATTAATAACTAGATTGATAGATATGAATAGACTGCGATAGAGAGATAGATAGATACGTATATATGTACTGATGTTACCTAGTCGGCTGGGACTGTATAATACACCGACTGCACCTCTGCAGTGGGGTATGACCTCCCCAGTGAGTGTCCTGGTATGGCACTAAATAATCTGATGGTGAGGTTCCAGCGATGCTGGGGCTTTGTGGAATGCAGAGCACCTCTTCATTCCCATTGCTCCCCGTTCCACTCTGGCCCAGAATGGTCGCACCTGATAGGGCCCTATCTATGGGTTTTATAGAACTAACTACATACTTATGCGAAACTGAATTGTTTGAATTAGAACTGTTTGACTAAACTGAATAGCTTAAAATAGAAATGTTTTTGACAATTCAACTCTACTTATATTTAAACTACGTGCTTATGCTAAACTGAATTGTTTGAAATGGAACTGTTTTTGACATTGAAACTGTACTTACACTAAACTGAATTATTTTATATAGAAGTGTTTTGACATTTAACTGTGTAAACAAAATCTCTTCTTATACTAAACTGAATTAGTTGAATTAGAATTGTTTGAATAAACTGAATAGCTGTATACTCATGCTAAACTGAATTGTTTGAAATAGAACTGACTATTCGTATAAAAATGGATATGGCGTTAAATAACCTACAAAAGTTGATATGCCATAAAAACCAACCAACCAACATATTGATGTCAAAAAATGCATAAATAGAGATAGATTTGAATGTGTCTCTAAGAGACATAGATATATATATAAAATACAAGAGTCATTCAAAAAGTTCAAAGCCCCAACCAAATTTTATATCAATCATTTGAAAATATATCAAATGTCGGCATTAAATAAGCCAAAAGTAGTTGATATGCCTTTGAAGAAATCAAAATAAAACAAACCATCTTCCGGAAAACTCCTGTATGTTTGCTTTTTGTCAGACAAATAAATAATGGCTTAACTAAAACTGAAAAAAAGCCCATTGTAACATATAAACATAGTGTTGCACAAGATCATGAACAAAGCCAGGATCAAACTCGCTAGATGATAAACAGTATAAGAGAAGCTAACTCATTACACACCAAACAAAAGCAGTCTTTTATTCATTGGCGCATTCATACACAAGCACACGCGACCCGGTGACCCAAGTTCAAATCCTTGACTAGACTTTGCATTTCACATAACACGAATATTCTTGGGAAAAGTATGAATCCACCAATCCTACCAAGAGTTACAAGTAAGTAGACTAGGCTCTTTAGCCTCGGTATGACAACCGGTGTACAAGAAGGAAAATCTGAATTTAAACGTTGTAAACTTTCTATAAAAATTGACCGCGTTTTGTATCTTGCTTGTGCGAAGAGGTTGGTAAACACACAAACATACACAGAATCTCTCTCTCTCTCTCTCTCTCACTCACACAAATACATACACACCCACACGTACATACAAATGCTCACTCAATTATATATATATATATATATATAATGTTTGTTTGTTTGTTTTTTGTTTGTTTGGGTTTTATGGCATATCAACCATCATAGGTTATTTAATGCCAAATCTGTTTTTATACAAGTGAACTGTTCTACTTTAAACAATTCGGTTTAGCATAAGTGCACAGTTTAATTGTCAAAAACATTTCTATTTCAAGTTATTCAGTTTAGTCAAACAGTTCTAAATCAAACTATTCAGTTTACTATAAGTATAGGTTTTGTTTACACAGTTGAATCTCAAAACAGTTCCATTTCAAACAATTCAGTTTAGCAAACAAAAACAGTTGAATTTCAAACGACTCAGTTTAGCCTAAGTACATAGTTTAAATGTAAGTACAGGTTGTCATAAAGATTTCTGTTTCAAGTTATTCAGTTTAGTCAAATAGTTAAAATTCAAACAATTTAATTTAGCATAAGTACTCTGTTTAGTTATGTTTGACCCATAGATAGGACCCTATCAGGTGCTACCACTCCGGATCAGAGTGGACCTGGGAGCGATGGCAATGATGAGGTCTTTCACATTCCTCAAAGCTTCAGTATAAGTGGTACCTCAACATCAGATTGCGTAGTATCAAATCAGGACACTCTTTGGCGGGGTCTTACTCCTTTGCAGAGGAGCAATCGGTGTATTCTACATTCCCAGCCGACTGGACAGTATATATATATGTTATTGTCATTCAACTGATACATCAAAGATGTGTAATAGGTTACATCTATATATATATATATATATATATATAGAGAGAGAGAGATAGAGAAAGAGAGATATATATATACGTGTTTGAAGGTATGTATATACAGAAGAAAAGCTATAAATAGTATGTAGAAAACAGTGAAAAATTGGTAGGTGTGGTGAAAAGAAAAATAGGATACATTGCGTAACATGAATACTATATGAAGTAGACACACTGATAGATAGATAGATAGATAGATAGATAGATAGATAGATAGATATTAACAAATGAATAAATATAGATTGAAGACACACACACACACACATATATATATATATATATATATACTAAATCAAGATCATTCAAAAGCCTAATCCAGATTTTTTATAGACTACTGCATAGAAATTACGAGAGAATTTTAAGTTGGTTTTTCTGAGTAGTGTTGCCACAATAAATATATTCATGTATGGCACTTTTTCTGGATGAGGCTTAGAACTTCTTGAACGACTCTTGTATATGTAGTCGTATATGAAGTTGTCAGCTATCAATCTGATAGACTGGCAAGCGACGTAAAGGGAAAATATATAAAAACTGTAGTCAACCATGTCAAATCAGAAATATAAGAAATAGACACACTTGTAGATAGATAGATAAAGAGAAAGTGATAGATTTGAATGTGTCGTTAAAAGACAATATATATACCATATATATACAGTAGTATATAAAAGGGATAGATAGATAGATAGATAGATAGATAGGAAATAATAGTTTGGTGTATATATATATATATATATAGAGAGAGAGGTAGACTGAAAGATATACCGAGGGAGACAGAGAGACAGATACAGAGAGACAGAGCAAGCTAGTTAGCGAACTAGCTGGCTAGATAGCTAGATAGATATATATTAACAGTAGGAATTGAGTAAGGAGAAACAATGACAGACTTGAACAAATGAATGTATAAAAATAAAGAGTGGGCGAAAGACTATGGAAGTGAATGAGAATGAATAAAAGAAAGAGATGGCCAATAATCCTTTCACTCTTCTTAATATACGTGATCGAGTGCACCAATATGTTTCTTTAAGTTTAGCCCTTCGAAACGTATACCTATTTAAGGAAAAAGACATTAAAGTCTTAACGCCATTGTCTATAAACATGTTGGCGTACGGCTCGATTCTCTATTAACAGCATATATGTAGAATGATAAGCGAGTGGTGAATATCCTTAAATTAACTTCCTTTCCCGAACAAATTTATGTGTGTTTTCCCGGCTGAAATTCATGCCCCATGTTGGCAAAGTTATTGAAAGATGTTTAAATACTTGCTAAATGATTGACGTCAAACTATTATACAATGGCTCTTCGGGAAAGGTCTCGAAATTCGATTAACGCGTTTGCTTCTGACTACTGCTTCATGCAGATGTTAAACGAGGCGCTTGCCAAATACACACGCGGCGAACTTTGTTTGATAGTAAAGATTTTTATGCATTTTCACCTGAGCCGGCTGCGGTTGGTGTTTTTAGTACTGATCCTCAAGACAGACTCAATGTTCCTATTTTTAAACGACTGGCACAAAAAAAAAAGTTTTTTTTTAAACACGTGACCTCGTTTTAGATAAACTTCTATTCAATTGGTTTATGTTAATATGCTTAACGGCATCTCAACTTCCTTTGGGTTATTTAATGCTAAAATTTGATTCCTTTCTAAAATGTTTGGTTTTATGCATCTACTCTACTCCTCCGTCACGAATAGGATACAACTAAAAGTCACTTTTTTAAGTAGAGTTTAATTCCTTCACCAACACTAATTGTCTTACCCATGTAAAAGAACTTAGTCTATTCTACTATTCACCTGTCCGGTCGACTGCGGCTGTTGAATTCACTGTCTGCATCTCTGCTGAGAGGTTAGACCCTCCAACGAGTGCCCTGTATATGACACTAAGCAATCTCATGGCGAGGCTCTAGCCCTGGAGATTTGGAGAATGAGGAGTACCCCTTAATTGCCATCATTCCTAGGCCTGCCCAGGCCCTGGGAGGTACCACCAGAAAAGGGTCCTTTCTATGGGTCAAAGTAAACTGTTTGACATTTAAACTGAGCGCAAACAAATGATTTATGTTCAATTGAATTGTTTTAAATAGAACTGTTTGATCATTTAACTGTGTGTAAATAAGTCACAGATATTTAATTAAATTGTTTGTGATACATAGGAATACGTGAAACCATTTAACTTTTATTCATGCTAAATTGAATTGTTGAAAATAGAACTGCTTAATCCTTTAACTATAAAATGTGTTTACAAATCATATGCTTAATATATATGTAAAAGCAGGATTTTTCTATCCTCTCAATTGCATTTTTATAATCTCGTGTCTCAGAAATTCACACAAAAAAAAACATCATTCCGTCCTGCATCACCTGATAAGACTAAACTTCCCTTCTAAAACCTACATCTCAATTACCTGGAAATATTTTGACCTTCGATCTCCATCAAGTCAGCCATCACGAAGGTGTTTAAACTGGTGCTAGCTGTACTGAGTACTCAACAAGTTTTACAGCAAGTCTTTATCCATTTGGCTACTTTATTGATACAAAGTACTAGAAGTGTCTGTGAATGGGACTGATGCGATATATTAGTGGCTAAATAAACTCTGACGGATATGATACATTAGTGTCCATGTCAATGGACAATTTCACCTACGTTAAGTCATTTTTTTCATACATATACTAGCAGTCTAGATATAACCGGCGCGACACATTAATGGCTATATCAATTTTTCATTTAATTTCCTATGGTCTTTTGCTCATACACATAGACTCAGTCGGTTTGAATATGACTGCAGCGATGCTGTTGTTGCTTTATCAGTTATAAACAGTAAATCTATTTAACGGTCCCGTCAGTGGAGCTTATAATATCCCGTCTGTATCCTCAGCAGAATGGTAGGACTCACCGAATAGGATTCCCTTGGTATGGCTTAAGTAACATCGCGTGGTAAGCATCTAACTCTAAAACTGAAAAGTGTAGGGAGACATCGTTTTTGGCTATTACTATATTTGCTTCAGCCTCCCACCAGACAGGACTTGACTCAAGGTCAATTATCATGGGGTTTTAGGGGAGGGGAAGGTCGAGCACGAGCTGAGGCTCAAGCCCTGCTTGACTATGCTGCTCATCGGCCCACTAAGTGCTATGTGCGTCAAATGAGCCTAGCTGGACATGGACCCAGATCTGGATCCAGGCAAGTATGCCTGATTATAACTTAAACTGGACGGCAAGGTCCAGTTCTATACACGTATGACAAAGCTTTCAATGATGGAGCACGGGGGCCTGTTGGGTATCACCCACCTTTCTCCACCCAAAGAACTAGTCCATCTGCCATATATAGCAGTAGCTACTATTACCAGAGCAGACTAGAAGGTGAAGAGCAGCTTCTTATAGAAATAGTATTAGAGAGTTGGAGACTGGAGACTAGATCACCTTACTTGCTACCGTAATAACGGAAGCCAATACTATCGTTGGACTATATCTTTATTCTGTATTTCACTAATCCTATGTTCTTGTCTACTAATAGTGTCTCTATTGTATATACTTTTTCCTGAGAATATATATCTATTTCCTCACATATCGTGGTTTGTCTTTTATTTAATAATACAAGCGTTCTCTAACCAGAACGCAACAGAGCCTTTCAGCCACAAGTCTGCCATGGAACTTTGACCGTCCGGCACAGATGTCAGACAGTCTCCTGAAAAGCCCCCGCACGAAACAGTGGCTCGTCGAGCTTCCTCCGTTTATTGCTATTACTCCCTGGTCCACTGTGACCCAGAGGCGGAGTATCTACTGTGAAGACGCACTTGGGTAATGGTTATCGTTGTAGGAAATGGAAAAGGTGACTAAAATTCAACTTGGACAAGGCTGTTTACAAATCAATTGGCGAAAATACCCTTAGGAAAAGCATGGATCCATTTGTTCTTTCCTCGTCAACAAAGCGGAAAGTAGTACGTCAGACTGGGTTCTTCATACTTGGTAAGTCTAGAAAAAGAATATTTCTTAAAATTGACCTAGTGTGGTGAAGACGTGGTTAAATACATACCTGTTGCTGGGTCAGATATGTGTGATAAGATTTTAAATGATTTTGCAGAAAATCAATTCATTAGCCTTTAAATCGTTTATATCGTAAATCGTCCGCTTAAAACGATTGTGGTTTATATTTAACTGATTGCAAAGTATTAATTATAGAGCGGAAACAGTTAAATTTGAATTGTGTGCAAAATCCTATTTGATAAAAATAATTATTCAAAGCTATATAAACATAGGTAAATTTTTGATATTAGATAGTTAATTAAAAATAGTCATATAATGGTTAGACAATTATTGAATAGTAAATATCTTCGTTGGAAGATGCAGAGTTTCTTAATCCTATGAAAAACGGTTTGCAAAATCTCGGATATGACATTAATCGACGTGGGAATCAATAAGTACTTTAAAAAATGACATCCGAATTAACTAGCCCAGTAAGAGTTTGCATGCCATAAAACAACCAGCCATATTCATTTAGTCACATTTAGTCACTTTGTTCACACACATTCATACAGAAATTTTTATATGGTCGATTCGGTGTATCAACAAGACTTGATTCACGAATATATTCTTTGTTCGTGATTCTTAGATCATTTTCCTTTTAACCATCTCTCGTATTTTCTTTGTTCAATTTTCGGAATAAAGTTTATCTCTTCTAAAAAGTCCAGCCTCTTTTCAGCGTATCTTGCTTTCCAATGTTATCAATCTATTTTCTCAATTTTTTTATCTCTAACTTCTACCCTTGGTTATTTTGGAAATTCATTATCATCTTTCTTTTCTTTCTTCGCATTCTTCTATTCAAACCTAAAGCCCCATACCTGCATTCATTATTTTGATGTCTAGTTTTCTCCCTTGCCTCTCAGTTTCAACCCTATCTATTTCTTTTTTTCTTTTTCTGTCAAACTATTGATCTATCTTCTTTCTTTCTTTCTTTCTTTGTATACTGATTTCTTTCAATCTATCTCTTTTTTCTTTCTTTCTTTCTTTCTTTCTTTGTATATCTATCTATCTCGATTTCTTTCTCTTTATCTCTCTCTCTCTTTCTCTCTCTCTCTCTCTCTCTATCTATCTATCTCTCTCTCTATCTATCTATCTATCATGCTTTTTTTATGTCTATAGTTCTTCCTTATTTAATCTCAGTAAAAATAAAATCGCTGACCTGAGGCACACCAGTATTTCAGCCGTCGAACATTTGACCTAATTGTACTGAGTTCTGTGTTTAAAGTAACAAGTTCTCACTTAAAAGAAGATATTTCGAGCCGTACCCACAGAGAAGAATAGGTGAGATGTCGGGGCACAGACACTCAGAAGAGGGCGCTGTGGTGTAAAAATATGCGGGATTTATTTATAATCAGCGTGGTCTTCACCTCTGGTGTGAAAGGAAAACTTAGAAATACGCATGATCAGTATTCAATCTATTTTCCGCTCCTTTAACAAAAATTGCGCGCACGCGGGCATGCCCGCACAGGTGCGCACGCACACACACACACACACACACACACGTACACTCACGCACACATACACACATAGTGAAACAAGCAAGTTGTCTCTTGCAATGCTTTCGTTCAAATACGCAATCAATCAAGAAGCCATTTATTTCCCTATAAAACAACGAGAAATGATATTACTCTGCGAGAAGACGTCACACCCCACTAAAGAGATGTAAGCACACCTACTAAACACGAAACACACCCGCGCAAATTCTTAAACAATTAAAAGTCTTCATATAATCATATACGACTATAGAGATGATAAAGGTTCTGATTTATTTCCGCGGGGACAACAACAGGTTTAGGAATAACACTATTACAGAGAGAGAGGCCACTTTTTCAGCTATAAAACTGTATTTTTACGTAGTCAATACCATTTACTGTGCATTTTTGTCTGTGATCAACAAGGGAGCACAAATAGCCAATTCTTTTTTCACATCAGCAAAACATAGTCAGTGTATTTCATCTTTCAGCGAGCTGATTGGTGTCAAGGAAAGACAGTTTGGAAGATCACGCAGATGGCTTTTCTGGATTGATAAAATACAAATAAAATTGGCAACCAAACTGCAAAAGAGTGTTTATCCATTTTTTTTATTAACGAGATCATGGGAAAACCTCTTCCTTTCAATCAACCTTTCGAGTCTACACGTAACGTTGGTTTTGGAAATATTTGTTGGGTTATTTCGTACTAAAGCTTTTTTTTTCAAGTAATTATAAGACTTTATAAATAATAATAATAATAATAGGAAACAAAAATGGGAGGAAAAGCAACTCCATGGGCGCTTTAAACGACTAATAAACAACATCTCGCACGACAAAACCTGGACATGGCTAAGAAAAGGAAACTTTAAGCGAGAAACAGATTCTCTCCTAATGGCAGCACAAAACAGCGCCATAAGAACCAACCATATCAAAGTGAGGATAGATAAGACACAACAAAATAGCATATGCAGACTATGTGGTGACAGAGATGAAACCATCAATCACATAATAAGCGAATGCAGCAAATTGCCACAGAAGTTGTACAAGGCTAGACATAACTGGGTGGGCAAGGTGACCCACTGGGAAATGTGCAAGAAATTTAAATTTGACCATGCCAACAAATGGTATATGCACAACCCAGAACCTGTCCAAGAAAATGCTACACACAAACTCCTGTGGGACTTTGATATACAAACGGATTACCTAATCTCGGCCCGAAGACCAGATCTTATAATAATCAACAAAAAAAAAAAGAGAATCTGCAAAATTGTCGACTTTGTGTCCCGGCGGACCACAGAATAAAACTAAAAGAATGTGAAAAGAGAGATAAGTACCTCGACCTTGCTATAGAGTTGAAAAATCTTTGGAACATGAAGGTGACAATTATACCAAGTGAGATTGGTGCCTTTGGCACGGTAACTAAAGGATTATTACAGGGCATGGAAGATATGGAGGTTGGCGACCGAGTGGAGACTATCCAAACAACAGCATTATTGAAAACTGCCAGAATACTGGGAAGAGTCATGGAGACTTGAGGAGACTTGCTGTTACTCAATCTCCAGTGAAATACCATCAGCTTACGCTGATGTGAAAACTCTAATGAGTAAATAATAATAATAATAATAATAATAATAATAATAATAATAATAATAATAATAAGAAGAAGAAGAAGAAGAAGAAGAAGAAGAAGAGTCAGAATTGGCCCTAGAAACTGAGACACAGAAAATTCTCTGGGACTTAGAGTTACAAACGGACACCCTAATCCTAGCCAGAAAACCAGACCTAGAGTTAATTAAAAAAAAAAGAAGAAAAACTTGACGTCTAAGTTTTGGCTGTTCTGGTGAACCAATGATTGAAAATAAAGTTAAAGAAAACAAAAAAGATAAACAAAATCTTTAACCTTGCCAGAGTACAAAGAAACCCGGGGTACATGAGTGTGACTGTGGAACCAATTATATTTTCTGAACTTAGAGCGGGAAAGCCGAAAGGCTTAGAGGGGGAATCAGAAATATCGGAAATCAGCGAAAAAAATGAAACCATTACGATGACAGCATTATTGAGGGCGGCCAAATTGTCAGAAGAGTCTCGGACAACTGGGGAGACTTGCTATAACTGAGACTTCAGTAAAAGACTACTAGTTAGCGCGGGTAAAAAAAAAAAAATAACTCGTCAGGACTAAAATAATTATGATAATAATAATCACTTGTAGGCAATTATAGATGCAGGTTACTATTCCTAAAACTAATGTAAACAATTTTATATAGTTACAAGTATTTTTATCTAACATTAATAATTTTTAGAACGCAGACAGGACTGTAACATGTTCAACCAAACCATTTCAAAATAAACCTGGGGTTATTGGCAATAAAGTAGGTAACTTCACAATTCCCAGAGTTCTACAAATGGAGTCTGGGTTAGGCTTAGAACTCTTTCAATGACCTTCATAATATATATATATATATATATATATATATATATATATATATATATGTGTGTGTGTGTGTGTGTGTGTGTGTGTTAGAGGCACCTCCAATCTATATTCACAAATTTGTTAATATCTATCTATCTATCTGTGTGTCTCTTTTATATAGTATTCATGTTACACAGTGTCCAATATTTTTTCTTCACGGCACATACCATTTTTTCAGATTCTCTATTTACCATTTATATCTTTTCAAACACATCTCTTTCACCCTCTCTCTCTCTCTCTCTCTATATATATATATATATATATATATATATATATATATATATAAGGTATGATATATCTTTGATGTATCAGTTGAATGACAATAACTCCCCCAACCAGTGTCCTGAATATGACAATAAACAATCTGATGGTGAGTTTCCACTAATGCTGGAGCTTTGGAGAATGCGGAGTACCCTTTCATTGCTATCACTCCCAAGTCCACTCTGTCCCTGAGTGATAGCACCCTATCTATTGGTCAAATAGGACTAAACTCTGTACTTATGCTTACTTATTTGCTTGAAATAGGACAATTTTGACATGTAAACTGCGTAATGTTAAGCTTAAATTTTTGAAATGGAATTGTTTTTTTATGATTAACTGAAGTGTTTGAAATAGAAATGTTTTTGGCGATTAATCTTTGTACTTGTGCTAAACTGAATTGTTTGAAATAGAACTGTATTTTAAACAAGTTGATAGTATTGGCTGATGAATTTCGTGAGACAAGACGCGAATTAGATCGAAAGAGCTCAGACTGCTCATTCTGCTAGTGGACGAGATCAAAATGGATCAAACCGTTTTTATCATTTAGAATATTCGATCTATCGTCTTCATTTTGTTTGTTTTAGGAAAGAGTACACCGTGGCGTAATGGTAAACGTGCTGGACAGCGATATGGTAGTAAGCGAGTTCGAACTCCAGTCGCGCTGTTAAGTTCACTTTCTTAAAAATACTATTAAGAAAGGTATGCTCTCCCTTATTCCCCCCAGATATGGGTTAAATAATATCACTACTGTTTTTATTGGGCATTATATAACCCACGAAGGTTTATATGCCATTAAATAAAGAACCCAAACATTATGTGTTATACTCACAATGTTTCACAAAAGAAAAATTGCGATATGAGTAAAAATAATGCAATATGACCCAAGGTAAAAAATCGTACATAATAGTAGTGAGTAGTATCTCATAGGTTGATGGAGACATTAGCTTTATAAGTAAAAAAAAATCACTCTGAATTGTCTAGCAGGACTAATGACGCAACGGATATTGGCATTTAATTGAAAAGTGTTTCTAAGTAAAATCATCTGGAGGTTATAGGTTCAATCCCGGCTACTGGTAGAATAATAAGAAATACTTACTATAGCTTAACACGTGTACCCAGTCATGGTTAAGGGAATTAGAACAATCTACCCCAGTAGATAAAATAAAGGGTTAAGTTCGAAGTTCAGTTATGGGCTCCTGTGTTCGACATGAAACACCAGAAAAAGGCCGAAGATGCATTAGCCGTAATGTTGTAAGTATGAAATATAGTTGTTGTAATATATGGAAATCAGATCTGACCGATAAAATGAAACGCAGTTTCTTCCAGGCAGCGGTTTTATCGATACTACTATATGGATGCATTACTTGGACGCTAACTAAACGGCTGAAGAAGAAACTAGACGGCAATTTCACAAGAATGTTGAGAGCAATATTGAACAAGTCCTGGCGTTAACACCCCACAAGACACCAACTATACCGCCACTGGCCTCCCATCACGAAAACAATACAAGTTAGACGAGCCAGACACGCAGGACACTGCTGGAGAAGCAAGGACGAACTCATCAGTGTACTCCTATGGACCCCCGCATATGGGCAAGCAAAAGCAGGACGACCAGCTCAAATATACATACAGCAGCTATGGGAGGATACGGGATGTAACCCTGAAGACCTGCCAAAAGCGATGAATGATAAGGAGAAGTGGCGAGAGAGGGCCAGGGATATCCGTGCTGGCGGCACGACATGATGATGATGATGAATATCTTAAGTGATAAAAATTACGAAGCTTCATTTAAGAAATCTTGACAAATAAGATCAGGCCATTTATTTTGTACGTGTTCTACATCTAAAGAGTTCAGATTAGCCATCTTAGTTAACTGAAAAAAGCCTCAATGTCCCCATACGTTAAATCGATTCATCTAGAAATATTCATAGCTTGTTTTTTTAAGGTTAGAATGACGTTAAAGTAACTTTAATACAATTTTATTAAATTGATGGTTCCATACATTTGAAAACACTCTGTATCTGATAAAAGATAATTCGTTGTGGGAAAAAGCTGCAACTGGCAATGGGAAATATTGTCGAGGATGTGTATGAAATGAATTATAAAAATTAAATCCAATATGACTTCATTAGAGCCTATTCTCTTCTGAAATATCAGAGAGCAGACTTGCCCGGAGACTCCAGAAGAGCATGTGAACCCAGATGTATATACACATGTGCCTAGGCACATATACTTAATTGCCTACGCATATACGCGCATGCGCTGGATTTTAATGTCAGACGAGGACATATTAAAATCAAGATTTTTTTTTTCCTTTACAAAATTTAGTGCTGGGTAGAATAGGTTATGCACACACACATACACACACATATATATATATGCGTCAGTGTGTGTGTGTGTGTGTGTGTGTGTGTATGTGCCCGCGCACACCTGCATAGAAATAAACTTTAAAAAATTGGCCTGTATCTTCATGAATGCGTCAGAAATCTTCCAAGGGGAGGGAATTTTGCTTTTCCTAATTGATAGCATGGACAATATCGCTCATTAATACATACTATTTCTAGTACATATATACATTCATAAAGAGATATATGAACACACAAACAAACATATGTATGTACACACACATACACAGAGATCTAAATATATATATATATATATATAAATATATATATATATATATATATATATATATATATATATATATATATAAATATATATATATATATATATATATACGTGTGTGTGTGTGTGTGTGTGTGTGTGTGTGTGTGTGTGTGTGTGTGTGTGTGTGTGTGTGTGTGAGCTTTAAAAAATTGGCCTCTTTCTTCAAGAGTACGTATGAATTCTTCCTTGGGGAGGGAATATGGTATTTTTAAACGGATTACATGGACAATATCTCTCATTAATACATTTTATCTCTTGTTGATATATACATTCATAGAGAGATATATAAGCACACATGTGCGCGCGTACACGCAAACACACACACTTAGACACGCACACATACACATATATACACCTCACGTACACCGAATATATATATTAGCCTAACATTACGTTCATACAAAAAAACCGTGAAGCTATGTGAATTTGAAGAGTAATAAGTTGATTGGAAGTTGTCAAAAATATCAAGAAATCAGCTCTCGTCGTGTTACTCCAGCCTCAGTCTATTTTCGGTTGTAGGTGCTATCGCTTACGTACTCTCATCGTTGTGATGCTTAAAAACTTTGATGTAACATCTTCTTCGGTCACTTGTGTTCACAGAGCATTAATTTTGGAACGTGTCCTAGTTTCATGACCGTATAGATGTAACGTTCATATAAAGATACCTTCTGATTCCTCTTTTGAATGTTAACTGGTTTAAGAAGTGGCTATCATTTGGCTGCTCTGACATGATATCTAATATCGAAATGATAGCTACCGTCTTCTCTTCAGTGTGTTGACTAGTTTCAGAAATGGCTTTCTTTTAGCTGTTTTAATATAAAAATCAACTTTAAAAAAATCTGTTTCTGCTTCTTACAACAACCTCATCACTAAAACCACTCTCTTGGCAAGGGTTGTAGAATACAGCAATTTCAGCTCTGTAAAGGAGTTAATTACGCACCCCAATAGGCCAACTGTTGACCGTTGGTGGTGACCCGTAATAGCTGAGGAAAGGATCTTGGTGGCTGAGCAGTCTGTCACCCTGGTAATAGGTGGTCACATGATCGCAACACACAACTTCGGTCCTTACTTGCACTAGACAGGTGGTCAGAGAGGTTCAATCTGATCAATTGGCTGGTCATATTAATCCCTAACACATATAATTAAGTCCTGACCACATTCTTCAGATTACTCTAATGGCAAACATATACTGAAACCTTTTTATTATCAAGATACAAGAAGGTGGTGGCTGATTGTGAATTGTGACAAGAGAAACAGGTTATGAAAATTATTTCTACCTATTTATTAATAAACATGAAATTAATAAAAAAAAATATTCCTCCTAATGTTTAATGCACATGAAATCTTACAGTGTCTCAAAATAGATGCAACTCATTTATATAAGAACGATTTATTACTGAGACAAGCACAATGGTGGTCATTTGGAGCTAGTGACATCAAATCAATGTCTTTTTTTATAGTTATTATATCAGCTTCCAGGACATGTTATATTTTTTTCGAATTTCTTATCTCAGTAATAAAACACCATCATATAAATAGTTTACGTCTATTTTGAGGCAATTCTGAAGGATTTTGTCTCCAAAATATTTCCCTCTCTTGTTCAAGGCATTGTGATCAAGGATATAGAGGTGTCATAGTATTCTATGTTCAAATCAAAGACATAAAAAAACACAGCATTAATAGAAGTAGATTTATTAGCTACCACATGGGCCCCATGTATATTGAGACACCCTTTATATTGAGACACCCTACTTATACAAAAACAGCTGGCGTTTGTAGTGTAATGGTTATCGTCATAGAAAATGGACACAGAAGCCAAAGTTCAAAATCTGGAAAAGGTTGTTTGCCTTTCATATAGCGCTGATAATCCTGGGAAAGGTATGCTTGTAACTATTCCCTCTCCAGTCAGGGGGGTGTCCTCGTGACGTAATGGTTAAATCGATGGACTGCGGAATCGTAGTAAGCGAGATCGTACTTCAGTCGCGCTATTACGTTCACTTTCGGGCAAATACCCTTGGGAAAGGTATGTACCCCCTTATCCTGCCAGCTATGTGTTAAATAGTACCACTACTGTTCCTTTAAGAGAATGGCTTTGGCATTAAATAACCTACAAAGGTTGATATGCCATTAAACAAAGCGACTAAACTCCAGTCATGGGTAAATTGTTAGGTAGACTAAGCTATTAAACGTTAGTATAGCAACCAATTTCGGAGAAGGAGAATCTGAATTAAATTTTCTTTAAGTCCTCTCAAAAAATTGACCTAGGGTCGCATCTTGCCCGCGCGTAGAGTTTGGCATGTACATATATATATATATATATATACTCACTCAAAGAATACATTTTCAGATACCTCCAGCATTATCATCATTGATGTACTGTCTTTATAACCGATTTTGAATTATTACACATAGCATTGGCTCAGAAAGCAAACACTGACCGGGTTCCGGAATTACCAGGCCGCTTCCTTGACAGTTTTATGCTAAATATCTTTTTCACCCTCCCACTGCTGGCAAATATTTTAATAAGATGTCATTAAATAGCCAAAATTGTTGCTTTTGATTTCTTTTTTTAATGTCATATCAACCTTTATGGGGTACTTAATGCCAAAGCCATCCACGTAGAAGAACAACAGTGATACTATTTAACACGGAGCTTAGTGGATAAGAGGTTCATGCTTTCTTAAGAATATTAGTCATGCGCTTAGCGTAACGTTTGTTGTTTTAGGAAATGGAATAGGTGACCTGAGTTCAAATACAGGATCACTCAGTTTGTGTTTCACATTCACGTAAATGTTGTTCGAAAAAGTGGAGTGGCCACGTGGTGAAAATTTTAACTTACAGGACTGTGACATCGTATTTTAGGAGTTCCAACTCCTGTCACTTTTGAACTAACACCCTGTAGAAATGGATTAACAGCCTCAGCCCAGACCGAAATTATCTCTGCAAAAGGGTACACTCACCATAACAAAAATTCTGGATATGACACTAGACTGCATCTGATGGCAATACTTGAAACCATTTAACTATGTTCAAATAGAATTATTATTATTATTGTTATATATCTATACTTGAAATGATTTAACTGTGCGCAAACAAATGAGCTTAGACTCGTTTGATGCATACAAAATATTCGTTTACAGATTATACATATTTAAGTGGTTGACTGGTTGGGTTTTATGGCTAAACATTCTTTGCATATTATTTAATTCCAAATCCTATTGATACATATATTAAACCTATGTTTTGTTTAGTTTGGTTTTGGTTTAATGACATATCAAGGGTTATAGAGTATTTCATGCTAAATCCTTTTATACATATATTAACTATATATGATTTATAGACACATTTGATTTATAACATATTTAAACGAGCCTGAGCTCATTCTTTTGCTCACAGTTAAATGGCTCCAAGTATTGGATGTATCACTAACCAATCAATTAAATATCAGTCATTTGTTTACACATAGTTAAATGATCAAACAGTTCCATTTCAAACAGTATACTATGTCATTTGTTTGCATACTGTTTAAATATCAAACAGTCCAATTTGACCTAAAGATATGACCCTATAAGAAGCTACCACTCCAGGCCAGAGTGAACTTTGGAGTAATGGCAATGGAGGGGTACTCCGAATTCCCCAAAGCTCCAGCATTACTGGATCCTCATCATCAGGTTGTTTGTCATATCCAGGATAATTATTGGGTTGGGATCTAACACCTACGCAGAGATACAGTCGGTCTATTCTACTGCCCCAGCCAACAGGGCTCCATATTTATTTTGTAAATATGTATAACCAGGATTCGGCTTTTAAAACCTACAAGGATTTATATGCCGTAAAACACAACCAACCAAGCAACATTTAAACCTATTTCTGTAAACACTGTATATTTAGATAAGCATTTATGTCGATGGCTTCTGTATTTATAGGTTTAGACCAAATGAGACTAATCAGAGGGTTGTGCCTCTCGGAATGTTCGTGAGAAAAAGCAACGGGTGTTTCATGAATTGGCATCTCTGAACATTAAAGAACGTGATTAATTCCAGATATTTCATTTTTGTTCGGGAATATCGACACGAACCAGCATGGACAAGGAGTTATCGCTTTCAACCGAGATTCTTATTTATGGAACCAATTAATATTTTAATGAGTATTCATTTTTGCAATCCAATATATATATATATATATATATATATATATATATATATGTGTGTGTGTGTGTGTGTGTGTGTGTGTGTGTGTATTGTAGCAGTAAAAATACCCAGAGAAAATGATGGATAAATGTATTTAAAAACGCACCTGATACATACGTAATATTTAGATTATTCGGACTATTATATACATCGTTTTGGCTTAAGTCCCCTTTGACAGGACCAACTCGTCGAACTCTTAAGCCTTCGTGTCGAATTTGGGAACGTTCTGAAATCTTCCAGCCGAACCTTATATCTCATGCTCGGGGTCAATTTTCTAATTTCGTTAGCGATGACCAAGTATAAGAGTTGAGCTATGTTAAGGATCCCTTGTCATATTCACTTGTTGTGAGTATTGAAACTATAACTTCAAATAATGTCTCGATGAACAATATAAACGGAAATTCAAATCCTGGACGAGTCTGAAATGATTTCACATTGCACTTATTTCCTTGAGAAAGGTTTGAATCAAATTATTCTCCCTTCAACTATGTGTAAATAGTAATTCAGACTGGGTTCTTTAGCCTTGTTTAGGCAAGAGTGTAGGAGAAGAAAAACTCTGAATTCAAACCTGTTAAATTCCGTTTAAAAATTGACCTTGTGTCCCATCCTGCTCATGCTGAGGGAATGGTAAGTGCTTATAAATTGAAAGCCTAAATAAGTTACGTCACGTGTATTACCGGCCAATTCAGAACAAATTTTGAGGACGTATAAAACCTAAATTTTGGGGGGCATCCTCATTGTCTAAAATGGTTGGACTGAGGAATCGTCGTAAGCGAGTTCAAACTCCAGTCGTGCTATTACGTTCACTTTCCGATATTACCCTTGGGAAAAGTATGAAAACCCCTTATCCTCCCAGTCATGGGTTAAATAGCATCACTGCCGATCTTCTACTAAGATGGCATTGGCATTAAATAACCAACGAAGGTTGATATGCTATAAAACAAAGAACCCAAACCAAACCAAACAAAACCTTAAGTTTTTATCTGCACTTTCTTTTACAACTTACTGCAATAATGTAGCATTTTTTTACTTTTGCTCGTATAGCAATTTTTTAATCAAGATAAGAGATATGGATGAAAAGTGTAGAATAAGACGTCTCAAAGAAGCAACGCATATTTTAAGTTATTGCGACCTCTTGATTTGACTAAGTCTATAGATGTAACCTCTATTGTAACCTGTAAATAAAAAGGAAAAGTGATGATTAATGGAATAAGAAGAATTTAATACCGTAGATTAAATAAAGTGTTCGGTTCGAAGTTCAGTGAAAGTTCACGAATCCGTTGATATTTGCAGATTTAATAGATAATTTGACGCGAAATGGGATCCTAACACGTATTACCTATCCCACTCAAAATGAACCCGTGATTAATGACATTGAAGAGGAACTCCACATTCCCCAGACCTCGGGAACAACAGCCTCACCACTGAATTCAATTTTGGTCCTACGAGGACACTCTACAGCAGACTGACAAGTAATCACTTCCCAGCAATTAATATATATTTTTCGAGATCACCTCTCGACCTTTTACCATAGCAAACACATTTTAAGGAAATATCTTTCTTTACCTCCAGTATGTATGTATCTACCCAGCTCTTCCACCAAGAGAAGGGCGTAACACAAGCTAATTTTTAAGTGGCATGAAGCTGGTTTGAATTTCTCCTAGACTGGTTACGTTACCAAGTGTAAAGAACACAGTCTGCCCTTCTATTTTCTCAAATCTGGGGGAGTGAGAACAGATAGATATAAACCTTTCTCGAGGTCATTGGCAGGTAGTGAAATACAAGAAATTTCATTCCGGATTTGAACTATGACCGCCGCTTTTATATTCAACGACGATAACCGTTAAGCTATGAACACCTTCTTGTTCCTGTATATATCTATATCATATTTGATAGCTCTATATAAAAACCATTTGATTATCTATAGAAGGTAGACAAACAAAATCAATTATCCGTATGGATTTTTGACGTTCATATGCTTTCCTTGTGTCTATCTTTTCTTCATTATTTTATTTCACTTTCCCCTCATTCATTTATTCTGTAATTTTCTGCTCATCTTCTTTTTTCTTTCACAAAGTTCATTGATGTGTTCCTATTTGATTTTGTTCCTGCCTTGCTCGTTGCATTCCTCTTATCATCGCTTCAGTTCTTTTTCGCGCCTTAGTCATCAGTTTTATTTGATTTTACTCTCATCGGCTCATATTCCCGTTAACGTAAGTTCGTCGTTTACGCATCGGCTAGGAAAAAAAAAAAAAAAAAAAAGAAAAGCAAAGGAACAAAAAAAAAATAAAACAAGCGAACACGAAGGGAAGGTTTGTTTTCTTTGTAAGAATCTATAATGGAATATGACTAAATAAATAAAATCTTTACACCCAGATTCAATCTTGGTTATAAGAAAATGTGTAGCCCTTAACCAACTGACAAGAAACGAAGATGAATTTTTTAAAAAATGGTGCATGCATTATAGTCAATTTTATATATTTTTTGTTTAAATGTTATTTCCATAAGAAAGAACTCTAGATAACATAACAGATTTTGCCAACACATTAACTGTAATATATATAATTATATATAAGTCTATTCATATCTATCTATCTATCTACGTATCTCAGTGGATAATTCTGAAATTCTCTTTTATATACATATGAATAAATATAAATTGGTGTGCACATTTCCGCACCCACACAGACATCAAAATGGCCAACACTGTGCTAAACCGTTCATATGTAAGAACAACGTACTATATGTATTACATGTACCAACAAATAATTTTTACCACATACATTAGATATCTAATTTGCATAATGGTCTTAAAAAGCAGAATACAAAATACAAATATCCTATATTATTCTGCTTCGGTTTTATTGTTTTATTTTGAATATGTAAGTAAGTAAGTAAGTGCAATTGGCGAAAATACTCGAATGAGGCCACAAGACTCCCTTTTCGATAGCTACTACACCGAGGTATAGGGGAAGGCGCTATACCTTTCCCTGGATTTCTCCACTTCACCTTTTATACGTACCTTATATTGCTGAGTGTTAAGCAAGGAAGTATGAAGTTTTTTTTTTTTAAATTCCCTCATATGACGCGACCTGGTATTGAACCCAGGTCTCCCGGATATATATATATATATTATCTCTGTGTATCTCCTCATTTTAAAATATTCCTTTCTCTCTTTGGAAATACAACAAAAATTATATATATATATATATATAGTTTGGTATTTAACTTCTACAAGAAAGCTATTTCAAAGAAGTAAACTTCTAAAATGAGAAATTAATTAAAAATCCTTTTGTGACGTCGATAAAGAAAATAAAAGGATATAAAACTATATAATTACAGCTATGCTAACGGTTTTCATTTTAATGTAGCGCCTCTTAAGGTGCAATATCGGTGAGGGATAGTTGTACACCAAAGTCTGAACCGCTCAATCAGTCAGAGTCAGTTTCATTTTCATTTTCTGTTGTTTGTTTTTTTTAATTCAGTTTATTTATTTTTCGTGATTGTAAATTGAACATCTATCAGACAAAAGAATGTCGCATCGAAGTGCCAGTACAATGCTTAGAATGTATATATATATATATATATATATGTAATAATAATAATAATAATAATAATCACAAATAGATATATATTATATATATTTAATTCATGGAATTTTGACTGCGGCCCCTGGGTTTCATGGAGTTGAAACCCAGGGGTCGCAGTCTAAATTCTATGAATTAAATATATATATCTAATATTTATTTACTTATTATCATTATTATTATTAGTAGTAGTAGTATATTATAGCTCTATCCTAGATATTGAGCACTCACCATATCATATTGCATTTGGTTCGACACAAACCCACTAAGTGATTTAGTGACAACCAACACTGTTATAATATATATATATATATATATATATATATATATATATATATGTGTGTGTGTGTGTGTGTGTGTGTGTGTACAAACGTTTTTGATCATTTAGTAGTCAATGTGAACATGGTGAACAGCTCCAAATAAAAATCTTTTCGATAGAGGAACGGACGGGAAGAACGTTGGTACCACGTTACGAATGCTCTTGTCTTTTAGGTTCGAAGTGAAGTCCTTTATCAAAGGCGACGGTGTTGAGTCTCTTTAGTAGTGGGACAGCATTGTTTCTTTCTGTTTGCTTCATAAAATGTATGAAAGCAACAGTTTTCGTTGGATTATTGATCAATGTGGGTAGATTTTTTAGAACATACAAATACGAGTGTGATGATAATGATTATGACCATTCATCATTGTGTTGGGAGAAGAGAATCCATTCTAAAGATAGGATATTTGTTATTTATACTCTCAACAGTGGTCTCATTAGCAGTCTTAGAAAGATGGCGTAAATATTGACAGATATAGAACGCATTTGGAAATATAAGTTACATATGTTCATGTGTCATTTTTTGGAGGGTTAACCTTTTCTTTTTCTTTTCAGGATCTTTATTTTGGGTTGTTGGCGAAATCAGTCAAGGGTGACTCGAAGGCTCACTTTTCGATAGCTACTACACCAAGGTGTAGGGGAGGGCACTACTCATTTCTCTGGATTGCTCCACTTTATCTATTTCAGTTTGCGAAATGTAACGTATTCTTACGGGTTCTTTTAGATTGACTGCCATCTAGACTGATCAAATAGGGATTTGAGAACCTGCGCCACTCAACTATATAATTTCTGCCTTGAGCGACTCCTTTGATCAACGCTGCCTTTCAGTATTGATTAACTCCTATGCAAATATTCTGATTCAGTTGTATATTTTTCATCAAAGAGACCAGGTGCGTCTATGTTTACGCTATGTCAGAATTCAAACCTTCTTGAATGCAGAATGTAAATATTCTTTTATCTCTAAATGAATGAATGAATGGGTTAATGGCATCTCAACTTGTCAAGGGTTACTTTATAGAATTGAAAGAATTCTATTCATTGTACATCTGTTTTTCCATATTTTCTAGTTGTTTCTTGAAAGTTTTTTTTTTCCTATTATCCTATAAGAATGCAAATATGACTGAATATGATATTCACATTATATACTGTTTGTTCTTCTGATGTGTGTCGGGTAGGCTAAACAATTGATAATTTTTGGTACTTTTTTCTTAAAATGTTTTTTTCAAAAAGTCCCAAACGAATGCGAATTTTTACACCGACCGATTTGACACATAGATAGGACCCTAACAGGTACAACACGTCCGCTCAGAGTAGACATGGATTAATGACAATTAAGGGGTACTCCACATTCCCCAGATCTCCAGAACTGCTGTCTCACCATAAGATTCAGTTTAGTGTCATATCTGGTACACCTCAACATGGGAGACAGTGTAGATATTCTGAGCCCTGTCGATTGGGTGAAATGTGGTTGAATATAATATTCACATTCGAGATAGTGTTTATTCTTCTAATGTGTGCGTCAGGCAAGATAATTTAATCTTATAATTAATCAACGAGCGAAGTGTCCCCGACCATATTAAACTATAGTCAAAAAGGGACCAGTTCCCAAGCCATTCAATACAGATATATTTAGTAAAAATTAAGAAATCAAGCCTTGAGAAAATTACACCTGAATACGAGTTGTAATATAATAAATGATGTCAGCTTTAAGGGAACTGTTTCCTCAGGCAACATTTGCTAATTCCGTATAACGTTAATAGGCTCAGGTTTATTGCCTTATGTCAGAGGCGCCCGCCAAAAGTTGAATAACAATGGGGCTATGCTATTTTTGGTGCCCTTTCGACCACTTATTCATATGTGGGTGAACATCCGCTTAAAATATGACCTTGTGTCACACACTGCTTATGGCGAAAGGCACCGGAAAATTCAACTAGCGTCACTTATTAATGTACAATAGAAACTAACTATGTTAAGCTTCACTGCATCAAACTTCGTTTTCTTTTATTTATTCCGCACAGTTTATTGGTCATAAATGGTTTCTATCCTCGTTATTATTCTCAAATTAAATAGATGGACGTGATAACAAAAAGGTGACAGAAATTCGCATTGCAAAGAGTATGATTTATAATAATAACCTCTGTGAGATAGAGTCGACCGGCTACAATAGATAAAAAAAAATCGGCAGGTTGTGAGAACTGAGAGGCGAAAGAACATTACTTTTCCCTGCGAGCGCGTAAAATCGCACACGTGCGAGATTCCGACGTATTAAAAAGGAGTAATTGAACAAGGAACAATATGCAATATTGTGTTAAGGTGGCCCCTCGGCGAGAAACAGATGCGAGAATCGTAAAGAAAGAAAATCGTCAAAATTTGCGAATTCTCTAGGAAGAAAATACTTTGGAAACCGGAGGGTAGGAGTCGAGTGGAAGGAATATGCTGCTCTTCGCTGAGTTCACTTCTTTTCCCTCTGGTAATGGAGAAGAATCATGGAACACGAAGATTGGCAGTTATATTGTTCTAATAAAAGATAAAATTGTTTAATTTTTGAATTTGTGAAGTAATAATAATAATAATAATAATAATAATAATAATGGCTTGGAGAAAAGGAAAATCACAAGTACAAGGAATATTAAAAACGGATATCATCAAACAAGCGGAGATGACTGAAAAAAATATAGAAAAAGTCGGACGAACGAGAAAACTGCTCATAAGCAAGTTCAGCCGCAAAAATCTCTTCAGGGGGATAAACTCCTGGGCAGTCCTCCTCGTAAAATACTCTGGGCTATTCGTAAAATGGGTAAGGCAGAAACACCAACAAATGGACCTAAAGACAAGCGAATTGAGAATACGCTCAAGACTTTATATGCAATAGATAACATAGACTGTATGTGTCAAGAAAAGAAAAGAACTTACCAGCACAGAGGATTGCATAAATGTATCAATATAAGGATTCAAAGAGATCATTAAAAAGAACAAAAAGAAAAAAAAAGAATTTTAACACAATAAGAACAAAAAGAAAAAGAAAAAACTATGAAACAGAAACGGAAAAAAAATATCTGTGTGGATATTTTACACAAAAAGTTAACAAGATTACACTTGAGAAAACCTGAATATAGCTAAGAAAGGGAAACTTGAAGAGATTGTTTTTTAATAGCAGCACAAACCAACCACATGAGGACCAATTACGTTAAAGCAAAAATTGATAATGCGCAAAAGAATAGCAAGTGTAGGTTATGTGGAGAAAGGGATAAAACGGTGAATCAAATAATAAACGATTGCTGCAAACTAGCACAAAAGGAGTGAAAGACTAGGCATGACTGGGTGGGACAAGTGGTCAACTGGGAATAGCGCAAGAAAATAAAATTTGGCCATTCTACCAAATTGTACATGCTCAAACCAAAATCCGTCCAATGGAAGGAAATGCATACATTTCTCTGGGATATTGAAATTCAAAAAGATTACTTAATTCTGTTCAGCAGACAAGATCTAATACTGATAAAGAGACAGAGGGTTGAAAAAAAACTGTTTAACTTGAAGCGGACGGTGATACCGACTGTAGTCGGAGCACTTGGAACAATCCTCAAAAATATTAGAAAAGGGACTGGAGGAACTGGAGATTAAAGTAAGGATCGAAACCAAGTAGACCACAGCCTTGTTAAGATTGCCTAGGAAACTGAGAAGAGTCCTGGAGACCAAAGGAGAGTTGCTGTCACTCAGACTCCAGTGAACGACAACTAATTGTCACTGGTGTGAAGAAGAAGAAGAAGAAGAAGAAGAAGAAGAAGAAGAAGAAGAAGAAGAAGAAGAATAGTAGATTTTGCTGTTTCAGCGGACCACAGCGTGAACGAAAAGGGTATAAAACTGGAAAAATATCTGGTTCTCGCAAGAGAGCTGAAAAAAACTGTGGAGTGTTTAGGGAACATTGATACCAACTGTTGTTGGGTATTTTGGAACGCTTCTCTTAAAGTTTGGAAAAGAGACTCGTTGAACTGGAGATTAGAGGAAGAATTGAAACCATTCAGATAAAAGCATTATAAAAATCGTCTATAATAATCAGAAGAGTCCGGGAGACTTGATATCACTCAGATTTTAGTAAAACACTGGCTATATCTTATGTAAAGAAGAAGAAGAAGAAGAATTTATCATAAAATAATATTAACGTTAATTATGATATTTGCGTTGCTCTTCGGAAATATGCTAGTTGTACCTCAGGTAGGAATTTTAATCTCAACAATGGTGAATTTTTGATTGTCTAAAATTGGTTGATTTCCTCAAGACGCATTTTTTTTACAGTTGATCAACTCTTTAAATAACTTTACTTCTTGAATAGCATCAATCAAATTATGGAAGCACATACACGATATTCACTTATTGGCTTCAAAAATCAATTTAATCATTATAATTCATTTACTTAGTTATTTATCCATGCTATAATAATTTAGTCATTCATCTAACTTTTTTTTTAAAATGGTTCACATTTTACAAAAAATTCTTAATGCCGTCTTTAACATAAGTTTTTAAATTTCTAAAATCCTTGTCACGTTTAAGATATATTTTTTACTAACTTTGCCACAATTCTAAAATTTCTACGTTAAAAAAATTGAATACAGAAGGATTTTTTTCGATGTTAAAGATAATAAGTACATATCGTATGAGTAGGTTTCCATAGTATAAAGTAAAATCATAGGAAGAAAATGAATGGCTGAATATTTGGAGAAAGAAAGAAAGAAAGAAAGCATTAAATAAAGGAATGAATTAAGGTTTTTTAAAAAGTAAAAGAAAGAATGAAAGAAAGAAAGAAAATTTCAAATAATCTTTTTAAAGAAAGAAAGAAAGAAAGAAAGAAAGAAAGAAAGAATTAAATTAAAAAATGAACATAAGGTTGAAAGAAAGCAAAAAACAAACAAAAAAAGGTTAAAAGAACAAACAAAAAAAGGTTGAAAGAAAGAACAAACAAAAAAAGGTTGAAAGAAAGCAAAAAACAAACAAAAAAACATAACAAGCAAAATAAGGAATTAGACAGTAACCGTAAGTTCAAGGCGCCTTTGAAAACGAAAGAAAGAAAGAAAGAAAGAAAGAAAGAAAGAAAGAAAGAATTAGATTGTGACAGGTTGGATACGTTTTATAAAGAAAAAAAAAAGAAAGACAGCGGGTTTTTTTACCAAGAAGTAAAGAATAGAAAAGTGAATAAATCAAGAAGAAAATGTAAAAATACATGATGTGAGGAGGTATGTACAAATGATTATAAAAACAACTAGGTGAAAAAATACAAGTCATGAGTTCAAACGAAGCAGATAACAAGTTTCAAGCACACCTGCAGTGGTAGTATTAGAAACGAGTTTGATGACGCATTGGGCTTAACAGGCCACTGATTTTTACGGAGCTAATATCAGCGCTAGGAGCTATATCATCATCTGAGAGAACTCTGATCCCATGATAGGCAAAAATGGCCCGTTGCAACCGGTGGTCAGTCTTCATTCTTTGTTATAAATGAATCGGATATAAATATCAGTGCACTTGTGTGGGCATTCGCAGAATTAATGACATATATTTCCGTTATCACGAATGCCTCTTAAACACGTACATATAGAGAAAGGTCTTTCTTTTTCAAGTTATCCCAATTAGAAGGCACACAGATAGTTTTCATGCCAAATCAGGCCCTATGAAAACTTCCTCTCTTTATTATTATCATTATTATAATCCCTGTCTCGCTCACTTTCCCTTATTATTTCCTATCTATCTATCTATCTATCTATCTATCTATCTGTGTGTGTGTGTGTGTGTGTGTGTGTGTGTGTGTGTGTGTGTGTGTGTGTGTGTGTATTTGGTTGATAAGTGTAAAAATGATTTAATGATACTCAAATTTGGTAAATTTTACTTCTTAAACTCGAGTGAAAAGTTTATTGTAAAACAAAAGTTACGAATTCTTTTCTTGTAAGAAAAGATAATATTAGTTCGAGCCTAAATATTCTCTAATATTTACTTAACAAGAAAGAAAGTTTCATGAATTCACTGTAACAGTTTGCATTGTCTAAATCTAGTTAATATATTTTGTGGATGTAGAATATCGTTTTGTGAGTGTGTTACATGAAGGACAGAAAGTATATTTAAGCGCTCATATGTGTGCACATACAGTTAGGAAAATTCACAAGGAAATATTGTAATGTTAGTACGAACAGATCAAAATAAACCGACTATTTTCGTTCAATTTGAAATAATTAAGAAATGTTCAAATTAAATGCATACCATGTAGAATAGAATGTTAGATTTTGACTCAAAAGAAATGAAACCGAATGTTTTCAGTTGATATACAGAATGTATCTATGATTTTCCTAGAGATTTATCTATTAAATCGATAATTTATAAGATTTAGGTACTCTCGAAATCAGATGAAAAAAATTGATGATTTATCCGTTATTTTAATTGGTTAAAAAATCCATTTTTAACAATCTAGGAGTGAAGAATTTCCTTCATTTACTTTGGGTTTCGATCCTTTAAATTTTTCGTAGAAGGTTTGATATTGTCATTTGCAAAGCCAAAAAGAATTTTCACAAGACTACCTAAGTTCCGATCGATTAATAGATGTGCAAAAGTTTCAACTACACGAGCCTTTTTACACAAAAATTAACACTTTTTTTTAGTATGGAAATCAGTTTATATATATATATATATATATATATATATATATATATATATATATATATATATATATATATATATAAGTATTCAAAAGAAAAGTTTATTTATTACTGAATCATCTGCTTCTTTAGATATTTCGATTTTTACATTAGATCATCATCAGGGCATTTTTCATTTGTAATGTTATGTCTTTTGAATTAAATTTAATTTTCAAATGAAAGAAAGAAGAGTGAAAAAGTTTCAGTATTCTATTACCGTCAGTAATCTTCTGTTCCAAATCTGCTTGAGGTAATTAATGTTCGAAAAAATATACACAAGAGTCTGTGTTTATATATATATATATATATATATATATATATATATATATATATATATATATATATATATATATTATTCGGTCCAGTTAAACCGGAGTCGGGAATAATTCCGTCAGGACAAAAATCATTCAACTATGAGCATTTAAATTTTCCTGGTAAAGAGCTCAATGTAACTGACATCACAGAGCAATGATTTCTTTAAGAAAAACAAAAAACAGTCACATTAGGATTATAAATTTATATCCATCCTGTTATGAGTAGTGATATGAATCAATAACACCAAAAATAACAGGACTTCTTCAGATCTAATGGATAAAATAATACAGAATAGACACAGGAATGAAGGGTGGGAGGGGGTAGAAGAGGGGTGAAGAGTTTTCTCCCCATGTGACCCACTTCCGGATTTTAGGTTTTATTACCGGTTGGAATTATAGTAAAATAATTTTTTTTAAATTTAATTTTTAAATTCTAAATACATTTCAACTTAAAACTCCAGATTTAATAATAATTTATGGAAGTACAACATTCCTTAATAACCTTACGTAAGGAATGGTGTTCTTCCCTAAATTATTATTAAATCTGGAGACTTAAGTTGAGTTTAAGTTGAAATGTATTTTTTTAATTTAAAAATTAAATAAAGATTAAGAATTAAATTAAAAAAAAGTTAATTTACTTAATATATATATATATATATATATATATATATATATATATATATATTTAAATTAAAAGTGTAAAAGTAAATGTTTGAGGAAAAATGTGAAAGTATAGAATTTGAATGTACAGAGTCTAAATAAGAACTAAAATATTAAAGAACAAAAAATGTGACTCAAAATGTCACACAAAGGAGATTATGATCATCAGACAATTTTATATTGGTCGTCTCTCATTTATGAAAAAACAAAGTCACAGTGTGAATGATTGTTGGTTAATACGTTAATATTTGTATTCTTATATATACACACGTATATACAAACGAGTGTGTTTATGTGTGAGTGTTTAATTAAAATTCAAATGTCCCCCATTCGTTCTGAATTCTAAAAGACGTACGAAATCTTTAAAAAGCATTCAAAGTCGACATTGAGTTGCTGATCTTCAATCAGGATTACTAAACTGAAAAAAAAAAAAAAATAAATAAAACAATTGTCCCGTTACTTTCTCGACCGACATCGTAACTTTTTTTCTATTTGTCTGTTTGTTTCTTTTTTCTTTCTTTCTTTCGTCCGATTTATCTATCTATCTCTCTCACTTTTTAGGTGAATTGGTCATTAATCTTTAAACCAGCCGGTTTTATGTGGTAATTTACTAAGCTTTTTGCTTAGATGTGGCACAAGGTCATATGAAAGGGGCACCCAATGGGACTCGATCTCACTCGTGTAGGCTTGCTAGTCCAGCTTGCTAACCATTACACCACAACAGCCTGAATTCCAGCCGGAAAATTCTATATCTACACATATTTGTTACTTAAAATTAGCTATTTTAAATAATTGTTTCTAATCGAACATAATATTATTGACAACATTGCTTTTATATCTCTATTTGCTGAAATTAATAACCTCTATTTTCAGCTTTTTTTTTTTTTTACCAGATCATTCTGGATGGAGATGCACAGGTTAGTAGGGAAGTTGTCGAAATATTCTAAGGGTTAAGAATATTGTGTTGGGTCTGTTTTCTTAACGGAAAATAAACTAATATCATGACTATAGTGCATAATGTCCTTGGGAAAAGGGTGATTTAACGCGGTATACTGGCTTACTTACAAGACTGCGTCATCAGAGTAAGCAAGTTCGAACTCCAGTAACGCTATTACGTTCACTTTTTGGAAGAAATACTTTTGGGAAAGATATAAAATCCTTTATCCTCATAACTATGTGTAAATAATACCGCTATTGCTTTTCTATAATGATCATTTTGGTTCTAAATAAACCACGAAATTTGATATGACATCAAACTAAGAAACTTTTTTAAAAGGCATGGACTGATCCGTCCTCCCCATCCGGGTGTAAGTAATAGAGGGAACTTTGTTCTTTTCATTGAAACGACGCCAAGCGATAAACTTAGCTCTCAAAAACAGGCATTGCTTGGGGTGGAAGCCTCCTGAGACATGTTAAATAACACACACTTGGCTTGAACTCCCGGTGGACCCCGGAAAACTTGGAAATAGGTAAGCCCGTGGGATTAACTGATGGCTTGGTAAGAGTGAGCGATTAACAAACCCCTGTCTTTAAACATGTATCCCTTGTCCCTGTTAGAAGCTGCTACTATTTTTACAATATTGGAGGCTCATATTTTCCTCTTAAGGTTTTCTGATTATGTTTTTTGTTATAAGTTTTACTTAATTTTCAAGTCTTCTTGAAACTTCTCTTCCTTCCTTTCCTTTTTTACTCCTTCTTTTTCACAGTTACGTTCTCTTCTATTTATTTCTGCTGTTCTTCACATCTCTGATGATTCTTTCTAATATTTTTACCTTATTACAATAGTTTTCTCTCCTATTATCGTCTCAATACATCAGTTCTTTTTCTGTCGTTTTTTTCGGTGTTTTTATAAAACTTTTCTGTTTGTCCGCAATGACCATAGAGTTATTTTAACAAGTGCAGTTTTATGTAGAACTAAGCAGCCCTAGAGTGGCACTACACAGCGACTGAACTCACTAAATTAGCCGGCTATCAACTATGTTTCGATAATCATCTGCTAATTTTGACTTAGTTTGGCATACAGCCAGAAGTATGGGGCACCCAGTAAGAAACGAAATAACTAATAATGGTCTAATGGCCGAGATCATTAAATATCACACTACATGAGACTTCCACTAAAAACTAAATAGAATTTAGATTTGGCACCAATCCAGAAATATGGGGCACCTAATAAGAATTGAACTCAATTTTTATAATCTACAAGCCGATCTCATATAGAATATATGCAACTCCCAATAAAAAAAGCGTTATTTAGATTTGACACCAAGCTGTAACTATGGGTCACCCAGTAAGAATAAAACTCAAAACATAATTTTAATGTCTACAAAAACGAGCTTGTTAAATTTTACATCAGGATGCAGGTTGTATTGAATGCTCTTCAGTAGGCAATACATTTGCTAAAATGTTAAACCCTATTCACCGAGATACATGGATGCCAGTACTTGGAAACGAACCCACTACACCAGGGCGACTCCTTCATTTTTTAAAACCTGTTTAATATCTCTCTGAAAACATCGTTTTTGCTGTACACGTTTTCTTCGCTATGCGAAAGATTTTTTTTCCATGAAACCTCTTATAATCTGGATATGTGTAAACTGAAGAAGCAAGTGTCACGGAGGAGACTTCCAGTGTCTGCAGACCCCGAAATAATCATGCGTGAGATCTTCGCTACTATTGACATTGCAGCGGCGATTGCAGAAAAGCGTGAGATTAATTTTAAAAGGGCATTTAGGTTTCTTGCAACTTTACAAAACGGGCCAATAAAAATGTCAAATGCTAAAGGCTAAAGCAGTCAAACATACTGTCGTATTTCAAATAATCTATCTTAGACATCACTGACAACGAAACCTTCAACTTCGAAGTCCGAAGATGAGTAAAAACTATCTCTTACTCTGGAAAGATTCAAATATTTTCCCATAAAAATTAATGGTAATACTTTTTTTTTGTTTCATCCAATTTCAGATAGGTGAGGAATCATATCCTCACGTTTTGGGTGTTAGTTTTTTCTTTACACGAAGTGCGTTAAAAATCTATAAAAACTAAAGCTCTTTTTTCAAGAAATAAACAATTAACAGAATACAGGTTTTTTTTCAGAAAACTTGATATCATTTAGTAATCTGATAAATAATTTTCATTCTTGGCTTAATGGCATAACAACTATCGTGTGATATTTAATGTCAAAGCCATCCTTGCCTGAAGAAGAGCAGTGGTACTGTTAAACCCATATCTAAGGGAGGATACAGAAGGTTACACCTACAGGTATTAAACAGAAAGTGAACAAAATAGCGAGACTAGAGTTCGAATTCACTTACTAAAATATCGCACTTCATTATTAATAGCGCGACGGAGACTCACCCATTTCTCATTCAGATCATCTCAAAATTTGACAATTCAAAATCCTAGGTTTAATGTTTAATTTCTTCTTTTTTTCTTTTCTAGCTTAGAAATACCTTTTATTGGAAAATAAAATACATTCAAATATTAATCATAGAATTGTCGGTCGTTTCTACATAATTTCAGATCATTCGAACGAGAATTGGTCAAGTTATTACATTACGAATTTATATTTATTTTTCTGAAAAATCCTCTATTTCTCAAATGATATCAAGTATTTTCAAGCAGTCAGTAATATTTTCATCAAAAGTGTTCAATTCAACATATTTATACCAGTGGTTTTCCAACTGTCGAAGCACCTTTGAAACTAGTCGTCTGACATCATGTTTAGGTGTGACGTTGTATGCATTTTAATAGTATCAACGTTTTCAAATCTTACTCTTGGGATTGGTTTCCTGTTTAGGGGAAAAAATTCAATAAGCCAAATGTAATGTGTATGGGGAATTTTTCTTTTGCATCCTCCTGTGTTTCACAAACAAAATCAAATAATTTTCTAATGATCAGTTTCTCTGATACAAAACAGTAGGCATGAGGCACCTGAAGAGGATCTAATTTGTCTGGTAGACCTGACAACTGAATCTGGCACGGGGACATAATTAATGAGCTTCCAATTCCAAAAAAACATGTGACATGCTTGTTAAATAACAAACAACCAGATATTTTCTATACCAAGAAGAGCTTAGTCGGCACAAGCCTATGATAGTAAGGCATCCACTGGGGATTGAAATTGAATCAGCTAAAAAGAAAGCCGCAAACTGAGCTTATCAACCATTACACTACAGTATCTACTTTTAATTTCTTGGTTTTGAGTAAGTCTGGAACAAGGTCAGCTTATGGAAACATTTAATGAATCAAATACACATTGGTTAAACGAGTCCGCTAATAATCTCGCTAAATATTCTTTAAAAACTCATTAAAAGATGTACGTTTAATTTTGTAATCAGTCTTATTCTTTTTGCATCCATTTTTTTTACTCAATATTCAATTGCCTTTGTAAATTTCAATAGTTTCGTCTGTTTTCTCTTTTTCCGCTGAACTTTTTGTTTTTAACTCATTTTATCTCCAATCATTGTCTTTCTCTTTTACTCGTTGAAAAGTCGTGCTCTTTGTTCTCTTTCTTTAACGACACACTTTCTTTCTTTCTTAACTACAGTCGATTGAATACGGTGACTACACCTCTGCAAATGGGTAAGACTGCATTCAACGTATGTCCTACAAGGGTTGATAGAATATAAAACACAACCAAACAACCAACCAGTCTTTCTTTCTTTCTTTCAAAAAGGTTTTGCTATTCCTTTATTTTCAGATTCCTTCTCTTTATTCATTCATTAATTTTCATTTATTTATTCATACATTCTGAAAAGAAGTTGTTTTTCATTCCTTTTATTTGTTTATTTATTTATTTATTTATTCATTTAGTTTTACTTAACTCATTTCTATCTTTTCTCTTTTCTTCTTCGTGTCAAAAAGATATTGACAATTCGTTCATTTTCAAATTCGTACTTTCACATCATTCATTTCTTTTCAAATTTCTTTCTCAAAATATTTCTTTCTGTGAATATTTGCAATTTATTCATTGCAAATTTCGTTACTTCATTCGTTTCATTCTTTTATTTTTTGTAATGCATAAAAAGCTAATCTTACATTCTCTTATTCTTGCTTATAATTCCAACATTTCTTTCTTTATTATTTTTCTCTCTTTCTTTTTTTCTTTCTTTATTTCTTTCTTAAAATTATTTTCTATTGAATATTTTCTATTCCATTGTTTTTAGTTTGTGTTTACTTCTTGTGTCTTCTTTCTTAACTTTTTCTTTCTTCATTTTTCAAACGATTCTTTCTGAAATTTACTATCTTCCTTGTTTCTTTTTTAGCATTCTATGTCTTTATTCTCTTATTATTCACTTATTTTCTTGGTTTCTGCTTCATTGTTAATTTTCTCTAATGAGCCCAGGAAATTTATTTCGTTCAATTTTCATTCCTTTCTGAAGGGTAGAACTATTTCCGAATTCGGAAATGAATAAATACATGAAATAAAATAAAGTTAAATTCAATTAAAAAATCCAACAAACTTTAACCTTTACTCTACAAAAAAACAAAACAAAAAACAGAAATTCACTATGGCTGTAAGAGAAAAAGATACCTATCAAGGTGTGCCAACAGCATGGATTGCTTTGATCATCTCCTGCTATCCACCCCTACCGGCTATTACTCTTGATAAATCCTCTAGATGGCATGAGTGTACGCACAACCCTAAGGAATGCAATTTTTTGACGGTCGGCCAACACTAGTGTATCAATGTATTGGAGTCCATAGATTAATGTAATCTATGAGTTTGTCCTTACTTCCCAGGAGTAGTGAACATAAAGGGCTCCAGGTAGATAGTTTGCAAGATGGGAATTTGTGTCAATCCAACTGCTGTTTTGTTAGGTGCTGCTTCCTGGATTTATTCAAAACACCACGCACCCAGTTTTTTATTTATTTCGCATCTATCTTTTTCTGCAAGCGTTTCGTCAGAATTCAATTGGTGCACCCATATCATAGTATCGACTTGGCTACTGTTTAGAAGAAATTCCGTTTTGTTTTAAAAAGAAATTAGATTTCCATACGATCGATAACTTATAACAAATATGACTCAGTTTTGGCTGTTGGTTTAAATTTGAACTGCCCAATGCTCAATGTGTTTTCGACTTAAAATGTTTTTGTTATGTATGCTGCTTCTTTGCCTGCACTGAAAAACATTTCTAACCGGTTACGCGCCATTTTCTATTGCTATGCTAAGGCTTTGAGCACGAATAAGGCATTGCCTCGAGTGATTCGCGCCAAATACACCGGCCATTGTTCACGGCCTTTCAAAGGACTAATTACGCTCAGTATAGAAAGTGGTGCGTTTGAATTTGCAAATGATCGGACGGCAAACAAACAGGGACCGCTGTTGAGAGTTAACGGTAGGTTGTGGCAGGAAGTGGGAGGAAGACAATCAGTCCTCGTAGTGGTTATTCGAGGATATTCGGTAAATAACAAATTGATGAAGTATGATTTGTTACATTTTGGGTTCACATTAGAGTTTGTATCAACATAGGGAAATGTTTGGTCGCTGAGCTGGTGGTTTGGCTGTGTTTTATGGCATACCAACCCTTGTGGGTTATTTAATGCAAAATCCTGTTAATACATTCGTATTACACATGTGTAATTTGTTATCGAATAGTTTTTGGAAACATTTTTAAACAAGCCAGAGCTCATTTGTTGGCACTCAGTGAAATCGTTCCAATACTATGTGAAATTAAAATATTAATATTAATTATTCAATTTAACTTCAGTAATTAGTACACAGTTAAATTGTTTCAAGTTTAAGAAAATGATTACAGATTTCTTTTTTATTCATAGATGCCCCATCTATGAATAAAAAAGAAATCTGTAATCATTTTCTAAATGTACCCTAAAAGGTACTCGCACTCTGGGTCTGAGTTGACCTGTTATAGATGGCAATGAAGGGGTATTCTACATTACCCAATGCTCGAGGACTGGAACATCACTATTAGTTTTTTAGTGACATATCCTGGATACTCATGGGGGTAGGGTTTATCATTCTGCAGAGTTGTAATCGGCGTATTCTACAACTCCAGCCAACTAGGTTAATAGGGAAATGAAAAAAACCAACTGGAGTGGTGTAAAATGAGAAAAGGAAGGTAATCTCTTAGGTCAAATAGTCCTGTTTCACCAATACATAGGACTCTTTCCGGTGCTGCCACTCCGGGCACTCGGCATTCCCCAAAGCTCCAGCATTACTGGTGCTTTCTCACCAGATTGTTTAGTGTCATATCTAGGACACTCGTTCGGGAGGTTACTCCTCTGAAGTGATGCCGTTGGTGTATTCTATAACCCTAGCCGACTGGGTTATAGGAGTTTATGATATTGATAACTTATCATTAATAGACTAAACTTTTGTCCTATCTGACTTTCAACTGAAAATATATTTTATTGATGGCCCTACCGATTCTTCCAATCTTTATGTTTCCCAAAAGTTTTTACCTAATCGTTTAGGCTCTTTCATTATTCTAAGTGATTATCCTTTGCTGGAAGATCGCGATGGTTTGGTTTCTTCGGTTTTATGGCATATTAACTGTTGTAGGTTATTTAACGCCAAATCCATTTTTTATGTAAATAATCAGTTCTATTTAAAAGAATTCAGTTTAGAATGAGTACACAGTTTTATTGTCAAAACATTTCTATTTTAAACTATTCAAGAAATTATATATAACAATTCAGTTTAGTGTAAATACAGTTTCAATGTCAAAAACAGTTCAATTTCAAACAATTCAGTTTAGCATAAGTACGCAGCTTAAATGTAAGTACAGTTTAATAGGGAAAAAATTTCTCTTTCTAGCTATTCAGTTTAGTCAAGCAGTTCTAATTCAGCTAATTCAGTTTAGTATAAGTACAGATTTTGTTTACACGCAGTCAATTGTCAAAACAGTTCTATGTTAAACAATTCAGTTTAGTGTAAATACAGTTTCAATGTAAAAAAAAATCTATTTCAAATAATTCAGTTTAGCAAAAGCTCGCAGTTTAAATTAATGTACGGTTTCAGTTTAGCATAAACACGCATTATAAATGTAAGTACGGTTTAATTGTCAAAAAAATTTCTATTTCAAGCCATCCAGTTTAATCAAACAATTTAGTTTAGCATAAGTATGCCGTTAGTTCTATTTAACCCATAGATAGGGCCCTATCAAGTGCTAAGACGCCGAGCCAGAGTGAACCTGGGAGCGATGGCAATGAAGGGGTATTCTGCGTTCCCCAAAGCTCCAGCATTGTTAGAACCTCACCATCAGATTGCTTAGTGTCATATCTAGGACACTCTTTGTGGGGTTCTTACCCCTCTACAGAGAAGCAGTTGGTGTATTCTACACCTCCAGCAACTGGGCAATGGATGATGGTGAGCAGTCTCAGTTATGAACGTAGATATTCGAAATTGATTAGACAAATGACATACAGGTCGGTTTATATTTACACCTTGCGGTTTTTCACACTAGCTTTATCCAGGATCAGATGGTGAATTCACTGAACTAATATTGACTTGCTCTGTCACCACAAGATATATCAATACAGATAAAAACCAAGGACCCAGTTCACAACACGCGATTTGGAGTCATCACAAGCAATGGCGACGTTATGACACAATTCATCTATTCATATGACCTTAGACTCAACGCAGAGCACTACATCAACAGCTTGGCAGTGGTAGTGCTTAGATGGATCGAGATGGCACCTGCTGAATGACTATATGTCTGGCAACTGGACTCTGTGACATGCCACACAAGCAAGGGAACAAAGTCTTGACTGTGAAAAAATTACCTTGACCACATCTCCCCAAATACCTGGCCGTCTAATTCTCGAGATTGTGATATCCTTGATTTTTGTGTGGGCCCGGTTGACTGAAAGCCGAACAAAACTCTCTGCAAAATTGAAGGCAAATATGAGATCAGCATTTTGCATTTGAAAAAAGCCTGAAAAGGCTGCAGGAGATTCGAAAATCACTGGCGGCTCTGGTTAAAGCTAATGGCAATTTATATGATTAAATTTAATATATAGTATTCCACGATATTTGATGTAATTTTGCTAATTATATCTGATAAATTTATATGTTTATCGTATTTCATTTTTTGCGTAATTTAGACGACAATTTACACTACGCAACAAGTGTATCTATCTATCTATCTATCATATTGCTCGTAATTATTTGAACAAATATCACTTGATATTTAGATCTGAATTGCCGAAAAATTGTGACAATAATAATTCATCTCCACAAGTTTTTTAAACCAGTCATCATAACTGGAGGTCTTCAGTAGATTCAAAATGACAGCAGGCCTCATCAGTTCCCTGGAATTTCCTCAGTATTCTCAGAGATATCAACAGTCGTGAAACTATCTGCAGTACATGCAGCAAACGTAGTGCATTTGGCACTTTCTGTGTGGAAAATAGGACGAAGTCACAACTGCCTTCTATTTGTTGGTATGGCATGTATATAATTTGCATTTAACCAGTGAATAATTATATATATATATGTATATATATATATATATATATATATATATATATATATATATATATATATATATATATTAGAACAGTATTTGTTGTAAATAAATCCCTTTTTGGGTTTGTGGCGAACCAAGTGCAATATGATATGGAGAGTGCTCAATATCTAGGATATAACTATTATATAATAATTATAAATAAATTTATTTTAGATATATATATTTAATGCAATGGAATTTGGTCTGCGACCCCTGGGGTTCATGGAGTTTTTCCAAAACAACAATCATCAGGCAGTTAACAAAATGAAATGTATCAAAAATCGAAAAATAGTCAAAAACCGTTGGGATTTTCTGGGAATATTTACGTCTGATTGTATGTGTGTGAATGTGTGTGTGTGTGTGTGGGGGTGTGTTGGTCATAGTTGTGTATTATAGTGTGTATGTGTGAGTGAATGTATATATAATATACGCAACATTTCATCAATTTATTATTATATCCAAGCCCGAATCTATTTCTTACATATAATGCCAACATTGTACAATATTCCAGAGTATATTGCAATACAATATATCTCTACCCCTTGACATTCATTGTGATTCTAGTCTACCATACTATACCCACTTAAATACGCTTGCAAATCAAATTTTTACTTGTTTCCCTCGACATGCAATGATGATATTTGGTTCCTTACTTATAATCACCTACACATACAGAAACAATAATGTAGCTACATAAGATACACAGAAGACTTATAACATCCGGTAAAAAAACAACGCGCTGCGCATGTACCTTCACATACACATCCACTATATACCACTCACACATACACACACAATAATACGCAACTATAACCCACACAAGCCCCCACACACTATGTACACACTGACACACACACACTTACACACACACACACACTTACAATCACACGTAAAGATTCTTACAAAATCCCAATGGTTTATGACTTTATTTTTCGATTTTCGATTCATTTCATTTTGTTAACTGCCTGATGATTGTTGTTTGTAAAAACTCTATGAAACCCAGGGGTCGCAGACCAAATTCCATGGCATTAAATATATATGTCTAATATATATATATATATATATATATATATATATATATATATGTGTGTGTGTGTGTGTGTGTGTGTGTGTGTGTGTGTGTGTGTGTGTGACTGTGTTACCCCAGCTAATGTCTTTTCTGTTATGAGAATTTAATATTTTTGATTCTTTCTGATCAAATAGGTATTTGAAATTAAAAGAGGAATATTGAGTGAAAAAAATCATTTCTTTGGCAAACATCATGAGAAGTCATGCCTTCAACCATTTTTGAGATCTTTGAATTCCTGCAAAATATTAATAAAAAAATTGTTCAATGAAAAATAAGGACGAAATTATTAAATAAAAAAATGTTTTATATTCTTCAAAAATTTTGCTCACAATCGATGACATTAAAAAAGAGAACTCACGTTGGTGTTTGAAAGAGCTGTTGGCTAATTTTCCATACGTCAAAGAACGCGTCACGAATATATGGTTGGAATCGTTTCATTAAAAAATACAAGTGGATTTTTATAAAGCCATCATCTATTCTTACGGTATTCTATTCACTGGAAAGAAAAACTTTATAATTAAAGATATTATATCGGTCACATTCGATGATATATATATATATATATATATTTCATTTTTTGTTTTTGTTTCATATATTTTTATTAGGATCAATGTATGAAGACTGTTATAATTTATTGTGTTTTCTAATATAAAATATTTTACGGTTTGTCTTGTGACACTGGTTTTGTACTTTCCAATTTTCTGTATATTTGAAACTCAAAATTGTTCCAAGCTAAACAGTAAGAATAATTTTAATGATGTTAGGAAACTCAACGCACACACACACACATATATATATATATATATATGTGTGTGTGTGTGTGTGTGTGTGTGTGTATATACATATAAATTGGATAATGATATCTGAAAAAATAGTTAAAGAAATATGAATAAAATATCTTCCAAGGAACTGGTGTTCAACCTCGGTTTTCGTGACGATTTGATTTCTGTTAGCATTTTAAAAGATCATAGTATCTGATGAAGAAATATAGGCGAAACATATCATACAAAAAATATTTATCACACACATACGGAGAGAGAGAGAGAGAGAGAGAGAGAGAGAGAGAGAGAGAGAGAGAGAGAGAGAGAAGGATAATATACGAGTGTCGTTCAAAAGTTTCAATCTTATCTAGAGAAAAGAGCTCTAACTATCACTTGTTATCAAACTTGAAAAATTGATTCAAATTGATTTCGTACTTTTCTGTGCAAGCGAGGCCCGTACAAAGATGAGAGGGGCGGGACAAATCGAAAATGTTCATTTAGAACTTTTTGAGCGTCCTTCATATATTCTCACCTATTACGTAAAAGTAAATAAGTGACGACGAGAGGACTTCAATGCACAAGGAAGGTTCAGAAAGTATCAAAACTGAAGTTAAAAGTTAACAAAATTTATATTTCCTTCAAATGATCCTCTTCGAATTCAACTCTTTTATTTATTTTTTTTTCAATGGTGGAAGCATTCCTAAAATTTATCTATAGACATTAGTCGGACGTTGTCCCATCGAATATCTTTTAATAGCATCCACATTTTCAAATCTTACCCTTGAGATAGGTTCTCAGTTTAGAAATGCTAGTAAAGAGTCTCAAGTAGCTAAATATGATGTGCGTGTACTGACCACCCCCTCGAAACAAGCAGAATGTGAAACAAAGTCACTTTTCAAAGCAAAATTTTACAAGTTTGAATTCAGAGTTTTCTTTCTCCTAGAGCGGTTGTCCTACTAAGTTTAAAGAACCCAGTCTCCCCTATTATATAACTGAAAGGAGGATAGTTGGATTAATACTTTTTTTAAGTGTATTAGTATTATCTAAAATAGCATCAGCCTTGTCCAGGATTTGAACTCGGTCAACCGACGATAACCATTCATGCTCTGGCATTTCCCTAACTGTGATGTGTATGGGTCATTCTACGCATTTATCATCTTTTGTTTGACCTAAAGAATTTAGATTAAAAAAAAAACCCATCGAGACCTTAGCATTGAGTACTTCTATTCCAGTGATTTTTTTTTATTGATCCAATCACTTCTGGCGCTACCTTTTATATACTGTAAAGCTGAATAGCGGTACGTCATTCAATGCCTTCAAAATTCTTACATTTAAAAGTAATTTTCAATTTAAAAAAGAAACGAAAGTCCCTGGGAGCTAGCCCTAATCAGTCTCACTCAAAATTGCTGATCAAAAAGTGCTGAGAATTGGTAATGACTCGTCTAGACGCGTATTTATCTTGACTTTATCATATAAGTTGCTCACCTGTGTACAGATCTTTATTTAAATTGCAAATTTGAAGTTTTAAAATTTAAAGAAATTTTCTCAAAACTTTTACATCACACATCGAACACAGTGTTTCAATGTGTGCACAGTTAACCGTAATTGAATATATGTGCGTCTGAGTGAGTCTGTGTAAATAAAATTCCGGATTATTTCTTCGTCTTCGGCCTATTTTCAACACCTCCCTGTGTGGTCGCCTCTCCATTCGACTCAGCCCAACCCTATTCTCTTTATTTGATGCGGTTATCCATAGATGCCTTTGGCTGGCCTTAGCCAACAATCTCGCGCGAGAAACCAACACCAAATTCCGTGGAATTGGCCAGAAGATGAAACGGGCACCCGCCCAAATCTTAATAGTACTACTTCCGGCGCACCTGGCAGGCGCATCTGCACTATATTACCGACAATACCATCATCACTGTCATAACTATTATTAGCATTACCATTAATAATAATAACACCCCTTAGTATGACTGCCGGTAACTTTCCCCCGGCACGGTTCCCTTGTAATATTTTCCATAAAAATCAATATGGAATGATTTCTGTTTTTCTTGTAGAAAACCAACACTGCCTTTAATTAAATACTTTCAGTAAGTTTTTCGATGAGGGCTTTTTGATTACATGTATATCTGTTTGCAAAAGCACGTTTTATAGAAGGTAACTGTCGAAATGGATTCGATGAGCTGAGTTCAAATTATGAACGAGGCTGTTTGAGCTTCACTTCGTGCAAAAACAGTTTGAAAAGGCAGGAATCCTTCAATCTTCCGTCTACCTCTAAGTAAACAGTTGGGCTCATTGGTTCCTTTATATTTGGTCAGGAAACCTATCCAGAAAAGGAAAGGCCTTTTTAATAAAAACCTGTAGTGAGAATATGAGGTGCATTGTTGCACGATTTTTCTCATATTAGCTTATCCAAAAGGTGTGACTGTTCTTACATAAGACTTAATCTCTAAACGCTTCCTTGTATATATATATATATATATATATATATATATATATATATATATGGGGATGTAAATGTTGAGTTGATGGAGATTTTAGAAAAGTGTTAGTTTGATATATTGTCTGCTTTTAGTAGCATTCCAACTTGTCTTGCGTTATTCTATGCATAGCGTTTTTGGAATCGTGTCAATTGTACGTTCATATTTATATGTTTTTCTATAGTTCTTTCTTACGTACTTTTTTCCCCATGGTTATATGATGTCACGTCTTCTTATTCAATACTAAAATTTTGCGGATGGATCAATTCGACCCACATATGTATTCAAATAATATCTCCCCCTCTAGATCTTAATGAACCTGTGAGTAATGACTATGAAGGAGGAATAACTCCCCAGATCTCCAAAACTCGAAACTTATCTTGGGATTCAGTGTCATACCTGAAGGAGACACATGGGATGCGATCTAAGCCCGCTGGCATGGTGAACACAGAGTTGTGAAGAATTTAGGATATATAGAATTTTTTTTTTTTATTCTGCTACGTTTATTTGTCACTACATATCTTTTTTTTTTATTATGTTAATTCTAATAGTCACATTTCCTAATTTTTTTCCTAATATATATATATATATATATATATATATATATATATATATATATATATATAGAGAGAGAGAGAGAGAGAGAGAGAAGAGATAGAGAAATAACGAGAGAGAGAGAGTTTTGCTGCGGTCTTCCTCTTAAGCACGTTTCAATAAAAAAAAATAAAAAAAAAACAGAGGCTCTTTTATCAATAGTTCTATATTGATTTTATCTTGTCTTACAAAAGTTTTTAAGTTTCCTTAAATTTGTCAGAAATCTTCTCACCAAGTGCTTTTACCCTATCATTGGTTATTTCAAACGATGTAGTCAAGAATGCTATTTTTCCCTAAAATCCAATGAATGGTTTCTTTTAATATATCAGGTACTTTCTACCCAGAGAATGTAGAGAGATTTTGAATATTTGTAGTTTTCTATAATGTTTCGCTGTGTCAGGAATTTTAAATTTAGATCACCGCATATCTCTGAGGAGAAGAAAATTTCGAAAAAAATAATTGTATACGATTGGATCAAACTTAAAATATGTCTTTGGAATTTAACCGAAAAAGCTAATGCTATAGATATCATGATCATTTAATAACATATATTGTTGACGAATAGGTCTTCAACCTCGAACTTAGTCTCGATAAGGAAATGTATAGACAAACGTGCTTTTTCAGGTTTTGTTCTCATGTTGATTATTCTAATAAATCAGGCCAGAATTCTTTGGGTCATCAACCGCTTCTTAAGGACATTGTAGTCTAAAGAAGTATGGGGCTCCTAATAATTAAGAACTCATATCACAGATATATGTTTCGTTCACTCGAAGACCAACCGCTAAAAACCGTAAATTTACTTTGCAAAATAAAGCTCTGCATTTGGCCCCATCCAGTCTGTTAAATCACCCACCCCCACACTCGGGCTGACAGCAGAGTAAGTGGGGGAGTGAATGCGGGCAAACCATTGCATAACTGTAAATTGATCTGCAATTGTTTTCTTCTTTTTCTTCTTCTTGTTCTTCTTGTTCTTTGTTTAATGGCATATAAACCTTCATTGGTTATCTAATGCTAAATCACTCCTTATTAAAGAATAGCAGTAATAAGATTTAATCGATTGTTGGGGGATATGAAGGTTATTACCGAAAGTGAACATAATTGCGTGACTGGTGTTCGAACACGCTTACTTCAAAACCGCAGGCCAGCACGTTAGCCTCTATACTTGAGGGAATCCTTACAATGTTTGGCAAAATGTATTAGCTCGATAATCTGTAAAAAAGTGGTTGATTAAGGGTATTGTCAGTGAAGAATATTATGTTAAAATAAATAATTTTGAGTATTTGTTATCTGTTGTTTGCAAAGCTACATATGCAGGTAGGTATAATGAAGGGAAAACGCCTTCTTGGACAATTATAATGTTGCCACTTTCTCACCCAATATGAACTAAGTGACCGACAACAAAGGGTCTACTATGATAATTTGTGATCACTGAGAGAAAAAAATCTCACAGGCATTGGGAATTTGCGGCTGAGGTTTAGTAAACGTCAGATAACAAAGAGCTTAAATTTCGGATCAAGCGAAACCGCTCCACCCCCAATAAGATCTTTCCTTCATCGACTAAAAAAATTACTACTTAACGTCTCCCATATTTGTGACTGATTTAGAGGAAGGCTGAAACATATAAAAAAATGAGTGGTGCTATTTCTTGGACCTCGTGTCTGACCTGTTCTTCTTTACTTTATGAAATCGTTGTCACCTCTTCTTCTCTTTAGCAACTTTCATCAAGTTCTTACAATGCAGCACAATTAACATCATATATTTTCTATTGACCCCTCTATATCTGGCAGGCACAGGACATTCTACTCTTCATGCATAACCAACTAGCTGAAAATGCGTTACAATCTTTTTGTATAACGTTCAGACTATGTCACCTTAAAGAAATGGTCAGTTAGAAGTATTATTAACGAAGGATATTATGTTAAAAAAAATATTTCTTGTGTCTTTTTTTTCAAATCTTGATTGTTTGGCGGAGAAGTTGTTTATACACATAGGTTTACTCTAATTAGGAAGAGACACCTTTTGGAAACTCAGAAATCGAAATCCGTTGGTTTTTTTTAATCATTTCGTCGTTTCAAACCTCAACTGCTATATAACTGACGACCAGAGGACGTTACTATAGGATACATAGCCGACAGCAACAGAACACTCACTTTATCTGTTTGATCTTCAGTTTTGTGACAAACATATTTAGAATCAAGAAACCCTTTTTTATGTTTATTCGTTCTTTTATATACATATGTAAAAAAAAAGTATTTCACTTTGATAATTATTTGTCCTATCAATCACCCTTTGATTTCGAAATTATCTTTTCTCTTTTTATCTTCACTTACTCGAAAGCTAAGAAAATATTTTGGATCAGTTTTTGTAGTTTCAGCACTGAATAACATGAAAATCACGTAAACAACGTTTTTAAAAAAAAGGAAGACGACCCATTCAAATAACAATAACAACTGAAGATTTATGGTCGTGATTTAATGTCGAAATGCAAGTGATTTCATAAGGTGATATTTCTGACAACAGATTTGCAAACAATTTCTTAAATAACCCTCTTAACCTCTTAGATACTCCTAAAAACATCACTCGTTTTATTTCCTTAGTGGAAAATATGTGGCGAAAATATATGCCGTATCTGTCTTTAATAAAACTGCAGTATGGGTTTTACATAAGTAGATATTTTTTTTATATGAAAGGTTAATATTCTTCTCAAAATTGCATCACAACTTATTGAAAAAATTGTGAAAGTATAAAGGGTGTTTTAAAAATTGAAATCCTTTCGTAATCTATTTACTTAATTAATTCTAGTTCAGATGAAGTAAAATTTAGATAGTGTAGAAACAACTCAAAATTCTACGTTTAATGTTTGAACATCTGCTCTATTCAGTGAATTCTATTTCAGTTATGGAAAAGAAAAAAAAACAACAACAATAAACATTAAGCATTAAACAAAGATTTTGGTTGTTTCTACTGATGCAGTAAAAATTGAGATCATTTGAACAAATTATTAAATCATGAAATGACCGAACGGGTATGGTAATTTTTGGACGACAAAATATACATATTTTTGTTGAATTAGTATACACACACACACACACACACACACACACACACACACACACACACACACACACACATATATATATATAAAGAATTGACTATAAATAAGTATACATCCAAATATATGTATAAAAATTAATTTACCACACACACATATATATATATATATATATATATATATAAATTTACCGCACACACACACACACACACACACACACACACACACACATATATATATATATATATATATATATATATATATATATATATATATATCTGTGTGTGTGCAAGGGTGTGTTTATGAACACGTGATGAACAATTTTTTTAAAAAGTCTACGTAATAAAACGCTATATAAGATCGACTTAATATCAAATACTCCTACGTTCTGTACAGGAAGTATTTCAGATAATGAAGTTATAAATTTAACTGGATTGTAGAGAAAAAATAATATTCAATACACTCATGAAAATGGAAAATTATGATAGGAAGTTATATGTCAGAAAATTTCAGTCATTTTGGGGTTTTTTAAATTCAAAATAGTACCAATTTTTTTTTTAAGTCGAAAAGAAAAATTAAGCAACAAAAAATTTTTCAGTGGAATTTCATATTATTTATTGGTTGGTTGGTTGTTTTATTTTATGGCGTATCAACCCTTTTCGGGTCATCTAACGCCGAATTAAATTTCAAACAATCCAGTTTAGTATAAGTAGAGTTTTTTTTACGAATAGTTAAATGCCAAAACAGTTCAATTCCAAACTATTCGGTTTAGCATAAGTACACATTTTAGTTCTATTTGACCAATAGATAGGACCGTATTAGATGCTACCATTCCGGGCCAGCGTGGATATAGGAGCGATGGTAGTGAAGGGGTACTCTGCATTCCGTATAGCATTACTGGAACCTCCCCATCAAATTGTTTAGAGTCATATCTAGGACACTCGTTGGGGGAATGTTACCCTTTTGTAGAGAAGCACTCAGTGTATTCTACAGCCACAGCTGACTGGCCAAAAATTATCTATGTATGAATGCATGTGTGCCACCATCCGCTTTTAAACAAGGTTAAAGTACGTGAAGTCACTTTTAAACAAAGGGTCTCATGAAAATGATATTTGTTTTAACTAGAGAATGAAAAAACAAGGTGGTCATTATTATTAAGAGGAAAATAGTGATGTGAAGCGAATCCAAGAGAAACGGGCGACAGATAATAACCCAATATCTATCTATAATTCTGAAAATTCCTAAACTTAAAGAATCAGCACATATGCTAGGCCACAAAAATCTCTTGAGTCGACCAAGCATATAAATTAATATTATATGCAAATCAGTAATAATGAGTGCCAGAGAAAAGCATTAATAACACCAAAAAAGTTGCAATATGAGCTCTGAAAGAAAACATGCAATGATAACCGCAAAATTACAATATGAGCACTGGTAAAAATGGTTGCTGAAGACATTAGGTTTATAATACCCAGAAATTCATACTTAGATCGTACAGTGGATAAAGGCGTTGGTTAGATCCAGTGATATACCCAAAGTGTGAGTTCACTACCCGGTGAAGGCAGTGGAGAACTTTCAGAGGGGAAATTAACAGGAGATAACTGACACCCATTAAACATGGCTCGTGGAACGAGAACAGTCAACCCCCTAAGCGAAATAGTGGGTTAAGTTCAAGATTCCAACCACCTGAAGTAAGCCGGAGCTTACAACGCCGAAACATTGTGATGAACATGGCGATAAAGATGAGGGCAAAAGTCCGAAAAATGTAAATAATGTAGGTGATAGCCTACTTTCAACACAGTGGTAAGATGTATAACAAGGTCCGTTTGAACAATCATTCGCTACCTGATAGCAGCAAAATTAGTCCAGTCCCGTCGGCATTCCTTTTAAGTTTATTGCCTCAGATATCAGTTAATAACAATGATCCTTACACTTTTAGTCGAGGCGAAACCTGTTACTTGGAGGGAGGACACTCTCTGACTGAAGTTATAAAGAGATGGCAGAATGACAAGAAATTGTTCTCTGCTCAGTGATTAACGCTTCTATGAAGACAGGTTTCAAAGTTTTCGATGTGAATTCAAGAATAGTTGGATTTCTCGCACTAGTGGTATAAGTTTAGAATGACCTACTGATCTGACAAAAAGCAACAATACAATTGAATAGAAAATCGTCGCCTCCGCACAATACATTTCGTCCAATAGACGATGGGATTACACCATATGTTACAAGGTAAGAAAGACGAAGAGGATTTGCAAGCAATTCAGTAGGGGCTTTATGTATGCAGCAAATCAGAGACCTTAAAAACCCCAAAACAAGAGCAAAGCTAGATTTACTGATATAAAGCGTAGCAGCAAAGACAAACGAAATTATTTAATTAGAAAAAATTCTGAAATAATATAACAATCCGGTCACTTTAGAAGACTAAGTAAGGAAATTTCACATGAGATGTATCACACATATACTACGCAGTGAAGCTAATTCTCGATTGAAGGCAGCACAAAAAAAAAACATGATAACAATAAACAAAGTAAAAGTTGAAAAAGATAAAACACAGGAGAATAGTGAGTTTACGATATGTGCAAGAGAGAGAGAGAGAGAGAGAGAGAGAGAGAGAGGGTGGATGACGGAAGGAGTTTTTAATCATTAGATATTGCCGTTTCGGTTGATTATAAGATTAAAGTAAGAGAGAAAAAATAACATAATTACCAGGATCTTGCCAGAGAGCTAAAAAATCGTGGAACATGTCAGTAACAGTAAAATCAATCGTAGTTAAAGCCGCTGGAACACACTCGAAGAACTCCGAAAATAGAAAAGAGAAACTGAATTAATTGATAGATAGACTTATTGATTCATTTTAACAGCATGATAACTCAACTATAATTACTTTATGTGAGAGATAAGAGAATTGTATTTATTTTACGTTCAAATTCGCAATTTTGTGTAGTTGTTTCGTAATATTTTTTTTTTTTTTGTAAAAGGTTCTACCGAAAACGAATAATTTTTTAAGTGATATATTTGGACCATACACATGACCAAAGCAGGTTCTTCCTCGTCAGGGTGGGCTTGGGAGTAATGGGAATGAAATGTTACTTCATTCTCCTTAAATCATCTTATGGATTTTGCTGCTTCAGCAAACTACAGAATGCAACTCAAAAGATTATCAAACATCAGCATCGTGACAATGTGCCGTGAAAGCAGTGGAACATGAAGGTGATGCTGATGGCTATAATATGTGGAACACTAGGAACAGTCCCCAAGAGTTAGGAAAAGACACTGACAGAACTTAAAATCAAAGGAAGAATCAAGACCATTCAAACCACAGCATAGATGAGATAAGTTAAACTACTAAGAAGTGTCCAAGAAACCTGAGGAGACTTGTTGTCACTCAGACTCCAGGCAAAAACTACTATACTAAGTTTGATGTAAAGAAAAACTCACAGGGTGAAATAATAATAATAATAATAATAATAATAATAATAATAATACCAAATCTACAAGCTTTATAACAAGCCATTATAACATGACATTAAAGAAAGGCTGGTTTTCTGACTTAGAGATACTAAGAATATTCCAAGAAAAGGAATAAATATACACAAAACCCCACTACCCAAACCGAAACGCTAAATACTAAAAAGCAAGAAGCAACTAACCGAAATGAATTCAAATTAATGAAGAACGAAATACCACCCACTCTAACACCACAAAACAAATTTTCACACAAGAAGACAGATGTATGTAGAATTACAAAAGGTAAACATGTCTGAAAAGAAGTCTACATTACCGTGCATCTGAAATCAAAACAGAAAGAAGTAAAGCAGGAAATTGAAAATAAACAATTTTTTTACCAAATATCCAAACGGACAACATCACTGAATTAAACGAGCTAATTTATGCAGGAGCAAAATTAGCTTGTGATAAAATCGGTGTTTTCTTAAGGAATCTGAACAGAAATACTAAACCTGGATAAGAAATTTGGCTAGAAGGACAGGCAAGGAAATTACGACAACTTGCAAAGATGGTAAGGAAGTAAAAAAGCAAAAAACATAGGGATATGTTGGGATGAAAAGACCAAAACAAAACGGCAGATAAATCTGACAATGAAACTCAAAGAGAAAAATCAAGAGATATGAGTGAAAGAAGGGATACTTAAAAGATATCGAAAAAAGGACTTTTCAAAATAACGAAAGAAATTTCTACCCACAAACCAATTGAAAATATACGAGCCCATACCAACAAACGGATGCAAAGGAGGAAAATCAATTTTGGAGAAAAATATGGGAACAGAAGGAACATAACAGAAAGGACGAATGGATAAACATCATGGAAGAAGAATTGCAAGGACGCGAAAAGGGTCCTGAGATGGTAATACATATGGAATGATACAAAGCAACACTGAAAAAAGTTCCAATTTGGAAGACACTTTCCCATGAGGGCATATATGGATTCTAAGCTTAAAAGAAACAAATATAAGAGAATAGATGACCCACTTCCTAATCCAGAAAAACATATCCCAAAGGAACCGTCCCGAGCAACTATAGACCGACAACCTGTTATGTGGCAAATCGGAACATACAGGTTTGGGAGGAGATATAATACAGTGTAAGCTTTTCTGATAAACAAAAAAAAGAATGCCACCAGAGAACAAAAACTGATTATCCTCTGTACATTGAGTAGCACACCCTCATAGAGATCAAAGCGAGGCAGAAAAATATAGCATTGATTGAGAACAAAAAGGCGTATGATATGGTCGCGCAAAACTGATTAATTATCGTCTAAAAATGTACGTCATAAATTTAATGACGGAATCCATGGAAGTGGGGAAAGTGGAAGCAATAGCAGGAGGAAAAACCTTGGCTGAGGTGAAAACTCTGAAAGGCATATTTCAGGGAGATACACTTCCACCTTTACTATGTGTAATAGCAACGATGCCATTCAATCATTTACTTAGAAAATGCTTGTGGAAGTACAATTTTACTGAATCGCAAGAAAAGAATAACCACCAAATGTACATCAACGACATCAAACTGTTTACAGAAAAATGAAAAAAAAAAAAAAAAAGAACTAGAAACCCTAATACAAACAATAAGAATATAGAGTCTGAATATAGGGATGGAATTGGGCATAGAAAAATATGCCATGCTTATAATAAAAATTGGACAAATAAACAACGAAATGAATGCAAATACTAAATCAAGAAAGAATCAGAACGCTCTGAGAAAAAATACAAATACTTTGGAATATAGGAAGAAAACACCATTAAAAAAAAGCGGAACGTAAAAATGAAAAGTAAAGTATCTCCAACAAATGAGAAAGCTTCTCAAAGCCAAACTCTGCAGCAGAAATCTCATCAGAGGAATAAACACGTAAACTGCCCACCTTGTAATTTACTCAAGGGACCATTCTTAAAATGGACGCGGGAAGAACATCAGCAATTGGCCCAGAGAATAAGATAAAGAAATTTTGATGGAATAAAATTTGATATGAAGTGAGTGACACTAGAGTCAAGTTTAGTATTTAACTCGGAAATGTTTTTAGGTGCTTTAGTGTGCAATATTAAACGGTAATTTCAAACAGTTAGATTAAACAGTAAATCCCGCTGCTTTCTAGTTTGGATACTGATTCGAAAGGATAACACAGACAATAAAGTTTTTAAAAAGAGATTTTATACAAAGGAATCAAGAAAGGAAACGATAGAAAAGATAAAGTGTTTCAAATTGTATTGCAATTTGCTGGAACTTATCTGAGAGAGTGTCCGGGAAAAAAAGTTCATTGAATTTGAGTATTTTTCCTTTCATTTTTTGTTTTGTAGAAATGTTTCAGAGTTCATACAACTGCAAGTCTTCTTTAAAGTTCTTTTCAGCAGAATTCTCGGTTGAATTTTCTTTCAGTTGTTTAACTTGGTAGAATTTCAGTAGTCGACTTTCGTTTAATTTTACTTTTATTTCTTGGGAAATTCCATTCAAGAAGCGAGTGACGAAACCTTACTACTGGGTTAAGTTTTTCCTGCCTTCAGTTCGGTCCCCGAATTCGCACTTTCGTTTGATTTTGGTTTTATTTCTTGGGAAGCTCAATTCAAGAAGCGAGTGACGAAACCCATCTACTGGCATTTTTTTTCCTGTCTTCAGTTCCGTCCCTGAATTTGTACTGAGGGTTCAATAGTAGTCCTCGAAAAATGTGGGAGGTCGCTTTTTGGTGCCCTGTCTGGGATTACTTCTCCTTTTTTCACTCCGGCCAAACCAAGCGCCACACTTGGTCGGCCTGATTTTGTCCTTAGAAATACATTATTATAAAGAAAGCTGATGACGATTCATTAGGCCTTAGATCCGAGAGAAGACAAAGGTAGATTATATGTGTGAAGAAAGATAGAGGGAAGGGACTCGCAAGCATTGAAGATAGCGTCGACGCATCAATACGAGGAGAACATTAAAAAAGAGCAAAGAAAGAACAATTAAAGCGATCAGAAACATTAATGACAACAGCACAATAAGTAAGAAACAGAAGTGGGAAGAAAAACAACCATATTGATATTTCAAGCGAGAAACTAGCGATTATCTCTCGAAAAGACCTTGGCAAGGAAAACTTTCAGAGAGAAACTGACTTTTTAATAGCAGTACCAAACAACGCCGTAAAGACCGATTATGTTAATGCAAAAATAGATAAAACCCAGAGTATAGTAAGTATAAAGTATGTGGTAATAGAGACGAAAAAAATAATCACATCATAAGAGGAGGCAGCAAACTAGTCCAAAAAGCGTTCAAGACGAGACATGACTGTGTGGAGAAGATGATCTATTGGAAATTGTGAAAGAGACTGAAATTTAGCCATACCACCAAATGGTATATAGATAAATCAGAATCCCTGAGACAAAGCTTGATGATTTTTATCATTAAAGGTTTTCGGACTATTGTCTTCATCTTTATTGTTATTTCCACAACGATTAAGCTGATATGTGCTCCGACCTGCTTCAGGTGTTTGTTGAACTTAGGAACCTTCACGGAACTTTGAACTTTATTGAATCCACGGGGGTCGCCTGTTCTGATCCCGGTAGCCATCATCATCATCATCATCATCATATCGTGCTGGCAGCACGGATATCCCTGACCCTCTCTCGCCACTCCTCCCTATCGTTCATCGCCCTAGGTAGGTCTTCAGGACAACAACCTGTATCCTCACATAGCTGCTGAATGTACGTTCGTGCTGGTCGTCCTGCTTTTGCGCGGCCGTGTGTGAACCGGATACAAGTGTTAAGTTTTCCTGTATTGTTACTCGCCTGCGGTCAGGATTGAACCTGCAACGTCCAGATGATTGTCTCCTTCGAAGCTTAGTCCGAAAATTCTTAATGATAAAAATCAGAATCCGCCCAAGAGAATGAAACGCACAAAATTCTCTGTTATTTTGAGATGCAAACAGATCACTTAATCCTAACTAGAAGACCAGACCTTGTGATAATTAACTTGAAAAAACAAACTGTCGAATTGTGGACTTTACTCTCCCCGCGGAACACACAGTGACAATCAAAGAAAACGAAAAGAGACACCTTTTTTAAACTTTTAAGAGAACTAAGAAAGCTATAGAATATGAAGTGACGTTGATACCAGTTGTAACTGTTACTGGTGGAATGTTCCCAAAAGGTTTGGTAAAGAGGCTGGAAAAGTTGGAGATCGGGCCGAAACCATCCAAATGACAGCTTTAAAATCGGACCGAATATTGACGAAAGTCCTGGAGACCTGAGGTGACTTGCTGTCACTCAGACTTTAGTGAAAGGCTATCCGCTTACGTTGGTGTGAAAAACTCAGGATAATCATAATAATGATATTAATAAGCATTGTTTCTTTCGTTGCTATTAATATGATAATTATTATTATTATTATTATTAGCTGTCGGTGTTAGAGAAGTATCTGTTCAATTGAAATATTTCTTTTTTGCCAAATAATTCAAAAGAGTAGAGATGGAAAAAACAAAAAAGAAGAAGTGGGGAGGGAGATAAAACTTAAGTCAAATGTAGCACTCGTTAGCCAAACTATACACTCGTGCTGACGACCTCTGAAGGTAACTAAATCATCGCTCAAATGTTGTTATTAATCAGCATGTTTTCTGTTGTTGTTATTAATATTATCCTTATCACTATTATTAGTTGCCAGAAAGGGACATAAATGTTCGCACACATGGTCAAGTCAAAAGTAGCTTTAGTTGGTAGAGCTATACTCTCATGAATGAATCCAATGCTGATAACTCCTGAAGGTAACTAAATTATCACTCAAATGCTGGTATTGTTGACGACCGTGGCCGAGAGTGACCTGAATGTTCCCTTTTCAATAGCTTCTACGACGAGGTGTAGCGGAGGACGCTACTCCTTTCCTTGGATTGCTCAAGTTTACCTTTGATACGTACCTTATAATGATGAGTGTTAAGCTAGGAGATATCAAGTACAATTTTTTTTTTTTAGTCTTTGGTATTAATCGACCTGGGATTACAATAACTGGTTCCCACTACTCGACTGCCTTAAAGAACGAAAGGACATGAGACGACCCAGAAATACAAGCCATATGCTCGAGACCAATAATACATCAGAATTTCAAAAGCAGCGTAAATGTGGACTTATTTCGAGTTAAAACTCCAGGAAAGTACAGGTGGGAAGAACAAGAATTAAAAGGAGAAAAAGAAAACAGAAATGACAAAAATGCTTATTCTATTTTATTTTATTTTATTCATTTTTTCAAGTGAACCGCTTAAGAGTTCTCTTAAAGAAAACCAGTTCACGTCTGTGTCAGGCGCGTAGATCTTAAACAACCCTTGGGTCTGGTATAGCCACAATATACCACTTATGACAAAAATGTTGAAGTAAAATATAACTCAACGTGGGACCCAGGTAACAGGCCTAGATGTCATGATCAGAAGGTGTTCTCTTGATAGCCAACAGAGGAGACCCTGTCGTCATCCAGCGTAGGTTGGCTGTCCTTTTTCAGGTATATGAATGACAAACCAGAGACGGAAATACAAAACATGGAGTAGGGATGTCAACCGACTTGCCCTGCATTTTAAGAGCAACCCTACAGGAAGAGGATATAAAAAGAATGATAGAGATCAGGCAAGAATACGCTGGTTTTCAGGCAACAAGCCAAAGACTAGCTGGCCAAGTTAGGACAGTAATAAAGAAAGGTTGATTTTCTGACTTTGAAATACTAGAAATACACCAGAAAACAAATAATGAACATAGATAGTAATACAAAATAAGACAAACCAAGTATTCAAAAACAAGATCAATATAACCAAAATGAACCCCCAACTTCTAAAAAAAGAAACATAACACCACCAAACAACACGCAAGAAAACAACACTGAGCAAACATGAACACAAGAATTTTTAAAAAAAATAGTAAATTCAAAGAGAATTCTGAAACTAAGAAACATTGAATGGAGAATAATTTAGACGGAAACGGGAAAAAATCGAGTATCAATATATATATCAACAAATAATACAACCAAATTAAATGAATTAATCTATTCAGGATCTAAATTAGTATGTAAGAAAATCGGCCTTAAAAAGCGCGAAGAAAAAAATCTAAACCTGGATGGAAATTTTTACTGGAAACTCAGTTAAAAAAATCTACGAAAACATGCTAAAATGATGAAACAGAGGAAAAAAATCTGGAACTTATACGGCCAAAAAGTAAAAGGGCAATACAAGAAAAATAACAATACAACTTGAGGAAATAAAACAAAGAGTACTGGCGAAAGAAGGAAGATTAAAAAGATATCGAGAAAGGGTAAAACAATACAGACAAAAGACGACATTTCAAACCAATGAAAGGAAATTCTACCAACAAGTTGGGGAAGATGACACGAAAACATACCAACAGGATGCGAGAGAAACCGAAAGATTTTGGACTAAAATATGGCAAACAAGAGAACATAACTAAATGCCGAATGTATGGGCAACATAACAAAATAATTAGAAGGAATTGAAGAAGGTCCGAAAGCGGGAATACCCATCGATTACCTCAGAACAACACTAAAGAATAACAAATTGAAAAATGCCAGGCCATGATGTAATACATAGATTCTGGTTCAAGAAATTCGCCTCCATTCATGAGAGACTAGCTCTCGAAATGAACAGATGCCTACAAGGAGCACACCTACCCGAATGGATGACTAAAGGAAAGACCACATTGATCTAGAAAGACCCCCTCAAATGAACTGCCCCAAATAGCTACATAGCCATAACCTGCCTATCAATGATGTGGATTATTTTAACAGCACTAACAAGGTAAGAGATTTACTACTCGCTAAGAATCCGTGGATTGCTCCCAGAGGAACAAAAAGGATGCTGCAAAGTATCAAGAGACACAGGAGAGCCTCTCTGCATAGATCAGCTAATCTTCAACGAGAACAAGACCAGACGGAAAATTATGGCTATGGCCTGGATCGACAACAAAAAGGCATAATACATAGTCTAACAAAATGTAAAAAATATCAGAAAATCATGAAAACCTGGAAAATCATGAAAACCTGGAATTGACAGCTGGAGGGAGAAGTTTAGCTGAAGCTAAGATCCTAAGAGGTATATTTCAAGGAGATACACTAACACCGTTACTATTCATAATTGCGATGATGCCACTTAAACTCGTACTCAGAAAATACCCAGCAGAATAAAAACTTACTAAATCACAGGAAAAAAAATTCACCAAATGTACAAAACTATTTGTCAAAAATGACAAAGAACTGGGAACTCTAATACACGCAGTGGGAATATACAGTCAGCAAATATGGATGTAATATGGCTTTGAAAAATGTGCCATGCAAGTAATGAAAAGAGGCAAATGACACCTGACAGACGGAATGGAACTACCAAATCAAGTCAAGATTAGAACGCTAGGAGAAACGGAAACATACAAATATTTGGGCATCTTGGAAGCTGATTCCATCAAATAAGTGAAGATGAAAAGAAAAAATTAAGAAAGAGTAACTCAGGAGAACCAGAAATCTACTCGAGAAATAACAATAAAGCAGAAACCTTATCAGAAGAATAAATGCCTGGGCTGTACCCCTCGTAAGATATTCGGGACGATTCTTGAAGCGGACCAGGGAAGAACTTACACAAATAGACCAAAGAACAAGAAAACTAATGACCATGTACAAGGCATTGTAATGCCTTACGCGAGGTCATTAGTTTTCTTGTCAGAGATGACGTTGACAGAATATATGTATGAAAGAAGAGGAAGAGGACTTGCCAGCAATTAAGACAGCGTTGACACATCGATATAACGGCTAGAAGACAACATAGAAAAGTGTGGAGAAGGACTGATCACGGCCACCAAAATATACTGACCACACGAGGACCAACAGAACGACAATTACTTGAAAACAAAAACGGGAAGAAAAATAACTCTATGGGCGTTTTAAACGGCCAATAAGCAACATCTCACATGAAAAAACGTGGACGTGGCTAAGATAATAAAACCTTAAGGGAGAAACTGAATCTCACCGAATAGCAGCACAAAACAACGCATTAAGGACTAACCATATCAAAGCGAGAATAGATAAGACGCAACAAAATAGTATATTTAGGATAGGTGGTGAAAGAGACGAAACGATCAATCACATAATAAGCGAATGCAGCAAATTATTATTGCATAAAAAAGAGTATAAGACTAGACATGACTGGGTGGGCAAGGTGATCCACTGGGAGTTGTGACATAAAATTTAAATTTGACCATACGAAGAAATGGTAAATGCACAACTCAGTATCTGTCTTGAAGAATGACACACATATACTCCTATGGGATTTTGGCATACGAAGGGATCATCTAATCTCAGACCAAGCCTAATAATAATCCACAAAAACAAAGAGAACGTGCAAAATTGTGGACTTAGCTGTCCCAGCTAACCACAGAATAAAATTAAAAGAAAATGAAAAGAAGGATAAGTACCTCGACTTTGCTAGGAAATTGAAAAACTGTGGAACATGAAAGTGACATTTTTATCATTAAGGGTTTTCAGACTATTGTCTTCATCTTTATTGTTATTTCCACAACGTTTGCCGATATGTCCTCCGGCATTCTTCAGGTGCTTGTCGAACTCGGGAACCTTCACGGAACTTCGAATTACGTCCTTTATTGAATCCACGGGGGTCGCCTGTTCTGATTCTGGTAGCCATAACCGGGTACAAGTGTTAAGTATTCCTGTATTGTTACTCGCCTGCAGTCAGGATTGAACCTGTAACGTCCAGGTTATTGTCTCTTTAGAAGCCTAGGGAACCAACAACTACAACTGTTATGTCATGTGTCCTGCTGGGCAATTCAGAGTGAATTTTGGGGACTTATAATCTTAATGTTCTTACTTGACTTGAATTACTACTATTATGTATGATTTTTTCCTGTGCTCATATTCTGATTTATTTTTAAGAGGCCCGGAGGACAAAAAATAGCAGAAAGAATCAGAATCATTCAAACATTTTTCTTTTGAGTTTCGGTAATTCTGCTACTAGTGCTCTTATACAAGGATGGCTTCGAGACTAAATCACACACGAAGGTTAATATGCAATTAAGAAAGAAATCAAAGCCGATAATAAGCCCAACTCTTCTAGGGTTTTTGGACAATCTTTTTATATCATATTGCATATGCAACACAATGTATATGTTATAGTTATTCTGAAGTATATTTAGATTTTTAAGATATAATTGACGTTCTTTAAAATGACAATATTCAGACATCTCACATCAGAAAATTAATATCATACGTTGGTGCTGTAGAGAAGAGATGATACCCCTCTATACGGAATGGACTATTCCTTTTTTAAAAGTCAGTTTACCTTCTAAAATAGTATGGAAATGTTATAACTTCTGGACAATACTTAAATTCTGTAATAGAATTTGCACTTGCTTCTACTTTGAAAAAATTGTATTTTCTTCTTCACTCGATTTCTTTTGAATTATAGCTTTCAATAACGTAAGTAAATTTTTTTAGAACTATTCTTGTTGGAGTCCGAGTTTTTTTTTTTTAGATTGTACCGTTTAGCCTGCGACTAACGCTTTTGTAACCGGTAATAATTCTTTCACTTCTCAAAAACAACAGTTTTAGTTCCGTGTCAGAAGAGATTTCAAATCACGTCGACACGATTGTAATGTAAGTATCGTCTGCTATTAGAATTATAACTCGAATCATAACTAATAATGAAAAGGGTTTATTTTATAAGACGTAAAAGGACATGTTAACATCGGTATAATATTAGCTAGTCTCGCTAGGGAAGACAGGGTATTTAACCAACACCCAACCATATTGATATATGGCACAAGACTGTTTTACAGTCAAGGCCTCGCAAAGAGGAAAATCCATGCGAGGCAGAGGCAAAAATTATTGACTCAATCGGCGTTCCACTAATGGGATGGCTCCGGCACAAAGCAATAAAATTAATCCTCCAAAATAGGTAAAGACTGGAGGGTCTGCCCCTTAAAGCCATGGGTGTGTCGATCTCAGCCCCTTTACACGAATGCCAGGCATGTCAGGCCTCCTTTACCGAAATGTATCGTTTCGCTAGGGAAGAGGACATCCGGCCAACACCGTCAATGCTTGTATTAAAAAAAGAACAGTTCATTTTATTCAGAGAGGGGTTTCAGTTTTTTCTCTACAGACTGTGTCATTGAACAAAAACTTGAAGTGATAGACAAAAACAATACTGTTTTTCAAATCAACCACCTTAAACCAGTCAAGAACAACTCACAAACTAAAGCCAGAAGAAAAAAAAGTTCAATTCAGCTGCAATTGTGGCTGGAAAATGTCTCATTCTCTCTGAGTACTTTAAGTGAATTACTCGACTACAAAATTTCCTGATGATATAGTTTTTATCTGGGTTACGATTTAAAGTATTCATATATTGATGTATACAAATATCATGAGAGTATTTTACCATCAAGTCAGTAGGGCTTAGAATACGCTGGCACAATCTTCTGCAAAGATGTATTCCCCCAACCCGAAAAAGAAGGTGCTCTGAGTATTACGCTAAACTGCAACTGATTTTGAAGCTCCAGTTCTAGAGATCCTGACAGTGTGGTGTTATCCCTTCATTGTCATTATTCCCATATCTACTGTTGTAGAGTAGTAAAATCTGTTATAAGTCAAATAGAACTACTCAAAAACTAATCGTATTCAATGGGTCTACTTGATGCGATATTACTGTTAATATTTTGTATTCAAATGTTTATTTCAGGCTAGAATTGTTTATAAATTAAAATTATCAATAGTTATTTAAAACTGTATAACTGTGAGCAAACAAATGTCAATTACCAATAGAACTAACTATGTGAAACCATGCCGTTATTAGTATCAGATAGGAATACTGAAGACCATAAAATTATGTAGAAATTGTTTGTATTGAACAGGAATATTTTAGATTATACAATTATGTACAAATTGTTTGCATTGTATAGGAATACTTTAGACCATACAATTATGTACAAATTATTTGCATTGGACCGGAATACTTTACATATTACAATTATGTACAAATTTTTTGCATTGAATACGAATACTTTAGACCATGCAATTATGTACCAATTATTTGCATTGGACCGGAATACTTTACATAATACAAATGTACATGTACAAATGTACATGTACAAATTTTTTGGACCGGAATACTTTACATAATACAAATGTACATGTACAAATTTTTTGCATTGAATACGAATACTTTAGACCATACAATTATGTACAAATTATTTGCATTGGATTGGAATACTTTAGATCATACAATTATGTACAAATTATTTGCATTGGACTGGAATACTTTAGATCATACAATTATGTACAAATTATTTGCATTGGACTGGAATACTTTAGACCATACAATTATGTACAAATTATTTGCATTGGATTGGAATACTTTAGACCATACAATTATGAACCAATTATTTGCATTGGACCGGAATACTTTACATTATACAATTATGTACAATTTTTTTGCATTGGATACGAATACTTTAGACCATACAATTATGTACAAATTATTTGCATTGGATTGGAATACTTTAGATCATACAATTATGTACAAATTATTTGCATTGGACTGGAATACTTTAGATCATACAATTATGTACAAATTATTTACATTGGACTGGAATACTTTAGATCATACAACTATGTACAAATTGTTCGTATTGAATAGGAATACTTTCGACCGTGCAATTATGTAGAAGTTTTCTGTATTGGATAGGAATACTTTAGACCATACAATTATGTACAAATTATTTGTATTGGTCAGGAATACTTTAGACCATACATTTATGTATAAATTGTTTGTATTGGATAGGAATACTTTAGACCATACAATTATGTACAGATTATTTGTATTGGACAGGAATACTTTATACCATACAATTATGTACAAATTGTTTGTATTTGATAGGAATACTTTATACCATACAGTTAAGTACAAATTGTTTGTATTGGATAGGGATACTTTAGACCATAAAGTTATGAATAAATTGATTATATTTGATAGGAATACTTTAGACTATACAGTTTGATAGGAATACTTAATATCATTAAACTGTGTAGGAATTTTTTAAAAATTAGAAACAACATAAATATATATATATGAATATATGAAAATCTCTATTTTTAAAGAATTAAATAAACCTATACGCGTTAACATGCCGCAAAAATCAATCAATCAATCCATCATCATGAGAGTTTTACTATTGCATCTAAAGAGCTTATGATTAATTATTAATATAAATATTAGAAACGAAAATGATTGATTGATTGATAGATTGATTTTAACGGCAGGTCAACACGCCTTTGGTTATTTTAGTTTAGAGAATCGCGTTTATTGTACGTTCATATTTACTTTTATATTGTTGATTCTTTTTCTTTAGTTTTTTAATATATTCCTTTACAAATAATCTTTAAAAAGATCTACTTAACCCATTGATGGGACCCTAGCAGGTATTACCATTCATCGTCAAAATGAATCTGTAGATAATAACAATGAAGGAGTACTCCCAAGAGCTCTGAACTGGAGCCTCACCATCAGATCAGTTCAGTGTAATACGTCGAACACAGCTAATTGTGTCTGTGTGCGGTTCTTACCTCTCTGCTGGGAATACAGTTGGCGTATTCTAACTCCCGCCTAAAGAGTGGAAGAAAAAAGGCAATGTCTTATAGAATTTCAAAACCGCATGATAAAAACCATATGATATTGTAAAAAGTGGATAATATAGATATCGTTATAAGCTGGGTGGTATAGCTACTAAAAATTCATGTCCATTTTTTTTTCTAAGGAAGTATCTGGCTTCAATCTATTCATACGAGAAAACTCGCCCTTTTTCCCTTGGTTAATGCATACCCCCTATGGGGTTTAACATCTATTTCTTTTTTACAGTCTGTCATCGGATTAAATGGAGCCTGGCAGCCTAATTCCGAGATTGTCAAGGATTTTTAAGTTGATAACATTCCAATGACAATCTAATCTGGGAGGGAATAGGAAGATAAGCTCTTCTTTTCTTGAATGAGCTTGAAACGATATAAATAAGTATAAAAGAAAATAGCGATAAGCACTTAAGTACAACATCTATATAAAAATTATAATATATAGCACTGAACATTTTATATATATATATATATATATATATATATATATATATATATATATATATATATATATATAATGGATATTTGTGTTGTATTTATAATGCAAAGCAAGCCAGTTAAATATAGACAAAACCAAGAAAAATATATAAATACGAGGAATATGGAGATAAGCCTCTCTGTAGATAGAAATACATCATGTTAAAACCTATTCATATATAATTGCATATGATTTTATCATCTTATCTCTGTTTATCTATGTTTTAGAAACATTTTTATTTCTTGAAGTAAATCAAAAAAGATTGACAGTCGCTAAAAGAGATGAGAATGAAGATTATTCCTCAAGACAACTTATTTGTGTCGTTATGTTTTTTTTCGTTTTTTGTTGTTGTTGGTGGGTTTTTTTCCCCATTTTCATTTAATGCTTTCATTTTTTTTCTTCTGTTTGCATTGCTATCTCTAGTTTGTTCTTTTTTCTTCTTTTTATTAGTGTCGGGTGATAATTGCATGTTTAGTGCTCACACTACTTAATACTGACATTAATACCTACACACAATTTCGCGCTCACATTATACTTTAATCGACTATCAAGTCACTGGCGGATCTATTATCGCGGTTGGCAGTCAAGAAATTAATAGGGGACATCTGATAGGAAACACCGTCTTACTCGAATCGGGTTTCTAGCAGATATCTGAAACTCCTTACAACTAATCTATGTATTTTTTGGAAGGTGGGGAGGGACTTTTTTTTATATAGCCTGTTTTTCTTATCTTTTCTTATTATTGAATTTTTTCCCCTATTTTTACATTTTCTACCATCTTGTGTCTTTTTACTTTGCGATTTACAACTGTTCCACTTCTTCTGATATTTCATTCTTTATTTCTCCAGATTCGAATTTCTGTTTTTATATGTACCTTCCTCTATTTTTCTGCGGCAAATTATCTTATGTCCTTACCGTCTCGAAGAAAATCAAGTGTTAATGACTTCAGCACTGTTTTATTTTATTCTGATATTTAAACGTTAAATTACAGAATGTAATTGTAGTCAGATTTTTCATCTTCGCCGAGCTCATTACTCAATTCCTTTTTGTTTGGTTTTGTCATCGTCGTGATCGTTGATGCTGTTGTTCTTGTTCTTGTTCTTCTTTCCAAATTTTCCTCTTTTATGTTGTTTTTTTTTTCCTTTTCCTTTCTTCTCTCTCATCTAATTAGTCGGTTCTTTTCTTCTAGTTTTTTTCTGCTGCTTTATCTTTCCAATTTTTTGACGAGTACTACTTCAGTTCTTTCATTCTCTTTAATCCTTTTCAGCTTCCCCTTCTTCACTTCGTGATCTTCTTCTTCTTCTTCTTCTTCTTCTTCTTCTTCTTCTTCTTCTTCTTCTTCTTTACTTTCTATTCTGTTTTTTTCTCTTTCTTCTTTTAAAACTTTTTTCATCTTTACTTTATCTAATTTTTTTCTTTTCGCTATTCTTTGCTCTCTTCTTCGCTGGAGAAAAAACTAGACAGAAATTACACAAGAATGTTGAGAGCAGTATTGAACAAGTCCTGGCGACAACACCCCACGAGACACCAACTATACGGACACTTGCCCCCCATAACGAAAACTATACAAGTTAGACGAACAAGACACGCGGGACACTGCTGGAGAAGCAAGGACGAGCTTATAAGCGATGTACTCCTGTTGACCCCCACATATGGATGTGCAAAAGCAGGACGATCAGCACGAACTTACATACAGCAACAATGTGAGGACACAGGATGTAACCCTGAAGACCTGCCGGAGGCGAGGAATGATAGGGAGAAGAGGCGAGAGAGGGTCAGCGATATCTGTGCTGGCGGCACTACATGATGATGATGATTATTATTATTATTATTCATTTGAGAGTTTTTCATACCAGTGTTAGCTGATGGTTTATCATTGGAGTTTGGGTAACATCAAGTCTCCTCAAGTCTACAGGACTCTTCTTAATATTCTGGCCAATGTTAATAATGCAGTGGTTTAGATGGTGTCCACTTGCCCTATTATTTCCAAGTCCTCAAGTGCCTTTATCAATCCTTTGGTAACCGAACGTGCCAATTAAAGCAGGTATCACCGTCACTTTCATATTCCATAATTTTTCAGTTCTCTAGAAAGGCCTCGATACTTATGTTTTCTTATTATTATTCTTATAATTATTATTATTTATTGGCCTTACATTGGAGTCTGAGAGAAAGCAAGTTTCCGCAAGACTCCCGAACTCTTTTGAGTATTCTTGTTGCTCTCTTGCGTATTATCAATTTTGACTTAAATATTATTGGTCAGTATGGCATTATTTTGTGCTGTTATTTGGAGGGAATTAGTTTCTTTTCTGAGGTTTCCACATCTTAACCATTTCCTGGTTATTTTATGTGCAATCTTGCTATTTTGTCACTTGATGTATCCGTACAGTTATTTTTCTTCCCATTTTTATTTTCAAGATGTTCTTTTACAGTTTATTCCCATTTTATCATTAGTGATAACGGCGACTGTAATTAGTCTTTCTTTTCTCGTATTACTTTATTTCTCGAATGCTTAAATTGTCGCATGTACACAGTCCTCAATGTTTATGAGTCCTCTTTTTCCTTCTTTTTAGGACACATTTAGTTTGTCTATGGCATATCTCGGCTGTAAGACTTTGTGCTTCGTTATCAAGTTCTTTGGTTGATTTCTCTTAGATCCTCCCTTGTCCATTTTATTAATGTTCCTGAGTATCTTCTAAGCGAGGTGTTTATTCTTTTCTCTTGCAGAACTTGTTTTCCAGAACTTTTGTTGTTCTACTAGACTACACTATCTTTTTGTTTTATTTCTCTTTGTTTGATGGTGTCTGCTTCCATTATTCCCAAGTACTTGTAATTTTCTTTTTTCTTCAAGTATTCCGATGCTTTCCTAATTCTATTCCTTTCATTGTTTCTCTTTTCCTGTTTTTCATTATGAATAATGTGCATTTTTCAATACCTGAGTCCATTCCAATATTCTAGCAGTGTATTTTTACTGTTTGTATCAGGGTTTAAAGTTGCTTTTTCATTTTTGCTGTGAAGGTTCCTTTTTGGGTCTTTCTGGATCAGGGTAATTTTGCCCTTCGTCATCCACTTGTATACGCTTGTTTCTTCTAGCTATTTACTCTTTTGTTGAGCTAATATGAAGTGGATCGACATTCATTTTTAAACCAGAATCAATGTATGGCATTATGACCGGGTATTTTAGAATTTGGCACTTTCTGCAGATTTCTCTTTGTGGGTCCGCGTACTCTGCTGCCTCTGTACCGTCTTCAAATCATTGTAGATTTTTTTATTATTCTTTATCCGGTGAGCCTCTCTGTTATGTTTTTTTTTCTTTTCCCATATCATCCTCCAGAAATAGTCTGTCTTCTTTGCATCCGATTATCGATTTGTTTTGGTGCATACTCTAGTGATTTGGACGATTTTTTTCGTCATTTTTAAAGTAGTTGTTTTACTTATTGCTTTATTCTATCCTGATATTTTTTGAGTCTTTCCTTTTTTGCCAATATCTTTTAATTTGTTTTTTTCGAGTTGTATAGTCTATTTTGTCTGCTGTTGTTGTTTTCGTTTTTTCTTTTTTTTTTTTCTTTTTTCATTTCGTTGTGGCTTTGTGTATTTTTCTTCTCTGAGTAGGTTTGCTTGTTTTTGTAGTTTATCTATATATCAGTTAATCCTCTTTTACCGTCCAGATTTTGTATTTCTGTTTGGGCTCCTAAGATTTTATCACTGACTATTTTTCCCCTGTATAAGTAGATCTTTTAATTCGGCCATCAAGACCGTTCAGATCATTTTCATAATCCATTGACCTTATCGGTTTCAACCAAGTTTTCTTTCCAATACTGATTCCTTTGGGATTGTAATGCAGCCTTCTTTTCGGTTACTTTTTTATTAACTGTACATTGTTTCTTTTATCTTGTGTTAACAATTATGGAGTGGTGCTAGGTTCCGTGATATTTTGGTTTTAAGTATTTTTAGTTGTAGCTCATTTAGTATGTTCTGGATCTTATTCTTCCGGACTTACCGATCCACATATTTCTAGTATCTCAAGGTTAGAAACCGACCTTTCTTTAAAATCATATTTGCTTGGTTGGCAAGTTTTTGGTTTGTTGTATTAAATTTAGCGAATTCTTATCAAATTTCTATAATCTCTTTTATATAACCTCTTGGTTTTAGGTTGCTTTAAAAATAAATGTGGATTACATTTTTGGTTTAATTTTTTTCCTTCAATACTTCTCGGATTCGTGGCTGCTTTATAACTGTGTACCTGAAATGAGAACACTCAACATTTACCGGTTGATAACCGAGTTCCCAATGTTATCTATTAAGGAAACATCTTCCAGTATGACACTCAGATCTCTACGATGAGTTGAATAGTATTTGACATTTTTTATCATTGTGGCTATATCAGAACCAGGTATTGATAATTATCTGTCCTATAGTCACAGATGTGATCTGGCATTCATCCAGGCAATAATAACTTTCAGCGGTCGGAATAAAAATACCTAAACCTTCAAAATGTGTAAGCTTTAACTTAGTATAAGTTTTTACTAAGTATAAGTTTCACTTTTTTTAATCAACCAGATTTTGCGTATTGATTTTCTTTACTTTCTCTATTAATTATATGGTTTAGTCATTGCCTTCATCTTCAAATCTCCTTTCTTTTTATTCCATCTCGAAGATTTTTGCCGGCATTATTTTGAATATATATATATATATATATATATATATATATATATATATATATATATAGGGGTGCGTGGGTGTACATTGTGGTAATATAAAGCATCAAGATATTTGCAAAATTTAGAAAATGTTGTTTTTCACTTCTTTTGCCAAATTTTATTTTTGAAAGTAAACTACATTCAAATATTTACAAAAATTAGGTTAATTACAATTAAACAATTTAACGAATAATTTAAATACATTTTTGACGTACACCTTTTCTCTGTTAATCTTTCTTTATCTCTTGACTCATACTGACACTCCTTCTCTTCTCCTCCGTCTTGATGTTGTTGTTTTTCTTCACTTTTACTACTCCTTTCTTTTATTCACTCTTGTCTGTATCCTTCCTTCTTCTCCAACTCCTTCATTTTATTACTTCATTCTTCTTCTTCTTCTTCTTCTTCTTCTTCTTCTTCTTCTTCTTCTTCTTCTTCTAATGATTGTCTATTCACCTCTCATACCACCTCCTCCAGTTTTAGTAGTATTTCTTCTTTCTCCTTTCTCACTTAATCTTCCATCTTTACAACTTCTTTTTCTCTCCCACCTTTTATTTCTACTCGCACTTCTTGTCAATTTTATCTATTTCTTGAAAAAAAATTTAATGCACTATCGGTGAGGCTTAGGAGACGCCGACTGTATGGCCCCCAGGCTTTAAAGAAACCCCTGGAGATAAAGCTAGATGGAGAATACACAAAAATGCTGTGTGCAGTTTTTAACACATCCCCGAAGCAGCACACTAAAAAAGCAACAGCTTTATGGTCACTTATCACCCATCGCACAAAATTTTCGAGTTAGAGTAATGTGACGGTGGCATAAAAATATTCCCAATACGGGAGTTTATTTTTCGCACGTGTGAAGACGGGGTGGCCTGGCATTTGATCCCTCAAAAAATAAGTTCCAGTTAACTGGCAGATTATGCTGGGGTTAATTTGGAGCTAGACTGACCGCCACTGGCAAGGGGTTTCCAAATTTCACGTTGCACATACACCTACCAGACCACTATCTCTTCCTACCCCTAGGATAATGGAAGATATGGGCCTCTAGGTTTAGATATATTAAAATTAATTATAGTAGTCAACAATTCCGGTTTCCAGTATAATATTTTTAAAGGAAAGAATAGGACAATTTAGGTGAGAATGACATGAGGCGAACGAAGCTGAAAAGAGAGCATGCAATTGACAACTTGACAGGCAGACAACACAATGAATAAATTTCAACACGTGGGGACATTAAAATATGACAAGGTTTTTAATACACGCGGACACACATATTCAACGAGTCGGCTATATTATCAGCAGATAATACATAAATACAAATGTCTTTCTTTAATCTTGTAATAGCAGTACTTAGGAAGGGTGGAGGGAGAAAGTCTTAATGTTTACTTAGCTTTTGACGGGTTGCTTCTGAGAGTATTTTCTCTTTCACGTGCTAGTGGAGTTTTTTTTACATAGCTCGGCTTGAATACGTCTGTCATCTTGTCCAAGAGCTTTCCGCTTCTTCACCCGGAGTTTGGCATGAGCCTCCGTTCACCGTGACCTCCGTTCCAAAACTGATATTCTTTATCTCTATTTCCGCTGACGAAAAAGGGTGCTACTTCCGCTTTAGGATTCTAGCCAATCATTTAGCCTCTTTCTTCTTCCCTCCGGTCACAGAGAGCAAACATCTGTTGGCTTTCATTCTGACCTGGATTTGTTACTTCGGCCGGGAGGAATTGACCTACATTCTTTTCTTCCTTCAACTGCCGGCCGAAGCTGACCCACATTCCTTATTCCTCTCTTAACGGTCAGTCTTTGGCGGCCTGTAATTCAAACACTGAGGGATAGTAGACCAGGTGACAGTAACAAGACGCGCAAGACACTGCTGATGAATTCAGGACAAAATAATAGATGACGTTTTCCAAATGACCTCTACGCATGGAAACTCTAGTACAGGCCAACCAGCAAAGACCTACATTCATGAGCAATTTACGGCCATTGGATACCGACTAGAGGACTTAAAAGTGTGATGGACGATAGGGACGGATAGCAAAAGAGAGGCAGAGGAATCCACTCACCGTGATGATGATTGATTACATGTATTTATCAATACACACAAATTTATACACACACACACACACACACATATATATATAACGAGCAAAATGTGACACATGCTCATTTTTTCTTGTGACGTTTAACTGGCTTGAATTCAGAGTTTTCCTTTCCCTAGACCGATTGCTGTACAAAAGTTACTCAGCTTAAACTCTCCTGCTATTTACTCATAGCTGGTGGGCGAATAGTTTTATTGGTTTGTGAAATGCACACAGGTTCGTCCTGGGTTTGAACTGTTCATTTCCAACGACGAGAAACGTAACACCACAAGCATCTCACGATGATGATAACAAATAGATAATAGCCATAAGTTATTTGCTTAAAAAGGGGTCGATTTTAGTGTTAAAGTGTTTACATGCCATAAAACTAACCAAACAAACAACCAACCGACGAATTTTCTTTTATTGTTCTCCTTTCTGTAATATTCCTTTATCTCTAAGGATGTTTATTTTCACCTTATTTCTTCTTCTTCTTCTTCTTCTTCTTCTTCTTCTTCTTCTTCTTCTTCTTCCCTCCACTTTTTAGCCCTTTAATCCGGGTTTATCCTCGACTACACCCAATTCAGAAAAGTAAGAATCTAACACTCCCGCACACAAAAGGGGTGTCCTGATTGTGACAGTAAACCACACTTGATTATAATGTTCCAATTCTAGAGCCCTGGTGAGTTTGAAATTCCAGTTTGTTGTGATTATTACTTCTTTCTCAATGAACTGGATTGGTAATACCATTTACACTCAATGACCTAGAGTCTCATGTATGGGTAAAATACAACTGGTCGAAAATTATTATTTTATATATAAAAATGCGATAATATATAACTGTCTACCAACAAATGATGAGAATTGTTGAATGGGAATAATTATATGAAACCGTATGGAGGCTAGACCAGTCGGCTAGAGTTATAGAATGTACAAACTGCAGAATGTCCCCGATATGACATTAAGCAATGAGATGGTGAGGCCCCAGACTTGGAATTTTGGAAATGTGGAGGAGCAGTTAATTGACATTACTCCCAGGTCTACTCTGACCCAGAGGGGTAATTCTTGCTTGGGTCTCATCTATGAGTCAAACAGAACTTCGCTTGCTTGGCTGGCGTGTACTAGCCCAACCGGCTGGGGCTGTTGAGTACGCCAACTGCGTCTCTGCAGAAGGATAAGATTCATAGCAACCAGAATTATCTTCCAACCGAAAAAAAAAATTAAGTCACCACAATATTTCATAGCCCAGCCAATCCAAATATTTAGAATAAAACTGCTGCTTATGAACGTTCCATTTGCAAAATTTGAAATATTTTAAAATAAAAAAAAAGGAAAGATTTTTTCCGTTTTATGTCAAAAGGTAAAGATACAGCTTTTCTTTCCTATTTTAGCTTAATTCCAAATAATTACTCAAACGTTCTTAATTTATTTTTGACTTTAAAATAAACACATGCATCTTTCTCTAGATTAGCTGGGACTTTTCTTTGTGAGAAGACTTTTTTGTGTTTGGCATACACGATAAACTTTTCATTCATTCTTGTTACAATGCAAAAAATATTTTGTTAAAATATCGGGATTTTAGTACATTCATTTTTATTTATTCTTTAACCCTATCTATCATGCATATTTGGTTTACATACAAAAATAATTAGATAAACGAAAACACTAAGCCATCTAATGGTGTGACTCCTCGCTTAAAGATTTGGGAAATTAATCTCAGGTACAAACTGACTCGGAATAGTAGTAATTGTTTGGGCCACATCTATGAATCAAATATAACTGTTTAAAAATTTACTCTCCTGGAAACCATTAAACTGAGTGGAAACAAATAATTAATTTTAAATCAAATTATTAGTATTAGATATAAATGTTTTAAACCATTTAACTGAGCGCAAATAGATATATTAGTGAGAGATAGCTGTTCTTAAAACAATGTAACTGGGAGCAAATAGATCTTTAGAGTTTGATAGCAATACTTAAAAAATTTAACTAGGAGCAAATGGATCTATTAGAGTTAGATCGCAGTTCGTGAAACAACGTAACAAGAAACAAATAGACCCATTAGTGTTAGATAGCAATTCTTAAACCATTTAACTAGGAGCAAATGGATCTATTAGAGTTATATTGCAGTACTTGAAACAATGTAACAAGAAACAAATAGACCCATTAGTGTTAGATAGCAATTCTTAAACCATTTAACTAGGAGCAAATGGATCTATTAGAGTTAGATCGCAGTTCGTGAAACAATGTAACAAGAAACAAATAGACCTATTAGTGTTAGATAGCAATTCTTAAACCATTTAACTAGGAGCAAATGGATCTATTAGAGTTAGATCGCAGTACTTGAAACAATGTAACAAGAAACAAATATACATATTAGTGTTGGATAGCAATTCTTAAACCATTTTACTAATAGCAAATAGATCTATTACTGTTAGACAGTAATTCTTGAAACCATTTAACGAGAAACAAATAGTTCTATTTGTGCTTGATAGCAATTCTTAAAATCATTTGACTAAGATCAAGTAAATTTATTAGCGGAAAATAGCAATACTTAAAACCATTTAACGTTGATGGAATGATAAATTTCAATACATGAAACAATTTTACTGAGTGGAGTCAAATAAGCTCTGGCTCGTTTAAAGAATGTTACTTAAAAACTATTCACATGAAAATCGTAAATAACACACACACACACACACACACACACATATATATATATATATATAAATGAATTGACATGAAATACTCCTCAAAGGCTGGTGTGACGCGAAATTGACTAAAATCCCAAAACGGGACTTTATTTTCGCACGTGTGAAGACGGGGCAGGTTGGCACTTGATCCCCTATAGAGTAAGTCCTCGTTCAGAGTTTTTCTCTCAGGCATATAAGAACTGGCATATTACGTGAGGGATTAATTTAGGGCCAGACTGACCGCCGCTGGCAAGGGGTTCCAAATTTCACACTATCACACACCCACCAAGCCGCTAAACTTCTTCCCCCCAGACAATAGAAGATATGAGCCTATAGGTTTTAGTTGTTATAATATTATATTGTAGTAGTCGGCAACTCCGGTTTCCCATGTGATATTTTAGAGGAATTAATAGGACAATTCTAAGCAAGATAACATAAGGTGAATAGAAGCTGAAAAGGAAGCATGAAGTAACAACATAGACCACGTGGTAACATAAAAATATATGATTCCTTTACTACTGTTATATACACTTTCAAAGTGTCAAAACATAATACTTGGGTAGTCCACGAATATAAATGTCTTTTCTTGACTTTTGTTTTTCTTCAAATTGAGAGAGAGAGAGAGAGAGAGAGAGAGAGAGTGGTATACAAAATTTGGGTATAAAGGAGAAATGGTCCCAAAGTTACTTATCTCATTTTTCGACGGGGTTCCACTGGAGAATCTTTCTTCTTTCACGGGCTAATAGACTTTATTCTATTTTTTTTTTCACTGGCTTGAAGAACCTGGGGTCCCTAGGGCTCAGTTATTCTTTTGTCTTCAACCCGGAGTAAAATGGCTATGGTTCGTCTGCCACGAGCCCTGCTCAAAAACTGACTTTCTTATTATTTACTTCCGCTGAGGGGAAAGAGTCCCCACTTCCGTTTTGGTGTCCCAGCCAATCATTTGGCTTCTCTCTTCTCCCCCTTGGTGTCCGGCGACCTGAAGTTACTAAGTACCAACACCTGTTGATACCCCTCTGTGACCTACATTCTTCCTTAACGGTCACTTTTTGACGGCTAGATACTGTTAATTTAAACGGGAGGATAGTATTAATCTTATTTCTATCGTCTCCGTGGGTGACAGCTGGTATCTTGTAAAACCAAATAACCGAATAAATACTTCGTAAATAAAATTTCTACTGTAAAATAGCAACACTTGAAATTATTTTACGACGTGAAGATAGACTTAGTGTTGAATGGCAGCGCTTGAGGCCATCAAGCTGAATGCAAACAATAGCAATACTTGAAGCCATTTAGCTTTGTGTAGGCAGGTAAACTCTTGCTTGTTTTGGAACAAGTTTATCATGAAGCTCTTTGCTTGAAAATCATATATAATACATATATAATACATATATTATACATATATAACACATATATAATATACATGTGAATAAATAGGATTTTGTATTGAGTAGCTATCAATAGTACATGTGCCACTGAACCAAATAATCGAAACTTCAGTATAGATGAGTCCTTGTAGTTTCCAGAATAGTAAAGGATTAAACAGTTCTATTTGATGCATAGATGTGACTCAACAAATCTGGATTAGGGTGGACGTCGGAGTAATGGCAATGAACTGATGCTCCACATTCCCCAAAGCTCCAGGCCAGGAGCCTCACCATCAGATAGCTTACTGTCGTATCAGGACACTCGTTGGGGAGTGGCGGATTCCACCCTCTGCACATATGCAATCGGTGTATTCTACAGCGTCAGCCGGCTGAGTTGTGATTTTTATTCAGAAAAGAAGAAAACAATTCCTGGGTATGTAAAAAGCAGGGAAGTCCAGAAAAAAGCACAATGTTACCAAGTAAGATATGAAAAAATCTGCTTGCGAACAGAGCAAAAAATGAATAAAATACACACCATCGTCCAATAATAATAATGATTATAGCTACCATTGTGTTTGTAATTGTGGCGAGTGTACTGGACTATGATATCGTACCAATCGAGTTCTAACTCCAGTCGCGCTATTACATTCACTTTCTGATTAATACGCATTGGAATGGTATGAACCGTTTTATCCTCGAAGCAATAGATTAAATAGTACCTCTACTTTTCAACAAAAATGTCTTTTTCATTGAAATACCTACGAAGGTTGATATGCCATTAAGGAACCAAATCAAATCAAAACTGTATAATTGTAACAACTTATCTGTATTTCTTAGGAAGAGAAGAAACCACATAACTATGAGCCAAGTATTTATGTAAAAGTTCGCAATTTAACAACCTATTACGAGTTGATATGCCGTTAAAAATATACCAAAGCAATCCTCTTTTTTACTTAACTCTTGTTTTTTGTATCTTCCCTTTTCCACACTTTTCTTCTTTCCCGTTGTTCTTTTCTGTCATCTTATTAGACTTCCTCTCTCTTTACTTCTCCTCTATCCACTTCTCTTTGGTCTTTTTCCCGGTCTTTTAAAATCTTGTTGTTGTTGTTGTTGTTGTTGTTGTTGTTGTTGTTGTTGTTCTTCTTCTTCTTCTTCTTCTTCTTCTTCTTCTTCTTCTTCTTCTTCTTCTTCTTCTTCTTCTTCTTCTTCTTCTATCTTTAGCCCTCCTATTGTCATATAGCTTACTTCTTGCTTCCCCTCTCTTCAAATGTTTTATATACAAAAAGGTTTATTTTCCGCTTCTTAGGCTTGTATTATAGTTACTCATATGTTTTGGTATCTTTTACCTCCCAGAAGTCCTTATGTTTGTTTCATTTTATTTATCACATTCTCAAGTATAATAAAGTATAATAACTCTGCATATTTTCTACAGTCCATACGTTTTTTTTCTTTTTTTTTCCCTCCCTACTTGTCAATCAACATATACGGCTACACCAATTAGTTTCTCCATTACTCAGATAATATCACTTCTGTGCAAAGTACCACAGCCAAACAATTTGATACCTGGCATAATTCTCATCTCTCTTCAAAGAATTCAACAGCGAGAAAACTTTCTCCTTTTTTAAAAATTGTTTTTATGTTAGTTTCGGTTATTTAGTTTAATGACATATCAACCCTTGCGGATTATTTAATGCCAAGTTATGTTTACAAATTTAATTTTTCAGTGGAAAGTTTGTGGCCAACATTTTTTAAACGAGCTTGAGATCATTTGTTTGCACACAGTTAAATCGCTTCAAGTATTGCAATTTATTATTCGTACACAGTTAAACGGCCTCAAGTACCGCTACACAATGCAAATAATTCTATAATTATTTGCTCACAGTTAGATTATTTAAAGCATTTATATCTGATACTAAATATTTGGGTTATTATTAATCATATGTTTGCGCGTAATTTAATGGTTTCCTGTATAGTAAATGATTAAACAGTTCTATTTGACTCATAGAAAGGACAGTAAGAGGTACAACTCCGAGTCGGTGTGAAGCTGGGAGTCATGGCAATTAACTAGTTCTACACATTCCTCAAAGCTCCTGACCTGTAGTTTCACAATCAGATGGCTTAGACCCATATCCAAGACATTCATTGGGGTGGGGGATCTTACCCCTCTGTAGAGATGTAGTCAGCGTATTCCCAGCCGACTGAGCTGTGACAATTAAGAAAAAAACCTCCACGGTTCTGTAATAACCAGGGAAAGACACTGAGGCAAAGAAAAAAACACATAGTTACCAAGGAGGGTATGAATATATCAGTTAATATACAGAATAAAAAACAAAAAAATAAAACTCTCTAGCAGAAACCTTATCAAGGGAACAAATACCCGGGCAACAAGACGCAACAAAATATCATATGTAGATTATCCACTCATAGAGACGAAACGATCAATCAAATAATAAACGAATGCTGTAAATTTGCGCTGAGATAGTATAAGAGTAAGCACAGCTTAAAGAGCAAGATTATCCACGGGGAATTGTGTAAGAATTTTAACTTTAACCTGAATAAAACTGAATGAAGATGAAAAGAGAGATAAGTACCTGAACCTTCCAAGGGAACTGAAAAAACTGTGGAACATGAAAGTGACAGTGATACCAATTGTAATCGGTGCGCTCGGCATAGTCACCAAAGGATCAGTAAAGGGGCTCGAAGAATTGAAAATAAGACCGCGAGTGGAGACCATCCAAACTACAACACTTTTAAGATTGGCCAGAATACTGAGAAGAGTCCAGTAGACTTGATGAGACTTGCTGTCACTCAAATTCCAGTGAGAATCTACCAGCTGGTGTAAAAAACTCTCAAAAGAGTACTGATAGACTATATATGTCCAGAAAAGAAGCAGGAAGAGGACTTACCAACATTGAGGATTGTGTTGATGCATCAGTAGAGAGTACATTAAAAGAACATAAATAAGTAGAGTTAGAGACCTTAATCAAAGTCATCTGGAAGGCTCCCTTTTCAATAGCTACAACACCGAAGTGTACGAGAGGGTTTTACTTAATTTCCTAGATTGCTCCTCTTTACCTTTGATCCGTACCTTATAATGCTGAGTGTTACGCAAGGCTCCATCAAGTACCATTTTTTGCGTCTTTAGTATGACTCGACCTTGAATAGAACCCTGGTCTCCCGGACAACAGCCGAACATTCTCATTAAGCCAATGAAAGACAAATTAGTGCTGCCAGTAACAATGATGGCATTATGAGAACAAACAGAAAAACAACATATCCTAAAAAACAGAAATGGGTAGAAAAACAGCGTTACGGATATGCTAAATGACAAACTGGCGGCATTGAAGAACTGGACATCTTTAATAAAGAGAAATCTCAAGAGAGAAAGTGAATCTCTTTTATTGTAATTCTAAACAACGTCATGAGGATGAATTATATTAATGCGAAAATTGATAATACATAACAGAATAGCAAGAGAAGGTTATTTTGAGATAGACAGTAATCGATGAATTAAATAAGGGAATGGAGCAAACTACCACAAAATGACAAGCAAAAATGATAAAACAAAAGAAGACCGCTGGAACAGGTTTGGAAAAAAAGGAAAAGGTAACACATCAATTAAAACGAAAGATACAACTCGAGGAAATAAACCAGAAGATACCGGCGAAAGAAGGAAGACAAAAAAGATGATAATAATAAAACAATACAGACAAAAAAAGGACATTCCAAAACAAGGAAAAAATCTACCAGCAAATAGGGGTTAAATGCATGTATACATGCCAACAACCAAAGAATAAAGAAGCAAAACAATTTGGGAGCAAAGTATGGGAACAAAGAGAACATAACAGAAAAGTCGAATGGATAAACAACATGGGTTAAAAAATAAAGGACTGAAAGAAGCACCGAAGGCAAAAATACACCACGACTCATTCAGAGCAAAACACAAAAATGTACCTAACTAGAAAACTCTAGGGCATTATGACATACATTGATACTGGATTAAAAAATTCACTTCCATCCATGGATAATCGAAATGAACAGATGTCTACAAGAAACAGATATACCCGAATGGATGACAAAAGGAAATACCAACCAGATCCAAAACGAGCCCCCAAAAGAAACCACTCCCAACAACTACAGACCCATAACGTGCCAGGAAAATATCAACGGCCCAAATCTTCCGGGAAGATGCGCTATTATCATTACAATTTGTTATAGCGATAATACCATTCAATCACATACATTACGAAATGCACAGACAAATACAAGTTTCATAAATCGCTGCAAAAATAATCAAATATCTTATGTACATGGGCGACATCAAATTGTTGGCCAAAAATAAAAATAAGATTGCGATGGAAAAATGTGTTATGCTTATAATGAAAAGCGGAAAACGAAAAATATCAGAAGAAATAGAACAACATAATCAGGAATAAATCAGAACTGTCCGAAAAAAAAAAGGAAACTTAGAAATACTTGGGAATACTGGAAACGGACACCATTAAACATGCGGAAATGAAAGAAAATATAAAATAAAAGGAGTACCTCGGGAAAAAGAGGAAACTGCAAAAAACCAAACAACATAGCAGAAATCTTATCAAAGGGATAAACACTTAGCCTGTTCTCCTCAATAGATACTTGCGAACCATTCTTAAAGTGGACGAGAGAAATTTAACAAATGGACCAGAGAACATCCCAGAGACGACACAGGCTTACTTTATGTGTGACGTGGTATGCTGCCGAGAGAAGGAAACGGAGATCAATTCCCCTACCCTTCTGTGTTTGAATCAACAGTCACTAAGATTGACCGCTAAAACGGTAGAAGAATGAAGGTCAATTCCTCGCACTCCATCACATGCAGCCTGTTGAACAAAGAATGGAATCCAGGTCACTCGGGTATCATGACAGGATCCAATGGTTGGAGATGAGAAAAGTCAAATGATTGGCTATAGACCCTTTAGCACCAAAATGATACCTTTTCGTCTGAGGAAATTTGGAAAAGAATCTTCAGTTTGAGGACAGAAGTCGGCGGATAAAGACTCCGGGAAAACTCCCGTAAAGAGAGTAGAACAGAATCTTTGGACAGAAGTCAGCAGAAAATGCGCTGATTCAGCCAGATTCGTGGGATGCCACTCGCCCGTAAAAGAAAGGAGCCTGAAAATTAAGCCCTGTCAAAGATAAGTTCAACTGAAACTGTTTTTCCTTCTACTCTTTCTAAATAGTGGAATTATATGTATTCAAAAAAAGAAAGAGAGAAACTGAAAGTATTCTGTTTCATCAACAGTAAATTAGTGAATGGACTTTGTTATATGCTTCAGCCCGGCGACTTAAGCACTTTCTTAAGTAAAAGAAAAACGAAAGAAAGAAAAAAGGAGAAAGAAGAAAAGGACTGTTGAGAGACATTTATGCTTGATACTGCCTGCTGTCTTAATATAGCCTGTATTTCAAAAAGAAAACAGAAACGAAAAAGGAACTGTTTCGTAAATCTTATCATTATTTGTCTGGTTGTCGCCTATTAAAACTTTGTTATATTTTAAATGCACCCTTATGTTAAAATATTTTGGTTGTGTTATTTATCTATTGAGTCTCCCTCTTTTGCACATATCATTTTCAGCTTCGTATCGCTTTCATTAATTCTCGTTAAATGTCTTATTCATCTTAAAACATCACAAGGGAATTTTGGAAATTTGACTACAGTTAATATTTCTTTTTACCTTGAAGTCCATGTTTTCCGTTATCCGAGGGGGTTGAAAACAAGGGACTTGGTGGGGTATGTGAAAATAAATTGGAAACCCCCGTTGATATCGTCGGAGATCAGTCTAGCCCCAAATTAACTCCCACATTATTTGCCAGTTTACCATATGCCCGAAGAAGGTGTCTTGACAAGGACTTATTTTTGCGGAGGGTCAAGTGCCAGACTGCCCTCGACGTCACATGCGCATAAAATGAACTCTCGACCTGGGATAATTATTTATGCAGCGTCACAGTATGTGCCAAGAAAAGGAAGAGGAAATCCTAGAAGAAATAGAAGCAAAAAAAGCGAAATAGAGGTGAATGATTCGTTAGATGTATCAATTAAACCAATTTAAACAAAATGACTTTTCGTAAAGTTGACCATTGAACATATTTTGAAGAGAAGTTAACATTTTAATTTCCGTCATTAACGAAACTCATAATGGTTTGTCAAGAAATTCGTTTATAAAAATTTCATCCCATATTCGTTTGAAGTTATTTGCAGAAAAGGGTTTTGTTTTCATATCTTGTGTTCAAGGATAAAGACGTTTGTTTATTTGATTGAACATTTGTTTGGTCGGTAGGTATTACGATATATCAACCCTAGATACATAATTTAATGTAAAAGCCAGTTTCATTTAATAATGATAACAATTTCTATGCAAATATGGCCTATTTTAATTGAAGTAACTTTCAAATGCCTCAAAAATTCAGTCAGCTCGAGTGAGAAGAGATTTATTTATGCCTTTCTGAAAGAAATTAGCACCAAGTAAACTGCTTCGACGAGGATTTGAACTTGAGTCGCCAATTCAGTTTCTGACGACGATAATAGCACACCAACTATGCAATTGTTTACAAAAAGTACACCACCTATATAATTGTTGACTAGAGGTTATTGTAATTACTTGTAACTACAATAATCTTTCGTGAACAATAGTTGTTTCAAGTAGCTAATCCTAATACAATTATTTTTCTTAGAGTATTTCAGTTTCAAGAATTTATATCTCATACTGATAATTTTTAAACGAAAACTCTATGGGTAGTGCTACTGAAAGTCTGAAAAGGTCACATCATTTCCGAGAGTTCTAGAGCAGAAGCCTCAACACTGGATAGAGTTTAGTGCCATAACAATGACAGCCATTTTGTGGGGGTCGTGTTTCTTTGTTTAACGGCATATCAACCTTCGTGAGTTTTTAATGCCAAAGCCATCCTTTTAGAAGAACGAGAATGATGCAATTTAACATATAGCTGAGTGAATAAGGGGGGTTCATACCCTTCCAAAGGTATTTGTCTGTAAGTGAACGTAATTGCGTGACTAACGTTCGAATTCGCTTATTATGATTCCAAAGTCTACAGATTTAACCATTACAACACAAGGACAGCCCCTCAAAATTTTGCAGGAGTTACAATCCAACTGAGCAGTCCAGAATGAATATTTAACTATTGATATATTATGGATTTCTATCAAAGAAATTGATCAGTTTTAAATGTTTTGATGCTTTTTATTCCTTTACTTTCTTAGCATCATCATGATTATCATCATCATCGTCAAGTCACGTTGATAACAAGGACTTTCATGACTTTCCAACCGTCCCAATCATATATCACTTCTGACTGGTCATTCAGATAGCATCCAGTGTCCGCACAGTGTTGTTGTATGAAAGTCTTTGCTGGTCGGCCGAGTCTAGCTCATCTATGTGTAGGAGTCCATAGAACATCGCTTATCAGTTCATACTTCTGTCTCTTACGCAAGATTTGTAGTTTGCTACTCAAAAACTCCGGTGATTTACTCAACAAAATAGATAATATAAATATGGAAAACAAATAATATTCAAACAAAACAAAGAATGTTCATTCACCCTGATAAAGGTGTAACGTTTTCACATTAAAAAAACGAAACGCTTAACGTTGGCAAATATAAAATGATTTCCTTGACTTTCTTCATATATATATATATATATATATATGTGTGTGTGTGTGTGTGTGTGTGTGTGTGAGAGAGAGAGAGAGAGAGAGAGAGAGAGAGAGAGTGTGTGTGTGTGTGTTATTTACCATAACTTATTTTAATTATAATATTTGCAATGTAAAGGAAGATATGTGCATATCCGAACAACTTATATAATGCATTGACGCCTCTATAGCAATTTACCATGAAAAAAATTAAAAAGCTAATCTTGATATTTTTAACAGTATACACAGGCAAAGCATAGGATTGTGCAAGTACAGTATCTTTCATAATTGTTAGACTTTTTCATTTTTCCTTTTTTCTATTTACTGAACTGAATTTTCATCTCATGAATAAGCTTTTCGGGTGTGGAGGACGTTAAAAATGTTCGGCGTAGCCATACACCGAATATGAACGTGAGTTTTATCGTGCCTCGACTAATGAAAATCTCGCTGGAATATGCGTATTGAATGCCTATTTGGATGAAAAATTATATCCCGATCGTTGTCTATTTCAATTTCGATACTTTTTAATGCTCCATCACTATCTCTCTGTCTCTGTCTCCATTTCTGTTTCTCTCTCTCCTCTCTCTCTCTCTCTCTATCTCTCTCTCTCTCTCTCTATCTCTCTAGATAGATAGATAGATAGATAGATAGATAGATAGATAGATAGATAGATAGATAGATATCCCATTGTTCTAATATCTCTCTTTCTGTTTGTGTATCTCTGCTATTACTCGCAGGTCTACTCTGATTCTGAACTCGTAGTTCCTGTTAAGGCCCTAATTATGGGTTAAATAAAACGGTTTCATCATTTTTTTTCTACTGTGAACAATTTAAATGTGGTAAATACTTTTTTTTTTACTGAGAACAATTTAAATGTGGTAAATGCTCGATAGAAATACTTGAAAGAATGTAAATGTTAGCAGATATAACTATTAGAGTGAGATAACAATACTTAACACCATTTAACTGTATGCAAGGAAGTCAGCTCCTTCTCGTTTAAAAATTATCACCTAAAAACTATTCGTTTACAAATAATATATATATGATATACATACGTGTATATGTATGAACAGAATTTGACATTGAATAACCAAAACAGTTTGATATGCCGTAAAATATAGCCGACTAACTATCTATCTCATTTTGTGTGCTCTTCTGTACATTTCTCTATTAGTGAACTAATCAATATGAAAGTATAAAGATGATGAGAATTGAAACTCTGCTTCTAGAATGGTCTTAAAATATCTAATTCATTAATCAGTTTTCTCCTCTTAAACCGATTTTTTATCAATAAAGAAAAGAGTAAAAAAAGCCTCCTCATTCCAATTGCAGAAGTTTAAAGAATGCATTGTTGTGTCTCTTATCCAAACTGGCAGATATTGTTTCTCTATCTTAAGTACTAGCATCAGTTTATTCTACTGGTGTCCTCAAATTCCTTAAATTATTTTATTAGTTTCATTTACTTTCTCTTAGGTTTGTTTGTTTTTTGTTTGTTTAGATTTTATGGCATATCAGCCTTTGTAGGTTATTTCATGGAGGATTCATTTTTATACATATAAACAGTTCTATTTCAAGTAATTTAGCTTAGAATTATTAGGCAGTTTAAATCGCAGTTTTCTCTAAGAATTGTCGCATCTCTCTGAGATCCTAAGTTTGTAAATAAACAGAGTTTAAAAATGGAAGCCAACAACAGATATCATATTAAAATAATCAAAAACACATGAAACAGCATAGAAAGGATATCATGAAGACTTCATGAAATAATACGTTACTGAGACAAGGTAGACATTTCCTTCTTTGATTTGTTCGTTTATTAGTGTTGGTGTTGTATAGCATATCAACGATTATAGGTAATTAAATGACATATTCTGTTTATATATATATATATATATATATATATATATAATATATATATATATATATATATATATATATATATATATATAATGTGTGTGCATATGTGTATGTGTGATTTTTAAATGAATAGTTTGCAGCAGTTTACAAATGAGTAATTAGAGCTAATTTGTTTGCACACTGTTAAATGTTTTCAATTATTACTATATAATATATATCATTCTATTTGATATTAATCAATTGTTTAGCTATAGTTTAATGGGTTCAATTACTCCCATTTAACACTAATAATTTCTATTTAATACAAATTATTTGTTAGTAGAGTGTCACATAGTTTCAAATAGTACTATCTACAACTAATAAATTTATTCAATACTGATAACGTTCTTGCATACAATCAAAGGTTTCAAATATTCCTATCTAAGACTAATAATTCTATCAAATCCAAATCATTTGTTTGCATAGAGATAAACGGTTAAAGTATTAATATATAGCATTAGTAATTCTATTTATCAAGTATTCAGTGTAATATAAACAATTTGCTCACAGGTGTAATGTTTCAAATAATTAATAATAATACGAGTTAAAGAGTTGCTTAAAATAAATGACAATTAAGGCAAACTATTTTCTACAAAGTTCAACTGCTGGACTCTCACCATCAGATGTAGTTTAATGTGATACCCAGGTCACTCGTTGTGTCTTAACACTCTACAGAAATGCAGTTGCAGTATTCTGTTGTCTAAGCCAACAAGGAGGTTCAAGCTAGTAAGGAAAAAATAAAAGCTCTCTCTCTAACACACACACACACACACACACACACACACACACACACACATACATATATATATGTATATATATATATATATATATATATATATATATATATATATAACTTTCAGAGATTAACAGATATCTCTCAGTATGCTTATACATACCCCAATCTGTTAATATTTATGAATATTTGGTTTTATTTGTTTTCAGTGATCCATGGCGTGTTAACCTTTGGGTGTTATTTAATGTCAAACGCATCCATGTAGAAGAAAGGCGGGGCTTATTTGACCCATAGCTGTGAGGAATAAGGAAGTTCATGCATCTCTGAGAAACTTTGGAAATATATATCATTTTTTAACATATTTCTTATATATATATATATATAATGATCACTAAATAAGTTTCCAGACTTTTTTCGTATGGGCACTTTTATTGATAGTACACATATGAAACTCGAGTCCCCTTCGAAGTAATCTCCTCTGACTGCAATGCGCTTGTTGTACCGTTCGAACAACTTCTGGAAGGTCCCATGGAAGTCCTCTTGTGTGAGCGAGTCAATGACCTTCGTCAAAGCCTCTTTCATCTCCTCAAGTCTCTCATAACGACAGCCTCTGAGCTTAGGAAATAAGCAAAAATCACAGGGAGCAATGTCTGGACTATAGGGAGGCTGTGGAACTGTCTTAATGCCCATATTGGTCAATTAGTCTGTGACAAGCATAGAGTTGTGGACTGGTGCATTGTCCTGCTGGAAATGCCACTGACCCGATTTGAAGAGTGCTGGCCTCTTCCGACCAAATCTCTTGCTGAACTCCTTCAAAACCTCAACATAGTAACCCTAACCCTAACATTTTGGACAATCAACTCTGGTGTACTGACTTCCTTACTCCTCCCACACCTCTCCTCATCCCTCACAGACTCCCTGCCGTCCTTGAATCTCTTATGCCACTCAAAAACTGATGCTTGATTTATGCAAGATGCTCCAAAAGCAGTCTGAAGCATTTCATACGTTTCTGTGGCATTTTTTCCAAGTTTAAAACACAATTTTATTGCATATCGTTCTTCCAAAGTGTCCGCACGTCCAGATTGCATTTTTGAAATTCACCAGCAGTGACAATCAGGCTTTAGTAGAGTGTATTCCAATTGTTGCTGTAGCTGTTCACTTGAACTTGAAATCATAAAAATTGGTCAGTTATCTCATAATATGTATAGCAATAAGATACTGAATTTTCAAAAATTCAAGACAATTTTAAATGGCTGTAAAAAAAGTCTGGAATCTTATAGAAGGAACCACGTTTATATATATATATATATATATATATATATATATATATATATATATATATGTATATATATCACACACACACACACACACACACACACACACACACACACACACATATATATATATATATATATATATATATATATACAAGAGAAGCAAAGACACAAAGAATTAAAAAAAAACTTTTTTTTTAAATTTTTAATCTACTGTATCATTCAAAACATTGCAATCTATTTTTCCATATTTAAACATAAATAACATTTTGGGAATCTATTTTATTTGAAGGATATAGTATTCTATAGTAGCTAAAACAAATTTAAAAAAAAACTCTTTGTACCTTTTTTATTTTTTTATTTTTCGTGAACGACTTTTCATCACCCTGTATTTAATGACAAGAAGGCAGATCCAGCCGATCTTACAGTAATGTGAGGATCAAATCAATGTTTATTCAATGGTTTCTCTATTCGTTTACTTTTCTTATCTTTTAGGTATGTTGTGTTATGTAATGGTTTACAAGATTGGTGAGCACACCATTGTTAATCAGTTCAATTCTCACTGAATGACCTATTCTTCTGGCTTAGCGCTAAACCAAGCTACTTTTTTCTCAGTGTTTTATTTTGGTGTTATATACAACGTGCTTTAAAAAGATACAACTTTCTGTTTTTTTAATGCTTAAAGTCAGCCTAAACAAGGTCAGTTGATAGGCAAAGGGTTTCAAAATAACAAAGGAAGAATAAAGATCCTACAGAATAGTATTACAAATGCAAAACAAAGTAATCTAGACCAAGACAGATTAAGTAATTAATAAACTTTGAATTTAAAATTCCACTGTTTTTGCTGACTGGGAAAATAAATTTACAATGAATTTAATCATAAATACATGATTTACAGCGGGAATATTGGAAGGGAGAAGTTGTTGGAATGAAACATGCATTTGTTGTGTGGAAGATTCAGAAAAAAATCGATGGGTACGCTTAAAGTAGCAAAACGATATTCTTATAGGTTCATTTTATCAACTTGTCAAACAGTATTGGGTTATTTTATACTCATAGTTAAAAGAATCATGTACTTTGTAGCTTATAGATTTATGTTTACATTTTTGGATGTGTTAATGTTTATCGTCGTAGGAAATGTATTGGACAAACGGGGTTTAAATCCTAGAGGAGCTTGCTAGCTTTGCACATAGAACTAATATCCTTGGTATATATATGAATCCAATCATTTTCCCATCAGATATGGTCAAATATCAGGCAAATATCAGGGAGAATTTGGCTCTTTCACCTTGGTATCATAACTTGTCTAGTAGACGAACAACTCTGAATTGAAGCAGGTTAAACCCCGGTCGAAAATATATTTGCTCGTGAGGATGGGTTATATATATATATATATATATATATATATATATATATATATATATAAGTGTACTTTATTAAGTCTTTAGGATCATATGATATCAAGTATTCGTACGTAATACAAATAATTGTTAAATACACATATACATACGTACACAGACACACACACACAAATATATATATATATATATATATATACGATCACCAGATGGAGACACACAATACTTCAACATTGTAGCAGGAGTACTACAAGGGGACACGCTGGCTCCGTACCTCTTTATCATTTATCTAGACTACGTACTTAGAACATCGATTGACAAAATCAAAGAGAATGGCTTCGAGCTGACGAAGAAAAGAAGCAGAAGGTACCCCGTAACAACAATTACCGACGCCGACTACGCCGATGACATAGCGATACTGGCAAATACACCTGACCAAGCCGAAACACTACTGCATAGTTTGGAACGAGCAGCAGCAAACATAGGCATCTATGTTAATGCACACAAAACGGAATATATGTGCTATAATCAAACGGGGGACATCTCCACTCTAGAAGGAACCCCTCTTAAACTAGTAGACAAATTCACTTACCTAGGAAGCAGCGTCGAATCAACCGAAAAGGACATCGACACGAGGTTAGCGAAAGCATGGACAGCTATCAATAGGTTATCGATTATTTGGAAATCAGACCTAACCGATAAAATGAAACGCAGTTTCTTCCAGGCAGCGGTCACATCGATACTGCTATATGGCTGCACTACGTGGACGCTAACAAAACGGCTGGAGAAGAAGCTAGACGGCAATTACACAAGAATGCTACGTGCAATCTTAAACAAGTCCTGGCGGCAACACCACACAAGACACCAACTGTACGGCCACCTACCCCCTATCACGAAAACTATTCAAGTTATAAGAACCAGACATGCAGGACACTGCTGGAGAAGCAGGGACGAACTCATAAGTGATTTACTCTTATGGACCCCCACACATGGCCGTGCAAAAGCAGGACGACCAGCACGAACATACATTCAGCAGCTATGTGAGGATACGGGATGTTGTCCTAAAGACCTACCTAGGGCGATGAACGATAGGGAGGAGTGGCGAGAGAGGGTCAGGGATATCCGTGCTACCAGCGCGATATGATGATGATGATGATGATATATATTTGTGTACTTTGCGTTGTCTTTTTTCATAGGATCATATGGTATCAAGTATTCTTACCTAATACAAATAATTGTTAAATACATTTATATATACATTATTGTGTACTGTATATAGTTTTGTTTTTTGCACAGGATCATATGAGATCATGTATTCGTACCGAATACAAATGATTGTTAATCAGATCTATTTGACCCACAGATTGTACTTTAACAGATACTACTACTTCAGATCAGAGCAAATCTGAAAGTTGTGGCAATAAAGGTGTGCTCCACTCTCCAAAGATCTCAAGAGCTGGAGCCTCACCACCAGGTTTTGTTTAGTGTCATACCAAGGGCATGAAACAAAACGAGTTCTTACTGGATACACTACAATAGGTAAAACCGATTTAAGCAACTCATCCGAACAGATTCCCTAAAACGAGCAAAATGAAAAGAGACAAGCTGACTACATTCAGACAATGGGAAAATGTAGCTAGTAACAAGTGATGATTCTCTCCCAAAAGATCACGCAACTGCTTCAGCACCCTTATATAAATAAACAAAATAATCCTAGACAAAGTTAATAAGAGAGAGAAAACGTATTCCATTTCAAGTGAATCTGGTTCTTCTAGAGACACAACAAGGCATCAGATATTTGATACTTTCTCGGTTTATAGATTTGCCCTATCATTTCTGCTGCACCCTTTGCAACTAGTAAATTTTATGTGGTTCACTCCCAACCGGATTTAAAATAGAGACCTAAACGTTTATCAAAGTAGTCGATATCTTTCGATCGAAAATGTAGAGAATGAAAAGACTTCTGATGACGATGGAAAGATTACAACTTTGTCCTAGAAGTATTGAAGGACACAAGTCATTTTCTAGCCCATCGCACAATAAAATTAAGGGCATCCGATAGACCAAAGGCCATATAGCTTTGACGATTGTCTTTAAACTATTTTAAATTCAAATCTACATTCTCAAACTATGGGCATAACTTTCTGGGATATTGTCTGTGTGAGCGAATAAAAGAATTTTGACAGTTAACGAAGGTAGCCACCCTGGGTACCTTCGAGTCTGTATACTCCCAGACTCACGAAATTTATCAAATAGTATTGTTAAAATGTTAGTGAACGTTAGATTGTTTCATGAAGTTCGTTTTTTTCCCTTATGTAATATTTATATGCTAAATATATTTATCAATAGAAAACTTCGTAGACGGAGGTGACACTGTACAAAATAATTAAAGCTTGAATCATTCTAGATCACGTCAAAAAATTTTAAACAGTTAAATACAGTTCGAGGAAGTCCCTGAGGCATAGTGGCTGACCTGCTGCACTGCACCATCGTATTAAACTAGTTCAAACTCCATTTAATATTGTTGGGCGATGTCGGAATCCCCTTTATCTACAAGCTATAGGTAAAAAAGTAACACTACTTTTCTTCTACAAAGATAGCTCTGGTATTTAATAACCCAAGAAATTTTATATACCCTTAAACAAAGAAACAAAAAAGTAAAAACTGCATTATCAGAAAATAGCAGTCATCTGATGAATGTTTTTGCATAGAAGATATGCCTGCGTAATTTATCCCTCTAATCAATAGGATTGAGTACTTTAGGAATCTTTGACTCTTTGTCTCCACACACACACACACACACACACACACAAACACATACTCACACATACATGTATGTGACTATGAGTTTGTGGGCGTGTGTGTGTGTGTGTGTGTGAGTGTGTGTTTGCAGTAACGTCGACAAATAAATACGTTCTAACATTTTCAATTAAAAAAACTAAGTGTCCTTTTCGAAGATACCAATGTTCTATAATTTCCACACACAATCTAACGTTTATTATAAAGTATTATATACTAGTAAACGCGGGGGCATTGAAAAACAATTAATTTGAAACAGTCGAAAAAAGAGTTGAACTTATATATATATACATATATACACACAATTTTATTTCCTATAAAAAGGTATTGAAGTTTCATTTTTGGTTACAGACATTAAAAGATGTACAGTTTGGTATTTAATCATGCTCAATAATGTTTTGATTGTATAACGTTATACTCGAAATAATTAACTCTACGTATCTTTAGTGGTGAAGAAACTTATTTTGTGTTTAAAAGAAAACAATCTATCTATCTATCTATCTATCTATCTATCTATGTGTGTTGGGGGGGATATATATACGTGTGCGTGCGTGTGAGTGTTTGTTTAATATCAGCACAAGTATTTATTTCTCACAGTCTATTTATTTTCTTTTTATGTATCGATCTATCCCAATCTGTTGAGATCTATCTATCTATCTATCTATCTATCTATCTTATATATATATATATATATATATATATATATATATATATATATATATATATTCTGTAACATTTCATCTTTTTGTGTATACGTGTATGCCTGAATTTTCACGTGTATATGACATTTCCCAGCTTTCAACCAGTAAGATGTGCATATCCATAGCACCTATCTATCACCTGCTTAAGCGTGTTTAAACTTAAAACTGCTTTTTTTTTTCAAATAGAAAGAAAAGAAGCAAAAACTTTGAATAACCGGAAGGCATCCATATTGTTTCAGAGGAAGCTGCGCCTTGCGTGCTTCCGGCTTAGAAATTTACCTTCAATCGCTTCAGTTTTTTCTTTGTTTTCATTCAGTTTATTTATTCTCTTGAATCTTTTTTTATTTGATTTAAACGTTAGAACTTTTTTTTTTCTGTTTGTTGCTTTTTTTCTTTCTTTTTTTTTTCTTTCTTCTATTTCTTCTCATTTGCAGAGACATTTTATCACATCTGCGTACTTTCACTCAGAATCTTTATTAATTTTTCTGTTCTTTTAGTTTTTCTTTTGGTAATCCTCTATTCTCTTTAACAGCCTTTTAGATTCTTTATGGTCGCGTGTTTATTATTCTTTATGCTTTTCTTTCGTTATTCCATGAATAATTCTCTCTCGTATCTTTCGTTCTTATTGATCTTATATTCTACGATTCTCTAAACAAGATTATTGAAAACGCAAATGCAATAATAAAGAAAAAACAAAACAATAAAAAGCAATAAGACATACAATGAATAGTGAACAGATATACGCCACGTTTGCCTTCTAGTACTACTCTCAGATTTTACCCGAAAACAAATATTTTTGACAAGATAGGTGGTTTTCCATTAAAGACACACTTTTTAAACGGTTTAAATACATTTACCTAATGTATTTTTCACTTTTTTTCTCAAGACACAATGAAAAAATCTCAAAGATTGTCTTATAAATACAAACTGAAAAACAGCTGAACAGGCACGATTTTGAGATATGCAAAATAACCTAAAACGCCGGTTGTGTGGTTGGGGTAACTTTTTCATCGTAAGATATAGGTACGATAAGCTGAGTTCAAAACCTGTAAAATCCTGTTTACGTTTTACACTGTGCTAAAATCATAAGTCAAGGCAATGCAAAAGCCCCCCTCTCTCTCTCTCAATATATATATATATATATATAGAGAGAGAGAGAGAGAGAGAGAGAAAGAGAGACTCTTATATATATTGGTGAATAACAAGACTGCCTAAGTTTTCTACATCGGTGAGTGTCGAAAAACTGATATAACAGGAAAAAATCTGTGAATCCAAAACCAAAGAGCATGGTACAATCAATCTTAGTCTTTCCAACAGTCACTGGGGCTGTAGAAAACTCTGCAGACAGGTAAAAATCCCCCAACGAGTCTCCAAGATATGACATTAAACAATCTGAAGGTGAGGCTCCAGTAATTTTGAAGCTTTGGGGAATGCAGTGGACCCTTTCATTGCCATCGCTCCCAGGTTCAATCTGGTCCGGGGTGGTAATACCTAATAGAGTCAAACCTATAGAGTCAAACATAACTATATGACTGAGTACAAACAAATGAAAAATGCTAAACTGAATTGCTTGAAATATAACTGTTTGATCATTTAACTGTGTGTAAGCAAATGACTAATGTTTAATAGAATTCTTAGAGATACATAGCATAGTGTTGCGTCTTATCTATTCTTTCGTTGATATGATTGGTACTTATGGCGTTATTTTCCGCTGCTATTAGTCGCTTAAAACGTCAATAGAGTTGTTTTACTTCTCATTTTTGTTTTCTAGTTATTTCCATTCAGTGTTGTCAGTATTTTTTCTAGACGCTGTAATTAGTCTGCCTCCGTGGTTTTCTATGTAGTCTTTGATTCGTTGTATTGATGCATCAACGGCGTATTTAATGCCGGCAAGTCCTCTTCCTACTTATTTTCTTGACACATATAGACTGTCAATGCGCCTCTGGTGCTGTAATGGTTAGCAAGCTCGACTAGCAAACCTACTCGAGTGAGTTCGAGTCTCATTGGGTGCCCCTTTCATATGGCCTTGTGCCACATCTAAGCAAAAAGCTTAGTAAATTTCCATATAGACTGTCAATGTCTGAGATGTAAAGCCTTATGCATTATGATTAGTTTTCTTGTTCTCTGTTCTATTTGTTTAAGTTATTCTATTATTAATATTATTTATTTACTCCTTGAGAGTTTTTCACATCAGTTTTAGCTGATGGTTTTTCACTGGAGTCAAAGTGACAGCAAGTCTCATCAATTCTCCGGAACTCTTCTCAGTATTCTGGCCGTCCTCAATAATGTTGTAGTTTGGATGGTCTCCACTCGCCCTCCTACGTCCAAGTCCTTCAGTCCCTTTAAAATCCTTTGGTGACTGTACCAAAAGCACTAATCGTATAATTGGCACCTTCATGTTCCATAATTTTTCAATTCCCTGGCAAAGTCGAGATACTTATCCATCTTTTCATTTTCTTTTAATTTTATAATGTTGTCTGCTGGGACAGCAAAATTCACAATTTTGCAAATTCTCTTTTTTTGTTGATTATAACATGATCTGATCTTCTGGCCGAGATTACGTGATTCGTTTTTTTTGTTTTTTGTTTTTTTTCAAAGTCCCATAGAAGTTTATGTGTGTCATTCTCTAGGACAGATGCTGGGTTATGCTAATACTATTTGTTCGTATGGACAAATTTCAATTTCTTGCCCATCCCCCAGTGGATCCCCTTGCCCACTCTGTCGTGCCTTGTCTTATACTCCTTCTGCGCTAATTTGCTGCTTTTGCTTATTATGTGATTGACTGTTTCGTCTCTATCACGACAAAACCTACAGTTGCTATTTTGTTGCGTCTTATCTATTCTCGCTTTGATATCATTGGTTCTTATGGTGTTGTTTTGTGCTGGCATTAAGACAGATTCTGTTTCTCTCTTAAGGTTTCCCTTTCTTATCCACGTTCGGGTTTTCTCGCGTGAGATATTGGTCATTAGTCTTTTAAAACGCCGATAGAGTTGTTTTTCTTCCCATTCTTGTTTTCTAGTTATTGTCATTCTGTTGAACTTCGTGTTATAAGTATCGTTTCTGGTGGCTGTAATCGGTCTTTGTTCGTACTTTTCTATGCTGTCATCGAGTCGTCGTATCGTTGCAACAACACTATCTTCATAGCTGGCAAGTCTACTTTCTCCCTCCTTTCTTGATACATATAGTCTGTCAACGTCTTCTCTTGGATGTATTGTCATTATTATTATTATTATTATTATTCACTCATTAGAGCTTTTCACATCAACGATAGCCGATGGTTTTTCACTGAAGTCTATTATTATTATTATTATTATTTTTTGTTTTTATAACTAAACTCTTCAACCCAAAAATATATGATAAGGCTACATTCGAAAAACTACACGACTCATATTCACACACACACACACACACACCTATGTTTATACATAGAGGGAGAGAGAGAGGGAGAGAGAAAGCTAGGTGTGACTACACAAGAATGCTATGCGCTATTTTGAACAAATCCTGCAAATAAATTCCCACGAAAGATCAGCTGTACAGCGACTTGCCTCTCATCCCACAAACAATAAGTGGGGTAGCGCGGAAGAAAAAAGGACGAAGTCATAAGCACCATTCTCTCATGGACTCCAAAACATAGTCGTGTCAGTTCTGAATGACCAACAAGGATTTAACATATGATACGGAGACTGGATGCAGATTGTCATCTGCCAAGAGCGATGGACGATAAGTACTGATGGTGAGAAAGACTCAATTACTTTGTCCTCTCAGTTTGACTTGAAAAATATATAAGTATGTTTATGAATGTGTATGTTGCGATTATATTTTTGTTCATTGAGTTTCAACGCTGTTGTCTTTGATAATATATAATGCCTAATAATAGCTGTTTTATTTCATATATATGAACGTATATATCATTTTATAATGTTCCGCTAGAAATGATAAAATACTGTTAAAAACGAATTTAGGTTCTACTTGTTTATAATCAATACTATAGTTCTTCATATTTCATTTTAATTCCTGGTTTGTGAATACAAAACCCGGCCCTAGATTACATGATTTCAAACGAATAACATGACAATTCTATGGAAGTGTTTCAAACATAATTATGATATTCCGTGCTTGATAATAAAACAAAAAATATTCTAATTTCTGTTAAGAAATTGTCAAAAGCTTTTCTGAAATAAAAGCCATTTCTTTTATACAGCTTTTACGAATACTTTTTTCACGGCACTTTAGCTAATCCGTACAACAAAGAAACTGGATATTTATAATCCAATAACCGAGAGTAAAATGCAAGTTGACCCAGTGAACTAGTTAGAGGTGGAACAGAAAGAATGAAAGAAAGAAAGAAAAAAGAAAGAAAGAATATTAAGTTGCCTAATATGGCGCAGTGGTTAGTAAATTGATTTTGTACCGAATTCCTTCAAACAGCCAGTTTAATTCTCAAGGAATATATAACCTCGTACCAGACTAAGATATTAATGTTTTTTTTTTTTGTGGCTCATATTTCTCCCTTGTTTTATCAACCGTTTATTCAGGTTTAGAATAAGTACGCAGTTTGTTTCTACTTAACCCATAGATAGGTCCCTATCAGTTGCTACCACTCCGAGTAGGCCTGGGAGCGATGGCAATGAAGGGGTACTCCACAATCCTCAAAGCTCTAGCATTACTGGAACCTCACCATCAAAATGCTTAGCGTCATATTCACGACACTCACTGAGGGAGTCTTGCCCCTCTGCAGATACGCAGTCGGTGTATTCTACAGCCCCAGCAGACTACGCAAACTTAACTTCGGTATATTTGTGCAATCCGGTGTTCTTATCGTGGATTGACCGTATGGGATTAAAAAGTACAAGACCGCATCTGTGAGGTATTCAATATTGTAAATACCAGTATCTTCTCCTGTGACATTAATTTATTAACATTAGCCCCACACTGAGTGACCTTTGTAAGACTCATGTTATTATCATTATTACTATTGCACTTCTAAAAATTCTTAGGCTAAAAATAATCTTATGGCTGAAAATCGCAAGTGTTGTGTACCCAATGAGAATATAATTCTTATCTATACAATACAGCAATTCTGTAAGTACTTTTTTCTTTAAATCCTGACCACTGATGATCCCTTTTTCTCATTGATGGTTTATTTCTTATAACAATGTCATTGATAATATATTTTGATTGTAAAAGCCTCCGCAATTTCTTTCTAATTAGTACACTCATTACAAAAGATTTATATAGAGACGCACCGAGTATAATTGTTATGGTCATAAGAAATGGACACAAGATCCCAGTTTCAAAACCTGGATGAGGCTGTTTGTATTTCTCATAATGCTAACGTCCTTGTGAATGGCATGAATCCAATTATTGTCTCTCCATCTATGGGTAAATAGGGCAGACTAGGATCTTTAATCTTGGTATAGTAACCATTCTAGAAGAAGGAAAATTCTGAATTAAAACCAGTTATGATAACCTTAAAAATTTACCATGTGTTACATTCTCTTGTGTGAAGGGGTCGGGTATATATATATATGTATATATATATGTATACGTGTGTGTGTGTGTGTGTGTGGTCAGACAAAATGATTTGTTATATAATTGCGGAATGACTTTTTTTATATTATCATTTATCGTTGGTTAAATCTTATCATTCGGTTTAGTTAGGCTTAGAACTATTCGGCTTAGTGTGCGTGCAGGTACACACATTGAGCGCAGGTGTTCACACTCGTGCGCGGATGATGTGACAATCACATATGTCATAATAAAAAACCCAAATAGAAAATAGGACTGGGGTGCGAATGACGTCATGCCCGGAAGCGATGGGCTGGGAATTTTGGTGATATTTGAAAAAGCAGTTAGTTGGGATTCGGACCTGGACGAGGCAAGCTGAGATCCGAAGGTGGGCGAGGCCAGTTGAGATTTGAAGCTGGACGAGGCGAGTCCAGTTGGTGGCCTACGGGATGCGCCGCGGGTTTGTTGGGTTAGATGGAACGGTCAGCATAGTAAAAATTGTGTCTCTCTCTCCTCGTGTCGAAAGACTAAACTCAAGAAGTCAATAAACGTTTCGTACCTGAACTAAAGAAAGTCGTCAGTGTTTCGGGATTCCCATGCATATGAACGTTTTACATATCCGTAACCGATAGAATGAAACACAGTTTCTTCCAGGTAGCGGTCGTGTCGATACCGCTATATGGATGCTCTACTTGGACGCTAACTAAACGGCTGGAGAAGAAGCTAGACGGCAATTACACAAGAATGTTAGGAGCAATATTGAACAAGTCCTGGCAGCAACACCCAACAAGGCACTAACTATACAGCCACCTGCCTCCCATCATGAAAAATATCCAAGCTAGACGAACCAGACATACAGGACACTGCTGGAGAAGTAAGGACGAGCTCATTAGTGATATACTCCCATGGACCCCCGCATATGTCCAAGCAAAAGCAGGACGACCAGCTCGAACATACGTACAGCAGCTATCTGAGGATACGGGATATAGTTATGAAGACCTGCCGGAGGCGATGAATGATAGGGAAAAGTGGCGAGAGAGGATCAGGGATATCTGTACTAGTTGCACGACATGATGATGATGATGATGACTTATCCGTATATTTTAGATATTCGTATCTTGAATATTCGACATGATCACTTGGGCTTAAATTATAAATAATCAAACCAACGAAGGTCCTATTCAAAATATAGTTTTATTGCGAGAAGGAACACTATTTATCATTTTGTTTTCTAAAGAACTATATCTCTCCTACTATCTACCAATAGCTGGAAGGGACAGATAGTTTCACGTCTTTCCGAAAGGAATAAGCGTTAAAAGAAACGCTATCAACTTCGTCCAGAATGTGAACTTAACTTGCTGATTTTATTTTCTACGCTGATTGCTATTATACTAAGCGCACCGCTTGCTCCAGTGGGTACATCTGCTAAGTGAGCCAGATTTCACCACGTATAGAAATGAAGCACACAGGAACAATTTCCTGAAAAACTATCTTTTGGGGCGGACATTTTGTCCTCTTTATTCAGCCTTTAGAAGGGTTCCCATGGCTTAGTGGCTCACCCGCTGAACTGCAATAACATAGCAAGCGAGTTCGAACTCCTAGGTGCTGATATAATTTTCTGTTGTTGCCTTAGAATTTCCTGTTTTGACTCTATTATTTGACGCTCCCTTGGTATTTTTTAAGTTTCCATTCTTTCGCCAATATCTTAATTTATCTCTTGAAGTTGAATTATTAGATTTTTCCGGTTTGTCTTGATCTTGTTATCCCAAGACATTTCAGTGGTTTTTTTTCCGTTGCATCTTCGCTTGATGTCATAATTTTTTTACCTGTCCTTTTAGTCAAATCTCCCATGCCGGTTTTATATTCTAAATTTTATATTACGGGCCCCTTAGAAGTTCTCTGCATTTTATGACAGAGTAGAGTCGCTCTTGCATAGATCAGCTCGTTTAATTTAGTGATGTTGCCCGTTTGGATATTTGTTAATATTTGGTTTAACTTTTCGGTTTCCTGTCTTTCTTTCAGATTTAGTTCCTAAAAGATGGTAATATAATCTTTTTTTCAGTCATGACTTTTTTTATTAACTATAGATTTATTTTGTCTTTTTGCATTAAAGTTTGCGTTATGGTATTGGCTCAGTGATGTTTCGGTTTTCTTTATTTTGCGTTGAAAATCGGTTACGGCGTTATTTTTTTAGTATTTATCATTTCAGCCTGCGTAGTGTGTATTGTTACTTCCATTTAAAATGCGAACTTATGCTAAACCGAATTGTTTGAAATAGAACTGTTTTTGACATTGAAATTTTACTTAGACTAAACTGAATTGTTTAATATAGAACTGTTTTGACATTTATCTGTGTGTAAACAAATATGTACTGATACTTACCTGGATTTTTAAAATTAAAATTGTTTGAGTAAACTGAATAGCTTGAAAAAAAACATGTTTTTGACAGTTAAACTGTGTACTCATGCTGAACTGAATTGTTTGAAATAAAACTGATTTTTGGATAAAAGTGGATTAGTCATTAGATAACCTATAAAGTTTGATATGCCATAAAACCCTAAGAACCAACCAAGCAACCGAAGTTAAGCAGCGAAGAACCTGTTCAATACTATGTTGAGCGACTATTTAAGCGACAGTAGATAATGTAAGCCAGACGAGGATTGTGTGGCATATGTAAGTAAAGCTTAGCACACACACACACACACACACACACATATATATATATATATATATATATATATATATATATATATATAAAGTAAGAGAATCCACAAATCAAATGCATATGGGGCAAAATTGTGTACTTACTTTTCTATCCCTCTGACAATTCATATAGTAAGAAAGACAATTTCCAACACACTACAAAATTTTGTATTGAACAGCCTAGAGGGGTTGATATGCTATTGAACAAAATAAACAAGCAAGCCACTAGTCTAATCTTGCTTAAAGAAATTAGAAATGATGCACAAGAAATTACACCTGAGTGATGACATGAATTCTATGAGGAGCAATATACAAAAAAGAGGGGAAAAAGCTTGATTACGACAGCCAGAAACAATAATATCAGCAGAATTAACTTATGAACAAACAAGAAAACAAAGTTAAAAATGTAGAAGGCAAATATTGCTAGAAGAACAACTGTATGGATTCGTCAAGCGACAAGCTATTGAAATTGCACATGCGATAACATGGACGAAAGTGGAAACCTGTAAAGAGAAATGGAATCTCTTTTATTCGCAGCACAAAATAATTCCATAATTACTAATCATGCCAAAGCAAAAATTGATAATACTCAACAAGATAGTAAGTGTAGGTTCTGTGGTTGCAGAAATAAAAATGCTTATCGGAGCAAATCCAGCAAATTTGCACAGACTAAATGCTAGAGTTGTTATAACTGAGTGGGAAATATGATCTACTGGGAATCGTGCAAGATATTAAGATTTAACAATCCTGACAAATGGTACATCCTAAATCAGAATTTTTCTAGAAAATGTGACCCAAAAATTTCCCTAGGACTTTGACATACAAATGATTCCGGCTAGAAGATCTAAATTAATTGCCAGAAAAAAAACAAACTTGCAATCTACTGAGTGTTGCCATTACAACGGACCACCGTGTTAAAATAAAAGAAAGTGAAAAGGTTAAGAAATATTGAGATCTTGCTAGAGAATTGAAATAGCTGTGGTACATGAGAGTAAAGGTAATGCTTGGAACGTCTCCAAAGTCCTGGAAAAGAAACTGAAGGAAAAGGGGACCAGAAGAGTCGATACCATCCAGACCACATCGCTATTAAAATCAGAAAGAATATTTTAGAAGATCTAAAGATACTTGTTTGTTTGTTTGTTTGGGTTTTATGGCATATCAACTTTTGTAGGTTATTTAATGTCAAATCCATTTTTATTCAAATAAACTGTTCTATTTCAACTAATTCAGTTTAGCATAAGTGCACTGTTTAATTGCCAAAAACATTTCTATTTCAAGCTATTCAGTTTACTCAAACAGTTCTAATTTAAATAATTAATTTAGTATAAGTATACTTTTTTGTTTACACACAGTTGAATTTCAAAGCAGTTCAATTTCGAACAATTCAGCTGAGCCTAAGTACAGTTTCAATGTCAAAACAGTTTTATTTCAAACAATTCAGTTTAGCGTAAGTACGCAGTTTAGTTCTATTTGACCCATAGATATGGCCCTAACAGGTGCTAACAGGTCAAAGTGGACCCTGGGAGCGATTGCAATGAAAGGGTGTTCCGCATTTCCCAAAGCTCCAGCGTTAGTGGAACCTCACCATTAGATTGTTTAGTGTCATATCCAGGACACTTTTTGTGGTGGGGGTTTACCCCGATGCAGAGGTGCAGTCGGTGTATTCTACAGCCCCAGCTGACTCGGCAATAAAGAAACTTCCTGTCAAATAGACTTTGGTTAAGAATTACCAGTTAAAACTGGTGTGAAAACCCGCAAAGAGTAAAGTAATACTAGTAGTAGACGTCACTAATTACCTTATCACGGAACAAAAGTTTATTTCATTTGCCTCTGTAAACTTACTTGAAGCTTAAGTATTTCTAGAAGAATTAATATAACAATAATTGGAACAAATTGAGAGAATTCATGAAAAGCTCACCATGGATCACTGGTTAACTTGCTCGTCTTACAGACTATGATATTCCGCTGAATCCTTATAGGGTATCGTCTACCTGAATACTCTGCTACACTAAAAGTACTTATAAATTTAGAATTTATTGCAGTAAAATTACAATTTTGATAAAAAAAAAAATTAATGTCATAAGTGCATCACCATGTTAAAAGTAAAGCTGGCGACCTTAGTCGAGGGCGACCCGAAGGCTCCATTTGCATTAGCTACTTCAACAAGGTTGAAGGGAGGGTGCGACACCATTCCATGGAATGCTCCACTTTACCCTTGATCCATACCCTGTAATACTGAGTGTTAAGCAAGGCAGTATCAACTAAAATTTTTGAGTCTTTGGTATGACTCGATCTGGGATTGAACCCCCGTCTCCAGGACTATCGGAGAACACTCTACTTATTAGACCAATAGTGGTTATAACGCTGCTATTACAGTGAATGATATACAGAGATGTCGTCATGGGATACCCCGCCATTTCGTTCTTGTACCGTACTAAGTTTTGATATAAGCCTAACAGAGCAACAAAAAGAGAATATTCTATGACAGACAAAAAATAAAAAAGTGAGGCGAGAGAGGGCTGTGAAAGAAAAATCCGATATAGAAACGGAAATAGTAACACATGTAACAAAAGAGAGAGAGAGAGAGAGAGAGAGAGAGAGAGAGGTAGAAAGGAGAGATAGAGAAAAAGAGATAGAAAGAGAAAAAGAGATTGAGAGAGAGAAGTAAACCACAAGAGTGAGTCGACGAGATTATGCAAAATTTAGAACTTTAAAAAATAGACATCAGGTTAATCTTCTTTGATCTTGTCAGATTAGATTTTTAATCGAAATAAAATGGCCGTGAACAATACCATCCCACCCATCGATCAACGAACCACCACGAGAGATACAGGCAAGTATATAGATAGAGGCAGCTTAGAAGTACATTGCAACATACATTCAAAGCCAATTCAAATAAACACACTCACATTTAACCCAGCACCTAATACAAACTGAAATAAAATATGCACACACACGCGCATGCGTACACCCCTACACACCCAAACACTCACATATACACACACACACACATATAAATTATAAAATTAAAGGAAAAAATCAATTTTGTACTTCAATTATAAATTTATATCAGGTCTATAAAATGACCTTCTTCAGATGGATGAGATACAGTTATGTATTTGAATATAATGTCGAGAGGTTTACATTGCTTCCAGCAAGAAGAGAATTAAAAAAAAAACGTTTCAATGTTTATTATGATTTGTAACGGTGGAAATATAATTGTATATTAACAAATATAATGCTTATGCATTCTTCTTAAAAAAAACGATACCTATAATTTAATTTACAACTGACTTTTTAAAAAAAACGATGAATATCAAAACAATTTCTTTGTGACTTGAGATTCAGTTAAACAAAGTATAAATAATCTAATTTAATCAATTATTCATTCGATAGCCGTTGACTTTGAGAATTCAACTGGATATTCCTATTCCTCATGGATTATTAGTTAATAGTCTAATTCTTAGACTAACTTACTCGTATTTATATATATATATATATATATATATATATATATATATATATATATATATATATATTGACATCCACGGACAGACTGTGTTGTTGTATCACAACTCATAATTGTGGTTACACGGTTGAGCTGCCTGAAGGTGGGATCGAAACCCAGACAACTTTTTGACAGTCTTAAAAAATAATCTCAAAGTCATTAGCAGTCTCAACGTAAGTGAGGGAATTTAACTTATATGTGTTATTTTTTTCTTTTGTTTACATGGGAAACTGGAGTGCTTAATTCTTTAGAAAAGCTTTGCATTACGCACGAGGCAACGGTTAATTCCTTCGTTAGAGTGATCCACCCTAGGGAAGTAGCATGTATATTTTGATCCTTAAACAGACTATTTGGTTGTATCATAACTCATTAATGTGGCTATATATATATATGTGGCTATATATATATATATATATATATATATAATATTTGTGCAGACCGGGCTATCCAGCCTTGGTAAAGCAACTCATTAAACTAGTCTCTGGGCTAGGGGAGAACAGCTAATCAGCACCAAGCCTGAAATTCCCTGGGATTATCCTTTAGCTTAGGGTCCTACACTCCCGAAAATAAAATTTTACCGACGGTAAACTTTTTTCCACCTGACCAGACACCCACAAAAACGAAAGGAAAGGAAGTCGGTGGAAGAAAAAAAAAAATTAAAACCTTGCTTTTGGAATGTGTAATTTCAGAAAAATTTATAATATTTCGTAGGGATATGATCATTGTATGTCAAAATTTATTTATTGTTTAAAGACTCGTGTAAATGATGATTTCGCTGATTGAGGAAATATTAAATTAACGCGAAAATATTTTCATTTCAAGTGCAACTGTCACATTGAAAATTATTTATAACTTAAACTAAATTGATTGGTATTTTCTTGTAACGTTGGGTCCTGTTAAATCATAAAATTGTGTTAATAACAAATATTTTAATTTGTACTTCACTAAATGTACATCTTTTTAACACCTCCCCAGAATGGCTTAAAAGTATCTTCATTTTAGGATCGAAAGAATCGCCAACCGATAAGTACTCTCTGGATTGACCAATTTCAATAAACTTGATAATATTTTGTCGGATAATGTTAGCAGTATAATAAAATTTATCATGGGTAATAAAATATATAAATGATGACGATATCAGATGGGTAAACGTAAAATAACTATTGTCAATATAAAAAAAAAAGACAGTCAGAAGTCAAAGTATGACAAACTAGGGAAATTAAATTAAAAGTTTATTAGGATAAATGATCAGCACAAAGGATTATAGAATTACTGGAGGATACACATCACTTATCTAACAGATTATATAATGTTATAATAAATACAATAGTGAAATTATAAAAATGAACGATTCAACTTCAGAGATTTACATTCTTCAATTAATTAGATTTACTGGTACGTTCTCAACTCGTTTTTTATTAAAAAATATATTGATATTTTCTTAATTATATATTTTAAATATCTTTTGCTTAAAAATCTTCAGAATCTTCATCACAACAGTCATGTCAGTAGACATTTCATTTAAATCACTATGGTCATCAATATCACAGCCAGATTCACACTCGGGGTTTCCAGGAACATCGATGAGCTGAGCCGGCTTGATGTCAATACCAGTCTTGTGGGGTACTATTTCATCATTTTTACTTAATGATTTTTGAACAACTTACATATTAAGTTTAGCAAAATATCCCTTTTGCCAAACACCAACCAAGTAGTTGACACGATCCAAATATCCCCGCACAATATCAGTGCAACGTGGTAATGCACTCAACATTTTCTGCTATATAAAGAGTCCCACCTTCCAATCATATTTTCATTACATGACGAATATGAGTTCATTAACACTTTTAACTCGCTTGTTCCCATACAGAAAACATAAATTCCTCAATGGAACTTAAAGTGTCTTCATTTATTTACCAAAACTCTCCTTACTTCATCGACAGCTTCTAGAAGAGCTTGTTATTTCAACATCTTCTATAGCCTCCACCTTTCCTTTTTCCCTTAAAAAATACTTGTCATGTCAAAGCCAGTGAAGGTATGAAATTCAAGGGGAGAATTGCAAAAATTTTAATTTTCTGTGGGATTGTTGCACTTGAAAATGAGATATTTTTAAATTGGTAGGTATTTTCGCCTTTAGCAAAATCATTATTTACATGAGTTTTTGAATCATTAATAAGTTTTGGGATGGAAGAATCATAAACCAATAAAATGATAAAATATTTACATAAACTGAAAGATCAAAAGAAAAGTTATTGGCTTTTAGATTTTTCCTCCCACAAAGTCCAGCTTTTTTATTTTTATTTTTATTTATTTTTTGGCGGTTCTTTTTTTTGTGTTATATTGTCATCTACAGCATCATAACGACACAATGATAAAGACGCACACAGGAAGTCTTCTTTAACAAAATATGTACCTCTCACTTTATTTGTAAGGGTTCGAAAAGGTTGTGTGGGGTTTTACTGTGAGAGGGGTTCGAAAAGGGTGTGAGAGGGAGCTGGAGACCGAACATAACTGAAATATTTTGACCCCAAACTTATGGCCGTCAGCGTTGAGTCTTTCTCGTTCTCCAGGGCTGCTCAACCGGAGGCCCAGGGCCCACTCTGCTGGGTGTTGACTTTCTTTCCTGCATCTTATCAGCATCTTCTCTGGACCTTAACTCATCAGGGCCCAAAGGCCCCTTCGGCCTGATGTGGCTTTCCCTACCACATCTCGTCAATAATTCCGTCCGATCTTCAACTTAACTCGCTTGACTTCTGTCTTGACTGAGCTATATAATTGTTCAACGCCCACTCGATCTTTGAAATCGCATGTTTAATCGTCATCAAGCGCAAATAACTGTCATGCAGTTCACAGGTCACTCTCTTCCGGTGCATCACTCTGTAGTGGCACAGTGGGACCTTCACCTTGTCCCATATTATCAGCCTTAATCCGCCTACGTGATCTCTTTCGATTACTGGCCATTGGAATGTGTCACTTCCTTCCGGTGCATCACCTTGGAATGGCATTTTTGGGCCGGGTCGAAGGTCAAAATATTACAGTTGGAGGTGTCTTGTATAATGAAAATACGTTTAGTAAAGGTAAAATTTTATTTTTGGTACCTCAGGGCTTAAAGAAAATACATAGCAATTGTAACTGGAGTGTGACGCAATTCCCTCCTTGCCCATAGCCTAAAAACTCTGAATTCCAAACCTGCATGGCCTTGGGGTTATCTTCAAATTACGTTTAACTTGCTTTACTATAACACTTGTTTTACAACTAACCAGTATGCTTCTAACTGGGTGTTCTGCATTTATATTATCGTGCCAATTCTAAACCACACTTAATTGATAACTTTGTTTTGATAGCGGCTATCTTGGCTATCATCCATTTATACTTTTAATTGATAGATTTAATTTGAAGAACAACTTTAAATAGTTTTTAAGTTGTTTTTTTTTTTTCTTGTTGTATTTTGTCTTTTGTTTTTTTTTCAGATTTTGATATTATTATTTAAAGAAAGAAGAAAGTAATCCTTATTGTAATCCCATCAAATTCTTAAGTAGGATAGAGAAAATGGCAGAATTCTTTATCCTAACGAATATTCTATCAAAAAATATCTTAAATGTATTTTAATAAAGCATTTTAATAACCTTACCATGAGGCATTGTTTTATGAAGTTTAATCATTTCGTTATTTTCCCTCTCTGTTAAGAATCTGATCCCGGAATACATACATGGATACGTGCATATATATATATATATAGGTTCCCACATACTGTAGGTTAAGTGTTCTTTTTTATGTTTTCCCCTAAAATTTCTGGAATTATTTTGACCCAAATACATATATTATTTTTTTATGTATTCATTTATTACTATTGTACTCCCCATAAGCGGTTATAAATAGATTGAATTTCTGTAAAAAAAAATGTATATTTAAATGAAAGATCTTGAAGCCAAGATTTACACTTTTTTCTTTAAATAAATATTTCTTCAGTCCCCAAGCAAATAATTACTGTTCACGTATAAACACCGTTGCAAAAGAAATGAGTAAGGAAGATTTGAATTAACGTTTTGCCTATAAATTGAAAATTGATTAATGGATAAAATAGGGGCAATGAATAATCATATGATTCCCACGGGAAGATCTCAAAATTATTATTGTATACCCGTCACAATTTTCTGGAAATACTGTAGTAATGTAAACATTCCTCAAAGAGCACAGTGACTCAGCTACACTCCGTTAGTGATGGTGCTGCAGTTTAGTTGCAAGTAGGTTTTAAGGGGTTTAGTTCCTCGACGTGTACCCCCTGGTTCTGAAATCACTGTTTTTCCTTAACTAAGACTGGTTGCGTTACTAAGGAAAAAGAGTTCAGTCTGTCCTAATATTTGTCCTTTGCCGGTGAAAAGACCAAGTTATGCCTTTACCAAGTTCATTGGCGCAGGCGTAAAACACATTGGTCCTGGACTTGAAACCAGATCGTCAAGTCAATTTCTTAAATCGAAAATATTTATGCCTAAGACGTTAGACACAACAAATCAACCCTTATGGATTCTTTAAAACCAAAACTTGTTTTTTATTAACAGGGTTTGTTAGCAAATAATTTGTTTATGAATATTTTTGATTAGATTATTTGTTATTTGTTAAAATGTTTGTAAGCATGTTTCTTTCTTAATAAAGGATACATATTAGCATGTACACGCTGTGCGAAAAAATGATTGAGACAAATGCTGTATTTAACAAGCACACAGAAATAAAGAATGAAACGCTTGGCATGAAAAACATTTATTGTAGCTAATTTTTCTTTAGTCGAAGAACTTGTGAAATACCTCGTTTTATATCGTGTGAAACGAAGTCATTCTGTTTCTTTTAATGACTTCTACGTTCTCATATCTTTTAGTTCTGAGATGAATTTTCAGTTTAGGAAACATAACCAAGTCTCTCAGAGCTAGGTTTAGTATGTGAGGAGGAGGATGCATCTACATAAACCTGTGTTTTGCAAAAAACTACAGATCAAAATGTGTATGCAATGTTTATCAGAAACTATCGAGGATTGGTACCGACTCGTCTAATAATCTTGATTGTAATATACTTAAGGATGTTAATTAATTGTGTTAGTTGATTGTGTTATTTGTGGAGATATATTGTAGGATAGTGAAAAACTTTGAATGGAAATGTGAGTCACGAAGGTCATATGGTGCACTTGTCTCGCGTTTCGCAGAAGATGGGACGACAGTCAGCCTATCATAGCAAGAGTTCTGTTTTGAAATCCGTGGGTAGGCCGGACATAGGACAATAAATATCCTGTCACCTGAATTTAAATAAAATTAATTTAAATCAAATAAAATTTAAAAACACGTGTTATCATATGATTAGTAAATGGAATAATTAAGATGTTATATAAGTAGAATAGTTTACTTTAGTTGAGCTGTCCAGTTCAGAGCTCCGAGTCAAAAGCAGAGGGTCGAAGCTGCGGCAGCCCTTGGGGTAAAGGGCTGGTTAGGGGCAAAGAAATTGCAGTCGGGTTTTTCGTCGTTCGTATTGCACATATGTAAGAACTAATACCTTTCACTCGGCTTCTCTTGTGGTTCGATGGCCGACTGCTGTATGAAATGTTACAGTCAGCCAATAAACTTTTTTTGTATTCGAAATAACTGAGTTGCCTTATACTTTAGGAAATATGCCATCTGTGCATATTTATGATTCTGGAACGTAACAGAGAAATCTTGTTATAATCACTTTGTTACATAAGACGCAAAACTTGCTCAGATTGTCACTTAAATTCTAAAATCATAAGTTTTAACATTTAACATATAAAAACTTAATTCTTACGTTTTAATCTCAAATTATGTTAGACTATAATTCATCTATTTCAATACATATTTACGTATTACGAATAATCTACGCGGCTTACTTGGAAGATATTTGTAGTACACTATTATGCCATTGCAATCCTTTAAGAACCAATGCAGTTGATTGTTATTAGATATAGTTATATATTAATAAAGTAATATTCAGTTCTTAAGTTCTGATAATATGGAGTCATCCATTTTTTCCTAATATGTAGTAGAGAATCACACTGATCTTCAATGATCACAAATTATCATTGTTAGAAAGGAAAAAAAACGTCCGTGTTCTTGGGTTTATCTTTAGTGATTACACTGAGAATATTTTGTGATTATTTTACATGCTTTATTTTGTTTTCTGCTTAGTGACGGTAGGTTCCGTAATCAACCTGTGGCCTGTGTGCCACACTAAGCAAAACTGTGTGGATTTCCTTATCATACGATTAAGTTACTCTTAAGGAACCTTTTCCCGCCAGAATATCATAGATAAGCAGCGATGAACCAGTTCAGTATTTTTAATGGCTGTCAATTTAGTAAAAAAAAAGGAGGATATTGTAAACAACTAGATAAATAACACTCTTTTCTTAAGCGCAACTTAGTGTAACGGTTATTGTCGTTGGAATTGAAATTAGTAACCTGAGTTCTAAACCTGAAATTGGTTGTTTGCGTTAATACCCTTAGAAAAATCCATCCTTTCCTCTATACAATCAATGGATAAATAGCTGGGCAGATAGGGTTATTTTGTTTTTGTTAGGCAACAGTCTTAGGGAAAGAAAATTCTGAATTCAAAACAGCTTTACTCCGTGTAAAATTGAGGGTGACCTCAGCAGGAAATAACTCAGAACGAGTTGACATGACATAAAAACAACGAATCAAATACTTCTATTTAAAAACAAATTGGTCGATATGTGCTACAGGGTTTTATTTATCTGTAAATCAAACTTTATTGTAATTATTCTTGGGAGAAAATATATGGTAAATTTCCGGTGGAATCTTGACTGTATTGAATTCAGAGTTTAGATTCTTCTGGACATTTTATCATCAAATCTAATCAGCCCTTATAATGGCATTACATTGTGTGGGGCACATTTTCTTGTTGTGGGGATTATCTGAAGGGATGACTCTTAACATTGGAATTAGATAGGAAACATATATCTTAAGAAATATTGTCGAGGACATCAACATCATCGTTATTATCATTATTATTATTATCTTCTTCTTCTTCTTCTTCTTCTTCTTCTTATTCTTATTATTATTATTATTATTATTATTATATTCAGCTAAACTTTTTATTTTCGCCTCTTCTACTTGATCATTTACATCTCTATTTTTCTTCTTTTGTCTCAACTTATATCTTCATATCTATCCACTTCCTTCCACATTGCTCGTTCCACTGGTCTTTTTTTCTAGATGTTTCTGCTGCCACTGAAAACAAGAGTTGCAGTTAAAGGGACGTAGATAGTTGTGGAAGAAATTCGAATCAATAACACAACTCACATTCCAATAAATATATCAGACCCACCTCATTTATTCTTTTAGTTAATTTTAGAATTAATTATAGACAATGTTGAGAAATGTATAATATATAGTCACTTGTTATTCTGGAATGTATTGTTTTATGTAAAGGTGTTCGTCATCTCTAGTGGTCTTCGGTCCTTCTTCGACCGGCTGATTGACTCTCCAGACATTCTTGGAAGGTTGACCGTTTTTCTCTGAATCTTACCAACTCTCTGACTGAACCGACTGTTCCTTCAGTTTCATCACTCTAATCTGGACTTATTTTTATAATACATTTTATCTGCTATTATTATCCAAATGACGTAATCAAAAGAAAAAAATTCATTCGTATTTTGTAATGATTATTTTCTTAGTTTATGATAATCATAACATATGGCCAGTTGGATGGTGTAACCACTGAGGATTAAAAGTAATGTAAATATTAGGTAATGTAAATATTATCCTAGAATATGTAGAAAATGCAATAAAATATGTCTCTCTTTAAAAAGATCAACTGACAATTGAAAATATCCCGTTTCAAAACCAACAACATTTTCATAATACTTAACATATGATCCCTTGAATATTTCATCCATCGAGAACAAGTCTTTTAAAAGTGGTTTGTAAAGACGCAAGGGATGGAATAATAATTTCCATGCTGGTTTAAGAATAGGTGTCCACAGGAGTAGTTTATTCGTTTGCATTTATAAATCCCTTAATAATAGGAGAATAAAAATCCCAGGATCTTGTAGACTAGTTGCCAGGTATCGTGCACCTAGCAGAATACCTGATTGGTTGTGATGACCTCTAGTGATGTATCATTCACTTACGACTTGTTCAAAATATTTCCAAAAGAAAAGTCTATTGAAATGACTCTCAATCTTGAAAGGAATTCTAGGAATTCGATATTACTGGATGAATGAAAAACACTTGCAAATTACCTCAAGCTTTGAGCAACTATTGAGCTGATTTTATTAGCTTTTTTTTATTAGCTTTTCCAAGTTTGTAAATGGTAGAATCTGCGTTTAGCCATGCTCAATATTTTTAATCAAATAGAAAAGAACTTTGAACTGAGAACGTGGTGATTTTCAACTCAAATTTATAAGCCTGCAACGAAAAATTCATCACCTCTTCAGAGTCCACTAAAGTAATCCCTCTCACGAGAAAATAAGCCATGAATTAAAAGCGTTTGCTTTTATAATTTATCATTCTTCTCACACGTGAATAGTACTAAACACTGGTAAATCATATATTTTTTGTAATTTAGTGTTTAATTAATCTATTTGGAGGTAATTAGAAATTAAATATGGTTACAATGGGAGCATCAAGTAAAATAGATTGAGAAGCACTGATCTAATTTTATTTCACAATTACATTGACTTTCTAAATCATTTTCCAGTGCGCTTTCGAATTTCCCATTATTGGGAATAATAGAGTCTTTTATCAATTTTTTTTAGAGAAATATACACTTGCCGTCACATGGCATTTATTTATCTAGCCCTAATCTTACTATTTATTTACCAGCTTATTTGAATATCTCTCCTGAAAAGTCACTCCCTTGACGTAATGGCTGACCAACTGGACTATGATAACGCAGAACGTGAGATCGAACTGTAGTCTTGCCATTACGATCATGTTCGGATTAATAACCTGGGAAAAAGTATAAACCTCCTTATCCCTCATTTTTGGGTAAATATTACCTCTGCAGTTATTTGAGAAGTATGGTATTGAATAACCCACTAATATTGACATGACATTAAAAAAGAAACCAGCCAAGCAATTCTTTATGAGAGAAGTAGATCCATGACTTTACCAAGGAAAATATGATTCATTGATTGATTTTAACTGCAAGTCAACCAATTAGGGTTATTCTCTGTCCAGAGTTGGCCGAAGGTAGTTGAGGGTGACCCGAAAGCTCTTTTTTCAAAAGCTACAACACTGACGTGTAGGTGAGGGCGCTACTCCTTTCCCTAGATTTTGAGACCTGGGTTCAATATAAGGTCTAGTCATACTGAAGATTCAAAAAAATGGTACCTGATGCTTCCTTGCTTAACGCTCAGCGATTAATAAGTACGTATCAGAGATAAATGAAGTAACCCAGGGAAAAGAATAGCTCCACCTGCTACACCTCAGTGTAGTAGCTATTGAACAAAAGCCTTCGGGTCACTCTCAACTGAGTTCAGCCAACTTTCTTCCGTCCAAAAGTCAAGGATTCGCATTTATCGTATGTTAATTTTTACATTTTTATGTAATTGTTTCTGAAGTATTTCTTTTTGCACATCGTCCAATTGGAAATGAAGAATTTTTAAACATATCTATTTGAACCATATATGAGACGCTAACTGACACTAGAATTTCGGTTTAGAATGAATCCAGGAGTAGTGGTAATGAAGCATTACTTCGTACTCCCCAGGTCTCCAGAACTGGGCTACTCCCTCAGATACCTTTTAGTGTCATACCCAGCACACCTTTGGCGGGTATGTTAGCTCTCTAGCGGGGATGAAGCCAGTGAATTCTCCGTTCCACTGACTGGAAGATACCAAGGAAATTAGTATTAAGTCGAAACAAATGGGGTCTACTGAGCCTTGAACTCGGCCACTTCCGTTTTCAGCGCTTTGCAAACCAGAACCCAAGAAATTTAAATTCTTTTATTTCTGTTTTTGTTGTTGTTGTTGTTGGTGGTGGTGGTGGTTTTTTTTCTTTTTGTATGAATTAATATCGATGCCATTGACAAAAAATACTCGCGTGAAAAATAGAATCGAATTATACGAGTACTAAATTTGTGATAATAATTGGATTATATAATTTTCAGAGTTTCACAAGTTTATTTAAGTTTTTTGGCTGAAAATAAAAATATTAATAATTAAAGAAAGAATTTCCTGTGTCAAACGTTCTTGCAACTGAACTGTAATGTTTCTTTATAGAAAATAATATTTTGTGAAAAGGAAATTATAAGTTGAATCTAATTTATTTTCTTTTTTTTTATAAAAAATATAGAAAAAGTTTCGGTCATGTTTACCGTAAAGTTGAATCGATAGAAAACAGATTTATACACGCAGCACTGATTTCAAATTTAATGTCGATTTTCTATAATATGAACCAGGAATTGTTTAGAAAAATCAATTTTCGGAAAAAAGAGAGACAGAGACAGAGCGAGAGAGAGAAGAACATATAGACACCCAAGCAGCACGCACGCACGCGCGCACACACACACGCACAATCATATGTATATGTGTACGTGGGCATGTGTGTGTGTGTGTGTGTGTGTGTGTGTGTGTGTGTGTGTGAATAAAGTGATAAGAAAAATAGGAATTTTTATTCGTTATTATTTATTTCTATGGTAAAAAAATTGTATAGGTGCATTTTTATAGAAAATTAGGTTCACATATATACGCACATCTCTCTACATATATCTATCAACGGAAGAGTACTCAAACGCACAAATACACGCTACAAAGAACATGCACACACATAGATAGATAGATAGATAGATAGATAAAGATTGGTTGAGTTTTATGGCATATCAAACATTGTTGGTTATTTAATGCAAAATCATGTTTTTACAAGTATTTTTAGGATATGATTTGTAAAAATATTTTGTAGATACAAACATTTAAATGATCAAATATTTCTATTTCTTACAATCCAATTTAGCATAAGTAAACAAAGTTAAATAGTTCTAAGTATTATAACGTATCACTAACAAATCAATTTAACATCAGTCATTTCCAAACAGACAGTTGAATGATCAAACAGTTCTTTTTCAATTTTGCCAAAGATATTTGTTTGCACTCAGTTTTGATGTTAAACAGGTCTATCTGACCCATAGATAGGACCCTATCAAGTGCTGACTCGATCTTGGAGCGATGGTAATAAAGGGGTACCCTGCATACTCAAAAGCTTCACCATTCCTAGAGCCTCACCATCAGATTGTTTTATGTCATATCAAGGATACTCGTTGCCCGAGGTTTTAACCCTCTGCAGAGATGCAGTCGGTGTATTCTCAAGTCCCAGGTGACTGATGGATCAGCTAGAGGAAGAGAGAAAATCAAATTGAGATAGATATATAAATAGATAGACTCACAGTTACAAAAATGTTCAAAGCAAAGTTTGGATGTGCATACTCAACCAAATACATTCACACACAAACTTACATACATACGGTTTCGGTTCTTTTTAATGGTATAACAAGCTTCGAGGGTTATTTAATTGCTTAGTTGTCATTCTGAAAGGACAGTAGCAGTGCTTTCTAACCCTTTGCTGGGGAGATAAGAGTGTCCATATATTTTCCTTATGTATTTAGGTATTACATCGAAAGTGAACATTATGACACGGCTGGAGATCGAACATGCTTACTATGATATCACAGTCCAGCACGTTAGTCACTACGCTATATGGACACCTTTCGTTCGTGCGTGTGTGTGTGTGTGTGTGTGTGTGTGTGTGTGTGTGTGTGTGTGTGTATGTGTGTGTGTGTGTGTATTTTTTTGTTCTAAGTTCAAAGAGAGAAAGAAATATTTTTAAAAGGAGTAACTCCACGAATAGATTTGTATTTTTTAGTACAAAATCATGTATTGACAATTTTAGAAATAATTTTAACATTGGTAAATTTGTTTCTAAAAGTGTCAATACATGATTTTATCACAAAAAACATTAAATCTCTTTGTGGACCTACTCATTTTAATATATATATATATATATATATATATATATATATATATATATATATATATATATAAGGCGGTTGTGATGTAATAGTTATTGTCGTAGGAAATAGGCATGGAGAACCGAATTGAAATCCCCGACGAGGTAGTTTCCATTGGGCTAATACTCTTAAAAATATGATTTAAACAATTTTACCTCCAAATATTGTTAAATATCGGAGCTGACTAGTTTGTTTAGCCTTAGTAGGGCAACTGATCTAGAAGAAAGAGTGATTTAAAAAATATTAAAATTGACTTTATGTCACCCCCCAACACACACACACATATATATATATATATATATATATATAATATGATACATATATATATATATATATATATGTGTGTGTGTGTGTGTGTGTGTGTGTATGTATGTGTGTGCATGTGTGTGTGTGTGTGACATAAAGTCAAGTTTGATTATTTCGAAATCACTCTTTCTTCTAGATTAGTTGCCCTATTAAGGCTAAACAAACAAGTCAGCTAGTCGTAGAAAGGGAGAAAAATCAGAAATACCTGACATGTTGCTAATACCCGATGTGTGGCTTAAGTTTTTCATATATGGTCTCTGGAATACTCTTTTGTTGAAATATAACCCTTTCTTTCTGTAGAATAACTTCATCTTTATCATTAAACTACGAACTTGGTTATAGACACCCCCACACACACACGCATACACACGCATATATATATATATATATATATATATATATATATATATATATATATGTATGTATGCGTGCGTGCGTGCGTGTATGTGTTCAAGTTCATAAACGGAGCTTATAAAAGACATTTGCTATTCTCTCACTTAAAAAAGAAGAATCAAATGGAGAGTCAATTTGATCTCCATAAATAAGTGCAACAGGTACACGTCAAAAAATTCATACTTACAGAATTTAGAAATTCAGCGGGACACATAAGTACCTTTACACATTAGATAACTATATTAAAGTCTCTATGAAGTTTATGCACATTAATCTGCAACACAGCAGCAAATCTGATTGCTTGCATATATAGACGCCGATGCAAAGACATTCGCACAATCGATTGGAAAACAAGCGCCGAAAAAAAAAATCAAAACATAAATAAAGGCATTCAAGAAATCTTGAAGAAATGGAAGAAAAAAGTTAACTAAAACAAGAGAGATAATGCAATTTAAGAAAATATAAAAGTGAAATAAGCAACCATGACAAACTATAGAAGAAAAACGAACAATAAGAACATATAGCAACGGAGATTTCATCTTTGACATTGCACAATACATTAAACTGCAATAAAATATAATCTTTTTCACTGATTTCTTTTTTTCAATGTTTGTACTTTTACTTTCAGTTTCACTTTCGCGCTCCGACGCTTTTCTATACTAGATATTTCCTCTTTATATATCGCACTTCTTTAATTGATGCATTTAACCTTCTCTTTGTTTTCTTCAATATCATCAGGATTTTTTCTCTTTTTTTACCTTACTTTTCCTTATTTTTGCCCATCTTTTTGTCTTAGCTTTCTCTATATTTATTTTTTCGGAATGAATTCTTTTATTTCTGTTTTTAACTATGATCCAAACCTTTCTCTATCTATTTCTCTTCATCATTATTATCCCCATGTAAACAACGTCATTCTTTTTGGCTATATCTTTTGCTCTTTCACCTCATTTATCCGCTTATTAAAAATATGTCTTCATATACAGCTTTAAACATTTTTCTTCATTTCATATCCCCTTTCATCTGTTTCCTTCTTTTACTCAGCAAACGAATAGGTTTCTTATATTGCGTCCTCTTTATCCTCATCGCTATCAATTCCCTTTTCTTTGATTATTATCGCCTTTAAACTATTACACTTCTCCACTTCCTTTTCTAAAATATCTTCATCGACATCTTAATCTTCCATTCTTCTTTTCTCCTTATGGTTAACACTAATTTCGTCTCCTCTTTCTCTAAATCATCATCATCATCATCTCCTTCTTTTTCTTCTTCTTTTTTCTTTGTTGCTTTCTCTTTTATCCGCTTCTTTTTCCCTTTCTCCTCCTCATTATTTTTATCCTTAGCCTCTTCTTTTTCTTTCTTTTCTCATCGCTTCTTTATTCTCTTTTTTCTCAGCCTCTTCGTCTTCGTAACTATTTTCAAATTTATCCTAATCTATTTCTTTTCCTACCTCTTTGTCATTACTTTCACCATTATTCCCTTCTTTTCTCCCTGTTTCTTTTTATTACTTTCATCTTAATCTACATTTTTTTCGATCTCTTCCACTCCGTTACTTACTTACATAATTGTATCCTCTTCTTTGTAAACTTTCTCTTCTTCATTACTTTAACTTTTATCCTCTTCTTTTTTTCTTCTTTATTTTCGCCTTTCCCACCCCCATTCTTTTTATTTCTCTTCCCCTTCATTGTTTTCACCTTAATCCTCGACTATTCTTCTTCTTCCTACTTGTCATTATATTCATATTAATCTTGTTTTCCCCCTTTTTCTCTTTGTCATTATTTTTAAACCTCTTTTCAATCCTCTATGTGTTCTACTTCATTTTACTCCTTTGTTATCTACTTTTCTTTCCTTTTCTATTTTATCATTATGTTCATCATTTTCTTCTTCTTCGTCATTACTTTTTTCCGTATCGTCTATATCAATTTACCCTTCCTCTTTGTCAATATGTTTGCCTCTATCCACTTCTTTTTTTTCTCCCTTTGTCTCTTCGTCATTACTTTCCTCTTCTTCCTCTATATAATTACTATATTCAGTTTATCTCGTTTCCTCCTCTTCTTCAACTTCTTCATCATAATTATCTCCAAATCTTTTGTTTTTCCTTTTTATTTATCTTCATATCTATCTTCTTCATTTTTCTCTCGTTTCCCATATAACAGGGAAAACAGTTAATTTCTTTTTTTTAAATTTCGATTTAATCTTGTAACTCTTCCCTTTTCCCTTATTTCTATCCTTGCAATTTAATATTAACTTTCACGCACTTCTCTACTTTTATCTAATTTACCTACGTTCTTGAATAAGTTTATAGAGGCTTCTTTCTTTCTTATTCACTTCCTTTTAATAAAACCTTCATAATTCGCTTTTTGCATGATCATTACACATTCTTCTTTCTTTTCCTCCGTTCAGCTTTTGTTCTTCTTATTACTTCATCATTTCTAACCCTGCTTTCTTCCCCGTTATTTTTCCCTCTCTTTCCTACGCTCCCTTTCGATTCTACTTCATATCTCTTTTCTTCCATAAATGATTTGCACATCACAAAAGCTGATTGGAAGACGCCATAGAATATTGATCAGTCGACTGGCGAGAAAAATAAAATGCGAAAATGGAATCGCCCCGAGAATACACATATATATTGTTTTCAGCAAGGCTGACCACGTTACTATTCCATTTCTCTTCTAGTCCTTTTTAAAACATTTTGTCGATTGAATTTTATATGTATACACACGTATATATATATATATATATATAACGTGATTATATATATATATATATATATAAATATTAACTAATTATATATATATATGTATTATATAAACTAATTATATATATATATATATATATATATATATATATATATATATATATATATATATATACATATGAAATATCATAACCAACGATAAGTGGTAAGAATGACAGCTTCTGTTTCATAACAAATGTGCATATCACGTTCTGTGTTATATAAGCAGCTGAAATAGCTTATTTGGCGTGTTAATCAATAATTTATTTGGCAGTTTTTGGCTTATATATATACATATATATATATATATATATATATATATATATATATATATATATATATATATATATATATATATATATATATATATAAGAACAACCTTGTTGTCACGGTTAGTATGTGACACAGGATCAACTTTTAAACAAAGTTTAACGAGTTGAATTAAGTAAATTCATCAACCAGTTCCACCTGAAACCAAGACCTTTATCAGTAAACTTGAAACGATCTTTATAAAATTATAAAGACAAAATGTGACTTAATTATTTAATCAAATATGTTTAAATAAAAGACTGCAACCCAACCACACACACACACACACACACACACACATATATATATATATGTATATATAGATAGTTAACTTAGTACTAAATTCTCTTCATATATAAACACATATATACACACACACACACGCGCGCGCGCGCGCGTGTGTGTGTGTGTGTTATTTGCAAACGAATTGTTCATCAGTAACTTTACTTTTAAACGTGTTATAACAGTTGGTTTGTTTTTAAACAATTAGATAAATTCAAATATTCCTGTCTAGCTCTAATAATCCTATTTGATGTCAATCATTTGTTTGCACGCATTTAAATGGTTTCAAGTATTGTTGTTTAACATTAGTTTTTCTGTTTAATAATTATTCCTACGTAATATAAATAATTGCACATGGTTTCAAATAACCAATAATGATAATCCTTGATAAATGTTTGAACACTTCTATATGGCCGATAAATAGGACCCTAAAAGGTAATAAGTCTC